>JAOTON010000209.1:0-617500 GCA_034440635.1 Lepas anatifera
AGCTGCGTTGGACCCCCGCGAGATCTTCCTAGTGCTGGCAACACTTGGGTCTGAGTTGGGGAACAATCGCTTTGAGCAAGCAGCTTAAAGAGAGTGTCCCACTTTTTAATGGGTTTTGAAATGAGACAGGAGTTTTGTAGAGCGTGTTGCGAAACCACTATTCGAATATTTAATTTCACCCAAAGCTCTGGGTATAAAATTTCTGGAAGCTTTAACACGGGATTTGACGGGGGCCTGAGCTACCTTCGCGTGACAGGGGTGGGTACCCGGCCCCCTTCAATCTCAAAAACCACGCTAGATAGCAAAAAGGGGAGCGGTGTTGGATAGCCCATACAGTTCTGTGTAGGAAACAGATCCTTATAGAAAATAGTTGAACCATTTTTCAGGTCACATTTAAGGTCACTAGAGGTCAAGACATGCCACCCTTGGGATAGCATGTAGATGAAGGTTTACAGTCGTTACATCTAAACTATTAAAGATAGAGCAAAACAATATAAACAATCAGAATTCTCGCAGCAAGCCAAATCAAATGGTACATGATATGGCTTTGCTATCGGGTTGGCATCGGGTCGGGTTTGGGATTAATTTGGCCTGCCAAAGTCTGTCAGGCTCTCCAGCGTCACTGTGGTGGAAAACACGCGGAAATACGGTGCAAAGCTGGTTGGTTCCATAATCCGGAAAAGTCCTGAGAGAGCTGTTTCTCGATGAAGTATTAGTTGGAACCTGATACGTTCATCGGATGTCTCCTTTTGCCATGTGTCTCCACCGAAGGGGTGACTTATTTCTGTTTCTATCAATTTCTTCTCCACCCTGCATGTATTCATGTATTTGTTTCAACTGTCTAGTTATTGAAACTTAACTCCTTGGTAAAAGCCATGGGCTTCAAAACTCCTGGAGGGTGAGTGTAACAGTACACACTTCCTATTTATTGAACGGGAGCCGCCTTCCACCCGCCTTATTTCGGGGTTCGGCTAGTATTTTTGAAATTTATTATTATCTGCATGACCTATGTAAGTGTGCTGACATGTGAAATCAGGGTTTTCAAAAACAACAACAATTATCACAACTCATCTCCTAGCCTCTCCTGCCGCCCAGCCATTGCTAGTCCGGGGTCCAACTCTCCAGTAAAAATTCCACCGCGAAGCCCCTAGTAACAAGGCAGGAAGTGGCGGCGTCGGTACCCAGCAACGTCACAGGACTCAGCGGGGTGGGCTGTTTAACACACACGGGATATATTTCTGGTGCTGGCAATACTTGTGTCTGAATTGGGGAACAATCGCTTTGAGTAAGCAGCTTAAAGGGAGTGTGCCACTTTTGTAATGGGTTTTGAAGTGAGATAGGAGTTTTTTTAGAGCGTGTTGCGAAACCACTATTCGAATATCTAATTTCACCCAAAGCTCTCGAAATAAAACTTCTGGAAGCTTTAACACGGGATTTGACGGGGGCCTGAGCCACCTTCGCTTCGACAGGGGGTGGGTACCCGGCCCCCGTCAATCTCGAAAACCACACTAGATAGCGAAAAACGGGGAGCGGTGTTGGATAGCCCATCCAGTTCTGTATAGGAAACATATCTTTATATAAAATAGTGGAACCATTTTTTGTCAGGTCACATTTCAGGTCACTAGATGTCAAGACATGCCACCCTTGGGATAACATGTAGATGAAGGTTTACAGTCATTACATCTAAACTATTAAAGATAGAACAAAATAATATAAACTATCAGAATT
The DNA here is from genome assembly GCA_034440635.1 of Lepas anatifera. Lineage (NCBI taxonomy): Eukaryota > Metazoa > Arthropoda > Thecostraca > Lepadidae > Lepas > Lepas anatifera. The sequence goes on from JAOTON010000209.1 coordinate 1,729, forward strand.
CTCGCAGCAAGCCAAATCAAATGGTATATGATATGACTTTGCCAGTTTAGATTAAATCAAATATAGTATTTGAACTAACGTGAGGTCAGGTCAATGTAAATTTAGGCAAAATTGCATATAACTAGAACACACGGATAAGAAATACAATGCCATAAAAATAAAACATCTACCACAATCCATTATTAAGTTATTCAGTTTGATACGGGTATTGACGGGGGTGGGTACCCGCCCCCCTCGGGTTTTTGAAGATGTCATAAAAACAGCGGCGCGTGGCACCGCCGTACTTGGCATACCTTTTCTCTCATCATTTTTACAACTTATATTGATTTTTAAGGTTATTTCATCTCAGGCTAGGGTCCCAAGTACAGGTCAAGTCACCTTACCTAAAAAAGTTTAAGATAGCATAAGTCAGAACAGGGTGAGCTTATCCAATTGAAACTCATATCACATAGGTAGGGGAGAGTGGGGAGAAATAGGTAGCAGGAGAAGTGGGACACACCCATTATTGAATCCACGTGTAAACCAAAAATAAAATTTTTAGCTGGTTTCCGCACTTTACGTGCCACTGCCCATCGCTAAGGCGTCAACTTCCTTTTCCGGCGGGTGCTGGAAGCGGGAGGTGAGTGTTCCTTAAAAGGTATCTTTCTAACGTTTTCTTGAATGGATTTTCTGCTAAATTTGCAGCCGAAAAGTTAGCTATGTTGGTTCAATAAAGTTGGTCTCGTATTCTACTTAGATCTGTACCAGCTTGGAATAACGGAAAGGGTTTTAATATTGCTGACATCGCAATTCTGAAAAATGGTGGGGCCAGGAGAAGTGGGACAGGTCGTCCCACTTCTCCCCTTCCTGTCCCACTTCTCCTTGTTCTGTATTTTGATTGTACCTAAATATTTGTACTTTGATGGAAACATTGTTCTGCCTTATTTTTATAGAGTGATCCTGATCATCAGCTTATTTTTCTTTTATCGTGTTTAATACATCAAGGTCAGAATAAAGACCGTAAGTTCAATATGGCGGCCTTTCTATAAAAAATGCGACATTTCACCCATGCCAACACCAGGGGCAAATCCAAGTGTGGGGGGGGGGCGATGGGACGATCGCCCCCCCCTTGAGCCGACCTTAAGCACTGGAAAGAAACGCCCGCACTGCAGCCGCCACGCCCCCCCTCACAGAGGGCCCCGGTGGCTGCGGCTGTACCCCGGCCCATTGTAATCCACTTGGAACATCTCAGTCTGCGACCGGGCCCACTGCCGAAGCCGACCCCCATTCTCAGTAGTTGCAGCGCATTCCCCTGTATTTCACCCGGGTTCCCTGTGGCAGCAGCGGGAGCCCCTGCGGTTAACCCGAGCCTCATGTGGCTATCCGGGAACCCTAACATGCCTCCGGGCCCCTTGTAGTCCACTTGGATTCTCCGAGTCTGCGACCGGGCCCTCAGAATTATACCGCGCCCACTACTACCGAAGCCGGGCCCCTATCCTCAATCGCTGCAGATAATTCCCCTGTAAATCACCCGGGCCCTTTGTGACCACAGTCTGGCACCCTGCGGCTCACCCCAGACCTCCTGTGGCTATCTGGGCCCCCTGAAATGCTTCCGGGGCGCCTGTGGTTCACTGGGAACCTATGTGTCGGCGACCGGGCCCCTCATAATAGCCTCAGACATACTGTGGTCAAAGTCAGTCTCAGATTTCCAGTATTCATGCCCCCCCCGTGGTCTACCTGGGCCTTCTGTGGCTACAGCCGGCCCCTGCCTTGCTTGCGGGACGCCTTTGGTCTCCGCCCTCTGTAGCTGTAACGTCGGACCCGGGTTGGAAATAGTAGGTATAGGATCTTAAGCTCTTCTTGTATCTTGTATCTTGTATTAATTGCCAACAGGTATTTATGAAAGTAACCCAATTACAGGCGAATTCAGGATAAAAATAAGCCTAAAATACATACAATACATGGTCATTATTAAAACGTCGTATGGTTAAAACAAAAACAAGCACAGATACACCTTCAAAGAGGCACTAATCGGGTCGCCGTATACACAGAAATCTCCTTTTTTAATCTGCCGATTGGATCCACTAGCATGTCGCTCCTCGGTGAAAATTTCAGAAAATCATTAGCAATGAGAGGAACTCGCACGAACAGGCCAGACTTCACAGTATTTACCCTGCCAAATGGTACATGGAAGACAACACAACTTCTCGTCAGCCTCGGTTGTACACGCAATGAGAAACATTCTAAGACGTACGACGATGAGATGAGACATTTAAAAATCTTGTGTATGAATAAAATATCAAATTGATCGCGCCTCGCCTGCAGTGATCGAACATCGTAAAACATCATCGACTGATTATATTCGAGAGATGGGCAGGCTGGTCTAGTATGGTTTGAAAGCCACATGAGAAAGCTGTGCTGAGCTCTCAATGCGAACGAGATGACACTTTGCCGCTCCCGCCCAGATGACGGAACAATATTCTAATATGGAGCGAATGTTTGCATTAAAGGCGGATATTGCGGCGTGTTTATCAATTTTATAACGGGGAGAAGCAGACTGCAAGGATCGAATGAGTAACCCGAGTACCCTGTTGACTATGAAATGTACACATTTCCACACTGATACTGGCGCTGGTTTTCGTTTGCTTGTTTTTCTATTTCACACTTGAAATATTCTTAAAATTATGTAAAACATTTACTAATGCACAATGAATACCCTGAGTATAAAACGCGACCGATTTCGGGAGCATCCCGCCCCGTTTTCAAGGGAGATGAAGATAACACTATGACATGAACCTAACTAAGCGAAAAACACGAAGACAGGGTACACTTTGAAAGAACAATCTTAGCTATGAACATGACGGATCATTTTAAAATTATTTACTTTAAACACGTGTTATTTTTCAATTCAATATCTTGTTTGGCTGGCGTTTTAAGAGGTCCAAAAATCTAGAGAAGATGGTAACTTTGCCTATATTTATATTCATTTTTGGTTTCGTGGTGGTTTGGATGTAGATTGCCTCTTTTATTTCCCGCTGTTTTTGTTTTGAGTCGAAAGTTAAAGTCGTTGTGGCGTCCCATTTGATATAATGATCCTTCTTGAATGAATGTTCCGCTGTGGCCTCCGCTGCTCTTTCGTCAATTGACCCTCGGATTAGTTTTTGTCGAGATTTTCGGTGTTCGTCTTGTCGGACTTCCATCATGCTTTTGCTTTCTCCAATGTATATTTTTGGACAGTCATTACATTCCATCTTGTATACTGGGCCTGGTTTTTCCGGTTGTTTATCCTGTCCTTTGGTTTGACCAGTAATTATTTGATCGTTTGATGTGGTTTATAATATGTTATTACGTTGAATTTAGAACATATGCGTCGAATCTGTTTCGATACTCCTTCTACATATGGGAAGGATTATTATATCAAATGGGACGCCACAGCAACTTTAGCTTTCGACTCAATATAAAAACAGCGGAAAAAGAGATCACCCTCATCAAGAGGTTCAACGGATTCGTTAAGGACGAGAAGCAGAAGCAGTACCTGCTCCGGGTGGTGGAACTCCATCTGAGGGCTCTACCCAAGCGCACCAAGAAAGAATGCGCCTCTTTCAAGTGTAATGGTTTTGGTGATAAAAGTGCACGACCTCTAAATGTCTTTTTATTTTGCTTTTAAGAGTGCCAATCGATTCAGTTTTACGTATAGAGCTGGGGGAAAGTCGATATGACTTCGTTCCATAGAAACAAAATTTTACTATAGTGGGCTGAAACACCCTAACCTACATCCTTAGCCAAATGGTTCTTCCAACATGTAATGTTTATTCAATCTACCAGGAACGCACAACTAAATTTATGCAATTTTTTAACTTGCCGCTTTTTTAATGTCCCAGTTCTCCCCACTCTCCTCTACTGAACCCACCGAGTTCTCTGAAATAAGTACCGATATTTTTGACATCGATGGCTTTGTTCTTCTTTTTTTCGTTCGTATATTCGATTCCATCCAAATATCATTGGGGATTTCAGGCATCGCTTGACAGTATGCAAATACTCACAGCGCTGCTAACCAGCACACAGGCAAGAAAGCAAGACACACGAGATACGCCTACGTTGAGGTGACACGAGACCGATAATTAATGATTGACCGATGGTTGTTCTCTGACCACCTTTCTAAAGCTGGCTAGTGACAGTGCGTTTACGGCGGCAGCTCATTCCAGCTCTTCGCCCCCGGTAATTAAACGACCGTTGCGATGCGGTAAGGCGAAGAGCCGGCAGCTGGAGCACACCTCTTGACCAGGCACGCGTTTCTCTAGTTGAGAATTCACTGCTGCTGTGAAAAAACTTTTTGGTCCCATCGGGGGACCTATCAAGCTTTAGTGTTTTAAACATTTTGATAGCGTCTCTTTCAGCTACTATTGTCTCGATCTTTGGCTATTCTAGGGAGTTCGGGACAGGGGTTTTATGGCCACTAGGCCATTTCATTTTTCAAATGTTTTTATTTTTGTCAGGTTTTGCGACTTTTCCCGTGCTATGGTCCAAGTAGAGTCGATCGGTGCCATTTTTATCGAAATCGGACAATATTTAGGCCTGCCTCATGTAGTGGCGTAGCCAAGGGGGGTCTTTGGGGTGCGCGGACCCCCCCTTTGGGCTGACCTTATGCACTGGAAAACACGAGCACTGGTCTCAGGGGCCTCCTGAGCTTGGTCTCAGGGGGCCTTCCGAGCTCGGTCTCAGGGGCCCCCGAGCTCGGTCTCAGGCCTCCCCAAGGTTGTTCTCACGGGACCCCTGAGCTTTGTCTCAGGGGGCCCCCGGAGCTCGGTCGCAGGGGGCCCCCAGCTTGGCCTCAGGAAGCTCCCAAGCTTGGTCTTAGAGACCTCCGAACTTGGTCTCAGGGGCCCCAAGCTTGGTCTCAGGGGCCCCTGAGCTTGATCTCACGGGCTTTCCGAGCTTGGTCTCAGGGGGCCCCCGATCATCGGTATTGAGGGCTCCAGAGTACCGAACATGGATCTCGGGGGAGGCCTGAGCTCGGTCTCAGGAGCCCCCGAGCTTGGTCTCAAGGGACTTCCGAAGTTAGTCTTAGGGGCCCCCGAGCTTGGTCTCAGGAGGCCCCCGAGCGTGGTTTCACGGCCCCCTTGAGCTTGGTCTCAGGGGGCCCCGAGCTCGGTCTCAGGGGGGCCCCGAGCTTGGTCTCAGGGGCCCCTAAGCTTGGTCTCAAGGGAACTCCGAACATGGTCTCAAGGGCCTCCCAAGCTTGGTCTCTGGGGCCCCACGAGCTTGGTTTCAGTGGGCCACCGAGCTTGGTCTGACAGGCTTTCCGAGCCCGGTCTCAGGGGGCCCCGATCTGCGGTATCGAGGGCTCCAGAGTACCGAACATGGATCTCGGGGGACTCTCTGAGCTCGGTCTCAGGGTGTCCCCCGAGCTTGATCTCACGGGCCTTTCGATCTTGGTCTCAGGGGACCCCCGAACATGGTCTCAGGAGGCCCCTGATCATCGGTATCGAGACTCCAGGGAACCGAACATTTATCTCGAGCGCCCCTGAGCTCGGTCTCAGGGCCCCCGAGCTTGGTTTTAGGGGCCCCGAGCTTTAGTCTCACGGGCCTTTCGATCTTGGTCCCAGGGGCCCCCGAGCTTTAGTCTCACGGGTCTTTCGATCTTGGTCTCAGGTGTCCGAGCTTGGTCTCAGGGGCCCCAAGCTTGGCATCGGAGAGCCTGAGCTTGGTCTCAGGGGTTCTGAGCCTGATCTCACGGGCCTTCTGAGCTTGGTCTCAGGGGTCCCGAGTTTGGTCTCACGAGCCTTTCGATCTTGGTCTCAGGGGGCCCCAGTGCTGGTCTCAGGAATCCCCCGATCATTGGTATCGATGGCTCCGGAGCAGCGAACATCATAGCATAAGCCGGAACAGGGTGAACTTATCTGATTGAAACTCATATCACATAATGGGCCCACCAATTTCTCTGAAATGGTTGCACCCGCTTGTCAGGTTGTCGGCTAAGAAAGCTGTTGTCATTTTTTATCTAGTTAAGGATCTGGTAACAGTTTTAGTTATATTTGGTTGTATTTTCTGCATTGCGCTAGACAATGGCGGTATTCCTAGGCGGCAGGCTGGATTTTTAGGAAGGCTCGTATACGGGTCGAATTAAATATTAATCTCCTTGGCCGTGGACTCCAGCGGAGTTACCTACTCCGAATACAAATGTGACTGTTATATGTCTGTGAACCAGGTGAAGACAGACATAGAGCATCTAGTTGTATTGTTTCACACACTCACAACATATTCAACATCATAAATTAGAAGTTAACCGTAGAATCCTCCAAAACCAGGTCTTCGCTGTGTGTTTTGTACGCTGATTGCGTCAGTGTTGCTGGAGCCGAAGTTTCCGAACGGTGTCTGCGCGTTGAACTGGGATGCCGTTCCACGGTTAAAGCTGGATCCTCCATTGGCTGCAGAACCCTGCCGAAGAAAACGTTTTGGTCAAACGATGTACACATAAGCAATGCCTTGGTTGGCTAGCAGTAGGTACATAATCTCTTCCATGAAAAGAAGGCAGTATAAATACATCAGTACCTTCCATGAAAAACAGCATTACGAAACATGAGTGCGTTCCATGCAAGGGATGGGAAATTTGCTGACTTAGCTTAAAATCTAAATTTTGCGGTTTACTTTAATATTCTTCTTAAGCCGCGCCCCACCGGGGGTCCGGCGCCACCTTTAACCCACGGGGGCCATCGATGGCCCCCTCTAACTCCGGAAATATGGGGTTTAGCGCAAATCTGCGAAGTAAATTAGAAAGCTCGCGTGAATTCCGTAAGAAATTACTTTACATGTTTAAGCGCTTAGGTCAATGGTTTGACCTTCAGAGGTCACGTTAGGTCATGATAGGCTAGTTACACTAAAATATGCAATGCTTAAGAAAACCGGGCATAACTCTTACGTCATTAGAGCTATTGAAATCTGGTAAAGTACATTCCATAGGAAAATGTCAAATTGTTTTCCACTATGTAGAACGTAATGGCCTCCCGCCAGTGGTTTGACCTCCAGAGGTCACCTCGTGACCCAATATGACCTGAGGTCACGAAAGGTCAGAAAATTACCTTGCGGTATATGAGATGGAAGCCAGTGACGAGACACACGATGATGTTTGATTCAGCGCTCTAGCTTAATTAGGTCAAAAGTTAGTAGCAAAATACTGTTTTGACCCCTGGTGACCTTGGATGACCTTGGGGAGGTCAAAAAGGAAAATATGGCCCTTAGGATCTGTGAAAGGGTGTCCATGAACGCCTGTCTGAGCAGGCTGAAAATTTGCAATCGTTTTTGTGACTTTTAGATCATAAGACAGCTTTTCCCATGCTTTTCAATGGGAGAGATCACCTCGTGACCTGCACTCAGGTCAAGAAATCGACAAATCCCGGATATACATTGTGTAGACCATGGAGGGGTCATGAGGTGTAGAAAGTTTTCAAATCGATCGACCGAGAAATGTTGCTCTTACAGAGCTCAAAACTTGAAGTGAGGTGACCTTGGCTGACCTCGCTTGGTGACCTGACCTTGGGTGACCCGGGGTAAGAAATTTCAGGGATGGTGGGAAAATAATGAGGTGAGAGATATAGTCCTCAACCGCGGTGCTGCGTCTCGTCGTTTATGTGCTATCCCGAAGAAAGCTTAGGGGCCGTCGATGCCCCCGTGGGACAAGGGTTAAGTGTTTTCCGGTGGATGTTACTATGTCTCCATTTTCTCGCTAGAATCTCGCGGTGGCTAAAATGAATGTTCACTTTTAGGTAAGTATGCTTGGAAATTAGCGCCTTGAAATGGCGTATGTTTCTGGTGTTAACGCAAAGGTGATTTGTCATAGGGATCGCGGGGGAGCGGGAAGCCCATCCCGCGACCCCTGTTTAATTGGGTGACATATATTTAAAAAAAACAGTAAATGTGTTACCAGTGTCTGACAGTATGCCTTTTAGCTAAAAGAAAAACTACCAGCTTGTATTGAGCTGTGCTAACGAACGCATTTACTTGTGTCTGAGACTATAAAGCTCTAAAATACTTGCAACCTTGCTTGCAGCAACCTTAGGATGACGAACTCTGCACCAATTATTGTTAAATCGTCGTGTGCTGCATTTTTTTAAGTTAGAGGATATTTAGTTGCAAACCAAATATTAACTATTGCAGTGGTCTAAAATTATATTATCACTATCGCGTACTTAGAAGGCTATAATATATAATATGAGATTACCTGTATCTACCTATTTCACTTTTAGCACCCCCCAAAAAATATAGCATAACAACAGAGCCGTAATCCAAAGAGCTTACCCCGGCGTTTGCGCTCAAAGAGCTGATTGAGCTGAAAGGAGTGCTTCCAGAGATGGCGTTAGCATTAGCAAAGCCGCTTGCTGTAGAGGGTCTTCCAAAGCCTCCGCCAAATCCAGGCTGGATGAATCCGCCTCCCAACCCTGGTCGGAATCTGTTGCCGCCGAAGAAGCGACCAGCGGAAGCCACCGCAAAAATGCAGCACAGAACAACAGCAGCCTTCATTTCTGTGAACAAATGAACCGGGTTTGCTGAGTGCGGAGACTGTATTGGACGTCAGCAATGCACAACAGAACAACAACATATGCCATCTATTTTGGTTTGTGCGATACTTTCCGTAAGTCTTACACCATGGCATCAACTGGTGTCAATTCAAATAATTGGGACGACGCAAAACCAGGAAATAAGTAGCATTGACCGAAACATTCAGAAGCCTTTGAATTCATTTGATTTGAGTGGATCATATATCATAAATTATACTGATCAGTCACACACTTCGTGATGATACATATGCTGTCCTATTGTACAAGCTAGTGGGCTAATTAAACACCGAAAAGTTTTATTTGATGCGTACAAAACTGAGCTGCTGAGCAAATATTTTAAACACTTTATTTGTAGGCAGATGAGTAGACCATTGCCTATGTTTGGATGTTTACAATTATATTTCTGGCATCAGCATAATTTACCTTTGTTGGCAAGGTGAGATTTTGGTTACGCCTAATGATATCTACCTATTCTCCGAGGATCTCCAGCTTTCAAACGGTAATCCTCTATGGAAAACCAGCAATGGCTTTTCACAGGATACGTTAACATAACATTTTTCTTCGAAATACAATACCGTTTTAACTCCTTACCTCTGCTTTGATTAAGCTGGTTGAACAGAAGAACCAAGAACCTGAGGATTGTCACTGTTCGGTAGCCAATGCTCAACTGATGACCATCTTCATTATCGAGCCCTTATATCTGACTCCATGACAATCAACCGCAGCGGAAAATACGCCAGCTGTCCCAGAGGCACCTGTTTGCAGACTGCACACTGAAAGGGCGTACAGACCGGAGGCGGGTCTTTGTCCGGTTTGATGCCTGCGCCACTATTGGCTACACTCTGCCGTATACAAGGTTTCAGCAACTTGAAATTTGATCCTGAAACCTATTATCGGTCAACGTCTACTTCCGCCTCAGTGAGGAGGTGTTTGAGCAACCTCCCCCCCGTTATTTTTTAGGAGGGGAAGGGGGCTAGAAAACAGCAGTTTGGGGTGGCGTTGTGCAGGCTTTCTAATAAGTATTTACCCATCCTCTGGTGGTGTTGCGTGTCCCATATTCGCCGTTCGCGATTTCGCGATGTAAAACATCCGAGCGATGATGATGTATGATGGTGAATTAAGCACAGGTCGCCCAAGCGTCTTATATTGGACAACTCAGTTCCCCAGGGATGGGAGGACACTTAGTGGATAGTCTATACATGCATAGGCGACGGAACGGGGGAACACCGTGCCCCTCCTTGGACGGACCGGAGGGCATCACCATTGAGGTGCCCCCCTTAAATTGGCGAAGATTGCAATGAAGCTGCTATCAGTCCGGACTTTCGGAAAGAAACTTGGATTGGATTTTCACAGACCCACACTCTAACAGAAAATCGATTCTTTTGATTTTCTTCAGATATAATATGCATTGCACAGATAATCTTCTATATCATTGTGTAGCCTCTCCCATGGCCTACACAAAGAGAAATTTAGTGACACTCACTGTTGCGGTGACTCTCTGCTGCGGAGTCTGCGGCTCCAGTTTTAGTGGTCGATCCCAGCCTAGAGCGTCGCTGGTAAAGAAAAGAGTCAGTCCCCAATAAATTGTGTCACTTTCGAGGCGCCCGGTACCCCAAATCCGTGAGTGATTATTTCGGGGTGTCAGACACCTGTTGTGAGCGTGCTTAAGCACCCTCAAAAGTACTTTCTGGTTCTTGAAAGGAATTATGTCCACCCTTATGGGAGTCATTAAGTGTCATTTCGAGCAATTGACACTCTTAAAAACAAACGGATTATTCTTTTAAGAGACAGCTGACTCCCTACAGTGATCTTGGCACCCTAATGCATACCGTACCACGCTTAAAAAGATGTCGAATATCTCCGAAATGTGGAGTCGGACTTCTTTGCGAGCACGTGTGTTGTCTTTTATTTTACTGAAAGGCAAACCACCCCGCGGCTGGAGCAGTCATATTGAATTATTATGTTGGGATTGTCATACACCTGTTTTGAGCAAGCTTAAACACCCTTAGAAGCACTGTCTGATTCTACAAGGGAATCATTTCCACCATTATGGGGAGTCATTACACACAATTCTTAGTGTGTGCCATGTTACATCTCACACAATGCTTCAGACCAGAATAGTAACCTTTTTCAGTGTTGTATTTTAAAGACAAATTAACCTAGATAGCTCCGGATCTATGATATCACGTCGGAAAAGAAACACCGTATGACTAACCCAAAAACTATGGTCCTTCCAGTGGCATAGCCAGGAGTTCGTCAGAGGGACCGGAGCGGGACTAAAAACTGTGCTCCCATATCAATGAAACCAGCGGCTTCTGATTCCACATATGAGCTGACTATGAACAGAGGAGCTCCGATGTTTTACTGCTCTCGCCGCTGCGCTTCGCCATGACATAAATAGCATTCTGCCATTGATAAGCCCAGTCACGGCTAAAATAGAATCCGCTTACAACCGTGCAAAACGTTAATGTGTATATCAGGGATTAGATGCTTGCAAGGATGCTCACTGCATTGGGAAGACAAGCCGTAAAAAATGCAATCTCTTTGGAGGCGCCATTGGTGAGCCGCACGCCCTATGACTTTGAATAGACGGAGTGAGGCGAAAGGCGACAGAAGGCGACAGCAGTGTGCTCGGGTAGGACTTTGGATAGGAGACAGGAGGCGAAAGGCGACAGAAGGCGACAGCAGTGTGCTCGGGTAGGACTTTGAATAGACGGCGTGAGGCGAAAGGCGACAGAAGGCGACAGCAGTGTGCTCGGGTAGGACTTTGGATAGGCGACAGGAGGCGAAAGGCGACAGAAGGCGACAGCAGTGTGCTCGGGTAGGACTTTGGATAGGAGACAGGAGGCGAAAGGCGACAGAAGGCGACAGCAGTGTGCTCGGGTAGGACTTTGAATAGACGGCGTGAGGCGAAAGGCGAAAGAAGGCGACAGCAGTGTGCTCGGGTAGGACTTTGGATAGGCGACAGGAGGCGAAAGGCGACAGAAGGCGACAGCAGTGTGCTCGGGTAGGACTTTGGATAGGCGACAGGAGGCGAAAGGCGACAGAAGGCGACAGCAGTGTGCTCGGGTAGGACTTTGGATAGGCGACAGGAGGCGAAAGGCGACAGAAGGCGACAGCAGTGTGCTCGGGTAGGACTTTGAATAGACAACAGGAGGCGAAAGGCGACAGAAGGCGACATCAATGTGCTCGGGTAGGACTTTGAATAGGCGACAGGAGGCGAGAGGCGACAGAAGACGACAGCAGTTTGCTCGGGGAAGGCAATAATACAAAAATGAAATTACGTTTGAGATACGTTTCGATTGCAAGGACAGACAAACTCATCCTATGTTACACAAAATCACTAACACATTCGAGTTAATAAAACGGTGTATAATTCTAATGCATTATTCGGCCCGAGGCTTAACGCTCGCCCTGGTGCACCGGGGCGAGCCACCGCGGTGGCCCTCCAAGCCACCTTTGCCTTTGTGGGGGAAGGGTGGTTTCAAACACCTTCCTTTGAACTCGGCTCCTATGCGGGATAGCGAAAAACGTGAATGCTAGTGGATAGCCCATAATAATTCATGACGAAACTTCATCTTTAAACTTTTGGCTCAGGTCAGTATTGAGGTCATGACAGGTCAAAGAAGGTGACAGGTTAGAATATAGATTTTGGGCTCTAGCGTCTAACAGAAATTGGTTAGAATAATTTTTAGACACCGTTCGCTTCCTCGCGTTACGGCAAATCGAATGATGTATGATATGACTAACTAGGTCAAAACACGAAAATGACCTTGACCTGAGGTCAGGTCAAGGTCACTATCTGGTCTAGCATAGTCAATATGAATATCAATAGATTAATAAGTTCTCGGAAGGCCTGCTGAAGATAGGGTGCCATAAACCGCAGAGTGTTGTGGGAATGACCTAGGACCCTAAAAAGATAATACAGATGACAGTAAAAGCGCTAAAAGACTGGCAGCCTAAAACGCCAAAGTCCAGAAACTAAAACGTCTAAACCCTAAAAAGCCCAAAAAGGCTACGTCAAGGTAAAGATAAGAAAAAAGCGTGGGATGAGGTAAATACAACGTTTCGGTCTTGGACCGTCGTCAGGCGAGGGGTGAAAGATGGAGGTGGCTAGAGGCCTGAGGTAACCTTTTTCCAAATACCGAGTGACTGGAGGCCTAAGGTAAACTTTTGGTCGAAACAAAAGTGTCGGCAGTCCCAATACCCTCTTGCCGAAGGTGAACTGGAACAATGAGTATGGTGTGTTATGTCTGAGCATGCGTCTGAAAAAGTGTCCCCGTATGTCGAATTTACCGCAAGAGTGGCCAGGAAGATGTTTGCGTGTTGAGAGTAGGTCTGTAGCGCCGAATGAGGAATGATTCTGCGATTTTTCTGTTTGGGCCATCACTGGCGTATTTTAGAATTTTGATGCTCAAGTTGTCTGCTGTCAGCTCATCATTCGGATGCATGGTTAATCTGTGTTGGCCGAAAGGTGTTTCCTGCCTCTTATTTCTAACATCACCTAAGTGTTCGTTAAATCTTAGTTTAACGGCCCTTTGGCTCTCACCGATATAAAATGATCTGCCTGGTTCGCAAAGCTTACAATCTATCCTATAAATTACATTTTTGGCATGACATTTCCCATGGATACCTGCATGACAGGCGTGGCAGAAACGGCCTCCCCAGGGCTCTGCACTGGTTCCAGCGCGGATCTGACCAAAAGATCCTTCAGGGATGTGCCACTTCTCCACGCCACCCGCATGGGAAGGCCAGAATTTCGAACGATCCGCTTGACCCGGTCACCGAGAGCGTCGTCAACGAAAGGTAAAACAATTTCATAGTTTAAAACATTCATTGTTCCATTTCACCTTCGGCAAGAGGGTATTGGGACTGCCGACACTTTTTGTTTCGACCAAAAGTTTACCTTAGGCCTCCAGTCACTCGGTATTTGGAAAAAGGTTACCTCAGGCCTCTAGCCACCTCCATCTTTCACCCCTCGCCTGACGACGGTCCAAGACCGAAACGTTGTATTTACCTCATCCCACGTTTTTTTCTTCTTATCTTTACCTTGACGTAGCTTTTTTGGGCTTTTTAGGGTTTAGACGTTTTATTTTCTGGACTTTGGCGTTTTAGGCTGCCAGTCTTTTACCGCTTTTACTGTCATCTGTATCATCTTTTTAGGGTCCTAGGTCATTCCCACAACACTCTATCAATAGATTCGCAAGAACAATCCAAACGTAATTGTATCAAGATATAAGCTTTATCTTCATTTCCTGCCACGCTATTCACCCAAGTCTGTAAACCTGCTAAATAGCCCCAGATGACTTATCAGAGATTACAGGTCGAAATGTTCACCATGAACCTGGAAAGGGCCCAGGATATTCAGGATATATAGCCGCCCCGGTAGCTCAGTTGGTAGAGCGTTGGGCTCCGGCCCGCTGCTCAGAAGCATGCAGTGGTAGTGCATGTCAAGGTTTGGGATCGGTTCCCCTGAGACGCTTCGGCGCTCAATAGTTTACCCGACGTACAGGTCGGCTGGCAACTGACTGGTGAGAGGTTGACCTGAGCGGGGCGGCCGTTTCTGCTTTGTGGGACGTTAAACTTTGGCTTCTAAATTAACCCTCCATTGTGGGAGTTGCTCGTTCGGGTGGTGGGGTCGGGTTCTCCGTGACAAGTCCCTTGATGACTTTAGTGAGACTCCGACTCGAGCAGCCTTACCAGGAACAACTTGAACAAAATTTATAAAAAAATTACGATTTGAATAAGATGAAGGTATTTTCAGGTGCATACAGCCAAATACATCCCTATTCCTTTTTCCCATGCATTTCAAAGGGAAAGGTCATGATCTGTATCTGACCCTAGATCATTGATATGAAAAATATCGGAATACATTTTGTAGTACACTCGGTGGGCTCATTATGTGGTATGTGGTACCTGCCTCAACGACGTTCTTCAACGAAAGTTACCAAAGTAAATGTTCGCCTCCGGAAGGCATCCCTGTTCTGTGGGGGTTTAGAGTACTAGGCTGGCGAACCATGTAATTCGAGGTCTCATTTAGAATAATGTGTCTTTATGTTACGCTGCAAATACATCTGACAAGTAAATGCATGCATTTTGAAGTCCATCTATCGTTCTTATATGTACGTACATGCCGCGCTGTCTTTACTGTTAGGCTATGCACCCCTTTCATCCCAACGTAACAGACTGCAACGCCGGGCGGTCAATCTGGTGCCTGAAACATGAAATATTTAACCGTTGTGAGGCTATCTTTCCCGTTACCGTAGACGCTTGGAATATGGCTCATTGAGATTGGAATTTAATATATAACGGAAAAAATGGGTTCCAGTCTGAAAATTAAAACATTATTTTTTGAACGACCCTAATGACCTACGGTTAGGTACGAGCAATGACCTCTACATTGGAAATGCATGGGAAACTATTTCCAATGTAGTTTAATTTCAATTCAACAATGTTTATACATACACACACACACACACACACACACACACACACACACACACACACACACACAATTATATATATATATATATATATATATATATATACATCGTCAAAAAACCACATCATGCAACACAGATGGTGAACGCCTACAGCTCAACATATACTATCAGAACAAAAAAAAAGTCAACTAGTCATGAAAAACAATCCAACCACAGTACAAGAGTCCAATCGCACCAATGTAGTGTTCCAGTTTGAATGTCTGCATGAAGATTGCAGGCCTCATGATAGACTCTACATTGGTGCGACCACGACGACATTATCACGCCGCCTCACCATGCACCTACAAGACCACACAGGCCCCGTAGAACACTGGCTACACAAACACCACACAAAACCAACACACAAACTCCTAAAAGACAACACAAAAATCATCGACTCCGCCCACGACCATCACCGCCTGTTCATTCATGAAGCCATACACATCACACGACAGAAACCACACCTCAACATACAGAAACATACACACATTTCACTAGCACTGTGGGGTGTGTGAACTGTGATTGAATAGTATGTGGTATAGTATGCAATAGAATGTAATTAGTATGGTTGTGATTTATGAATGCGTTAAAACTATGCTTTGTGGTTTTGCTCAGTGAAAGTTGCTAAGATATTGTCCTCTGCTCCTTCTTGAAAATAATCGCTTTTTGTAAACTAAGATTAGCCTCAGTAGGTAACAAACTAAAAATGGAGTGTTAGTTGTCCTTGATAATGATTGGTATAATTCAATCGAAACGCGTCGGAAAAATGGCTTATGACTATAATAGAAGCACTTAACACCATTACCGAACCAGACAAATATTCAACAAGCTACTGAAACTCAACCGAAAACTCTCAAAAACTCGAAGCGCTATTCTTTTTCAACGACATCTGCTTGAAAGAATATATATATATATATATATATATATATATATATATATATATATATATATATTTATATTTATATTTATTTGTTTGTTTATTAAACATAATCACCAACAGGCTGATGCCCACTAACAGGTGAAGTCAGGTATTAAAACTCTCTCACAAAAAACTAACACATACACATAAACATGTCCGAAACACCCTAGTGCTAAAAACATACAAATGAGTAAAATGGGTGCTGTAAAAATAAAGTTATTAAAATAGATTGAGCTCATTCCCTCTTCATATATTTGGTGCACATATACCTTGGTGACCTCACACTCTTAGGTACCTTATATACTCCACAACGCGAGCTCTAAAAGTGTTATAGGTATCAACTAAAAAATTGGAGTTGATCATGGTCAAAAACCTATTAGCAGATTTTGGTATCCGGCACAGAAACCCCGAGGCAACCGTGTTTACACGGGCGCGTGGCTCGGCGAAAAGTCGCAGGTTGCGGGACGAGCGGGGTGGAACATGAAGGCCGAACAGTTCAGAAGAGTTTGAGAGGAAATTTTTGAGGAAAATATTGCTTTCAGAAACAGAAGATCGTGTTGAACTCTCCTTGCAGCAAGAGACTGGACGCCGAAATGCCGAAGAAGTGAATGGTAATTCAAAGTGCCGCAAGACTGAGAAGTATGAGAATTAAACCACATCAATAATTTGTGTTGTACCCGCTCGACCCGTTCGGCATGGGATTTGGCTACACCAGCCCAGACTACACTACCGTAGTCCAAAACAGACCGAACGTTCGCGTTATATGTTGTGAGCAGTGTTTTGGCATTGAAATTTGTTGAGCGCAGGCCGGTTTGAAAAGATCGAATTAGCAGTCCTAGTGATTTGTTGGCCTGTCGTGTTATGCCAGAAACGTGGGATGAGAAATTCAGTTTTGAATCAATGATTATTCCTAAGTCACGGATTTCTTCAACAGACTCTAGGCGAGTGTTTCCGATGTAGTACGTTGTCTGGACCGGTGTCCGCCTGAGGGTCAACGTAATGTTTTTACATTTGGATGGGGTAAGTTTTAGACCCCATCTGACGGACCACTGGTGCAGGTGGCTCAGGTCCCTCTGCAGCAAGAGTCCGTCAGATGGCTGCTTGATTGTTCGAAAAATTTTGGCATCATCTGCATAAAGGAGACAACTAGACTCAATTTCAGCCGGAAGATCGTTGATGAAGAGTGCGAACAAGAGAGGAACATTTAGAGAGCCTTCAGGCACCCCTGAGCTGACGTTTTTCCACTCGGAGGTTTTTCCATTAAGAACGACCCTCTGGCGGCGGTCGGAGAGATACGAGATAAACCAATTTAGGGCTGCAGCTTTCAAATGATAGGAATTTCGGAGTTTGTAGATCAGGAGTTTGTGATTGACACTTCGAAAAGCGGCCGAGAAATCTGTGTAAATAGCGTCCGTCTGGTATCCCTCCGAAATGGCCTTCCACGCCGAATCAAGAAAAACAGACAGATTGCTGACGCTATATATATATATATATATATATATATATATATATATATATATATATATATATATATATATATATATATATATATATATATATATATATATATATATATATATATATTAACACGCGCAGTGAAGGGGGCCCTAAAGTGCCCCCGCCTATTTTTCCGAGATGGCCGGAGAATATTTCGTCCCCGGAAAACTCTATGACCACGTTTGAGAGGATTTTGAGCGCGTCGATTGGGGAATAAATTTTGAAAAGCGGTCGATAATTGTTTGACTTAAAGGCTCTCAAAGTCCGACCTAAAATTTTGGACCGTCGTGATCGCACAGTCGCACCAATTCGCCTGCACTGATAGACAGAGTGGTGACGTCATAACGGCATATAATCGGGTTATATGTCAAGGTCAAAGATCGCAGGTTAAGGCACTTTACCCCAGTATTCCGGTCAGATAGCATTGTTCAGTATGCCGTATATTATGCTATGACATCATAATTAATGCTACTCAAGGTCCCAGATTAAGGTCAAATGCATTCGTCAAGGTCAAACCCTCCTTTCCTGCCTAAAAGCTGCTATAGTGACCGTTATATTTTACATTATTGGGTATGTAGCGGCCATGGCTGGTCCCGCTTCGGACCAGCTGCTGCCTTCCCGGGATCATCGCCGAAAACTCGGAGCTGTCACTGGCCACTTTTTCTTGAGAGGTCTGACTTTAATGCCGGTCTTTTTGCCTCCACCAATACGTGATTAAAGTCATCATTTTCCACCTGATACGGGGGGAGGGGGCAAGATCCAGCCGAGCGTTCAGGAGTTCGCCATCCGTGTCACCTCACATCTCCTAGAGCACTTGGTTCACTGTACACTGTGCAGTGTATGGAAAACAAGTGCACTGGCAAGGATTTTCTCAATATATACACCAATTTCAACACGATAGTCAGGACCGGGCAAGAAAGGGGCATGAGTAGTGGCAACAAGAGAATGTGGAACCATACATGGAAAGGATCAGCACCACTATGCTGGACATTTCCTCTCAAAATCCATAATTTCTGAAGAAACAGGAGTACTTGTACAATGCCAAGATGACACAGGTAGAATGGGATTTCCTGGAGGACCATTGCTCGGAAAGGCAGATGTGCTGCAGAAGCTTCGCGAACTAAAGATGGACGGCCGAGGCGGAGAGGAGGGCGAAGCAAGAGCAGACGATGAAAAAGGAATGTTAAAGAAGGGAAAGAAAGACGTAAAAAGACACGGATATGAAAAATACAACAAAGGTTAAAAAATACAGGGAGACATTGAGTGCAGATCGGACAACAGTGACCGTCACAAGCTGACTGAAGCCAGTGGACCCTCACGAAATCACATAAGCCGAAGTGCTACTTAGAAAAATCAACGGATGATGAGATGACGAAATACCAGAAGCTACAATCGAGGTCCGACACGCCAAGAACAGCAGCATCGCTTACAGAGAGCTCAGAACTGATCGGCCTAAAAAGGCTTCAAGAATATCCCAACTGATATTTACCCCACGAATCTCTGCGCGTTATTGGACAATATCCCTTTCAAAGCTGAAATGCCCATGGGAGATTTCAAGCAGGTGCTGGAGAATTAGAATCAGGAGTGAGCATCCAGGAAATGCTGTATCCTGCTTTGGTGAATGGTCCATCTGCCACTTTTTTATGACAACTCAGTAGTTCAACACACGCAACTTTGTCCTGGCATATTCCGGCAATGCTTCGGAACAGTCTTCGGCTATGCAGTTTCTACAGGTAGTCTGCAACTGAACGGAGGGGGGAGGGCTTGAGCCCCCTAAGCCCCCTTGTATACGCCACTGATCTTCAGGGTGCTTATTAGTCATACTTATTGGTGCATTTGCGGATACAGGGATGGCCAGTCTGACCATGGTCCTCAAAGCAGGCACGCTTTACCCACTTTTGAACGATTTCGAGCAAATTTCCTAATAAAAACACCGTTTTTACTATTTAATTCAGGTTGGAATCCCCCGACTCGTTTCATTCAGGCCCACCCTTCGATTGATGTTTGCTATTTTGACATGTGGTCTTATTTTCTAGGCGAATATTACACAAAACGAGGCCCCCAGAACTTGTTCTGGGCAGTAACAACTCGTCCTGCCGTAAAGCCAATTGTATTTGTCAATTCTTGAAACTTCGACACCATGTCGGGTCTATGAAACTAATCCAAATTAAGGCCAGATTTGAATAACGCTACAACTGCATTTTTGGAACAGGGTGAATTTGGAAACCTCTGACTTTACCTCCGAAGTCACATTCCTACTATTGTATTTTTCACGTTACTCTTATAGTACAAATCAAACATTAAGAGACGATTTAAGGCCACGATTTGTGGGAAAACCTCCATGCAAGATCAAACAATCTCGCACACATGTGGCAAGGAATTTTCCTGTCGGTTTTCCGTCATCAAAATGATAACGTCAGCGCATGCTAATCGGAGGGCACCGATCTAGAACAGGTAACGGACACCCATATTGGGCGATTCATTTGTTCACGTAGTTAAGGATGGGGTGTTGGAAGTCCCCACCGTCTCTCTAGTGCGAGCTAAGTTGCGATAGTGGGTTTTTCCGCGCCGTTGTCTACACCTGTCCTTAGGCAGGTTTGGAGGCGTTTCGGGCGAAGGAACTGTTGCAGCGGAGCGGCGCGTAGCAGACCTGCCAGAACACCAACACTCGCTACCCACGGTACACTTAGCGATTTAGTTTCAAGAACTTGGAGAGGAGTCATTTGTAGCCTGGAGTGAACTTGTCTGCATGGATAAATATTTAAACGTGCCGAAGTACAGTTTCCGAATGAGAATCACAAATGGGCCAGGATTCAGTTCGAGACCTGTTACCTAAAACAAAACCGTGATGGTTTTGACACCACTTAATGGTAGCGGCTCTGTTCTGCGGACTTATCGGGGACTCGATTAGACACGAAAAAATAACCAGCCATCCGCCGGTTGCTGGCAACGAACCATGGATGTGTTTTACTAGGCCCATCCCCCAGTATTCATCCACGGCCCACCAAATTTTCACCCGAGGCTGCAGCAACTCGTCGGCGTATTGTGAAAGCCACTTCTGAGCGTTATTGCGAACTAGACAGGTGGACGGTACCATTTACGGCACCACTATCTTCTACACCCATTCTAATGAGAGCAGGACTGGTTTGCCTAACACCCGCAGGGAGGCATAGAATGGTGCGGGCGCGCCTATAAGATCTGGGGGCGCTGAAGGGTGACCGACAGAAAGTAAACGTGGGGTCGGCTGTTGGACGCTACCGGCAGCCGTTCAGAGCCATTGGTAAGTCTATTCTCACGTTTGCTTGTTAAGAGGGTTGTACAGTTGAATTTCAAGTGTTTTTTTATTTGCCGAAAATAGCTAAGCCTGTTCAAAAGAAACGCAGGCTAAAATAACTTATATTTAAAAAATAGCTAAGTTCGGACCCAACTTTCCAAAGTGAGTGTAGTTACTAATACTGTTTCCCTCGACAATTTGCTGGTTGTGGCTTTGAACTGGTATGTAATATATCAGGACAGATTATGGAAATTGTTTGTCGGCAGCATGTCAGAGTGTCTTATCTACCTCTTAAGAAGGAAGGCATGTTAACTCCTTTCTTAGAGGCCGTCCATTAATTACACATTGCAAAGGGAGGTGCAGGAGTCGGCCGCAGCGCTCTCGTACCTTATGCAAAGCGTTATTACGTGTATAAAGCACAAATACCCGCCCGAAAGCCTTATATATGGAAGGAGGAGAAAGGGAGGGTATCAAAAGCACAACAGTGTGCGTTACATAATTTGTGTATAAGGCATGCTACTGTAATGTATTACTTTTGTAATAAATTGCGATAGTAATTTATAAGAAAACGGTAATTTATTACCGCAAGGTATATAAATTATGGCGAGATAATCTTTAACATGAAAATATTGTCCTTGGCGTAGCAGTATGCGTGGGAGCCAGCTGCGCTGACCTCTCCACTACCGCGCCCCCATTTACACCGTGCCGCCATGGATAGTATTTCCATACGTTATAGATCGTCTCACCAACATGTACATATATCGAGATGCAGCAATGCTTATGCTATTCTTTCTTTAGAGGCTCCCTTCCAAAACTTAAGATAGAAATACGAGGATTTATATGATTTTTACCTTTTCAACATGCTAGGTGGACAAGTTTCTTCCTTTATCAGAATGTAACTGAAATCGAAAACCAAATCGCATGAAAAATTGGAGTCCAGTCCACCTCTGGCCTCTATGCTTAGCACCTCACGTGCAAAATGTCCCCTTAAAAACGCCTCCCTTGCTTTTCAGAGATGAAATTGTTGCTTCTTCTTGGTGTGTCGCTGGCGGCGGCGTCGGCAGCGCCTCAGTTCTTCGGTCGTCCTCCGCAGTCTAGTGCCACCGGCAGTGCCAGCTCTGGCAGCGTTTTTGGAAGCGCCCCGGGCTCGACGATTAGCCAGACATTCGCCCAAGCTCAGGTGAGAAAACAGGGCCACCGAGGGAACAGTCAAGTGTCATGCATGTAGATATTTGTTCAAGGGCGGATCCAGGACTTGATGGGGAGGGGGGCTAGAGGGCTCGAAGCTCCCCCGCTAATACCTCGGAACGGTATCCGGCTATGTATTAACTATAGCCATTCCGATATTTGGGGGCTTGAGTCCCCTTATTCCCCCCCTTTTTCCTTATCCCCCTTTATATCCGCCACTCTCTCTCTGCGCTATGGGTGATCATGTATGTAGGTGTGTATATCTGACAAGAGTGATGTAGAGAGTAAGGCGGCATATGATCACTTATTATGAATATGTTCTAGCGTTTTATAGATGAATATGCATATATAGCTGGCTACTTTTATTTTTTATCAGCAGATACTGCCTTACTTAAGCGTGGAGGTGCTGCTGCGCCCTCTATGGAGATAAAGATGCTAGGCTATAAAAACTCTAAACTGCCAAGCTGACCCCGAACAAAGCCAAAAACTCTCAAACATTTTGTTGCAAGGCCGAGCAAGTTTGTCTTTTTATAATTTTAACTACTGGCTTTTGCAGCCAAGAAAATATGGCATCCCTACCTTCACCGATTTTAATGGAGGGCGAGAAAAAACCCATTTAAGACAGATGTATGTAAATCATGATTAAGTGTATAATTTAGCTGCATATTGCATAGGCATATCCAGAGGGCGAGGAGGGGCACTTGCCTCCCACACCGATAGACCCTAGGCGTTCCCTGAAATCGTCACGGTGCCCCCTGGAAGGTCGCTTTCCACCCCCTCCCGATGCGAGGGTCTGCACCCCCCATCATGGGCTTTGGCGCCCACCTGGTAATAGGTGTTGCCGTCCAATCGCAGGAGGATCGCCCCCTGCTCCGGAAGGCGACCCCTCCCGGTCATGTCCCCGCCCCCGTCACCCGATCGGCAATCCTGGTTCCGCTTGTTCTATCTTTAACACGCGCCCCGCTGGGATCCCTGGCATGACGCGCCGCTGGGGAGGGGGTGTATTTCACCCCCTCCGTATCGCATTTCCCAGAAAAGCCAAATACAAATTTCGGACGGCGTTCGAAAGCTCTTGACAAGACAAATATAAATTAAACGTTCTATTGTTATATCAGGTCAGTATTGAGATCAGCATTTGTCAAAGGAAGGTTCCTTAGGCTCACAATAGTGCAGTGGACATTTTCCTCCATATGTTTTTATTCAGTAGAGCTAGAGCAAATCTTTAGGCAGCATTGGATTCCTCTCATCGCGGGGAATTTTATAATATATAATATGAGCTCGCTAGGTGCAACGGTGAAAATGACATGCCATCGGCTGGGGGGTCATGGTGACCTGGTTGTTATT
The DNA here is from genome assembly GCA_034440635.1 of Lepas anatifera. Classification (NCBI taxonomy): domain Eukaryota; kingdom Metazoa; phylum Arthropoda; class Thecostraca; family Lepadidae; genus Lepas; species Lepas anatifera. The sequence continues at coordinate 24,967 of JAOTON010000209.1, forward strand.
AATATCAAGGACTCTCCGTGACAAGATAAGTACAAGGCAAGCACAATGTAAGCCTTATCTCGATTCAGCTCGAAGTTACTGGTAAAATAATTACCATGCTCAGGTCAGCTCGCACGACCTTTGAGAAGTCAGATGGGCAAAAAATCAACTTCATGGTCAAGATCGTGGTAAGAATACACGCCTTGAGGATTTTGAAGTTGATCAATCCCGAATTTACTGAAAACGAGCCTTGTCTATTTTCCATCTTAGACTTTTAATGGGGTGACCAACAAATTGAACTCATCTTGGGTCAAAAATATGAAAATTTCGAAACAAATGGTTTGTAGGCCCGAATGACCTTACCATATTGTGACAGTTTGCAACTGATCGGTTGGCAGATGTTTCTTTGGTGCCGCTTCAAACTCGTGATTTGGGTTTTGAGGTCGGGTAGCTTGACCAAATTCATTAGGGATCCTCCCAGCGGGGTGCGTGTTAACGTCCTTCTTTGTATTGTTTGTGAAGCATCACTGATGGTATACTGAATCATTGTCATCGGTTCTCTCCATATTACACGAACGTGGGGTGAATGTAGCGAAAAATGTAATGTTGCACCTTTCCTTCAAAATTGTTTGGCCTAATCCAGGGCTTTCCCATTCCCGCAATGTCTGCAATTGATTTATTTTATTTGTTTGCTCCCTGCCTGGAATCTGCGGGTGCTAAACGTGTTTGAGTCAACTGTCCTAGTGTGCAGTGCAGCCTGCTCATGTTGAATATGTTGTTCACCTCTGTAATATGTTTTATCTTGCCCACGTGGCCATATTTGTAAGATATGGAATGTATTGTTTACCCTCACGTGACTTCGTCTGTGTAATCAGAAAAGAACGAGGTGTGTTCGTAAAGGCCCAGACGCGGTTAACACACATTATCAGGCATTAAATCTCACCTGTTATGTCCCCAGGGCTCTACAAGCGGATCAGCAACCAGCGTTAACCAGGGCTCCGCATCCCAGTCGTCTACATCCGGCATCTTCGGGAATTCCCAAACTGGCAACTCCCAAGCCTCATCCTTCCAGAATACTCAACAGAGTGGGTTTGGAGGATTTCGACCATTCGGAAACCAGCGCAGGCCGGGCCGTCGACCCAACAAACGCAGGCCGATCTTCGGTTAAAATTCATGACTTTAAGAAAATTGACACGTGGTTACGGTTTTTGCTAAGGGGAATGATGCACAGTGCGTGGTAGTGGTATGTGTGTCCTGCTTGCCAGGTATCTGTGTTATAACCTCTAAACATGGGCCTTGTACATGAGTGCAATAAGTGGTTTTGCAGGATGAAACTATGTGTAATGTTCAACACGCATGAATATGATTGCACGTGTAATTTTCCGCTCGTTTATGGTGGCACACTGCTGATGCATACGGACCAGGCGGGATACGTTGTTGCGAAGAAGATCAGTCCACTTCCACGCCGTTGACCCGGGCTCGAATCGGCGGACGGGTACTCTGCATACATCTTTCCGATCCCCATAATAACCCCTCCCCCTGTAATATGACCTCTGCAGCCGGTGCGTTGTAAAGCCTCAAAGCTGTTATTACGGACGAGAGGACTTGGAACAACCTCAATTCATGTCGGGGCAGACTTGTTTTAGGAAAGCAGCTGACTGGGCTTTGCAGCTTTTTAAGAATAGAGTTTAGTACAATAACCCCTTCAGCGCAAGAAGCCTTTCATCATAAGACTTATGTCTGACGGTATGTTTTGGTATTACAGATTCGTTTGCCATTCGACACCGGCCATAATTTCATTTGAAGGGAATTATCACATTCCACCGTATTTCAGAGGCGAGCAAAGTTGTCATGCACAGAACGCCTTGTAGAAAGTACTTATGCAAGTAAGCACATTCCACTGCGGTAAAGCCTCAACAAAATCATTCATCTTCCCCGACTGTACATAAAGTTCCTGCGTGCTTTCTCAACCCTCGCCCCGGTAGGGGTGTTTTAACACACCCCTCAGGTTTTTCTGGCGGCACGAAACGCCGCCGTTTTAGCACACCTTAACCTTGATCAATTCCACAACTTTCCCAAAAATTTTAAAGTTGAGTCATTTCAGGTCAGGTCAGCAGTGCAGGTCAAGTGACCTCACCACCAAAAATTTTTAAGGTGGCATAAGTAATAAATGGGTGAATCTATTGGATTGAAACGTATAACATATAATGGCTCCACCGAGTTCTGCAAAACATACAGAGGTCAAGAACATCTCATGTTGGCTACCCACATATACTTGATGCGATCAACATGGCTACCTGAAGTGAAACAAGAAACTTTTGCGTGAACTGAAGCTTCAAATTACTCACTTCTGCGTGAACTGAAGCTTCAAATTACTCACTTTTGCGTGAACTGAAGCTTTAAAATACTCCCAGTGAATATGTCTTAATGAGTAAAAATTTAAGGTCAATATGTAACGCTATAAAAGGAATTAAAAGCTACACATATTAATCAGCCAAAAATGTTTCTCAAATAGTTGATGCAAAAATACATGACAAAATAATATGTGCTGTCAGAGCCTAGTACCCTTATTGCGATTGCTTGTTCTGATCAATCATTGCTGAGAGTCATTTCTGAGATACCAGACAAACACCATTTGACTGTAGCAGAGAACATACTGAGACGTAAGCTACTTAAAGAATACATTTAATTTTTTCCTGTTTTAAAAGAATACAGAAAGTAGGTGAAGAACTGTTGGCAGGGGCATAGTTATGAGCTTAAAAGTGGTATTTGAAATGACCATTATCTGCCAAATTGTTTGTATTTATTTTAGACCTAAGTTACCACTGAAAGAATAGATACAATAATAATCGGAGCTTTCGACTTCAAGTCATCCTCAGCTATGAGGATGATTTGAAGTCGAAAGCTCTGATTATAGATACAATAATAATAGAAGAATAGATACAATAATAATCGGAGCTTTCGATTTCAAGTCATCCTCAGCTATGAGGATGACTTGAAGTCGAAAGCTCCTGATTATTATTTTATCTATTCGTTCAGTGTTAATTTAGATCTAAAATAAATAAAAACAATTTGGCAGATAATGGTTATTTCAAACACCACTTTTAAGCTCTTAAAAGAATACATTTAATTTATATATATATATATATTATATATATCTCCAAAGCTCACAACCAAATATAGGTACTTAGCTAGAGGAAAAATATCTCCTGATACCACAACCAACATGCAGAAAATCCTAGATAGATTCAAGCATATCAATGAGCATCATCACATTCACCTGCTTAATGGAAACTTTTGTGGAATCATCAAAATTGTGTTAAGCTTGTATAAATGAAATTGGTGAAGGTAGTTACCAAAGTAAGCTACCTGAAATTTACTTGACTTCAGGGCACCAAACAGCATATCTTTTTCGGGGTGCAAAGCCATAACTTGCAACTCTCACCTCCACAGGTCTAAGGTTTTGCTAGTTCACATGCACTTGAATGAAATGTGTGCTCCAATTGACACCATCAAAACCACACAACTCTCTCGGGCTCTTGGGATCTGGCAGACTTCACTTTGTCCTATGTTTTCTGGCTGCGGCATAATGATTAAGAGTTGGTAGTGGGTTTACCACTGGCAACAAAACCTCATATTCCGATTTAGATCAATATTTACAGCCTCACATGATACCAATTACCTCGACCTCGTCACCGAATTCCCAGCATTAAGCCCCCACCCACACAGCAGCAGCTTCAATACGTATGTCTGACTGCTTTCTTCCCGCCACTCATGCACCAGAAACGCAAAACTTTGTGGTTATCCAAGTGGCGACCAGGGCCCCATTTCATAAAAGTTGTAGAAATGCGGCGTGTCTTACACCACGTTCACCTGCAAACTTACGCCGTAATCAGAATCGCGTTTCACAAAGAGCGGTGACACTCACGCGAGAGCGGCGTAGATATTAAATGCAGCGTAAATTACGCCCAATTCCAGAATGGAATTACCCCTTTCAAATCTGCCATATAACTGGTTTATTTACATTTAAAAGGGCATATATATTTTTCTATGAATTATTTGAATGAAAATTATTGTACTTATTTGCTCTTATTCGATTTTAAGTTTCTAATGCACTTTTACGAATACTGCGGAGGAAGATGCCTCTAACAGTTGACGCAATACAAATACGACACATTTGTTTTTGGCCGTACCCCATTTTTTTAGGTAGCTTCTGTCAAGAAGGCCCTCTAAAAAGGTTATTGTATTGTTTTGCGAGTGAAGTTCAGTGGAATTTGAGGTGAATTGTGTTTACTAATCATGAGTGAACTGTGAAAGGACTGTGAACCATATAATTTCGTAAAACTGGGAAAGGAATATTGAGTAAACATCTTTGAAGAATAACTAGATCAAGATGCTGGTACTTAGGTACCTAGGTAAATCATCATTTTCGCCAGAGGCCTCAGTAGAGATAGTCGGATTTTGTTGGTGACAGATACCTTAAATTGAATTGTTACCCTCCATAGACTCCATATAACACTGTCAGTGTCGCCTATCTAGGGTTCTGTCCTCACTAGACTGTAAAATAACAGTAACGGCAGAAAGCGTAAAGTAAAAATGAATGTCAGCTTTCCTGTGTATTTGCATCAATAGCTATCATCATTTTTGACATACCAAATGGCCATAGAACTCTACATATCAGCTCAATTTGGCATGTGCAACTTGGACTTCATACCTGTGCAAGGAAGAACTTGCACACCTTTTTTATTTAAGTTTATTTTACATTCATGACTCTTTTGTCCCTCACTACACTACCTAATTTTGCCTCAGATTCAGAATTTCATAAGAAATTATATATTTTTCATGTTTTGCTTCATTGTCTGATAAATGTTACGCTGCTATATCTTGCATAGCTTTTCAGGAGTGTTTTACATATTCAACGTACATGTTGTCTGCTAAATGAAACAATATTGGCAATATTCTACGCTGCATTCCAGTACAGCGTAGTTTAGAGCAGCGTAACTTTGCACGTGGTTGCATTTTACACTGCATTTTTGTGAAACAAGATTGTGGTGTATTATTCACTTTCTACGCTGCATTATGTTAACTTCTACGCTATAAGCATAAGTTACGCCCTTTATGAAATGGGACCCTGGTGGTCCCAAATCGTTATTTCCCTGTCGGCATGGCTACCATACCATCTCTAATTCCGTGAAACGAGTCAAAAGTACAACTTTAGCTGTGGAGCTACTATCTTTTGCGGAGTAATTTCACCATAAATTCTGATATGAACATTAAAAATTTCCTCTTTTAGCTGAAAATAAACTGTCAATGTCATCCAGTAGAATGAATATGCCCATTCGCATGCCATCCCAATCATCCCAATTTAGATTACCTTTTTACACTGGTTTTGTATGGGTCACTTTCGTTGCCGATGTGGTTACCTTCGCCCTGGTAGGGGGGGGTGTTCAAACACCCTCCCCCGACCAGGGCGAAGGTGGCTCGGAGGTCCATCGGGGAGCGGGTTAAGGTAATGACAAAAATGACAGTTCAAGCTTACTTTAAGAGTTGGGAAGAAGCAATATTCGTACAGTTCTGACGAGGACTTCTATTCTCGGGGCAGCGGTGATGCAGTGGTTAGCAAACTTGCACTCGGATGACGCGGGTGTTTATGTTAAAGTGGTAAAGGTGAAAATATTACAATGAGCAGTAAAAACACAGGACACTTCATCACACGGCAACAATAGAATCTACACCCACTTCATCATTCAAAATAGATGCGTTTGTACATGCTAGCTGACGCTCGATTTAAAGCTTGCCAATATTGAATTAAAAGGGTCGGCTTCGGGATAGCGGCTAACATGGCTGCTAAAACAAAGCACTGCCCGTGAAAACAACTCGCGCATAATTTATTTTTTCTACGCATGCCACTGGAACATGAAGCAACTGCTCTCTTTTATAGCCCCGATTCGTCACTGAGAAGTTCGTGATATAACAGCGAATTGGATGTATGTAATGAGTTAAATATCAGACGAATATTATATCAAAATATTACCTGTGCTTTCACTGGTGTCACTTAAAATATTGTATGAGGTAATTTCGCCTGACCCGGCCTAGTGACATGGCCTCATATGACCCAACTTTAAAATTTGGGGAAAGTTACAAAATTGATAAGGAACAAAGTATACCAAACACGGCGGAGCTTTGCACCGCCGTTTTTGGTGCTGTCGGAAAAAAACCGTGAGGGGGTGTTCAACCCCCCCATCGGGGCGAGGGTTAAACCACAACAATTTCTAATAGCTATGATTATATCATCTTCCTGTACTTTATATGAACATATTTTGTTTATCTTAACCTTCTCCGGGTAACCGCAGCATCAATGCCCGCTTTTGTTGCCGGTACATTTTTAGGAGCTGTTTGAAGGCCCATCAGCGGGCTGGATTTGTGTGACCAGGGAGATAATCTCAAAATAGAACGAACTGCACTCAGTTGGTAAAACTCCTTGCAACATACATTCTTCTGGCACTCTCCCTAAGAATTGAGGTGCTACCAAAAAAATGTGTGCTGCCACTTAAGGTGCAGCTACAGTCAGTTGTCAGTGTGCGTATTTTCCAGGCACAGCAACCTTTCCAGGAAGACCTGCCTTGTCGGACGTCCAATGAGTTGTGGTTTAGCACACCATCCCGTCGCGACTGGTTGCAAGGTCTTGCTCCAGCTAAATATGTTCATCGGTCACGAAGCTTTTGCGGTGGGGCTCCTGCAGAAATGGTTGTAATTTAACACGGGTTTTAACGATGGGTGTAAGGTCTACAATGGAGAGGGTCTGCCACTAACGCGCACTGGGAGTGTTAAAGTTCACACCAATATATAATGTCCATTGAGCCACTTCTTTGCTTTCTTCCAGAGTTCATACGTTAATTTTCCTTGTCCTAAGATGTGTGCTCTTCGTCGCAACTAGTTTGCTCTCTTTTGCCTTAACCCGCGCCCCGGTGCGCCTCCAAGCCACCTTCGCCCTGGTAGGGGGTGTTTGAACACCACCCTCGAATTTGGCCCTTATGCGGGATAGCAAAAAAATGCGAACGTTGGTAGATAGCTCATAAAAATTCATCAAGGGACTATATCAGTCGCTTTTTGGCTCAGGTTGATATTGATGTCACGACAGGTCAAAGAAGTTGGTATTTTGAGCAACGTTTTTGGACTCTGGCATCTGACTGAGTTGAGTTAGAATCATTTTGTAGGTACCATTCGATTCCTCTCGTCACGTCGAATTGGCTAATGTATAATATGATCATACTAGGTCAAAACACAAAAATGACCTGACCTCGGGTCAGGCCATGGTTATTTTTGGCTTACCATCGTCAATTTGCATATCAATCGACTTGGAATTGCAATCCAAACGCAATGGTATACAAATAAAAGGTTAGATTTATAATTTCATGCAAAGTTATTGACCTAAGTATAAAAACTGCTTAAGTAGCTCCAGATGACCTCTCAGAGGTCACATGTCAAATATGTCAACATGAACCTGGAAAGGGGCCCAGGGTACTTCAATTTGGATAATATGAAGGCATTGTCAACCTTATCTACACAAATACAGCCCAATATCTGTTTTGCCCATGTATTTCCGATGGAGAGATCATGGTCCATACTTTACCTTATGTTATCGATATGAAAAATCCCGGAACATATTTTGTAGAACTCGGTGGGACCATCATGTGTCATAAGCTTCAATCCGATAGATTCTCCCATTTCTTACTTATGCCACCTTAAACATTTTTTGAGGCGAGGTCACTTGACCTGCACTATTGACCTGACCTAAGATGACCCAAACTAAAAATTGTGGGGCCAGTTGTGGAATTGTACGGCAGCGCTTCGCGCCGCCGTTTTTTCGTGACGCCGAAAAAAACCCGAGGGGGTGTTTAAACACCCCCAACGGCGCGAGGATTAAGTTTTGTTGGTAGAAGCTGTAAATGCGCTTTACTTTCGCGTTTCGTTCGTTCATTTTGTCTTGCATGTCACACATGTGGGTGATATTGCATATCATATATGTGACTGTCCTTTAAGTTTATATTAGGTGTAACAACTGTGTTTTGTCTTTAAGTTAAGGTGTAATGCGATGTATGCTTACTCGTATGTCTCTTCATATGTTTGCGTCTGTATGTTTCTGTTCAGTCTGTCGCTTCATTGGTCTGTTTGGTTCTGTCAATCGATAATTTAAGTTAGTTAACTCGATATATCACTTCATTTTTTATTTTGGCCTCGATTTGTTCGCTTCTTTTCGTTTGTGTTCTCTCTCGCTCCCGCTTTCGCTCTCGCTCTCACTCTCACTCTCTCCCTCTCCCTCTCTTTCATGCACTCTCACTCTCCATGTCTCTTCTCTCCTTTTGTCTTCATTATGGTAAAACAGAAAATACAAATCGATGATTATGATGAAAATTCCGCCTGATATATTGTTATGGATACTTTATAGATATTGTATTCTTACGCTTGATATATTTAATATCATGCACTAAATTCAATTTTTTCTGATCTAGTCAAATATCTTTAAAATTAAACTCGTTCTTGAAGTCATATCTGGTTCATGCTGGAGATCTATTGGGACATTTCATTGTTATATGGAAAAAAGTCATAAATACTGAAAGGCATGGACTAGAATTGTAAAGGGAAGGACCATGCAGTTTTGTTTGTCAGGTTTTTGGGCTCAATTCGTTTAAAGTCATTTATCATGGGTTTTAAACTGAAATTGCACTTTTGTCGAGCGTGTCGAGAAACCACTATTGGCCTATTTAATTTCATCCAAAGCTCTCTACAGAGAAATACTTTTTATACAGGCAAGCATAACATTTCTACAAGCTTTAAATGTCAAAGAAGGGGGCAACTGCCTTCTTTCAAGTCATGAAAGAATTCCTTTCCATCTGGCGGTGCATATCACTTGATAAATGTTGACAAATGACAGCATCTATCGCAACCTTGCATGTTGCAAGCCGTTGCAAGCTGCTAATTTTTTATTGCACGATATGTTTGGCTCAGCCCAGCTAGCAAGATGGTATCTTTGTTTTTAACGATTTGAGGTGGAAACAAAATGTGGTTTCCTGATTTTTAAACCTATTTTGTCCATAAGTCATTCTTTTTAGCCTATGGGATACCCAAAATCCAAGGGGTCTTGACCGCCTAACCAATCCAATCAGACAAGCGACGATGTTTTTGCACTGCGGAGAGAAACGCTTGGACCTGATCAAAAGTTGCAGCAACATCAGGAATGCAAGTCATGATATGACTGCTGCAACAACACTACAGCGAGCAGAGCAGAACTAGTTTTGCACACGCTTTCTTGGGTCAGTAACAATGGGGGAAAGCTTCCTCAACGTATCGGTGCTCTTTGGCTGTCATGTTTACATGCAACTGTCTTCAGGAATGAGTCATACCGTGCACCGTTCATTCTCTCAGTCATGCCGACCTCTTCAGTAGGAGCGCTGCGCTAATCTTGCGACAAAAGAGTTCATCATGGATTGGGTATCTGAATGGATATCCAATTCGATCCAATCTTTTGATAGATTCTAATCAAACAACCCAATATACCTGCCCTTCCAGCAGGATGAAAGTTGGCAACGCCATATACGAGCACACATACATATAGTATAAAAATCCTTACAATCACTCATCACGAGGAAAATACACGATGCTCCATAAAACGTGCATATATATATGCTCGTACATATACGAGCCTAGAAGTACTATGGTAGTACACCCAGCAGTTGATGAGTGGTAAAGCCTATTGGCTTCCTCTTACATTGGCATATTAGGTTGGAAAGTCCACATAATTTTGATGGTATTGAATCTTGATGAGAACTTGGATTACAGTGTTTCTTAAATCGGTACGGTGTCTTGGATATGGGCTGGATTTGTTTGAACAGTCATTGTTTGCAAACCCATTGGCCTGGGTTTGTTGCGGAAACTTCAGGTATAAACTGAATCGGATCTAAACTGCCATGTCGGTTCTACGGTCTACCGGCCAAACCCGTTCTTGGCACATGACAATACATGGGCGGATTCAGCATGACTGATGACTGGTTGAGGGACAGGCACATTGTCGGATAGCGTCAGCTTTCGGATAGTGTCAGGTCTGCATGGGGATTTGGGTCATCGGGGAAGCGCCATCCGGATCAGGAGGCGCTTTTTTGGACGGCAAAGCTTATTAGATGGGCGTCAAATTCTATCGTGGGGGCGCCGATACTCGCATTCTAAGAGGGGAGTAACATTTCTGGGGCGCCATCGACCTTTCCAGGGGGCACTGAGGGTAGATCGGTGGGTGGGAGCAAGTGTTCCCCCCTTGCTCCCCTGGATCCGCCTGTGACAATCCTCTGCAGTATCTGCCTAATCCCAGGACCTGGTCGTTCGCACTTCTGAAGTAGCATTTTGGAATTATCTTTATTGCTCGCAATGCTCGGTATGCATGAGATCTATAAGTCAGTGAATCGAAAACACTAATTTACATAAAGTATTTTTGTAAGCCGCTCTAAGCGTTTTCAAACGATTTAGACAATTCTTAGCCGCTGAATTAGAAAATGATATTCTCGATTTTGTATTTCTCGATCAGGTCAGAGTTTTGTACTAAGTGGTTTTAGAGTATTTTCTATCTCATGACTAAGGATGTTACATTTGCGTGACATTGTTATATTTTTGTTAGTCTTTTTCTCACCTGAAATAGGTTTTTACGAAACAAATTGTTTTCTTACACATTTTATTTATTCATTACTGCTATATGAGCAACGGCGTCATACCCCAATAAAAGCTCATGTCAGAAATCATAAAACATGATGACGGTAAACAGGTCACATACAACTACAAGTACACATGAGGAGACAACAAACTACAAACACGTATCACATTGCGAGCTGACTAAAATATGCAGTTAAAACAGTAAACATGTTAATATCAAGGAGTTAAAAAAGTTCCCCGTGCTCAACTTGCAGGCAATGACTTAATGTATAAACAAACCTGTGCCCTGAACTGACCAAACGAAGATCTAAAAGGGTCGGAAAGTGGATTTCCGTCAGTTGCGAGTTAAAATTAGTGGTCGAGCGACAAAACGATCCACGCCTCACAGATTCTACCCTTCCAAATGGAACATGCAGCATACTACCGAACATTGCCCTTGTGTTCCTTCCTGGGGCATGAAAAGGGAAATTACTGAGCAGAAAGGCGGACTCTATCTTGCCTGAGATAGTTTTGTGTGCAAAAGGAATATCATATTGTAGTCCTCGATTAGCCAGATTGTTAATTTTAAATGTAGCGAGACACCAACGATCCTGGTACACAAATGATGGTGAGCGTTTCGTTGAGCTTGACGCGAGTCAAATTAAGAATTTATGCTGAATTTTGTCCAGTCCATCAATATGTTTCCATTAAAATGTTACAAACACTAATCAGGTACATACATTGAATAGTAGCCACTGATCGAATGAAGTGTGTGTGTGAGGGCCAAGCCGTTGCTTTATGTAATACTTTTGGTGTTTTAGATTGCGCTACTGTCGCAGTTTCCCGATGCCCATTTATTTTAAGCCAGGAAGAAAAACCTAGATATGGCACACAATGACTGTCGCTATCGACGCACCCTAAAACCCTAATGATGCCGAGGTTGATAGAAAGAAGTATTGGTAAACTGTATGTTAGGTCATCACTGTGCAAACTTCATGGCTTGCACTACCGTTTCTTCGGCCTCCTTCAATGCCCAGTGGCAGGGAGTTCTCAATTTATTTTATTTTTCTTGATGTATTTAGATATGTTTCATGTTTCAATCACGTCATTGAATAAAGCTATACGCATGTACGTTTGTCGGTTCAACGCCACGTCTAGTACATGGGTTTTAAAGAGGTCTAAGCAAGAGAAGCATGTTCGCGAAGTGGGGCTTGGGCATTACATAATTTTTCCAAGGTCACCTGATACCACGTGACCACCCGGAGGGGAAGACACGATCGGTAGGTGGTGAATTTGTACCTTTTTCTCCGCAAAAGGCAAGTTCTGGGACAAAGAAAGTATCGACCAAGTGACTTCTCGGTATGCTGTATCGCGTGGGCTATGTCTACTCTGGGCTACCATTATGAAGGCGGTACATTTTCTTTGATGAAAAATACTTGCAAAGCAGCGTTAGCTAGTCTGCAAGCTCAAGTCGCAGTTTTTTCTCCGCTAGGCACTGCAAACACTGCTCAGTCCTGTGGTCGCGCTGGCCTTGGCAATAAATCCAACAAAACAGAAGAGCGTTCCGTCATCATCTCTATTTAGGACACTGACGGTCATGACCATTTGATATCATGTCAACAAAGCAGGTACCTGCCATATCAAATATTTGGATGAAAGTGAGACAGGAATTTTGTTTGTTATTTATATATACACATGTATCAGCTGTGCGTTTAACAATCTAATGGGTCGGCTCAATTCATGTCGCATGCAGAAAGCGGTTGACTCAACTCCAACTCGACTGAAAACTGAAGTCGCCCCAACTTTGACTAAGTTCAAAATAAAGTTGATTTTTAGATAATCATAAAGAACAGTTTTTTGCAATTTTTCCGAGCAACACTAAGGCTATAAATAAAAAATGTAATTATACATTTCGGGGTATTTTGCTACTCCTTAACACGCGCATTGACGGGGGCGGGTACCCGCCCCCCTCGGGTTTCTCGGAGACAGTAGAAAAACGGCGGCGCTACGCGCCGCCGTACTTGGTATAACTTTTCCCTCATTATTTTTACAAATTTTGTGAAAATTTTAAGGTTAGGTCATTTCAAGTCAGGCCACCAGTACAGGTCAAGTGACCTGACCTAAAAAAAGTTTAAGATAGCATAAGTCAGAGCAGAGTGAACTTATCCGATTGAACCTCAAATCTCATAATGGGCCCACCCAGTTCTCTAAAATATGCTTCGGTATTTTTGATATCGGTGACCTAAGGTCAGGTACGAGGCATGACCTCTCCATTGGAAATACATGGGAAAAATGGTTTTTACTGAATAACTCAGCAACAGATGGTGATAGAGCGTTTATTTTAGCTGCATTACACTCACCTGGGCTTTGCGGTTCTAATGATATGCTTTTTATATAATTTGACCCTGACCTGACCTCAGGTCAGGTCAAATCCTTGATTTGACCTAGCAAGGTCAAATTATACATAATTCGATTTGGCTTGCTGAGAGGATTCATATCGTTCAATTCGTTTTGCTCTATATTTACTTGTTCAGATGTAATGGCCGAAAAACTGAATTTACATGTTATCCCTATGACGGCATGTTTTGACCTCTCGTGACCTTAAATATGACCTGACAAAAAATGGTTCAAATGTTTTCGATGGAGAAGTGGATGGGCAGCCCAACACCGTTTACAGTTTTTCGCTACCTACCGTGGTTCTGGAGATCTTAGGTGGGCGGGTACCCGCCTCCCTGTCAATGCGCGTGTTAAACACCGGTAAGGCATATAAAAAGCACACACAATGATGTAGAGAAGTCATTTAAAAATTATTGCTGCGGCATTTTTCATTTTGTTTAGCAGTTTGCGTGGGAGTGACGCTATAAATAGGAATCCTAGCGCGAGATAGAACCGAGGAATAATAATAACACAGGAAAAACATTTGAACGCTAAGGAAGATAACGAAGAATTACAAAAAGTGTGAACATCATATTCACCTTTCACCCATCACTACAGTTTATGAAGGAGGTTAGAGAGCGCATTGCCCGTGACTCATACTTATAACCCCAAAAAGCGACGTTCCACATCGTGTCGATGGTAAATTTTCCCAGCCCTGGTTCATGTCTGACCCACACTACCGAATCTCTAAAGCCTCCCGAACGCTTATTTTTATCCAGCTGCTGATTTGGGCCAGATGTTCTGCCTTGTATGGTGGCGTGGACCACAAAGACACTGGAGGAAGTACCGGCTTCGAAAGCGCAAGGGGCAGCACGCCTGACATCGGTTGGCCATTGCCAAGGCTTCCAGAAATTGTGTTGTCGATTCCGACGGGCTCGCAAATGCACTTGAAACTCAAGTGCTCTAGCCACTGTGATGACAGCAGGCAATGCGATAGTAAAGATTATAAATATGCTCATCAATTGTGTCCTTCTGTACTCAATTTTCTCCCGACAGCCAGCTGTAACTATATAGCGTTTCAGATATACTGATAAGCTGAATACATATACGACCTATGTTAATTTGCAGAATAATTATTTCATTGCCGTAGCTCTGAAAATTTATCTTAGCACAGCTGAGCCGTACCGATAAGGGCTGGCCGAATTTTTGGAATACCTCAATGGACGTAATGCCAAACATGATACAACATTGTGTTTTCCTTAGCTAGATTGTAGTACGAAATGGCCATCAGACCAGCAGCACTTTCCTGGTGTATAGTAATGAGGCTTATGATGGTATGGTCATCATCTCTCTGCAGGTGCTGGATAAGTAAGGTGGAGAGAAGCGCTTCAGAATTTAGTCCCTGATGGTACTCACAGTTGGTGCACCTGACCGACTTCTTATCGAGTACGCACGTTGCTGGGGTGGGGGTTGGGTAACCACCCCCTTGGGTTTTCGCAAATGTCATGAAAACGGCTACGCGCAGCGCCGCTGTACTCAGTGTAGTTTTTGTCTGGTGCTTTTTACAACTTCTGTCAACATTTTCGGTTCAGCTCATTTTAGGTCAGGACATTAGTACAGGTCAAGTCAAGTCAAGCACATCAGTGCGCTTTGCGCCGCCGTACTTGTCGCACCTTATCCTTGATAAATTCCGCAACTTTCCCCAAAATGATAAGGTTAAGTCATCTCAGGTCAGGTCACCAGTGCAAGTCAAGTGACCTCACCTCCAAAACTGCTTAAGGTGGCATAAGTAAGAAATGGGTCAATCTATCGGATTGAAAGTTACACCACATAATGGGCCCACCGAGTGCTAAAACATATATTCCGGGATTTTTCATTTCGATGACCTAAGGTCAAGTACGGACCATTACCTCTCCACTAGAAATACATGGAAAAAACAGAAATTGGGCTGTATTTTTGTAGATACAGCTGAGAATACCTTCATCCTGTCGAAATCGTAATATTCTGGACCCCTTTCCAGATTATGTTGCAAGTTTTGAGCTGTGACCTCTGAGAGGTCATTTGGGGCTATTTAAGCAGTTTTCAGATTTACGTCAATGACTTAGCTTGAAATGATGATACAGATTTTATTTTGATATCATTGCGTTCAGATTTTTATTGCAAGTCGATTGATGTGCATATTTACAATGCTAGGTTAAAAAGGGACCTTACCTGACCTGACGTCAAATCATTTTTGTTTTTTTACCCTAGTATGGTCATATTATAAATCATTCGATTTGACGTGACGAGAGGAAGCGAATGGTGCCTACAAAATGATTCTAACTCAACTCTGACAGACGCTGGAGCCAAACAACTCTACCCAAAACCCTACTTTCTTTGAACTGTCATGACCTCACTATTGAACTGAGCCAAAAAGTAACTATTATAGTTTCTGCATGAATTTTTACGAGCTATCCACCGATTTTAACGTTTTTCACTATCCCGTATAGGAGCCGAATTCGAGGGGGTGTGTTCAAACACCCCCACCAGGACGAATGTGGCTCGGAGACCCACCGGGGCGCGGGTTAAAGCTTAAGTTATGCTACCTTACGGCGTTTACTATTTTTCGCTTATTAGCGTGGTTGTTAGATTTTATGGGAGCTTGTACCTATCCCCTCACCAGAGCGAAGGTGGCTCAGACACCTGGCATTGCAAGTCTTAATTATTGCATCCCGGGAAAACGAGTTTCAGACCCATACGCAACGTTTTCGACAGTGATGATTTTGAGCCAGCGAAAGGCATGGTTATAAGAGATATTGCAACTGATCGCGGTGAGCGGCGACTCATCAACACCACCAGCCAGAAGACACGCGATGGGTTTGCCAAAATGTGAGCGTCAATCAGATTATTTTTCATATGACGCTGCGTACTCAAAAGTCAGAGCCGCATGATGAAATACATGGAGTGAAGCGGATTGAGACTTCTCAAGAGGCTTTATTATGGCCGCTTGACAGATCTAACAATTCATGCCAGAGCTCGGAAATTTTGTCGAATGATATCCCTCCTACACCAAACGCCCAAGCTAAGGCATTGAATCTAAATCCAAAATAGCTTTTTTTTAGAAATTTTAGAGCAAACTTTGTATATATTTTCTGAAATTTGGCCTTATTTTGAATAGGAAACAGGGGCCACGTAAGAAAAATTCGAGCTGGTCCGACAACGTTTATTCCTCGAAAACGCAACATGTTTGATACGAACAAAAAAGCTGTTGAAATTTGACGGCCGACTTCGACATGTCGGAGGCACGCCTCACCTAGCCTAAAGAGAGCCACCTGGGGGCAGCTAGGTCAATGTTCTTCTGCCTAGGCATAGTTTCGAGTGCATAACGTACATTTCTGACCTGGTTTTTGCCGTTCTGCCGGAGGACTGCATTTTTCATTAAAGTTTTAATATCTCGCGATCTAATCGACCGATTTGCTTTTCATTTCAGACAATGAAAGAACATTGCTTCTGCCTGATAATATTTGGGGATGGAAATTATGGAAATTTGGCTTTGTTGTGTTTTTTCCCGAGTTATACATGATTTCCTGAATGGCTATACATTTGACCCATCTTGGACCACTGTGACGTCACGGGTCACCGGATGCGGTTCAAACGTGGCTCAAAAGTACAAGACGGTAAGGTACTTAAGCAGCGCTTCCATATTTCCGTAACACCACTGGTGCCCAGGTACGTAGGTGGGGGGGAGGGGGCATTGAACCCCACCATGTGGTGGTGGGTACGGAAAAAGAACCTAAGCGATGCCGGTCAGAAGCCGTTTACTGTAGGATTATTTCGAAAACAACCCCAAGATCAGGCAATATTCCTTTGAGCAAGGCTTGAGATCTCTTCTCATTCCAGGGAGTATTCTGGGTGGATTAATGCTGGCACGACAATAAAAGTCTGATAAAAAGTCCCCTGGAAGGAGTCTTCCTGTGACAGAGGTTTGTTACGTCACTAATGATTGCACTTCTGTGAGAACTGGTCTGTTGAGCCACCTCAGCTCATTAAATGAGACCCAGGCTTTTTCAGGTTCGGGGATAGTGATCTACACCCTAGCTCCCTTCTAGAGCGCGCACTGGCCTTTCACTAGATTGCTTCATGAGGCAGAAAGATGTGGGTTCTCACTGAATACCACCTATATAAGAAGTTAACCATGAAAACACTTTTTAATGAATTAAATAAAAACTTTGTGGTGGTTGTTCAGCAACTTCAGTTAATCATAATATTTTCTTTCAAAATCAGTACATGATTTGACAGGGTGTAAAATAAATGATATCTTGTACATTGTATTCAATATAAATGATTGTATCCTTCAATACATGGGTCTGTATAGAAGTCGAACTCACCAACACAACATACTGTTTAAGCACCTTTTTAAAAGGGAGATCAATACCTAACGAGCTATGGTAGCATGAAAAGCCAAAGCGAATACCTCGCAACTCATTCGAACAATAGCCAGTGTAAAAACAGTTCATAGTATAAATATCAGTCGTTAGTTTACCATCATGTCAGTCGCTAATCTAAATATATAAATCATACCTAAGTTTAAAATATCAGGCAGCTTTTTCTGAGAAGCAGGACATTCTCATGACTCATCCGCTAGCTGCTCACGAAAAGCGGCCAACACCTTCTCAGACACCACGTGGCGACTGCGTCATCAGGAATTGCAGGCGGTAGACCGGTTTCGGGGCTAACGTACACGCCCCCCCCCACCTCCCCCGAACCGGTCCCGCCAACAGTCCTGCTCTTTCACAGATCTGGGCTTTTACGCAGTGGTCGGCAGCTGATTCGGAACAAAAGGGAGGTGGGCGGCGACTTGTCATTAGTTTAGTCACAATCCGTGAATTTCCGAATCCAATGGTTTGGCCCTGCGCCCGCGCCTAATCTTGGAATTGGTAAGCTGGCTGCATCGTGTGGAAACAAACTGGGACACGTCTGGAGCTGGATTTATGGTTTGAAGTTTCCAAATTTTCTTTTTGTTGGCGTATAAGAGGTTATGTGGGAAACTACGTCAAGTATGGCAATTACTCTCCGGTGAGATTGTTCCTAGCATAGAAGGACTGAATACTGTATTGATGAGTACAGAAAATAAATGCGTCAAACATAAGTAGGAAGGGTATGGCGTGATGTATAAGCCCTCGTCCCGGTGGGGAGGGGGATGTTTGAATACCCCGCTCGGGTTTTTCCGGCGGCACGAAAAACACAGCGGCGAGAAGCGCCGCTTTACTTAGCACACCTTACCCGTAAATAATTCCGCAACTTTCCCCAACATTTTAAGGTTGTATCATCTCGGGTCAGGTCACCAGTGCAGATCAAGTGACCTCACCTGGAAAATTTTTTGAGGTGGCATGAGTCAGAAAATTTATCGAACTTAAACTTATACCACATGATAGACCCACCAAATACTACAAATTGTATTCCGAGATTTTTCACATCGATGGCCTAGGGTCAGGTATGGGCCATGACCTTTCCATTGGAAATGCATGGGAAAAACAGAAATTGACCGAACAATTGCTCTATTTATGTAGATACCGCTTGGAATACTTTCATATTCTCCAAATCATAGTACCTTAGGACCCTTTATAGGTTCATGTTGCAAATTTGAGCTCTGATAGGTCCTCTGTGGCTACTTAAACAGATTTCAGTCTTGGATCAATAACTTTGCAGGAAATTATGATAAATTTTATTTTGATACCATTACGTTTGTATTGTTATTGTGAATCGATTGATATATCATAGACTATGCTAGTTTAGATGGTAACCTTCGCCCGGGTGGGGGTCTTTTTAGGCCCCCTCGGGTTTTTCCGAAGCCACCAAAAAACGGCGGCGCGCAGCGCTGCCAAACTTAGTATAGCTGTTCTTTCATCATTTTTACATCTATCCTGACAATTTTAGCTCAAGCTCATATCCACCAGGCTAGGTGAAGTGACCTCACCCCAAAAAATACTTAGGACTGCATAACTAGAAGGAGGGTCAATAGATCAAGTTGAAACTCATACCATATATTGGGCCCACCAAGAGCTCCAACATATGTTCCAAACTTTTTGATATTGGTGACCTAAGGTGCATGACCTCCCCATTGTAAATACATGGAGAAATCACGAAATGAGCTTTTCTCAGTAATTATGGATGGAATCAACTTCAAACATCGGTTACGACTTGCTCTTAGCCCATGTCTGAAGTTGATACCAAAAATTTTGACTTGTGACCTTTGAAAAGTCACCTTATGTCAAATAAGCATTTTTTGGTGTTTTACTCTATATATTTTAAATAAACAAAGATAGAACTTTTATTTTATCACCAAAGTGTTTCTTACATCATGACTATACCAGGTCACGTTGGGTCAGACCGTTGACCTGGGTCAGGTCAAATTTTTAAATTTGGCCTATCATATCAATATTATATACCATTCGATTTGTATTGACGAGAGGATTGCAATGGTGCATCAACTTTGGCTGCATCTTGCTTGGTTTGGAAGATATTAGCGAAAAAGGAAACGCCCTTATGCATGGGTGGCTTTGGACATTCCCAAGAACATTCCCAATATTCAGTGACCTGTAGCTCCCTAGGCTTTGACCTGACACGAAAATTATTGGCACTGTAATGAAAGAGCAAGTCAAGAGCTTTCGATTTGTGTTTTAAAAAATGTTTTTTGATATCATAGTTTCTGACATATATTAGGTTTTCTTATTACACCTCATAATAACGATTTTGACCTATTTTGATCTCTGGTGACCTTGATATTGACCTGACGAGAAAAATTACCGAAGTAGTTTTAACATCATTTTTAAAAACTTTCCGTTGCCGTTTTGCGCTTTTTTCTAGCTCTCTTAGTTTTTGTAATCGAGGGAGGTCTTTTATAGCCCCCCACCAGGGCGAAGGTGGCTCGTACCCGCCACCTGGGCAAGGGTTAACCTGGCCTTAGGTCAGGTCATTTTTATAATTTGGCCTAGTATAGTCATATTATACACCATTCGATTTGCCGTAACAAGAGGAAGCGAATGGTGTCTGAAAAATTATTGTAACTCATTTCTGTCAGACGCTAGAGCCCAGCAACTCTTTTTTAACATGCCACCTTCTTTGACCTGCCATGACCTCAATATTGACCTGAGCTTAAGAGTGGCCGATGTCCACCAGCGTTTAAGTTTTTCGCTATCCTGCATACGAGTAGAGTTCAAGGGGCGTGTTTGAAACCCCCCCCCCCTCCCACCAGGGCAAAGGTGGGTCGGAGGCCCACCAGGGCGGGCGTTAAGCATGCGCACCTGGAGGTAGGGATAAAGTTTCTAATGTTGCCATCCATTATTATTTTGAGTTGCCGGAGAACTGCGCTGAGCTGGCATAAGCGTAGGAACATGAGGGGGAAGGAGGTCATGTTCCCCAGTATTCATGATTCTTAACACGCGCATTGACGGGGGTCTGAGCCACCTTCGCCTTGACGGGAGGTACCCGCCCCCCTTAGATCTCGAGAACCGCGCTAGGTAGCGAAAAACAGTAAAAGGTGTTGGATAGCCCATCTTCTCCATCGAGAATATTTGGACCATTTTTTGTCAGGTCACATTTAAGGTCACTAGAGGTCAAAACATGCCGTCATAGGGATAACATGTAAATGAAGTTTTTCGGCCATTTCATCTGAACAAGTAAAGATGGAGCAAAACTAAACTACACGAATCCTTGCAGCAAGCCGAATCGAAAGATATATAATATGACCTTGCCTAGGTCAAATCAAGGATTTCACCTGACCTAAGGTTAGATCCGGGTCAAATTGGGTAAAAGCATATAATTAGAACTGCAATGACAAAGCAAATATAATGCAGTTAAAATAAACGCTCTATCTCTATTCATTATTAAGTTATTCAGTTAAAAACATTTTTCCCATGTATTTCCAATGGAGAGGTCATAGCTCGTACCTGACCTTAGGTCATCGACATCAAAAATACCGGAGCATATTTTAGAGAATCTCGGTGGGGCCATTATGTGATATGAGTTTCAATCGGATAAGTTTACCCTGTTCCGGCTTATGCTATCTTAAACGTTTTTTGAGGTCAGGTCACTTGACCTGTACTGGTGACCTGACCTGAGATAACCTAACCTTAAAATTTTGACAAAAGTTGTAAAAGTGATGAGAGAAAATGTATGCCAAGTACAGCGGCGCCACCCGCCGCCGTTTTTCTGCTATCTCCGAAAAAACCCGAGGAGGATGGGTACCCGCCCGCCGTCAACGCGCGTCCTAAAACACGCCCTGCTGCGGTCCCTGGCATGAGGCGAATTTCACCCTCCCCGCCCTGTATAGAACATCCTGGAAGAGCTAACGCAATCATTATGTAAAGTACTCGAAATCTCTTGGCGAAGTGTGAGAACTATTTCTTATGTCAGGTCAATATTGAGGTCACCATAGGTCAATGAAGGTTACATGGGCTTACAACAGGGCATGGCAGACTTTCCCTTATATATTTTTACTGAGTGGACGTATATGAAATATTTATGCATCATTAGAGCCCTACTCATTGTGACAAATCGAATAATGTATGATATGCTCATGCTAGATCAAATAGAAAAATGACCTGACCTCAAGCTAGGTCAAGGTCACATGGTAGACTGGTATAGTCATGCTGCATATCAGTCGGTTCCCCATGACCAGAAGAGCACAATAAAAGCAAAATGGAAGCACAATCTCAATTTGGTGCGAAGTTATTGGCAAAATAATCACTGTCCGTTCATGTAATCCTTGAGATGACTTTAAGACCTTTAAGAGATCAGATACCCAAAAACTGAACTATATGGTCAAGATAAGAATACTTGGTATAATGTTTTTCAAGTTGATGTAGAAAATATTTACTGAACCAGAGCCATTTCTATGTTTCATCATATGGTTATAATACGATAATTATATAATAAGTTTGTAAACGATCGATTCACAGGTATTCCTTTGACACCGCTTCAAACTCGTGATTTAGAAGGAATGTGGCATATTCATAACGTGATTTTAACAGGGATAGCCAAGTTGTAAAGCATGCCGGAGAACCCGGTACTCAATCTATCATTTGTCTTGAAACTTGAAGTTTCCGAAGATAAAAGCTAAAACCTGCTTGAATGTACCCCTCATGTACCCTAAGCAGCAGGCCACAGTTGTCAGTTGTTGGTGTGACTACATATGCTGACGACGCGGTATCAGCCAATCGGAGCCCTTGAAGCCTATTGAATATAGCAGTGGTTGCCAGATCATGACGTCATCCACAGGCAGATATTTTTTGTATAGAGGAGAATTTTAAAAATCAGAATATTGAGCTTATTATACATTTTTTCAGAAAAATAATGGACGGTTCCATGGTTTTCCGCTAAACGGATCCCTAATTCGCCCTTTAAGTTAAAAATGGTCTCAATGCAGAAAAAAATTGCTACATCTTCTAATAAGGAAAGGGACTCTCGTGTGGAACCAATATGGGTGAAAGTCAAACTGGACAGAAGAAAAGCGGCACTAGTTGGAAGCCTGTATCGTCCTCCCACAACAAGCCCAGTGCAAGTGCATGCTGACTTCAACGACATCGAGGGACAGCTACAGGACATCGTGGCTTCTTACCCTTGCCAACGAATCATTCTTACCGGAGATATCAACGCAGACGAGCGGACACACCCTGTAGCTTTTGCTAGACTAAGAGAACTGGAAAAATATGGTTTAAAATGTTTGGTTAACCCGCGCCCCACCGGTCCCGCCACCTTCCCCACCGGGGGGCCATCATGGCTTCCCTCTAACTCCGAAAATATGGGCGTTAGCGCAAATCTGCAAGTGCAATAGAACGCTCGCGTGAATTCAGTAAGAAATTACTTAGCATGTTTTAGTGTCAGGTCAATGGTTTGACCTCCAGAGGTCAAATTAGGTCAAGATCGGCTATTTTCACTCAAATATGCAATGATTAAGCAAACTGGGCATAACTCTTATGCCATTAGAGCTATTGAGACCTGGTAAAAACATTTGATAGCAAATTGCCAGTACGTTTTCCGCTATGTGGACGTAAAGACCTCCCGCCAGTGGTTTGACCGCCGAGGTCACTTCGTGACCTAACATGACCTGAGGTCACGAAGGTCAAAGTGACTTGCCGTATATCAAATAAGCCAGTGACAAGACAAACACGATGGTGTTTGTTTCACCGCTCTAGCTAATTAGGTCAAGTTATTGTCAAAATACTGTTTTTGACCTCTAGTGACCTTGGATGACCTTGGAAAAGTCAAAGGGAAAATATGACCCCTGGGATCCGTGAAAGGGTGTCCAAAACGTTGTTCTGACCAGTCTGAGTATTTGCAATCATTTTTGTGGCTTTTATATCATGAAATAGCTTTTCCCATGCTTTTCCAATGGGAGAGGTCGCCTCGTGACCTGACCTCAGGCACGAAATCAAAAATCCCGGATATACACCTTGTAGACCCTGGGGAGGTCATGAAGTGTGGGTTTCAATCGATCGACTTTGAAATGTAGCTCTTCAAGCTCTAAATTGAAGTGAGGTGACCTTGGTTGACCTCGTCTGGTGACCTGACCTTGGGTGACCCGGGGTAAAAATTTTAGGATGATGGGAAATGATGCAGTGAGAGGTGAGCCCTCAACGCGGTGCTGCGCCTCGTTTTTTCTGCTATCCCAAAACCTGGGGCCATCATCCCCGCGGGGTTAATAATGCCACCTCTATTCGTGACGACACTGAGTCGAAGCTCGATGTAATTCTAGCATCTGATGCCATCTGCAGCACTAGACCTGAGCCCGTGTGTGCTGTAGAACCATGTGACTACACAAGTCACCACCGACGTGTTTGTCTTAACGTTACCGTGCCTCGAGCTAATGCCAAAGCTATGTATAAAACTAGTCGGAATTGGCGCGCCTTTGATTCTGATTCTTTCTTAGCAGATGTTCGTTCGACCGATTGGAGCAACATTGTGAAACCAAGTGAAACTTGTGAACAGCAGTGGGATGCCTTTTCGTCCTCAATGACTAGAATTTTAGATATTCATGCTCCTCTGAGACAGTTTACAATGCATAATCCGTCGCCTCCTCCTGTTTCTGAGGAAACATTGGCCTTAATGGCGCAACGACGTGAGGCTAGACTAGAGAATGGCCCGTCTTACCAGCAGTTGAATAATTTGGCCAAAAGGGCTATTCGAAAGGACTTACGAAACAATATCTCTCAGAAGGTTCGAAATTCTCCTCCGGGTAATTTGTACCGCAATCTAAGACATGTAATCGTTCCAAAACGTTGACCAGTGACTGAGCTAGATAATTTAAGTCCAGATGATCTAAACAAATATTTCACTTCAATAGGTAAAATCACGCGAGACGATGTGGATACACAGTTTAGATGCTCAGGACGAGTGGCCCTTAGTACTCGCTTACCGAGGGTAAATTCAGGCAGCCTTAGACTTACCCCGGTTACTTTGAATGAACTGCAGAAAATTGTTTTCTCGATGCCGAACAATAATTCTCTAATTAAAGATGATATACCGGTCAAAGTTGTGAAAATCAGTTTCCCTATAATCGGGCGTTTTTTGTTGCGTATTATTAGCTCTAGTTTTGTTTCGGAAACGGTACCTCCAAATTGGAAATCAGCGTTAGTCATTTCGCTGCATAAAAAAGGCGATCCATCTATCGCAGCTAACTTTCGACCGGTCACAACGATTCCCACTATTAGTAAAATTGTCGAGAAACTAGCATTGAATCAACTTTCGCAATATCTAAATCAACAGCACCTCCTGGCTGATGATCAGCATGGGTTCAGATCTGAGCGTTCAACAGCCACAGTCCTTATTACCATAAGCGATGAAATTCTAAAAGCAATGGACCGTTCGGGAATTACTCTGCTCACCTTGATTGATTTGAGTCGTTTTTTCGATGTGATTGACCACACAGCACTTTTGACAAAATTAGAACTCTTGCAGATCTCTCCTGGTTGGTTTAAAAGCTATCTCGATGCCCATGTACAAAAAGTGAAAATCGGAGACTAAATTTCGGAACCCCTACCAATTGATATAGGCACTTTTCAAGGCACTTGTTTAGGCCCGATACTTGCAAACATCATGGGCAACAACCTATCTTGTCACGTTCCAGATCATTTAAACGGGTTTAGGATCCATTGTATTAGGTATGCAGATGATATCCAAATTGGTATCTCTGGGCCACGTGGACAAATATCGGACATGCTAGGAAGTTTAGAAAAAGTCTTAGATATACTGACCACCTGGTTCCAACAGAATGGCATGAAGTTCAATGCTGGCAAGACAGAGGTGATTCTCTGTGGAGACCGCAGACAACTGAGTAGCATACCGCAGTCGTTACGGGTCAAGTTCATGGGTGAAGAAATTGTAAGCAAAAGTGCTGTTAGGAATTTAGGTGTTTACATGGACTGTCACTTATCATGGTCACAGCATGTAATTTTGTCGATGTTTTGGAATTCTGATAGCCCTGTATTATGCCAGAAAATTTCTACCTGTGGAGGTGCTCCCACGCATTATTGATTCTTTAGTGTTCTCTCATATCCGTTACTGTATTCAGGTTTATGGCAGCACAAATTCCGAATCCAAAGATAGAATCCAGAAAATTTTCAATTTTGCTGCATGAAGAAGAAAATTTTATCATATTTCGGATGTTATTAAGGATTTGAAGTGGTTTGACGCCCGGAAGTACTTTGACTATTTTGATTTATGTCGGATACATAGGTTGATCACTTTTGGTGAGCCCATGTCACTTGCCTCTTGCTTGCACTAGGGACCAATCAGAACGCGAAACAAGACAGGACATTTGGCATTGTCAAGACCACGAAACAACAATGGCAAAAGAAATTTCATTTACCGTGGATCTCTGCTCTTCAACACATCATGCCTGACCCTCGGATCTCCTCACGAAATGAGCTACGGATTGTTTAAAAAAGCTATAAGGCAAATGTTGCTTGGGGAGTAGTCTTTCTTTTTAAGTGCACGGTACCGTGTTTACTTTTAGACATTTTAGTTTTTAGATTTTACCTGCATTTATGCCATTGCTTTTATTGTTATGTGTATTGACGAGGTGTAGCAGCACTGATTTTCGATGTTTGTGATGACAAGGACCTTTGAATAGCCCAACAGGTGTGGGATGATCTACTTTTGTCAATGCATACATACATACATAATTACAATAAATTCCAGGATTCGACCAAGGTGCCACATTCCCTTCAAGGTTTTCAAGTCTGGTCGCTTGACTGAATATTTCCTTGACTTCACATGAACTGAGCTAAAATGATTTGGTCAGATTAGTGAAATTTATCGGGGATAAGGAATTTTAAGTCGCATTGTTCTGCATCTCTTGGTTTTTCGTTATTTGGGGACAGCTAGGAAGGGAACAACCCCCCCGCCGGGCGCATGTTAACCCTATAGGCCGGGAAATGTGTATACGTAGAGCGGCCACGCCGGTCAATTGACCGGTCCCAGCTGAGCACACTAATTTGGTCACCCAGGATCTGCAAACACGCGAAAATATCAAGGATACGCACGCCGTCACATGCGACGGAGGTTTCATGCCCCCGATGGGCACGTGCGCGTGTCTGGCACGTGACTTTTTCCAACATTGGAGGCAGTTTTCTTTGGTCAGTCTGACGTGCAGCAGATCGGTGCGTTGTCGGTCGAGATCAGTGTATTTTTTCAGTTTGCTAAGGCTTACCGCCCGGGGTATATTTGCACCTTCACTTGCAGTCTGAACGTTTCGATACAGTCGCAACTGTTGATCATGCTCTC
Organism: Lepas anatifera; assembly: GCA_034440635.1. Classification (NCBI taxonomy): domain Eukaryota; kingdom Metazoa; phylum Arthropoda; class Thecostraca; family Lepadidae; genus Lepas; species Lepas anatifera. The sequence goes on from JAOTON010000209.1 coordinate 51,763, forward strand.
ATTCAATAATTATCACCCTTCCTCACCTGCCCGCCGCAGTTCCGCGGGGCGGTCCTGAGCTCCCAGGATTAGCATCCGCACTACCCGCTCTGCCTTCTCCGGCACCAAACAGCGGAGCTCCTCACATGACCGCTAGTACACTTAGGTCACTCGAGATCAGTGTCGTTAAGAGTTGCCTGGTTGTAAAATATTTTCCTTATCTTAATATGTTAGACACTACTTCGTTGGCTCAAAAGACAATTTTCATAGTATATGGGTTCGAGCAGCGCACGATCTCGAAGACAGACACGTCTCCCCATATGATCTATGCAAAGTATTTTCCCAACCATTATTATAATCTTTGAAAGAAAAGATCCAAATGTTGCAGCATCTTCTCTGAAATTTCAAGCTCAAGTATTCTTTTTAAGGACTCTGGACCTGGAGCCCAAAGTGCGGTTCAAAATTGTGGGACCGAGAATTGTGACATTTTGTTCCTTTTCACCGTAATTTCCTGTTAATTTCTTTATCCTCTGGCTCCGTTATCCAGCTGCCATCACGCGGACATGCCTGGTCATTCGGCCGAGACGCAAGAGTCAACTGAAGACGGCTCTTCAGCCGGTGCTTGCCATTTAAACAACCTTCCCCGGTAAAGTGTTTAGCATGCCAACTTGACAGCATATTCTTATTTACCTCCCTATAATGCATCATGCCGACTAGAAGCATTTCCATAGCCCGAGAACGGATCAATCTCAACGACAAACGCCTTTTCCAGATATCAACATTTACTTACGGTAAGACGCTATGACTTCATGCAGTCTGAGGCGCTTACTGACTTAACACGCGCCTTGGTGGGGTCTCTGGCATGACGCGCCCCGCTGGGGGGTGCTTTTCGCCTCCTCCCTCCGTATCTAATTTGCCACGAAAGCTAAAGGAAAATTACGGGCGGTGTTCGAAAGCTCTTGACAAGACGAAGAAAATTTATACGAGGTATTTTTTATCTCAGGTCAATATTGAGGTCAGCATAGGTCAAAGAAGGTTCCAGAGGCTTACAACAGAGCAGTGTACGTTTCTCTATCTAGATCTGCCTTCAGGAATGCTAGAGCAAATCTTTATGCATCATTGGATTCCTCTCATCGCGGCAAATCGAATAATGCATAATATGACCTTGCTAGGTCAAATAGTGAAAATGACCTGACCTCGAGCTAGGTCAGGGTCACTGAGTGACCTGGTATGGTCATGTTGCATATCAATCGACTCCCCGTGACAATAAAAGTACAATGCAAGCAAAATGGGAGCTTTATCTCAATTCAGTGAGAATTTATTGGCAAAACAATCCCTCTATGCTCCCGTGACCTGACGTGACCTTTGAGAGGTCAGATGCTCAAAAACTCACGTTCATGGTCAAGATCGCGGTGAGAATAAACGGTTTGAGGATTTTCCGCTTTATCTATCCAGTATTTATTGAAAGGGAGTCTATTCTATTTTTCACCATAGACTTATAATGGGCAGACCAAAAATTGACCCCACCTTAGGTCAACGATATCGAAATTCCGAGATAGCAGATTTGTAGACCCTAATGACCTTATCATATTGTAGAAGTTTCAAACTGATCGGTTCGCTGATGTTCCCTGGGCGCCGCCTCAAACTCGTGATTTTAGGCTTTGAGGTCGGGTCACTTGACCTTGAATAGCTCCTTGACCTGAAATGACCTTAACTAAAAATGTGAGTCAAATGTGTAAAATTGATGTGTGAACCTGACCTCAGGTCAGGTCAAACCCTTGATTTGACCTAGCAAGGTCCAATTATATATCATTCGATTCGGCTTGCTGAGAGGATTCATATAATTCAAGTCGTTTTTCTCTATTTTTATTTGTTCAGATGAAATGATCGAAAAACTTAATTTACATGTTATACCTATGACGGCATGTTTTGACCTCTCGTTACCTTAAATGTGACCTGACAAAAATGGTTTAAATGTTTTCGATGGAGAAGTGGATGGGCAGCCCAACGCCGTTTACCGTTTTTCGCTACCTACCGTGGTTCTCGAGATCTTAGGGGGGCGGGTACCTGCCTCCCCCGTCAAAGCGAAGGTGGCTCAGACCCCCGTCAATGCGCGTGTTAAAGTAATGTTTTGGTCGTTACTTTTTTCAAATATTATCACTTCTATTTCAATTTTTGAATTAAAGCATATCGTTACCAAGAATCCTTAGTACCGCAATCGAGATCACGAAAAGGTATATGCATATGTGACGTAATTTTTTTCGTAGTACGCTACGATGCGCTTAACTTTGGCGTAGTACGCTACAGAATTCGCCTAGCTACGCTACGTTTCATTTCCAGAGCTACGGCTAGGGAAAATAATTTTGTAACGTAGCGTAGGACATCTCTGCTCTTGGGTGACATCTCTAGTAGGTACTTGGTGGTGCTGGCTCCATCTAACATGCATTCACGTCTCAATATTTGCACCTCCCAATGTGCTGTTGAAATAGTACCTGTCAAGCCAGAGCCATTTTTAAGCAAACTTAAGACTATTTTTGGCCCCCAGCCTTCCCATGGATACCTGCTCTCCGGATTTCTTATCACTGGGGACCTGCGACCTTCTATTCATCCATAACTGAAGACCTTTTTGTTTTGGCACAAGGTCTTGTGCCTTTTGCTGAAGTCTGCTGTGACTGTAGGCTGTTTATTTTGCGCCAAGCATGTCGCAAAATTGCCTGCTGAAGAAAAAGAGAGTAAGTACCCTTTAGTACTATTGTAGTGTGATCGTTTTTAGCCCTCATAGTAGCATTTTCAGTGTTGATTCCCCCAGTTAAAATGTGGCAAAAATAGCACTTGATAAAACATAATTTTGAAAAGTTATACGACCCCGCTGGCAACGCACAGGCCCACCACATATCTCATATGGCGGAGCTACCAAAGCGCCGTCTTTAAAACACACAGCGATACGAGCACCATCTACTCTAGACAAGCGCGCAAACGTCCGCATTACCCCTCGAATCACCAAGGGTAAACATTGTATGTCAGGGAGTGCAACTGGCACCCTTGTTGGATTCTCCGCCTGCGCTGTCACGTTCAGTAGCGCATCGCTCTGAAGTTTGAAGGTGAAGCATAGGCGGATCCGGGATTGCCGATCGGGGAGGGGCACCTTCCGGGGTGGGGGAGGTCATCTTCCGGACCAGGGGTGCCACTTCTGAACGGCATAACCTATCAGGTGGGCGCAAAATCCTATCGGTGGGCGCCGATTTTCGCATCCTTGGCGAGCAAGGGCGTAGCTACCACTAGGGACACTAGGGACAGTGTCCCTACAAGTTTTGAGACCCCCGAAAACTTGTAGGGAATGCATAAGTGTCGCCACCGGCAAAAAAGTGTGGGGGCCAGCCAAACTTCAACCTGATGCTAACAAAAAAACTTTCAACATCAGGACCAAAAACTGTTCAAATTTGGGCTCCTCGTTGCCTTCTGCAGCGGCTGGATATAAGAATGTCCGGCTTTCTCTCATTTTGACTGAGATCAGGAAATTTTTGGCCAAAAAGTGGGGGAGGCAGGCCCCCTGGCCCCCGCTTTTCTGACTCGTATGAGGGAATGTCCCTACAAGTTTTGAAGGCCGGGAAAGGTATGGCAATTGCAATATATCAATTTTCCAATACATCTTCCTATGGTACCTACCTACTTTCTCGCGTTTGCAAACCTGGACAGCTTCATTCGTACAAAAGATACAAAAATAATCAATTTTATATTCTTTGAAATCACTTTCTCCTAATTTCCTAAGTCTGTACCGCCATTTCTATACCCTATAAAAGTTGGGAGTGATGTTAACCCGCGCCCCACCGGGGGTCCTGCGCCACTTTTGCCCCACCATGGCCCCTCTAACTCCGAAAATATGAGGGCTAGCGCAAATCTGCAAAGTGCATTAGAAAGCGCGTGAAAATTTCCATGTTTAAGAGCTCAGGTCAATGGCTTAACCTCCATAGATCAAGTGGAGTCACGATAGGCTGTTTGCACTAAGTTATGCAATGCTTAAGAAAACTGGGCATAGCTTTTATGCCATTAGAGCTACTGAGGTCTGGTAAAGTACATTTGATAGGGCAATGCCAGGGCTTTCTCTGCTCTGGGAACACAAATGACCTGCTGACTGTGGTTTGATCTCCGGAGGGTATATTTTGTCTTACGTGACCTGAGGAATAAAAGGTCAGAAATTGACCTTGTATATCAAATGAAAACCAGTGACGAGATATACATGATGACGTATAATTCAGTGCTCTAGCATGATTAGGTCAAAAGTTATGGTCAAAATACTGTTTTTGTCCCTGGTGACCTGGGATGACGTCATAAGTTAAAGAGAAAATATACCATGAATCAATTATTCCCTGGAATCCGGGAAAAGGTGGCTAAGAATGTCTTTCTGAGGAATATGATAATTTGCAATCATTTTTGTGCTTTTTTAGAGCACAAGACAGCTTTTCCCGTGCCTTTTTATAGGAGAGGTCACCTCGTGGCCTGACCTCTGGTCACCAAATTGAAAAATCCCGGATATAAATTTTGTAGACCCTGGTGGGGTCCATCAAATTTAGAAAGTTTCAAATCAATTGGCCAAGAAATATAGCTATGCTTAAGCTCAAAAGTTTGAAGTGAGGTGAACTTGTTTGACTTCGCCTGGTGACCTAACCTGGTGTGTTCTGGGGCAAAAAATGTCAAGTATTGTGGGGAAAATGATCGGATGAGAGCTAGAGCTCTCAACCACGGTGCTGCACCTCGTGGTTTTTCTGTTATTCTGAAAAAAATCCTTAGGGGGAATCGAAGTCCCCCGTGTGGCGAGGTTTAAGGAGCCACATTCTTTCACCAGAGCCGATTCTGGCAAGGCGGGAAAAATACTCCAGTTGCAGGCTGATCTCCGTGGAGAGGATTGGTCGCCATGACAACGTCGGATTGTTAACCCCGACCAGGGTGGAAGGGGAGCGGTGTTTGAAAACCTTTGGGTTTCTCTAAGGGCACGAAAAAACGGTGACGCGAAGCGCTGCCGTACTTAGCACACCTTACCCTTCATCGATTCCACAACCTTCCCCAAAATTGTTAGGTTGGGTCATCCCGGATCAGGTTACCAGTGCTTGTCAAGTGACCTCATCTCCAAAAATGTTTAAGGTGACATAAGTAAGATAAGAGTGAATCTATCGAATTGAAATCCATACCACATAATGGGCCCTTCAAGAACTACAAAAAATCGGAAATTTGCATATCGTAGACTTTGGGGCAGGCACTGATCATGACCTCTCCATTGGAAATGCATGGGGAAAACGGAAATTGGCCGAAAATTGCATTAATTTTGTGGACACCGCTTGTAATACATTCGTATTCTCCAGAACATGGTATCCTAGGCACCTTTATGGGTTCATGTTGCAGGTTTAAACCTGTGACCTCTGAGAGGTCATCTGGGGCTACTCAAAGCAGGTTTTTCAGACTTAGGGCAATAACTTCGCACAAAAAGATGATAAATATTTCATTTTCATACCATTACCTTCAGAATGTTATTTCAAGTCAATTTATATGAATATTCATTATCCTACGCTAGATGGTGACCTTGCCATGACCTTAAATCAGGTTTTATGTTTTAACCTTGTACAGTAATCTTATACATCATTCGATTTCCCGTAACGAGAGGAAGTTAATTATGCCTAAAATGATTCTAACCCAACTCTGTCAGACGCTAGAGCGCAGAAACTCTTCTCCAAAATGCCACATTCTTTGACCTGTCATGACCTCAATATTGACGTAGAAAAAGTGACTGATGTAGTTTCTCATAAATTTTTTGAGCTATTCACCTGTTTTCCGTTTTTGTTTCCGTATAAGGCCGAGTTCGAGGGGGTTGTTTAAACACCCCCACCGGGCGAATTGACTCGGAGGCTCACCGGGGTGGGTATTAACGCTTGTCGCTGTGAGTCAGGAGTGGTTGGTGTTGACGGTCGAAACAGACGCACTTTACTTATGCTTCCCATTTAATTTCATCAATAAGGATACCAAAACAAGGAATGGAAATCGGGACCAATATAACTACAGGAGACGAGCCTAGTGATAGATATAAGAGCGGCGGAAATCTTGATTTAAGGGGTGCTATGCAGTTTTTATCCCATTTATTTCCAGTAACACCGAGGGTTAATGCCAAATTCCTCATTTAGGGGAAGCACCGTGCCCAGGTGCCCAGCTCCGCTGCCAGTGGATGGTACTTGTATCGACAAGGGCTTCTATGCGACGAAGCCCGATTGCGGTGATATAGTACGCAATCCTCTGCGCATCGCGTTGAACTTTTTTCTTTTCTGAATACTTTTTTTTTAGTTTTTCCTATTTTCGACATATTTTTTATGGGACTAAATGGCATGTCAGCTCACCGATGTTCATAGGTGGTGGCTGGGCTCGAGTCTCTTCCACCGTCACCGCTTGTGGGGGTCAAACACTTATGGGCCATCCACCGCCGATACCAAGAATGCAAGACTCACTAAAAATCTCGCACTTCCGCGAACGTTTCAACACGCACAATTCTTCTTTGCCGTACTGGGGAATGCAGGGCAGATACAAAGGGAGGAAGGGGGGCAGGGGCCCAAGACCCACCTCTGAAATGTTGAGTACCTATAATAAATGCATAGCTGGAAGCTGTCCGTGGTGGGGGGCGGGTCCCCAGCCCCTCCCCAAATGGCTGGCTATACAAATTTTGCTGACACCATGATATTTTTTTCTTGTTCTATAACTGTGTTTTTAAGGTGGCATTTTGGGTAAGCGAGCTTCGTCATTCTGAGCCGCGATTATTTTTGTACAACCTAGCAATAATCGCAATTGACACATAACGATGTATTTGAGCAGCATTTTCAAAGGGATATACTAAAATGTATTAGGGCATCGAATAACTTTCCAGGTACAGATATAAAAACGCATGAGTGCTAAATTCAATTTAGTCTAGCCTTGTGCTCATTTCGCTGTAGTTATAGTTGGGATTAACGTGGATGTTATATGGGCGCTAAAGGACCACACTGTGCGCCCCTGGAACCCAAATAACTAAGTATGGATGGAATAATAATTTGATTCATTGACTCATCCTCCGATTTTAAACACTTTAAACGAATAGCCACGAAGCTGAAGGTTATTGAAACACTCCCTGATCACTTGAAATATACGGTGATTAGATTTCGTTTGAAGCTTCGCAACCACTTACTCTAGTGGCATTTCTCTGAAATAATTGGACAAATGCCTCTTCAGATTACGTCTTCAACATGTCATATGATAAAAATAAATATTAACAATGTCAATGAATGTTAAATATTCAAATTATAGTGACCTAATTTCGAGTAAAATGAAAAGGGGATAGTTGGCTTCTCGCACATGAATTCTGCCGCTCTTAAAATAATCCGTCGGGTACCTAATCAAGAGGCTGAATGTCCCCTAGACGTGTCCCTACAAGTTCGAAACATGACTACGCCAATGTTGGCGAGGGGGCTAGAACCGACGCTTCGGGGGCGCCACGATCTTCCGGGGGCGCCATACCTTTCGGGGCGCCAGGGTCGATCGGAGGGCACCTGCCCCTCCCCTTGGCACCCCTGGAAGTTCATTGGACTTTGTTAGCGCTTCCTAGAATGGGGGTCGAGTTGGAGAAGCCACGAAATCCACTTCAACCAGGGGCCAAAAGTGTTCGGTTGTCACCATTAAAATTCCAAACCATAAATGTGTCCCAGCCCAGGCTGCAAAATGTGCCGCGTTTTGAGTTATTAGGATAAGGGGTCCTGTACCATCTTGTTGTGGAAATGGTATAATTGATGTGTGTTGGTTTTGTTTATTATTCATTGGGAAACTTCGTAATTTTTGTCACCTTATCCACTTGGGCTGTCACCATTTAGAATGCCAATGGTCTTTTGACCCTGACTTCACATCATGCTTGGCGCCTTTGTGGGGGTCGACTGTGAATGGAGTTTTCGAAGTTTGTGGAAGGGTTACCATGTGCAATTCCCAATGAGCTCCTGTGTCTACGGCCCAGACCATTAACCTCCGTACCAAACATGTTTTTAGTCCCAGATGGAAATAGTGTCCTTCGTGGACAATTAGAGGGTAACGGTTTTGAACCGGCGGTGTAAGCTGGACATATTTAACGCCACAGTTGGGGATGTGAAAAGTTGTCGATGCGTGGCCTCGTTTTAAGTATTTCCTGCGTTTTTGGTGGTGATACTGGGGTGTTGTTGCTGGATGTTTTGTTTTATATACTTTCTTCAATGCCTTGTGATATTCGTCTTTTGTGTCGACATGAAATCGTTGACTTTCACCCTCTTGGAATTGTACATGACTTTGTCTTTAAATGGGATCGCGTTGTTGAAAATCTGATATATAAATGAAAATAGGCCGGCCGGGGGAGTAGGGAGGGGGGAGAGAGGAGTGGTGGTGGTGGTGGTGGTGGTGGTGGTGGTGGTGGTGAGTGAAAAACATTGTTTTTGTGAATGCAAAATGTAAGCCAGACAACAAACGAGCGATTGTGCAAACAACGAGGGACGGCATATAACGGCACCTTTTGCACAAAATGCAAAACTCGGTAACTTCATGACGACAGCTGTCCGCAACAATACACCCCGCCCACCGGCCACCGAGCCACTAATTAGTCATTTACTGCCCAGCCGCCTCCGGTCCCGAGGACTCTCAGTCCACTATTTTTGTAAACGCTTTGAATTATCAATAAATTGCTGAACGCCAAGTATTCGGTCTTCCGTCTCTTGTCCGTAAATAGTATCTACTTGCTTTTCCATTGGCGTTGGGAAACTCGTTTGGAAGTTCTGATTGTGCGTTTATTTTTTTCCTTTCCGATGCGTTGCACTACTAAATTATTTGGTGCAAGCGTTGCGCGCAATCGGGTGATCCGATTTTGGATGCTAAACGCCTGATGCTAAACGCCTTGGCGTGCTTGCTGGTCGGCCGACCACTCGGCCGGCGGTCCGCCACGGCGCGGACCACCGCGGAAGGGCAGACGGACTTGTGTTTGTTTCTCGGTGGTCGAAATGTTTGGCTGATCTACGACCGATTCCATTAGCTTAAGCATTTCTATAAATTTTCCCACTTTGAGACCTTAGTACGGTTAATTTTAGTGGATCTCGTCTTCGGCTTTCCCCCCGATATTGTTTGGTGGGCCTTTTGACAACCAGGCGGGCTTTCGCTTTGGGGCGCTGTCTATTCCTGGTTCTCGCACTGATATGGCAATTTCCGCCTACATCATACTAATAAAGTCCTGTGAGCCCCTTGCGTGCCCTTTACTACGCATTGCCGCACTGTCAAAGAGCACTCTACTGTAGCATGGTCAGCTGACTGCGACATTGACAGATGTCATATTTGATGGGAGTTAAAACGTTCACGCCCACGTGCTACTGACATTTTTAAACGAAACCGTGGCCACCTCATGCCCTCTGAGAAACGCTCCTTTGTGTGGCTCGTGATAGGGTTATGTGGCTCGTGATAGATTTGACAATTTCAGCAGGGCTTACATAACTGGTTCTTATGCGGCATGTTACATACATTGCGTATTTGTTTTCCCTCAGACAGTGTGTGAGTTAATTGCCCGATGGAATGGTAACTGGGTGACTTCTGATGTCAGTAATCTTAGCTGGGATAGTTTCACCCACAATACCGGCCGTGGAGGCCCTTGTAGCGCACCGCTCGAGCTCCCCAGCAACGCCGCTATCGCTGCTTCAGCCTGTGTTATGATCGGGTTTAATCATGAACAATCATAACACTGATGTCCGGTTTTAATATTGTTCCGCACTGGATGTTTTGCTTTGCAATCCAACGCACCAGATTTTGAAATCCGGCTGGGACCGGATTTGATCATGTAAAAAAAATGTCCGGGCCTACTGCCTTCTCGCTGTTTGCGCCCACAGACATCGTCCCGCAGAAGGCCAGCCTGTCGCTGACGGAGGCTTTATGACATCAAATTGACCAGTTTTCTTGTGTTTGCCCTACATATTTGTTCGCGTGGTTTTCTATTGATATCTTTGCAATGTCTTGCTCAAATTCTCCATTATGTAGGCTGCAAACGAAAGGGCATTGTTGATAACTACGCCAGTATACTTGCAGTATCTGGGCGCTATATAACCATTCAGGTTGGTGCGCCCTTAAACACCAATAATCAATCAATCCAATCTATTTGCAGTCTGGGTGTCAGTCTGATTGCTGTACCCCTGTGCTGCTTGCTATACTGTTATCACTTCCTTACACTAGATCTTCGATGTTTTGATGCGGACTTGTCACCGAATTTGTTAGCTGCTGAATTTTTCGCTTGAAAGTGTGTCTAACACCAGCTCCGGTGGGCCTCAGAGCCACCTTCGCCCTGATGGGGGTGTTTGAACACCCCCTCTCGAACTTGGTCCCCATACGGGGTAGCGAAAAAATGCAAACGCTGGTGGATAGCCATAAAAAATTCTTGAATAAACTATATCAGACACGTTTTGGCTCAGGTCAATACTGAGATCCTGACAGGTCAAAGAATGTAGCATTTTGAGCAGAGTTTTTGGGCTCTAAAAGCTGTGACAGAGTTGAGTTAGAATCATTTTTAGGCACCATTCGCTTCCTCGCGTGACAGCAAATCAAATGATTTATAATATGGCCATACCAGGTCAAAACCCAAAAATGACCTGACATCAGGTCATGCAAAGGTCACTTTTTTAACTAGCATAGTAAATAGCCATATAAATCGACTCACAATAGCAATCTAAACGCAATTATAGCAAAATAAAAGCCGTATCATCATTTTATTCGAAGTTATTGACCCAAGTCTGAAAACTGCTTAAGTAGCCCCAGATGACCCTTCAGAGGTCACAGGAAAAAAATTGCAACATGAACCTGGAAAGGGGCCAGGATACTACGATTTGGAGAAAAGGAAGGCATTCTCAGCTGTATCTACACATATACAGCCCAATTTATGTTTTTCCCCATGTATTTCCAATGGCGAGGTCATGGTCCGTACTTGACCTTAGGTCATCGATATTAAAAATCCTGGAATATATTTTGTAGCAATCGGTGGGCCAATTATGTGGTACAAGTTTAAACCCCATGGACTCACCTATTTCTTACTTAAGCCACCTTAAACCGTTTTGGAGGGGAGGTCAATTGACCTTCTCTGGTGACCTGACCTGAGATGACCTAAACTTAGAATTTTAGGAAAAGTTGCGGAATTGATCAAAAATAAGATCTGCCATGTAAGGCGTCGCTTCGTGCCGTCACTGTTTGGCTCAGATCAATATTGAGGTCATGTCAGGTTAAAGAAAGCTGCAGGTTAGAGTATAGTTTTGAGCTCTAGCGTCTGACAGAGTGGAGTAAGAATCAATTTGTAAGCACTATTCGCTTCCTCTTGTCACGGTGAATTCGAATGGTGTACCATATGACCATACTATGTCAAATCACAAAAAACACCTGACCTCAGGTCAGGTCAGGGTGACTATCTGATCTATCATACTCAATATGCAAACCAATCGATTCGCAATAACAGTCCAAACATAATGTTATCAAAGTAAAATATTTATCATAATTTCCTGCAAATCTATTGGCTCAAGCCTGAAACCCTGCTTAACACGTGCATTGACGGGGGCGGGCGGGTACACGCCCCCTCAGGTTTTTCGGAAATAGTTAAAAACGGCGGCGCTTAGCGCCGCCGTACGTGGCATAACTTTTCTCTCATCATTTTACAACTTTTGTGAAAATTTTAAGTTCAGGTCATTTCAGGTTACGTCACCAGCCCAATCAAGTGACCTGACCTAAACAAAGTTTAAGATAGCATAAGTCGGAACAGGAAGAACTTATCCAATTGAAACTCAAATCACATAATGGGCCCACCGAGTTCTCTAAAATGTGTTCCGGTATTTTTGATATCGATGACGTAAGGTCAGGTACGAGCCATGACCTCTCCACGGAGAAAATAGTTTTAAGTGAATAACTCAGTAACGGATGGCGATAGAGCTTCTATTTTAACCGCATTAGATTTGCCCTGTCTTTGCAGTTCTAATGATATGCATTTTATCTAATTTGACCTTGACCTGACGTGGGTAAAATCTTTGATTTGACCTAGCAAGGTCATATTATATATCATTCGATTCGGCTTGCTGCGAGGATTCATATAGTTTAAATTGTTTTGCTCTATCTTTATTTTTCCAGATGTAATGACTAAAAACCTTTATTTGCATGTTATCCCTAATACGGCATGTTTTGACCTCTAGTGACCCTAAATGTGACCTGACAAAACAATTGTCCAGATATTTACGATGGAGAAGTGGATTGGCTGCCTAACGCCGTTTACCGTTTTTCGCTACCTAGCGTGGTTCTCGAAATCTTAGGGAGGGGGGGGCGGGTACCCGCCCCGTCAAATCGAAGGTGACTCAGACCCCCGTCAATGCGCGTGTTAACCCGCGCCCCACCGGGGGTTCAGCGCCACCTTCGCCCCACCGGGGGGCCATCGATGCCCCCCTCTAACTTCGAAAATATGGGCGTTAGCGCAAATCTGCAAAGTGCAATAGCAAGCTCGCGTGAATTTAGTCCGAATTTTTTACATCTTTTAGTGCTCAGGTCAATGGTTTGAACTCCAGAGGTCAAATTAGGTCAAGATCGGCTATTTTCACTCAAATATGCAATGCTTAAGCAAACTGGGCATTACTATCATGCCATTAGAGCTATTGAAGTCTGGTAAAGTACATTTGATAGGAAAATTGTCAGTCCTTTTTCCGCTATGTGAAACGTAAAGACATCCCGCCATTAGTTTGACTTGCAGAGGTCACCTCGGGACCTAAGATGACCTGAGGTCACGAAAGGGTCAGAAAGTGACCTTGCCGTATATCAAATGAAAGCCAGTAACAAAACAAACACGATGATGTTTGTTTCAGCGCTCTAGCTTAATTAGGTCAAATGTTATTGTCAAAATACTGTTTTTGACCCCTGGTGACCTTGGATGACTTTGGAGAGGACAAAGGGCAAATATGGCCCCTGGAATCTATGAAAAGGTGTCCAAGAACGCTTTTCTGATCACGCTGAGCATTTTCAATCGCTTTTATGACTTTTAGATCATAAGACAGCTTTTCCCCATGCTTTTTCAATGGGAGAGGTCACCTCGTGACCTGACCTCAGGGCACAAAATCGAAAAATACCCGATATACACCTTGTAGACCCTAGAGGGGCCATAACGTTTAGGAAGTTTCAAATCGATTGAATTCGAAATGTAGCTCTTACAGAGCTCTAAAGTTGAAGTGAGGTAACCTTGGTTGACCTCGTCTGGTGACCTGACCTTGGGTGACCCGGGGTAAAAGATTTCAAGGATGGTGGTAAAATGATGCAGTAAGAAGTAAAGCCCTCAACCGTGGTGCTGCGCCTCGCCGTTTTTCTGCTATCCCAGAAAAACCTAAGGGGGGCCATCGCTGGCCCCCGGTGGGGCTAGGGTTAAGTGACCCAGATGACTTCTAAGAGCTCACAGGTAAAAAAATTGCAGCGTGAACCTAGAAAGGGGCCAGGATACTACGATTTGGTGAAATCGAAGGTCAACTGTATGTACACAAATACAACCCAATTCCTGTTTCTCATGCATTTCCAACGGAGAGGTCATGGTCCGTACCTGACCCTAGGTCATCGATATGAAAAACCTCTGAATGTTTGTAGCACTCAGTGGGGCCATTATGTGCTATAAGTTTCAATCCGATGGACTCACTCATTTCTTACTTATGCCACCTTAAAAAATTTTTTGGAGATGAGGTCACTTGACCTGACCTGACCCAACCTGACCTTAGATTACATGACCTGGGGTGCCCTGAGCTGAGATGATCCAGTTACCTTTTTTTAGAAAAGTTGTGGAGTTGATCAAAGGTAAGGTGTGACAAGTACGGTGGAGCTTCGCGCCGCAGTTTTTTTGTGCTGCCGAAAAGACCCGAGAGGGGGTGCTTAAATACCCCTCCACCGGGGCAAGGGTTAACACTCGCGCTGGAGAGGGGTGCCTTGTACCAACGCGCACTAGAGGGGGCCTGGTAGCACCCATAAGGTGTCAGATTAAATGCCGGCGTAGAAAAACGCCGGGTAGGGAGTGGGTGGGGGGCTCCGGTGATCCACTTCATGACCAAATTTTTGTGACCTATGTCAATATCTTCAAGGTCAAACGAGGTCATAAAATGTCAAATATTGACTATAATGGGAACCTATTGGGAAATGCCGTGGTTATGAGGGAATGAGACGGGAAGCAAAGGTGGACCAGGGTGTTGGAGCGAAGGCCGCAAATAAAATGTGGTGCAATTTTCGGGTCAAGGTCATTCAAGGTCATTGAACTATCATGTTACAATATAGTATACTACCCATAATGTATACTATGACTAGCACTATAGCAACTGTTTGGCGGGAAATTAGGATTAACATTTATCAATGACCTTTGGCCTTGATCTTTACATTGAGGTACCTAAACTATGACGTCATAGCATAATATACGCCATACCGGGTAACGCGATTTGACCGAAATCACTGGGGTCAATGACCTTGAAAGTGCTCATATGGCCCTGACCTGTGATCTTTGACCTTGCTTTTTACCTTCATTTTAGGTGACCTTGACACATCATCCCGGTTATATGGCGCTATGAGGTCACCACTTGGTCTCTAATGCAACCAAACTTGTCAGACCGCGTGATTGTGGCGATCTCGAAATGCAGGTCTGACTTCGAAAGCCTATAAAAAAGTTTCGACCTATTTTCAAAATTCTTTTACCAATTGACGCGCCGTTTAATTCTCCCCAATTTGGCCGAGTATCGTCTTTTGGCTACGAGTTAGACGAATGTTTGTTAAAAAATGTATCTTAGTGAGTTGGCTTTAGCAATGGTTCATATATTCTTAATGATTGGCCGATACTGGTTCCTAGGCAGGTCCTGCTCAGAAAAGCTCAAATAGCATAAATTGCTCGTCAGCGGCAGGTTGCAGATTGGCTGACCCTCTCACGTTGTTGTCGGTGCTGACGCTTATGCCTATAAGCATTGGGTTGCAATAAGGCGGGTGGATTTCAATCCTGTTGCCTGACCTTCTCTAATTGACTCAGCACCCAATGGTTACTGTAGTGCTTCTTGGTAGGCGCAGTGCTTTTTTGTCTAAAAAATATGGGGACCAGAGAAGGAAAAAGGCGCTATCAGGGCTCAAGAGGACACGTTTCATTCGTCGAAAGTGCACTTATTTTTCCTTTATTGGGCACTTTTGGTCCCAGCTTTGCACCTAAAAACATGGGTGGGGCTCCATAATGGCCCTCAACAAAGGACGCAAGTCATTACGCAAAGAGGAGAACAGGCCTTCGGGTACTTATTATTAAAAGGGCACTGGTCCCTAGTGTAAGTAAACTTCAAAGGGCTTCGAGGGGCTTGGGACCGAAAATGACCTCAAGTTTGGATGTAAGAAACCTGCATAAGCCGCCAGGTGTAGGCTGGTTCCAGCCGCCACCGCCAGGGCGTGCTGGTTCCGGCTGCCGCCGCCAGGGTGTGCTGGTTCCGGCCGCCACCGCCAGGGGTGTGCTGGTTCCGGCCGCCACTGCCAGGGGTGCGCTAGTTCCCGCTGCCGCCGCCAGGGCGTGCTGGTTATCCGGCTGCCGCTGTGGTTGTTGCTTTGTGGATGTGGAAGCTTACATTTTAGGTTTGTTCACGAAATGCGGAGAGATGCATGAAAAGAGAAGCAAAACTCAAGTCACCGTCCCACTCTGTGCAGTGTTTAATCGGCAGGGCCAGTAAATCACGTTTAAGCGTATTCCGAATTTTACATACCCGGTTACCACAGTACTAAAGTTATTGTTGCATCTTGTTCCCTAGGAGGCTACAGTCCGGCTTTTTTACCACTTATTATAAAATTAATTTCAATTTGCATAAACTTAGAAATGAAGTAAAAACATACCAGCAAACATTCATGCTCTCCAGCAATCCCTTCAGCACGATGTTATCAAACCTCGTTTTAGGTTTTTTAAACAAATCCCTTCAAGAGAATGAATTCCGAAAAATTTGGAAAAAGAGTGAGAGTAAAACGTATTTTAAAAACAAAGGCATTGCGGCAGAAATCAAAGGATACAGACCTATCAGCTTATTGTTCTGTATCAAAAGCTTTTTTTGGAAGTCATATTTGGCTAGTGTATAGACGTATAACTTAACTTCACCTATTAGGAGGAATGTGGCACCTTGGTCGAATCCAGGAATTTAGTGTAATTAGAGGCATTTTTTAGCCGAAAATCATGACAAAGTCCTTGATTTCTCTGATAAATGTGAAATAAGCTCAATATTTTGATTTTTAAAATGCTCCTCTAGGGTGACAAATAAACATCTGCCTGTGGATGACGCCATGATCTGGCAACCACTACCATATTCAATAGACTTCAAGGGCTTCAATTGGCTGATTACTCACCGTCGGCGTCAGCGCTGTCATCACGCCAAAAGCTGACAACTGTGGCCGCCTGGCTGGGGTATATGTGGGGTACATTTCAGGTAGGTTTTTGCTTTTCTCCGCGCAAATTTTGAGTTTCAAAACAAATTATATACTGAGTAGGGATTTTCTGGCATGATTTTCAACTTGGTCATCTCAGTTAAAATCATGTTATAAAGGTGCCAGTTCCTTTAACTGAAAGCCAAGTGGTTATAGACACATGGGACACATCTTCGATTATTTTACATCACTCCCAAACTTTACGAATCTTAACACGAGATGTAACAGTACTTTACTTCGACATATCCCGCTATTTCGAGAAAATTTGGCACCAAGGACTTCTAAGGCCCTAGATGATACAAGTGTCGAGTAAAATGCAACAGGTATGAGAAGATCCCTAAAAACTGAAACCAACCATGAAAAATTATAAATAATAAGAATCCCACAACAGATCCCTGCGGAGACACTGCGGAAATAGAATAAGCATAAAATCCCCGAATGGACCTAAGATGGGTGCAAAAACGCGAATGAGATGTAGAATGAAATGAAACGTTGCTCAAAAGAACCAGACTCGGTAGAAAAATAAGAATGATGTGCATGAACTAAAACTATAATATGTGAACTGAAATTTCAATTCTAAAATTCCTTCTCACTCTTCCAGGACCATCATCAGCTGTAAAACAGTGAAAGAGTGAGAACGAGACCCCTGAGCTACTTTCCCCGACATTCAGTTCCTCTCATTTTGTCCACACTGTTCTTGAGGTTGTGTCTTTTATTGCCGTCTTAGTGTATACTTGGAATTTTAGTCCCCATATACAGTTTCAGTTCCTGCACAGAATTTTAGTTTTCTACCGAGTTTGGTTCTTTGAGCAGCGTTTTATTTCAATCTACATCTCTCTTTTGTTTTTGCACCCATTCTCGGTCCATTCGGGGTTTTATGCTCATTCCACTTCTACGGTGTCTCTGCAGGGATCTGTTGTGGGATTTCTATGATTTTTATTTTATGGTTGATTTCAGTTTTTAGAGATCTTCTCCCACCTGTCGCCTTTTACTCGACACTTTTATCATCTAAGGCTGTAGGTCATTTCCCTTGATATATCCAGCATCGCGCCCTATCTGCGGCAAGCCCTAAAACTTAGCACCAAGCACTTCTACACAAATGCAAACACGAATTCGGACTGACTGACATTTTGCCATAGCTACGCTCATATCCGGCAGATAGACAAGAGACAGTCCAGGTCAACGGTGCCAAATCCCCGCTCCTTTCCCTATAAGTGGGCTGTCCACTGGGTTCGGTCCTGGGTCCCCTGTTTGCATTGCTATACTTAACACGCGCATTGACATGAAGGGGCGGGTACCCGCCCCTCTCGGGTTTTTCGGAGATAGCAGAAAAACGGCGGCGCGCAGCGCCGCCGTACTTGGTATACCTTTTCCCTCATCATTTTCTGCAACTTCTGTGAAAATTTTAAGGATAGTTCGTCTCAGGTCAGGTCACCAGTACAGGTCAAGTGACTCCACCTCAAAAAAAGTTTAAGATAGCATAAGTCGGAGCAGGGTGAACTTATCTAATTGAAACTCATATTACATAATGGGCTCACCGAGTTCTCTAAAATATGTTCCGGTATTTTTGATATCGATGATCTAAGGTCAGGGACGAAGCATGACCTCTCCATTGGTAATACATGGAAATATGATTTTTACGGAATAACTCAGTAACAGATGGTGATAGAGCGTTTATTTTAGATTCATTAGACTTGCATTGGCTTTGTGGTTCTAATGATATGCATTTTATATAATTTGACCCTGACCTGACCTCAGGTCAGGTCAAATCCTTGATTTGACCTAGCAAGGTCAAATTATATATCATTCGATTCGGCTTGCTGCGAGGATTCATATAGTTTAAGTCGTTTTGCTCTATCTTCACTTGTTCAGATGAAATGGCCGAAAAACTGAATTTACATGTTATCCCTATGACGGCATGTTTTTGACCTCTGATGACCTTAAATGTGACCTGACAAAAAAATGGTCCAAATATTTTCGATGGAGAAGCGGATGGGCTACCCAACGCCGTTTACCGTTTTTTGCTACCTACCGTGGTTCTCGAGATCTTAGGGGGCGGGTACCCGCCCCCTCGTCAATCCGAAGGTGGCTCAGACCCCCGTCAATGCGCGTGTTAAACGCCTTATCGGGTGGAAATCAACACGAAATGTTATATTTGGTCAATGATGCTTGCCTTTTTGCATACCACATATCAGAAAACATTTATGCTGTCTAGCAATCCCTTCAACACGATTTTATAAAAATTCAAACATGCGGGAACGATTGGCTTATTAAATTTAACGCTTCCGAAAATGTCCAACTGTCATTCTCATACCGCAAAGGTAGTCTTTCCAAACCTCCTTTTCAATGCTCACCTAATACCCGTGGAAAATAAGCGCAAACAGCTGGGAACCATTCTATCAAATGACTTAACACGCGCATTGACGGGGGGGGACCCGCCCCCTCGGGTTTTCGGAGATAGCATAAACGGCGGCGTGTAGCGCCGCGTACTTGGTATACCTTTTTCCTCATCATTTTACAACTCTGTGAAAATTTTAGGTTGGTCTTGGTCGGTCACCAGTACGGTCAGTGACCCGACCTCAAAAAGTTTAAGATAGCATAAGTCGGGCGGGTGAACTTATCCATTGAACTCATGTACATATAGCCCTACCGAGTTCTCTACATATGTTCCGGTATTTTTATATCGATGACCTAGGTAGGTTAAGCAGACCTCTCCATTGAAATACATGGGAAAATGGTTTTGAATAACTCAGTACGGATGGTGATAGAGCATTTATTTTAGTGATTAGACTCGCTTGGGCTTTGGGTTCTAATGATATGCATTTTATATAATTTGACCCTGACCTGACCTCGGTCGGTCAATTGATTTGACCTGAAGGTCAATTATATATCATTGTTTGGCTTGCTAGAGGATTCATGTTCGTCGTTTTGTCTATCTTTACTTTTTCAGATGTAATGCCCGAAAACTGAATTTTATGTTATCCCTATGACGGGCATATTTTGACCCTCGTGACCTTAAATCTGACCTGACAAAAATTGGTTCAATGTTTTCGATGGAGAAGGGATGGACAGCCCAACGCCGTTTACTTTGCTACCTACCGTGGTTCTCGAGATCTTAGGGGGGGGTACCCCCCCCGTCAATGCGAGGTGGCTCGACCCCCGTCATGCGCGTGTTAAGATTTCACGAACATGTGAATCTGCGAACAAGTTGTCACGACCATTAGTCCGCCTTATCATATCGCCCCCTTCTTGTCCAGAGACATCCTAGCTCACATTTATGAGACGTACGTACAGCCTCATTTTGATGACGTTGACATAATTTGCGACGAACTCCTGACAGCTGACGACGCACAACGACTCGAGAGACTCCAAAACCGGGGAGCCAGACTTGTGTCTTTGGCCCTACCAAGGACCCGGACGGGAAAATTTAAGACGGGAGCTTTGGTGGCCCTCTCTGAAATCTAGAGACGAGTTGCACAAATTAAAGTTCTGAAACCGATTAAACTAAGGAGTAACACCATATTACATTCAAATAATTTTACTTACATACAGGGACGGCACCGGAAGCTGTAGCTTACGAAATGCTAGGAATTGAACTCAAATACATTTAGGAACTTCTAAATTCAAGTTATCTTTTCTGCCCAGCACAATACAATTGTTAAATAGGTTGTCAGGACATCTCTTAGACATTCAATCTGAGATTACATTCAACCATCACCAAGAGCGGTATTACAGCCAAAACAGCCCACCATACCTTCGGCTCAAAAATATATCACTCTCTCCCTCTCTCTCGCTCTCTCTCTCTCTCTCTCTCTCTCTCTCTCTCTCTCTCTCTCTCTCTCTCTCTCTCTCTCCAATACCATGGCCAATAACATTACAGCACTGGTGACATTCCCATTCCGAACTATCCACAGAAAATAAGTAAACATTCTCCTCTTCGGGCACTCTCTCCTTCCCGGCGTTGACCAAGCTGTGGCCAAGGAGGTTTTCAAATATATAAAACTAGCGGAAGGTTCCGTGGTGAGACCGAGCACTGAGCTGGTGGGCCGCTGCGTGGGTGACCAGGCTGCCGGTGCCCGGCCGGGCGTGGGACCGTGTGTGGTGGCGTGGGCGGGGACGTCTGACTGGTGGTGGTATCGTTGTCGTGTATGGTGCCACCGGAGCGGCGTCGTGATTTAACCCTCAGCCCGGTGGAGGGTGTTTGAACACACCCCTCGAAATTTTCCGGTAGTACGAAAAAGGGCGGCGCGAAGCGCAGCCATACTTAGCATACCTAATCATTGATCAATTCCACAATTTTTCTAAAAAAATATGCATTTGTGCCACCTCAGGTCAGGTCACCAGTGCAGGTCAAGTGACCTCACCTCCAAAATTGTTTAAGGTGGCATGTGTAAGAAAAGGGCCAATCTATCGAATTGAAACTTATACCCCATAATGGGTCCAGCAAGTGCTACAATAAATATTCCGGGATGTTTTTTTCATATCAATGACCTAGGGTTAGGTACGGATCATGACCTCTCTATTGGAAATACATGGGGAAAACAGGAAATGGGCTGTACTTGTGTAGATACAGCTGGGAATGCCTTTGTGTTCTCCGATTCGTAGCATCCTCGACCCTTTTCCAGGTTCATGTTGCAATGTTTGACCTGTGAGGTTATCTGGGGTTATTTAAGCAGTTTTCAGACTTGGGTCAATAACTTTGCAAGAAATGAAGATACAACTTATATTTTGATACTAGTACGTTTGCATTGCTATTGTGAGTCGATTGATATGCATGTTGACTATGATAAATTGAAAAGTGACCTGACCTGAGGTCTGGCCATTTTTGCGTTTTGACCTGGTATAGTCATATGGCACATCATTCGATTCGCCGCGACTAGAAGGAAGCGAATGGTGCCTGAAAAAAACGAGTCTAACTTAACTCTGTCAGACGCTAGAGACCAAGAACTCTACCCTAACTTGCAGCCTTCTTCGACCTGTCATGGCCTCAAAATTGACATGAGCCAAAAAGTTACCGATGCAGTTTATTCATGAATTTGTATGAGATATCCAACAGCCTTCGCGTTTTTTCACTATCCCGCATAGGAGCCGAGTTCAAGGGAACATTGTGTTTGAACATCCCCCACCAGAGCGAAGGTGACTCGGAGGCATTCTGGAGCGGGTGTTTAGTGTCTCGGCCCTTTTACGCCAATCGGGGATTCTTTTCGACTCACTCGCTTTGCGAAATGCTCGAAAATAAATGTATGTATGCAATTCGGTCATGAGCCGTTGACCAGACATACCTGACAATGCCCGCCCAATATTTGTCATAGTACGGGGAACAATGCGACGGGCAGGGGCGAGGATTTCTGGAAAGCATTAGGGGTGCCCAAAGTTTGAAGAATATCAATAACTGTCGCGGAAAACAGATATCCTGAAATTATCTTAACACGCGCATTGACGGGGGTCTAAGCCATCTTCGCTTTGACGAGGGGGGGCGGGTACACGCCCCCCTAAGGTCTCGAGAACCACGGTAGGTAACGAAAAACGGCAAACGGCGTTGGGTAGTCCCTCCACTTCTCCATCGAAAATATTTGTACCATTTTTTTGTCAGGTCAAATTTAAGGTCACGAGAGGTCAAAACATGCCGTAATAGGGACAACATGTAAATTAAATTTTTCGGCTATTACATCTGAAAAAGTAAAGATAGAGCAAAACGACTTGAACTGTATGAATCCTCGCAGCAAGCCGAATTGAATGATGTATAATTTGACCTTGCTAGGTCAAATCAAGGATTTGCCCTGACCTGAGGTCAGGTCAGGGTAAAATTATATAAAATGCATACCATTAGAACTGCAAAGTCAAGGCGAGTCTAATAAGACTAAAATAAACGCTCTATCACTATTCGTTACTGAGTTATACAGTAAAAACCATTTTTCCCATGTATTTCCAATGGAGAGGTCATGCCTCGTACCTGACCTTAGGCCATCGATATCAAAAATACCGGAATACATTTTAGAGAACTCGGTGGGTCCATTATGTGATATGAGTTTCAAACGGATAATTTCACCCTGCTCTGACTTATGATATCTTACAATTTTTTGAGGTCAGGTCACTTGACCTGTACTGGTGACCTGACCTGAGATGATCTAACCTTAAAATTTTCACATAAGTTGTAAAATAATGAGAGAAAAGGTATGCCAAGTACGGCGGCGCGTACGCGCCGCCGTTTTACTGTTATCTCCGAAAAACCCGAGGGGGGCGGGTACCCACCCCCGTCAATGCACGTGTTAATTTTGGCCCTGGCTCAGGCCTGCTGAAGCGAATAAAACTAGTTTAAAGGTCTGAAAATGATAAACAATTAGATTTAAAGGAACTTTTAACTCTAAGTTAACGTTTTATTGGGCGTGCCCGGGCACCCCCAAAGAGATATACATCTACACCCCCGGCGACGGGACGTTCACCCAAGCGGGCTCGGAGTCCCTTGGGGAAAACCAAGGATGAGACAATGGGAGGGTGGCCCTGGATTCCAGACGGTGCCGGGTGCTTTATTTTTGGTGGTGAGGTCACTTAGCGTCGCATGATGGCCTGATGCCTGATATGAGTGATATGCTATGAGCAGTATGACACTTTGATATGAATCCATATCATGACAACGATACCTGGCATATGAAGAAAACCTGCATAAAATGATTACGAATAAGTTACTTTGAACCCATAGAAATAAGTATCTTTGAAACCATAGTGGTTCACCTCCAGGAGCAACAGTTTGGTTGTATTATGAATTGCCTATACCAGTTAAGCTACGTTTCTGCTTTAAGTGCAATGTGGAAGCATTTCTAGTTAGCCGCGCTTTGTATGTGACGTGTGGTTTTTTCATGTTTACGCTCGACTTGGCCTGTAGGTGATGGGTCCGACCGCACTGTTTGGTGATAAATACACAATACACATACAGCCAAACAGTGAATTTTAAAATATGGGCTAAACACACCCGTTTGACACAAGTTTTAGGACAAGTTGTTCACTCGATTTTTGCATTATAATTATGGTTCAATTAAGCACAAAGCTTACAACATGCAGGAGAACGTCTCATTTCCAGTTCGCTTCTGTGTACTGGCATGGTCACAGTCCCGGTATCACGTGCTTATAAAGTACAACTTTGCATTATCTATACTGAATCATGTATTCAGCGCCGCGACAGCATGCTGTCCCACAGCATAATCAGCCGGTTTTCTGCACACTGACGGCCTTCGAGTTGGAGTTCTGGAAGTTCCCGTGTGGAGTTTGGCTGTTGCTTTGGTGAGCATTTGCCACGTTGACACTTGATCCTCCGTTGCTAGCGTTGCCCTGGAAGGAAAGCGGCAAAGGTGAGACGTCTGTTTGTCGATTTATACATTTAAAATTGCTGAAAATTACACATTCCGGACGGAAACAATCGGGATATCACATCAATGCCAGGGCCGTCACACATCAGTGCCAGGGACGTCACCACGGGTAGACCGTCACACATCAGTGTCAGGGCTGTCACCACGGACAGACCGTCACACGTCAGTGTCAGGGCTGTCACCACGGACAGAACATCACACATCAGTTCCAGGGCTGTCACCACGGACAGAACGTCACACGTCAGTGCCAGGGCTGTCACCACGGACAGAACATCACACATCAGTGCCAGGGCTGTTACCACGCACAGACCGTCACATATCAGTGACAGGGACGTCACCACGGACAGACCTTCACACATCAGTGCCAGGGCTGTTACCACGCACAGACCGTCACACATCAGTGCCAGGGACGTCACCATGGACAGACCGTTACACATCAGTGTCAGGGCTGTCACCACGGACAGACCGTCACACATCAGTGTATGACGGTAGTCAGCAATATCTCAGTTACAAAATTCACAGTTATGAGTAAGCAAAATAACTTACACGTGATTGGGTTCCGACCAAACTCCCAGTATCGATCGATATGCAACGAGCATTGCCATCTAAAAGCTACATGGGAAGGATGCACCAGGAAGTGCTTTTTATTAAGAGATGGCTTCAGTGTCCGGGTATGAATGGATTCTGCTATTTTTGGTTACGATGGTCTTTTGGCTTTTCTAAAATCTGTACGGATAGCGGTTGATCAGGAAGTGTCATGTTGCTATGTTGCTGAGCGAAATGGACGCCGTGAGGTGTTTCCGGTGTCGATTTTGGAGATCAAGTCTATGCTCGTTGAATTTCAGTCGAGCATTTGAATCTCAGTCGAGCAGTCGAGGAAGGCATTGATTCACCGCCCCTTTTTGATGGATGCCAATATTGAGCCCAGTTCCTGCCTTGTATTCGTTTGCGGTGGCAGTCTCCTTAACGGGCTGTCGGTAGTGATAGCGGTTTTGAATGTTTTCGAGTCTTCTACCCGCTATTCCGCTATTTTGGGCTATAGAAACAGCCAATGCTACTCCGCCACCATTTTCAGAACCTTATTGTGAATGAGTAGCGGTCCTAAGTAGCGGACTTAACTGGCGGACCGCGCGCGGCTCTAGATATATAACAATATCACCAGCATTCAGCAGTCCTAACGACGCTAAGTAGTAAGGCTCAGTCTGATGGCAAGACAAAGAAGATTACCTTCCTTTTCATCTTCGTCCTATCGCAACTCCTGGCAATAATATCCCATACTTGTATGTGCATTATCACTGTTAACGCCAGCTTTACCTGCCACTAGTCAGCAGAGATGGAGCATTGAGTTCTAGCACTGGAGGAGCCTGGTCTTTAATCTCCCGGAATAAAGGAAATGTGCTGTAAGGAACATATGTCTACGGGAATCAAAGGGCCCTAGTTACAAAGTATCTAGATTATGAAGATGGACGGGTAATTTATATATTCATGTTTGGTTTCTTCTACATCACAATGAATAGGTAAGTTCGAATTTCGTTCATTTCCATATAGCTTGCATTAATATTTGCTTGCTGTTTTGGATTTGTGCATCACTTTTGTACATTCCAACATAACCACCACGTCATGCTTTATGCCACAAATGAATGATATCCGTGAGTAGCCGTCATGCTCTGCTGACAAGGTATTAGTGCTATGAAGTAAGCTAGCATATTCCTTGAAGATGATACCTCCTCTGCCTTGCACAGACTTTTCGTGAGGCGCATGAAATGCCAAATGTATAAAAACCCGACAAATTTACTGATTTTCCCAAACCTAAGGGACCAAAGCCTTAAGTGACGCCAAAAGTAGTCGTTTTGTCTTGTGTGCGAACAAAACATTTTCCCAACATCGGTGTTGAAAGTTCGTAAAGAAATAATCGGACGCCCTGATGACATCACAGCATGATGACCCGTCGAGAATATGTTCATGGACTTTTGGGATATAAGTGGAATAATGGTACACTTAGACCTGTCAGTACTTTTCACAAAAATGTAAAAACCGGTTAAAGTTTAGTATGGTCACTATGCAGGCCACTGTCCCTTGTCTTTCCACCCCTGCCTCCTTTGGATCCGCTAGGGAATGGAGAGGGTGCTTTTAAAACTTGGAGGGTATATCGCACCTTCGAGAGGGGATATAGGCTGCTTTTACATATATAGAAGACTTGCAATAAGGTGCTAGGTATGGTGGAGTGGCGGCACCATCTTTTGGCTATCTGAAAAAGGTAAGTGGATGAACATCCAACTTCCCATCACTTGCATAATATAGAGTCCCAGCGATTGGGTTGACGATGCGCTTGTTTCTGATGGGGGCATATGGTGCCTTGTTGCCTCCTGAAATAATTCCATGCAATCAATTTCCACTTACCCAGAAAACTGGCGATGATTTCGGGTACTGCAAAATTACTTCAGGAGCTATGCACTCTTTATCCAGGCAGAGCAATTATTGCTTTGGGGGATTTTAAAATCCCAGACAGCACCTGGTTTGATGATCCGGATACGAATCAGATGCGTCCGTTTTTTTGATCGAATGTCGAGACGTGGATGTGCCTTAATGGAATGTATTGATGTTAATGGCATGAAACGACATGTATCTGAGCCGAACAGGGGAGACATTTTTTAGATTTAGTTTTTTTTGCGAGGTGCTGATGTGCAGGCAACAGTTAGAAAAGGAGTATTTTTATCAGATCATGATGAGATTGTCTGCCTTATTTGTGTGAAAACTCGGAGACCTCCTGCGGTAAATCGTGAAACTGCGTATAACTATAAGCAAACGGACTAGGATAGCCTCAGACGAAGTTTAGAGTTGACCCCTTGGAACATGTTAGAGGATATGGAACTGGACCATGCTGTAGATGCGTTGTATGATCTCCTGAACGCCGCTGTCCGTGATCACGTGCCCACAATCGTGCTGCGACGCGGTTACCCCCCCCTCCCATGGTTTTATGGTGGCCTCAAACGAACGTTCAGTGAAAAGGAAGCCGCTTTTAGACGTAAGAAGCGTAATGTAACCCCTCATTCAGAGATGGGCTTTGGTGAAAAACGTAAAAAAATTCAAGAACATGACATGCTCCAAATACTTCAAATGTCTCAAAGGTATGATAGGCTACTTTGAAACCAATCCCAAACGTTTTCGGAGTTACCTCAAATGTGTACGTGGCTCTCTTTCTGTGATGTTGGACGGCAACACTGAGGTTCATGGCAATGTAGAGCGGGCAAATCTCCTGAACCAAGCGTTCGCTATGAAATTCACTGAGCCTCATGTACTAGTGTATCCTTCTCCTCCGGTATTTGATCTGCCACTTCTGAATCGTTTTGTGGTGACTGAAGGAAATGTTCACCGCGCACTCACAGCGTTACAGGCTCACAAAGCCTGTGGGCCGGATAACATTAGTGCGCGTGTTATTAAAGAATGTAGTAAACACTTGGTAACTCTCCTGGTCATCTTATTCAACATGAGTGTTCAGCGGGGAGCTTTTCCGGGTAGGGGGGCGGAAGCGAACATCGTTCCTGTGCACAAAAAGGGCTCTAAAAAACTCGCTTAAAATTACCGCTCATCTCACTCACCCCACTGTTTGGCAAGATTCTGGAGCGCTGTGTATGTGACGTACTAATCTCTCATGTTCAACCGGTCCTGGCCCCAAACCAACATGGCTTTGTCCCACGCCGCTCTTGTGATACAAATTTAGCTTGTCTTCTAAAAACGGCGTGGGAGGCGATCTCATCTGGTCATCAAACTGACGTCATATACACCGACTATTCTTCGGCGTTTCAGAGTGTCAACCACAAATTACTGCTTCATAAGCTACAAAACTCATATGAAATCTCGGGCACCGCCCTCAATTGGCTCTCTTCTTACCTCACAAATCGAAAGCAACGCGTAGTTGTTAATGGAAAATTTTCTGAGTGGGCATCTGTGGGCTCTGGAACGCCAGAAGGTGGAATTATCTCACCGATCCTGTTTTCTCTCTTCATGAATGATCTTTCGGAACAAATTAAAACGAACTGTCTTCTTTTTGCCGACGACGTGAAATTCTATTATAAAATTGTGACTCCTGAGGACTCAGGCTGAAAATTGTGACTCCTGAGGACTCAGAGCTGCTCCAAGCTGACTTGACACGTTTGGCTGATTGGTCTCATCTTTGGAAGCTGCAGCTTACTCCGTCGAAATGCAAATCATTTACAATTTCTCCGAAGAAAAAACCAATGCTGAACATCTAAAAAAATCAAAATGACGCCCTAGAAAAATTATCCGTCATTCGGGACCTTGGTGTTTGGCTGGATTCCGAATTAACATTCGCAGAACGTGTAGATAAAATCGTAAGTCGAGCAAACAGGATGTTAGGTGTGGTGATTCGGTCGCTCCAGACTGGCCATCCGGTGGGAGGAGTGAGAGCGAGCTCGAAATTGAAACCCAAGCCAATTTTGAAGGCATATTTTTTCCAATGTTCGTTCAGTTCTTTAGTTTGGATGTATTATTTGGGGTGGGGCTGCCAAAACGTATGTGGAAAGACTAGACAAAATTCAGCATAAATTTCTTATCTGGCTAGCATCCGTTTCTACTCAGCCCTCGGTGAATCTAGGATACAATGAACTTCTGTCCCTTTTCAAAATCCCAAGTCTAGCCAAGAGAAGACTTCAATATGACATTACTTTTGTACACACAATTCTAACGGTCCAGATCGATTCCGCCTTTCTGCTTGGTAGCTTCCCGCTTCACGTGCCGGCAAGAAGAACACGTGCAATGGCAGGCACTTTGCTGAGCGTACCACTGTACACAAAGGAGACAGTGAGGCGGGGTGTGTACTGTCGGCTGCCCAAAGCTTTTAATGATTTTATGCTCGCCTGCCCATTTACTAATCCATTTAGATTATCATCAGGTCAGTTCAAATCTCAAGTTCGGAAATATGTTAGGCAGTAGGAACCTACCATTATTTTATTTCATTGTATTTTATTGTTGCCCTTTACATATTTTTTTCAAATGTATTTAGAGTTTATTTCATATATTTTTTATCTTTTAATTACTTTTTGTCTTGACTCATTTTTTAACATGTGTCTTGTATGTAATTTTAGGAAATCTGATGATGTTATCCCTGACTTAAGCCTTTACAGGGGCAAGCCCCTGCCGCTCATATGATATGAATAAATAAATAAATAAATAACCTGCAGCCTGGCTACTAAATTACCTCCCCCTTTACTCACGCCCGCGCTGGCGGAGCTCTGGAAGATGGTGCTGTCTGCTTACTGCATTAACTCCCCTTTACTCACGCCCGCGCTAGCGGAGCTCTGGGAGATGGTGCTGTCTGTTTGCTACATTACCTCCCCCCCCCTTTACTCACGCCCGCGCTGGCGGAGCTCTGGGAGATGGTGCTGTCTGTTTGCTACATTACCTCCCACCCCCTTTACTCACGCCCGCGCTGGCGGAGCTCTGGGAGATGGTGCTGTCTGGTTGCTACATTACCTCCCCCCCTTTACTCACGCCCGCGCTGGCGGAGCTCTGGGAGATGGTGCTGTCTGTTTGCTACATTACCTCCCACCCCCTTTACTCACGCCCGCGCTGGCGGAGCTCTGGGAGATGGTGCTGTCTGTTTGCTACATT
This sequence comes from Lepas anatifera, assembly GCA_034440635.1. Lineage (NCBI taxonomy): Eukaryota > Metazoa > Arthropoda > Thecostraca > Lepadidae > Lepas > Lepas anatifera. The sequence goes on from JAOTON010000209.1 coordinate 81,213, forward strand.
ACCTCCCACCCCCTTTACTCACGCCCGCGCTGGTGGAGCTCTGGGAGATGGTGCTGTCTGCTTACTGCATTAACTCCCCCCCTTTACTCGCGCCCGCGCTAGCGGAGCTCTGGGAGATGGTGCTGGCTGGTTGCTACATTACCTCCCACCCCCTTTACTCACGCCCGCGCTGGCGGAGCTCTGGGAGATGGTGCTGCCGGGCGAGCTTCCCACGGTGGTACCGGCGTTGGCGTGACCATGGGCCGAGGAGGGCACAAACGGCCGGAATGGCTTGAACCCGGCAGAAGCCACGGCGAACACACAAAACAGCAGAATGGCGAGCTTCATGTTAGCTGGGGAGATTGATGCAGGGTCACGTGAGGTCGGTTCAATCTAGATCGTGTCAGGGGCTCGAAATATCAGTTGATAGGAAATCCGATACAATCAATTGTCCGATTGGACTGACCTGATAATTTTGCTAGTTTTATTTGTGTCACCAGATGTTTGCACTCAAGATCACTGGGACACTAAAAACTTGCAATTAGACGGTTGCCTCAACACTGGCTACATTTGGGAAAGCTGTCAATACCTACACATAATGGTAAACTGCACAGAACAAGGACCGAAGAACATTTGTTTTTCTCGCGATACTGTTTAGCTCGCAGAATTGCTGGTTGCATAGCAGTGCAAGGATGATGGCACCTCATTCACTTGGCGGCTAGCACTCTCTTGACAAATTTATCATTGATGTAGTACCAGCGAGTCTCAGGCTGACAGAATGGCAGTGCAGTGACCGGCCTGGGCCCTGGCTTGGTACTCTACCACTTCGTACAGATCATACACAAGGCCACCAGAGAAAAGCTACGGAAGCCTGGTAACTATATGGCGGAGGTTTAATTAGTTAGAATCGATGTTTTGGCAGCATTCGCTTCCTCACCTTAAGGCCAGTGGAATGTTGTATGATATGACTTTACTGGGCCAAAACAAAACTGACTTGACCTGAAGTCAGGTCAAGGTCACCATCTAATCTAGCATAGTCAATATGTAAATCAATCGACTCGAAATCAAAATCCAAATGTAGAGGTCGGAAAATATGCTTAAGTAGTCGCAGATGACCTCTCAGAGGTCATAGGTTCAAACGTGCAACATGAACCTTAGAAAGGGGTCTAGGATGCTACGATTTGGAGAACATGGTGATATATTCTAAGCGGTACCATGCATTTTCAATGAAGAGGTCATGATCCATACTTGGCCCTAGGTCATCGATATGAGTAGCTATAGGAAAAGTTGCAGAGTTTGAAAATGGCTTCGCCTAAGAACAGTTTAAGGGTACCATCGGATCAAAAATAGTCAATATGCATTAGGGTGGGTTGATTTTGCATTTTTATTTTTGATCCCCGCTCCCCGGGTAATTTCTGATGTCTTGGCACCCAGTGATCACGAATTTGGCAAAACAAAGTTTATTTGATCATTTTTCGTGCTGGCGAAAACGAATAGTTTGCAGCGGAAAAAACATGATTTTTTTAGCCAAATTGCTTCCTGCTGCTAGGAATGAAAAATGAAAAATTTGACAAAAATACATGCTGATTGACACGTCTATTGCCTCCAAAATGACACAATTCTAAACGATCTGTGCCTATCCATAATCTCGAAGCAAGAACAAATGTCGCACAAGTTGCCGCGTATTGCGTCACGCTGGCCACAATGGTACTGCCGCTGGGCGTCATTTCACGGCCTTCTGAGCGGCGCTGAGTCTCCAGGGCCCATAGAGTATATTGGTCTTGCGTCCTGTCTGCATCAAACTTGAAAAACGTCTGACTGCATTCCTTGTCTAGCGGTAAAAAACCTTGATTTTAATTAATAAAATTCCAGTACAAGTCCCACACGCACCGCTGTTCACTTTGGCGTGATTGATAAGAAAAGTCCCTCATAGATATGTGTCAACAGGGGCGTAGGAACGGTTTGAAAAGTGGGGGCCAACCTTAGAGGGGGCCCACCTCAAGGGGGCCCCAGTCCACGGGGGCCCATAATTATAAGAAAATAGTTTGCTCATTTGGTGTCAATAAGGCACGCATGCACACAAGGATGTCAATATATGGAAAATTGAGAAATTAAATTTTGCCCTATGATTTCGAGTTGTACCTATTTGATACCAAATCATAGTAAAACGCCAAAAAACATTTTTGTTTTTACCAAGACCCATTTCAAATACGAAATACATTTTTAAGCTTTTTTGGAGGATTTCAAGCATTTTTTACCGTGAGCACGTTTCTTATATTTACAGATGTTTAGGCCCTTTTTTCTTTTTTTAATTTAAATACGCTTATGAACAAGGGCATCCTCCTACCTTCAGCATTAAATCAGGTATCTCCTTGGACATCACGCAAGACCATAAGCAAGCTTGTGACGTTTGCATGGTGTCCAAGGATACTTAGCCATTGAGCAAAAATTGGACAATTTTGTTACTGAAACAAATTGGCGCGGCTAAGTCACATCACATCTACAAAACTTTTCATCACATTTACAAAATTAGGAACTGTTTGAAAACTACAGACAATGCTTTGATACCAAATAGCCTCACTTCGCTATGCCTAATCAACTTGTATTTTCTTATTCGATGACGAAAATGGGAACATTTATATATGTTATTACAGATCTCTTCTTGCCATCATTAGAGATTGATTTAGGTGAAGCCTGATCACAATAAATACGCCTAGCTATAATTCGATGCCTAAAATGCAGAGTTCCAGCATGACTGCAAGTGAAATGTAGGTACTTGATGGCCAGCTTTGTGATGCCGAGGAGGTGTGGGCGTGGTGTTATAGTGGTTAGCAGCCTTGCTTTCCACGCGACCAACTCGGGTTTAAGGCACGGCAGATTCCTTGTGCAAGGAGCGATTTGACTCCCAAGAAACCCCTCCAACAGGGAAAGAGTTGGCGACGCCATATAACCCTGGCATCGAAACACGTCGCGCCTTTCGATGGCTCAGGGACGACTGTTGCTCAGCATTTGGTGCGGGGTCTGTGTCCGATTCATATTTTGTGTTGGGATTGGGATGGAGTTTGATTGGGCCCAGTTCTCGGGACTCATTTGGCAACACTCGGGTAGTAGGTGCCTTGGCTTTTTACGAAGCGCTCCTCCTCCAGGGGCTTGCAGGCAGCGTACTACCGAACTAGAACGTTCCCTGACAAGCTATCGGGCCCGTTTGGGTTTCTTGTTCTATATTACAGTTGCTGATAGTTGTATATTCGTTGCGGGGGCCCACCTCAAAGGGGGTCAGTATCTCCCTGACCCCCGGTTCCTATTCCTATGCCACCCAGGGACAGCTAAATTATCTCGGAGAGGCCCCAAGGTCCAGACCATGGCTCAGGAACCCAGATCAGTCAGCTCAAGGGCCTAGACCAGTGCATTAGCCTCGGGACCAGCTTATCAAGGGACCCTACATAAGCACAGGACCCCTAGAAGCTCATCACAGGGGAGTTCCAGATTCGCACAGGGTGCCAGATTAGCTTTAGGGGCCCGGTTCAGGTCGGAGGTCCCCAGGTCGACTTATGTAGGGTCTCAAAACAGCTCAAGGGACTTGTTCAAGCTCACGGAGCCCAGATTAGCTCAATGATGCTAGAACAGTTCAGGGCCCCCATACCAGATCAGAGGCCCCAGTTAAGCACAGCGGTACCCAGATTAGCTCAGGGCCCCAGCTAGGCTTAGGGGTCCCAGGGTGGCGGATATAGAGTCACAGAACACAGTGGTGTAGCCAGGATTCAGCCAGGAGGGGTCCGACTACCGTCGGGGGGCCCCAGGCCGGGGTCCCCTTAGTAACCGGGCCCATCTCCTATATCTTTTGTATAGTATTTTAACATTATAACATTCACACGAAGGAAATTTTGTTGTGCCTTTTAAGCATTCTTTCCTATTTTGTTTATAGCTTGGTTTTTCTCGATCCGACCAAGTGTTGGTAAACTAAGGTCATCAAATATTAAGGATGACCCATACCTTAAATGGTAGCGTGGCTATAATAACAGCTTTGAGCCATATTTCGGGAAGTTCAATGTTGATGCACACATGATGTTAAACCTGAGTCTACTTCAATTCACTCGAGTAATCAGACATGAAGTTATTGGAGGTCAGTCGTTTTGAGTACGAAGAAATGATCTTCTACGGGAAATGATTAGCAATTATATCCCGGTGTTGAATCCATGGACTCTTAATCAGGAAATTTCCAAAGAAATGAAAAAAAACGAATAAAGATACAAGGGATATGGTAGTGTGTCCCGAACGTTACATAACCTCTATTCCGTCGACAGATCCTGTCGAGATCCAGTTACTTTCTTACCCTTGCTATCTTGTAAACGAGTAAATTACCAAGACAAAAGGCGCCCAAGATACCTATCGCCTTGGCTCACTCTGTTATTGTTATTTTCAACCTTTCATACCTATTTTTCTTTTTTGAGATTATGCTCATCAATTTCTGTCATTACCCCTTGTCTGTCTGGTTTCCTACGAAAATATTGGAAAGTTGTTTATTTCAGAATATTTAGGAATGTAGTTATTGGTGTTAAGCTAATATATTAAAAATTGACTAAAGTGCCCAATTCCTGTTCGATTTGCTCTTATGGTAAAATTAGATTAATTTTTGCCTTTCCTTCGATAATGGTGCCTGATCGACATGTTTCAATTTTGTTGCTTTTAGTACGCAATAGGGGTAGGTACATTTTTCCGAGGCATATGATTTTGAAATTTTTTATTTGAGCTCTGGGGCCACCTCAGACCAACACTTTGCGGCGCTCACAAAGCTAATTTTCGGCCGCTCTCCCGATTAGATCTCAGTGGGTCTCGGAGACCGATTCACGGCGCCTCTTGATTAAAACTGGGGGCCCCTGAGAATCTCTCGGGGCTCCTGAGATTAGTTATCGGCAGCACCTCTGAGACTAATTATTGGGCCCCCAGATTTGCTCTGGAGGGGGCTGAGACTGAGTATCGTGGTCATCCAGATTAGCTATTGGGGTCCCCTGAGGCTGTCTTTGGGGTGGGGGAGGGGGCTGGGAATGACTTCCGACAGCCCTCTGAGACTTACTCTAGGGCGCCCCTGAGACAAACACTGCGGGGGAGGGTGGAATCACCTCTGAGACTGAGTCTTTGGCGTTCCTGAGACTGACTCGGAGGCTACAGATTACCTCTCGCGGGCCTAAGGCTAACTCCGGGCCCGTGAGACCAAAACTCGGGAGCACCTCTGGAAATTACTCTCAGAACCCCGAGATTAACTCTCGGATGTCTCTGAGACTGACAACCAGGAGCCCTCTGAGACTAACTTTTGGGTGCTCCCTGAGATTGACTCTCGGGGCCGCTTATACCAAAACTCGGGGGGCACAGCCTGAGGCTAAATCTCGAGGGCTCCCAAAATTACCCCTCTGGGGCCCCTGAAACCAGCACTCTGCGGATCAAATTAGACTAACTCTCGGACCCCCGGATTAACTCTCGGGGCCACCTGAAACTAAATATTGACTCCCGAGAGAGAAGCCCGTGAGACTATGAGGGCCCCTGAGACCGACTCTTGGGGTGCTCTGAGACTGACTCTTGGAGTTCTCTGAGACAGACTCTCAGGGGGACCCCGAGACCGAATCTCGGGTTCCCCTAAGACAGACTCTTGGGGTCCCCTTGACCGACTCTTGGGGTTCTCTGAGACTGACTCTCAGGGGCCCCTGAAATAGACTATGTTGCAGGGCCCTGAGAACCACTCTGGGGGCCCCTGAGCTGGCTCGGCCCCCTCCCTGAGACAGACTCCCGGGGCCCCTGATACCGAATTTTGGGGCCCCTGAGACCAACCCTCTGGGACCCCTAAAACCTACTTCGGGGGCCTTGAGACCGACTCTCGGGGCGGGGCCGTGAGGCCGACTCGGGACGCCCTGAGAACGATCTTCAGGGGCCCTGAGACTGACTCTGGGGGCCCCGTGATCAGAGAATCCTTTGCAGTGGTTCAGTTTGGCCCAAGGTGTGGGGGTCTGCGGACGCCTAGGGCCCCCTTGGCTACACCACTGCATCCAAACTTTCGGGGGCCCTCTGAAATCACCATTTGGAGGCCCCTTAAATAATTGCCCCCTAGACCAATACTCCGGGGCCCCTTGATGCTGATGCCCGGGGTCCTAAGACTAAGCTCGGGTCCCACTTAGATCAGGCTCAGGGGCACCCTTAGACCCATGCTCGCACTTTTCTCAGGAGTAACTCGACACCGATGTTCCGGGGCCCTCATGATCAATATTTCGAGCCCCCAAGACTAATGCTCGGTGCTCTGGAGCCCTCGATGCCGATGCTCGGGAGTCCTGAACCCGGGCCTGGGGCCCCTGGGACCAAACTCTGGGTCTCATGAGGTCAATGCTCGTGCCTCACTCATGAGTCCCTCGATATCAATAGTCGGGGCACCCCGAGGGGGCCCTGAACCCCTGAGACCAAGCTCGGGCCCTGAGACCAGCTCGAGGGGACCCTGAAACCAAGCTCGGATGCTTCCTGAGACCAAGCTCGAGGGCCCCTGACACCAAGCTCAGGGGTTCCCTGAGACCAAGCTCGAAACCCCGTGAGACCAAGATCGAAAGGCCCATGAGACCAAACATCGAAAGGCCCACGAGACCAGCTTGCCCCCCTAAGACCAAGCTCGGTTGTCCCCTGAGACCAGCTCGAGGGCCCCTGAGACCAGGCTCACGGGCCCCCGAGATCAATATTCGGTATTCCAAGCCCTCGATACCATGATCGGGTCCCTCGAACTCAGGGGCCCCCGAGATCTGTTCGGTACTCTGGAACCCTCGTACCGATGATCAGTGGCCCCTGAGACCAAGCTCGGGGTCCCCTGAGACCAAGCTCGGGCGTTCCCTGAGACCAGGCGCTCGGAGGGCCCCTGACACCGAGCTCGGAGGGCCCCTGACACCGAGCTCGGGCCCTGAGACAAAGCTCTGGGGGCGCTGAGACCAAGCTCGGTGGCCCCTGAGACCAAGATCAGGGCCCCCGAGACCAATGCTCGTGTTTTCCAGTGCATACAGTCAGCCTTATGCATCAGATGCCCTCGGATGCCTCCCTGAGACCAAGCTCGAGGGCCCCTGACACTAAGCTCGGGGAGAGGGGGCCTGAGACTAAGCTTGGGAGCATCCCTGAGACCAAGCTCGGGGTCCCCTGAGACTAAGCTCGGGGCCCTGAGACCAGCTCGGAGGGCTCCCTGACACCAAGCTCGGGGGGCCCTGAGACCAAGCTCGAGCCCTGAGACCAAACTCGAAGGCCCCTGAGACCAGTCGGGAGCTCCCTGAGACCAAGCTCGGGGCCCTGAGACCAAGCTCGGGGTCCTGAGACCAAGCTCGGGGTTATCTGAGACCAAGCTCGGAGGGTTCCCTGACACCAAGCTGGGGGCCCCTGAGACCAAGCTCGGGGGCCCTGATTCCAAACTCGAAGGGCCCCTGAGACTAAGCTCGGGAGCTCCCTGAGACCATGCTCGGAGGGCCCCCAGACACCAAGCTCGGGGCCTCTGAGACCAAGCTGGGGCCCTGAGACCAAAATCGAAAGGCCCGTGAGACCAAGATCGAAAGGCCCGTGAGACCGAGCTCGGGGGAGGGGCCCTGAGACCAAGCTCGGGGGCCCTGAGGCCAAGCTCGGGACCCCTGAGACTGAGCACAGGTGTCCCCAAGATCAATATTCGGTACTCTGGGCCCTCGATACCGATTATCAGGGGCCTCCTGAGACCAAGCTCGGGAGCCCCCCGAGACCAAGCTCAGGGGCCCCGAAATCAATTTTTGTGTTTTTAGTGCATAAGGTCAGCCTAGGGGTCCGCGGACCCCTGAGACCCCCCCTGGCTACACCACTGTCAGAACATCTCAAGGGCCCATTCAAGCTCTCGGCCGCCCGGTCAGTGGCTGTAAAGCCTTATAGGGGTCCCAGACCATCTCAGGGCCCTCAGTTCAACACAGAGGCCCATATTAGCTCTGATGACCAGATAAACTTAAGGGTCCGGCTCATCCAGGGCCCCTTGTCGGCATATTTGGGGCTTCAGAACAGTTCAGGGTTTCAATTAAAGCTTATAACCAAATTTCAGGCAGTGGCCCTATTCCTGTGCAGGGGCCTCAGATAAGTTTAGGGTCTTCTGTGCATACAGGGGATCCAGATTAGCTCAAGGGGCAATATTAACTTTACGGTCCCAGCTCAGCTCAGGGGCCCCCAGGTCGGTGGATATAGGTTCTGGCCAACTCACGGGGCCCTGTTTAAGGTTACGGCTCCTAGCTCAGTTTAGGCATCCTAGAACAGTTCATGCTGCCCAAACCACCTCAGGGCGCTCAGTTCAGCTCAAGGGCCCAGATTAGCTCGTATGGCATCAGAGGCCGTTCAGGGGCCCCGAGAAGCTTAGGGGAACTTAAAATCAACTCATAGGACCTCAACTTAGTTAAGGGGCACAGGTAAGTTTAACGGGGTTCCGGGGCAAGCTATCGGGACAGTTTGAGTTTCTTGCTTGATATTACAGTTGTTGATATTCTTATCTCCGTTGCGGGGCCCATCCCAGAAAGTGGGGGCCAGTGGCCCCCCCCCCCGGTTCCTACGCCTATGTGTGTCAACGCAGCAGCATTGATTTTGTCATGCTGGTTGGCCTGTTTCCTCGCTGAATATTTAGCTTACCTGTCTGAGATACGCACGTGTTCATAATTTTGAGGTGTAGGGTGAGATTGAAGTATGATTTAAGTCGCTTTGTATTGCTTTCCAGACATGAGCGCCCGCAAACGGAAAGCGAATTATCATAAAGTGTTTTAAGTAGCGTCATACGATCTGCCCCCAACAAGCTTTCTCTGAATCTGGATGTGATCGGAAGCGTTTCGCTAATCAGAGCTCAACAAAATTGAGTTCCAACTTCCAGTAAAAAAACATAAGTAAAGTTGATGAAACCATCAGCGGATGAAACCATCTCGCTGTGGAACCGGGCTTCTATCCCAACCATGAGAAAAGACAAGGTCCTAGTTCAGATAAACAGCCTGTGGAAGGAGATGAACTACACTAAAAAAAGGTGGGCCACACAGCTGGAAGGCCTCTGAGGGCCGGTTTCGTGGATAGCCTTTGCGATATGTCCTCGGCTGCCAGAGTGCCAGAGCACACAGAGGGCATTGCATTCTTGAGAGACCAGCCCTCGGACTGCCCGATGACGATTGGCCCAGTAGACGGTGTCACCATGGAGCGCTTGCGTCGGCAGATTAAAAGGCAAGCGAGGAGGACGACAGCAAGGGAGCCAACACTCGCCGCCAGTGCCAAGCCATTCGACCAGCCAACCCCTGTACCAGCAGTCTTCGGGCCTCGATATGCTGCCCAATCAGCTAATCGAGCCATAAGATCAGTCACCTGGATGAATTGATGACAAACGATGATGGAAATCCCGGCCATGCCGGTGCCGCCGCTGTTGAGACCACCGCTGCTGGCCTCAGATCTGGCCCCTCCGCAGCAGCCAGTTCCGCTTCTGCTCTCTCAGCCGTCAGTGACGACACAGATTATTACCCGCAACTCCTCGCGGGACCAAGACACCGGATCTCAGCTTCTTGGTGGAGGCCGTAGATGCAGCCAGCATTGGCACCACAAAAGCCGCCTCAATGCTTTCTATCCAGCAGGGTTCTGTCGTAACACAGTCCACACTATTTGGAGTTTCCTCTTTCTTGTCCTGTCCAAGATCGTACTGAGTGTGGGCAGTGTTACTACAGAACCCTACTGGATAGAAGGCATTGAGGCGGCTTTTCTGGTGTCAATGCTGGCTGCATCTAGGGCCTCCACCAAGAAATTGAGATCCGATGTCTTGGTCCCGCGAGGAGTTGCGGGATAATAATCGGGGTCGTCACTGACGGCGGAGATAACAGCATCGGAGCTGGCTGCAGCGGGCGGCGGTGAGGCTGAGGCCAGCGGCGGCGGTCTCAACAGCGGCGGCACCGGCATGGCCGGGATTTCCATCATCGCTTGCCATCAATTCATCCAGGTGACCGATGTTATGGCTCGATTAGCTGATTGGGCAGCGGGTCGAGGCCCGAAGACTGCTGGTACAGGGGTTGACTGGGCGCATGGCTTGGCACTGGCGGCGTTGAGTGTTGGCTCCCTTGCTGTCGTCCTCCTCGCTTGCCTTTTTAATCTGCCAACGCAAGCGCTCCATGGTGACACCGTCTACTGGGCCAATCATCATCGGGCGGTCCAAGCGCTGGTCTCTCAAGATTGCAATGCCTTCCGGGTGCTCCGGCACTCTGGCAGCCGAGAAGATATCGCATAGACTATCCAAACTGGTCTGAAACCAGCCCTTAGTGGCCTTCTTCCAGCTGTGTGGCCCACCTTTTCTAGTGTAGTCTATCTCCTTTTACAGGCTGTTTATCTGAACTAGGACCTTGTCTTTTCTCATGGTCGGGATAGAAGCCCGGTCCCACGCAGAGATGGTTTCATCCGCAACTTGACTTATGATGCATTTTTACTGGAATTCGGGACTCCATTATGTTGCGCTCTGATTAGCAAAACCCTTCCGATCCCATCCAGATTCAGAGGGAGCTTGTTGTGGGGCAAGTCGTATGACACCACTTGAAACGTTTTATGATACTTCGCTTTCCGTTTGCGGGCGCTCATATTTCGAAAAACAACTCAAATTGACTTCTTCAAACTAATCATGCTTTTACAAATCATGCTTTCAAACTCACCCTACATCTCAAGAATTATGAACACGGTGCGTATCTCAGACAGGTAAGCTCGAATATTCAGCGAGGAAAGCAGGCCTCTCTGAACCGGCAAGACAAAATCAATGCTTGCTGCGTTGAGCCACATATCTATGAGGGACTTTTCTTATCAATCACGCCAAAGTGAACAGCGGTGCGTGTGGGACTTGTACTAGCTAATTTTATTAATTAAAATCAAGGTTTTTACCGCTAGACAAGGAATGCAGTCAGACGTTTTTCAAGTTTGATGCAGACAGGACACAGGACCAATATACTCAAGCGGCCCTGGAGACTCCCGCTCAGAAGGCCGTGAAATGACGCCCAGCGGCAGTACCATTGTGGCCAGCGTGACGCAATACGCGGCAACTTGTGCGACATTTGTTCTTGCTTCGAGATTATGGATAGGCACAGATCGTTTGAAATTGTGTCATTTGGGAGGCAATAGCCGTGTCAATCAGCATGTATTTTTGTCTAATTTTTAATTTTTCATTCCTAGCAGCAGGAAGCAATTTGGCTCAAAAATCATGTTTTTTCCGCTGCAAACTATTCGTTTTCGCCAGCACGAAAAATGATCAAATAAACTTGGTTTTGCCAAATTCGTGATCCCTGGGTGCCAAGACATCAGAAATTACCCGGGGAGCGGGGATTAAAAATAAAAATGCAGAATCAACCCACCCTAATATGCATATCAGTCGACTTGCAATGATATTTTAGACCCACTGGTGCTAAAATGAAGGCTGTATTATCATCTCCAGCAAAGTTATCGACCCAAGTCTGGAAACGTGTTTCAACTGCTTTGGGGTGGGGGCAAATGCCCAGTTTGCCCCCACCCCTGGGATCCACCAGTGGATGTATCTACAGAAATAGAGCCATTTGTCGACCAATTCCCGTTGCCGGCATGCATTTCCAATGAATATATCATGATCCGTGATCTTGCGTCATTGCTATAAAAATCCCGTTACCATATATTTTGTAATTGGTCGCCCCATTATGTGACATGACTGGTTATCTGGTCTGAGATGACACAAACTTAATATTTTTGGGAAACATGCCGGATCAATCGAGAATAAGGTGTGCCAAGTACAGACCGAGCCCCGCTGTTTTTATGCCTTTGAAAAAATCCAACGCTGGTGTTTAAAACCCGATTCCCCAACTGGAGGGAGGCTTATTCTTATCCAAGGTAGCACACCTATAGGAAGGTACAGTAGAGGAACGGATATTACAAAAAAAAACATCTCAGAGTTTTACAACGACTTACTGTTACCTTAGGCAATGTAAGCAAAACTAGTTGGAATAAATTTGAAATTTCATGTTCCGCATGCATTGGAAGGTAAAACTTTTCGCGGTGGTTTTACGTACCTGTATTAGTAGGGTACAGTTGGCCAAAAGTTGGCAGTTCGTTTCACCAGTCGGTTCAGTTCTGTTTCTGTCATTCGACTGTATCACTCACTGTCATATCAAGCGTTTATATCCAACCTTTGACATCATGCTGCCCTGATTTTCTTGGAAATAAGCCGGCCTTTTAGTGTGCATGGTGTGTTCGCAGTCCACTGGTGTTTCAAACCCTTGGTGCTTTGGTGTTTCAAACCCAGTCAGTTGAAGGCAACGAAAGTACTTGAAAAAGCGGCTCCCAGAGAAGAAACTGTGTATAAAACCTCATAATGGTATGCTATGCTTTGGTTTATGTTCATAGCAAAGTTTAAGGCCAAACCCGGGAGTGATAAATATCGATACTTAAAGGCGTAACTTGGTTTACCTTGCTTTTATGTTCTATATAATTTCATGGTTATAACAAGCCGTGGCCGAGATGAGAAAGCATTAAAATGTATCGCAAGGGCGGGCTCAGTCAATCTAAAAAACGGAAAAGAGTTCCCAGATACCAGTTTGTATTGGCTAAGGAACCGGCTCTTCAAAACTTTTTGGGATAAATGAAATACATTATTACGCAGGTTTCAAACCAAAACCAAATGTACCAGTTGTAAAGAAAGATATAGAGCGCTCCCAGCTGGTAAACATGACCTCCAAAAACATCCCCTGGAGCCGATCATGGACCTGTTGGAATTTTCGTGATGCAAATGTATGAAGAAATCATCCTTAGCAAAATTTTCGTGGTGGTAAAGCGTTATATTTTCAAGTTAACCGGAGGAGTTTTCTTGAATTTCTTTCCGTAGAGGCCAGATTCCCAGAGTGCCTCCTATCCCTGATTTTGAGGGGGCCTCCAAACTGCACATGGCTGTAACGGCCGCCTAAAGGTGGCCAAATTTGTTGTCTTGACAAGTATACGTTTCAGGCACACAAAATTAGGCAAAGCATCATGTTAGATCCTATACCAATAGCTTAACCCGCGCCCCAACGGGGGTCCAGCGCCACCTTCGCCCCACCGGGGGCCATCGATGGCCCCCTCTAACTCCGAAAATATGGGCGTTAGCGCAAATCTGCGAAGTGCAATAGAAAGCTCGCGTGAATTCAGTAAGAAATTACCTCGCAGGTTTTAGTGCTCAGGTCAATGGTTTGACCTCCAGAGGTCAAATTAGGTCAAGATCGGCTATTTTCCCTCAAATATGCAATGCTTAAGCAAACTGGGATTAACTCTCATTCCATTAGAGCTATTGAAGTCTGGTACAGTACATTTGATAGGAAATTATCAGTCCTTTTTCCGCTATGTGGAATTTAAAGACCTCACGCCATTAGTTTGACCTGCAGAGGTCACCTCGTGACCTAAGATGACCTGAGGTCACGAAAGGTCAAAAAGTGACCTTGCCGTATATCAAATGAAAGCAAGTGACAGGAAAAACACGATGGTGTTTGTTTCGGCGCTCTAGATTAATTAGATCAAAAGTTATTGTCAAAATACTGTTTTTGACCTCTGATGACCTTGGATGACCTTGGAAAGGTCAAAGAGCAAATTTTGCCCCTGGAATCCGTGAAAGAGTGTCCAAGAACGCTTTTCTGATCAAGCTGAGCATTTTCAATCGCTTTTGTGACTTTTTGATCATAAGACAGCTTTTCCCCATGCTTTTCCAACGGGAGAGGTCATCTCGTGACCTGACCTCACGGCACGAAATCGAAAAAATCCCGGATATACACCTTGTAGACCCTGGAGGGGCTATAAAATGTAGGAAGTTTCAAATTGATCGAATTCGAAATGTAGCTCTTACAGAGCTCTAAAGTTGAAGTGGGGTGACCTTGGTTGACCTCGTCTGGTGACCTGACCTTGTGTGACCCGGGGTAAAAAATTTCAGGGATGGTGGGACAATGATGCAGTGAGAGGTAGAGCCCTCAACCGCGGTGCTGCGCCTCTTCGTTTTTCTGCTATCCCGGAAAAACCTTAGGGGGCCATCGATGCCCCCCGTGGGGCGAGGGTTAAGACACCTGAGATATACTTTTGCATTGGGGAGGGGTTTCAACTTCTTTAACGCATTAAGATCTTTTGCCTTTGCTTGAGTCGCATATCTCACTAAGTTTTTCCTGGATTTTATAAAGATGGAATTCTTATGACACCATGAATGTTTTACTGTATTATAAGGCATAGGAAAATATATTGAAGGGTAAACAATGACTTACCCAGCAATTGGAGGATTCCCGGACAGATCGACCAAGGCTTGACACAACCATGTCTATAAAACAAATCTGAAACTTTGTCTCCGCGGTAGTTTTGGGCCAGGAACACGGCTGTGAGAATCTCAGGCCCCTCCGACCAACGGTGACCGAGCTATAGTCCGAGGCATTTTTGGGAGGTCACCTTGCAGACTCATCTTTGATGCTTCATAACTCAAAACGCATTGCTTGATTAACAAGGTTTGTATATCATTGAACTCGACTTGAACCACAAATTATTTTGAAAAAAGAAACTTTTGACATTTTCTAATTGTTTACTTTTAATTCGTTTGACCTTTTATTTTGTAACCTAGCTTCATCCTTTGGCAATTGAAATTAACCTTTCAGACACCCCAAAAATTTTGCTTCGTAAATTGTGTTTTGAAAAAAAACCTTCTTGCTATAAATTCCATTTTTAGACCTAATATAGGTATGAGACGTTTTTACCATGCAGTAGTACCGCTGTGTTTAGCACCACAAACAAAGCAATTGTTTTTGGAATCGGTTGCTTGCAATGATATTGCATTGTCTTTGCCAAATTTTCATCGTGCAGGTGTCAGAGTTTATGCAAATTAACATGCACCAATACGAAGGGGCGAGTAACCGGCCTCTTCAGGTTTCCACAGCTAGTAAAACAAAAAAACACCTTCGCGCAGCGCCACCGTACTTCATCGACCTCTAACCCGACATTTCTGCAACTTCTGGGAAAATCTTAGGTCTGGGTCATATCAGGTCAGGCCGCCAACCCAGGTCAAGGGACCTAACCTCGAAAAAAACGTTGGACGTGCATACGTAAGATCAACCTTAACCTATCGCTCTTAGATTCACATCACAAAGTAAGATTACCGAGAAAGATAATTATTCGTAGCAGGATTTCCATATCGATAACCGGCAACAAGATCAGGATCACGATTTTTCCAATAGAAATGCATGGGGCAGTTGGTAAATTTTGATAACTTGCGAGAATTGAGAATTGTCGAGAATTGCGATGGAGTATTCCTACATACATTCCACAATCAAGCATAGCCAGTATTTCCAGACAGCTCCAAAGTCTTCGACAATGCGATTATAGAAAAATGTATAAAAAATTACATAGAATACCAGACGTAAATGACACATTCATCACTCTCCATGAAATCTCTACAAACAAAGGAAGAGAGGTTCGGGTTTCGTATACCTATGCTTGGACCAAACAGTGTCGTGCTGTGCAAGCAGACTATCTTCTATGGATGCTGCGTGATTAGACGCAAATTTGGTCATGGTGAATGTCCAATGCAAAGGTATTATTAAACATACTGCTATAAATTATTTGGCTCATGTAATGAGTGATGTAATGAAAGAGTAATGAGTGACGGCCATCTTTGCAGGTGAATGAATGCGTTTATGCAGGACAAAGCCAGTGTCAGTGTTGAAGTCATCTAATTGTATTCCGTTATTTTTCAATGATTATAAAAGGCACCAGGAGTGTGGAATTTTTTTTTATTTTATATATATATATATATATATTTGTGGGTGCCCAACCACCTCCAATGAAACGTCGAAACAGTGGTAAAAGTGGTACAACAACCTTTGATTGTTCTCTTTTTTCATTTTAAATACTACTGCTTGTTTCAATGCAGTTTAACTGGCCTGTAAGAGGGCTAAAAACATGATACATTTTGTCATTTATTTCACGTACTGCCTCTCGATGTTGTTTCAAAATTGCCCATCCCAAATCATTAAACACCAATCAAAAGCCTTTCAAAGAGGCCTTTGAACTGGGGTCTGTGTCGGCTATGAAATGATCACCTTTTAAAAATATTATGTGAGATAACTTGTTCAAGTAACCAAGTCGAATACGTTATGATTTCAGGGCATTTTGTTGCATTTATGAGCAGATTCAAATTACCCCCTGGGGGTGAAAGCCTTTCAGACACATATTTTTTACATTGTATGAATCCTGTCAAACGTACACTGAGAGAAAAATTGAGTCCTTTTGGATAAAGTGAGTCGGTGCTGAAAGCGAGTCTGGATTCTGGTGTCAAACTCGGTTGGAATCAGGCAGAATCAGGCTCATTGTATTCCCGTCGCAGACTCAATGTAATCTCTTGGACTGGATTGAGTCTAGCACGTAGTGTTTTCTGAAGCTCATAGAATGATCACCGTAAGCTCGGGAATCAAATGTCTGATGACTGGTTTCAAATGATTCTTCGCTCGGTATAGAAAAACTCCACGGCATCAATGTATTCCATCAGCAAAATCGTCATGGAATCATTCTATTCCAGCTCTCCACGAGACATGGTTTAGAAAAATTTGCCCCTCCACTCAACACGACAACTGAATTCGATGCAAGCCTCAAACGAAACCGCTTCTTTTGAGTCTGCATTTGGTATAAAATTAGTCTACTAGCAAAACTTATGCTGCACTGAGAGAAAATTTTATTCTTATGTGCTCTATCTAATCCGGAATCAGGGTCTGCTCGAGCATAAAATGATTCCATGAAACCTTATTAAAAGAACATTTGACCATGCTTGCTCTCATTAGATCCTTTTCCCAGCATAATTCTAGCACAGGAAGTCTTTTTGTAGGCCTTGACAGCTTAAAATGTTTCTCGGCTTCTAAACATGGTGGGAAGAACCTTAATATGATACCAATATGCACTGAAAAAAGTACGCCAGAAAGCGGATTTTATCTACGGTGCCAAAATCCACTCTTCTTTCGGCGAATATTTTAACCCGATATCAACGCAAAATGACATGAAACAGGAACAATAAAACCCCAACCCGTGGGTCGTGAAAATATCAACTAACAAAAAGTACACCATTTTCAGGATTCTTTCTACGGTGCCAAAATCCACTCCTCTTTCCGGCATTATTCCACAACCTATTTTACACCGGTGTAATGCAAAAATGCATGTGTTTTGAGGGAATATTCCTACACCACTGGAGTAAAAAGATTAGCAGACAAATCGGAACTGTGTAAACTAGAATTGGGGGAGTAAAACTAGATTAAAATGTGAAATTTCCGGCGTAGAAAAATCTTTGCAAGGTGCAGAATGAACCCGCGTTCAATATTCCATTGCTGCTGAAAAGAAACAAGGATGAAAAATAACCCAGTTTGTTCTCATTAGGCACTTAAGATTAGTTTACTCTGATAACAATGCTTAATATACACTTTGATGAACATACACTCAAACAGACAGTTTAAATCACTTGTACTTATAATCACTTTTAATCATCTAAGTACCTCTAATTAGCACTTTAATCTTGAACCATATTGAAATTGACTATCAATCACTACAATAATTTCGTTTGTCTTTGCACAGGCATGGCTTGGGCTTACAACTTTCGCCATGCCATAGGATTCGCTGGTTTTGCTCCTCGCAACGTTTCCTGTTGTATCATTCATTAACACCAGACAATCACCACCCATCACCAAAGATCACTTCTTTGAGGCGCAGCACACTTTTTTAGGGGATCGCCCCTGGTCCGGATACAGTTACCCTGTGGGTCTATAGGGCTAACCCCGCCACCCCTCTCCGTTGCTGTCGGAGATGAGGAGACCGGCTCCCCACCTTTGGCTTGTAATATCATCGAAAAAGCCTAATCCTAGTGACCATAAATCCTTCATGACAGACCCTGCCCTACCCCCACCCACCGTGGATCTTGCCCCACACTTGAAGCTCTGTAGCCCTTAAGTGGCTTTATATATATATATATATATATATATATATATATATATATATATATATATATATATATATGTGTATATATATATTCGAATAGTTCGGAAATATGTTCTCTTTGAGGCAATCACAGTTAAATTGTAATACTCCAAAGAAAAATATCCAAGGGCGCGAGTGCTATACAATTTAACTGTCATTGCCTTGAAGAGAACTATATATATATATATATATATATATATATATATATATATATATATAGCCACAGGGCGTTGCCACTGGGGACCTGGGGAAGGACTGGGCCCCTCTTTTGGAGAGAAAGTGAGAAGGACGCCAGCTCTTTTGGCCAAAAATAGCATTGAATATGCAGGGTCTAACTGATGTAGGTAGTGTTTTATCACCATCCCCCACTCGAACATCTAGGGCGACGCCAATGGCGGGGCGGGGCCCGGCTGCAGTCACAGGGGGCCCGGGTAAAACACAGGGGGAATGCTCTGCAATTGCTGAGAATAGGGGCTCGGCTTCGGCAGTGGGTCAGGGGTAAATTCTGAGAGGTCCAGTCGCACACTCAGAGGCTCTAAGTGGACTACAAGGGACCCGGGTACGCTACATTTGAGTGGCATTTTGAAGGCAATTTGCGGAGCTGGGGTACAGCTGTAGCCGCCGGGCCCCTTTGCGGGGGGCAGTGGCTATGGCGAGGAGCGTTTCTTTTCATTGCTTAAGGTGAGCCCAAAGCGAGGGCGATCACCTTATCGCCCCCCTCACTTGGATTCGTACATGGTGCTGGGATTGGTGAAATGTCGCATTTTTCATCGATAAGTCCGCCATATTGAACTTATGATCTGTATACTGACCTCGATTTATAAACAACGGGCAGGGGCGTAGCCAGAGTTTTGGTATGGGGGGCACACCAACTTTGAAGGGCACCCCGGGAAAAAGGGCACTTTTTAACGTAATCTAAAAACTTACTATATCTTTGTTTATATCATTTTTTGCGCATCTTTGGCTCAATAAAAATGCAAATAAATCATTGACGGAGAAGGAAAACTCTATTAAAACCAAAAAAAAGAAAAAAATCATCAAAATGTCATGGAAGTAGCCGAAACACGACTGATTTGGATATATTTAAGGGCAAATCAGTCAGCTCATGGAAGTACTTAACATCAGAGAAATCAGCGGAGCACGTAATATCTGTTACCATGTGCAAGTTAAGGCATATTGGAGTCGAAAATTTATTTGTTATGCCCATTGGTTTTGTCGTAACGAGTGAGCCCTGGCTGAACGCGGATAAAGTTTCTTGCCTCCCACAATCGCCGTGGGACGAGGAGTGGCATAGTGTCTTTGGAAGAACAGAATTTTTGCTGCCGGAATAATTTGGGAGATACCTTTTGAACGCGCTTATTAAGTTCCACATTCTCAAGGATCGGTCCCAGTTAAGAGTAAAGAAGAGGTGAATGGGGTGGTTCGGATGGGGATGGTGGGACAGGGCTTAAAATTGTGAAAACTAGTTCTTCATTCAAATTAATTAATAGAAATCCTGGTTTAGGGGACTGTCCTCTTAACTGAGGGGCACATGCCTTTTATCATCACTTCCTGAATCCACCAGTATAATAAGTAATTTATATAACCAGGGGTGCCTAGGCATCACAAGCCGTTTTAGAGATTCCTCATTCCTCGAAAGCTCCGTTTTACAAGGGGAGTTTCCATTGTGTTCTTATTCCCCATCTATCCCAGGGACTAGACTAGCTCATTGGCCCCATAGATGAGGTCATCAGACTAGCTCAATGGGCCACAGACAGGCTCATGGGGCTTTAAACCAGTTCAAGAAGCCCCAGAACAGTTTAAGGCGCCAGATCACCTCAGGGGGCCTCAAGCCAACATTAGGGGCTCTCACAAGCTCAGCGCCCAGACCAGCTCAGGGTACCCTCAGAACCCAGATCCGCTCTTGGGCCCCAGATAAGCTCTTGGGGCCCCAGATCAGTTCAGGGGCCTCAAGTCAGATCAGGGGGCAAGATCAAGTCAGGGGCACCAAATCAGCTCAGTGATCCCTAACCAGCTAAGGGGCCCAATCAGTTCAGGAGCCCCAGAGCTGCTCAGGGGACACCAGATCGCCCCATAGGGTACCAGATCAGCTTCGGGGACAAACAATCAGATCAGTGGTCCCCGACCAGCTCGGGCCCCAGATCAGCTCGGGAATACCAGATCAAGTCAGGAGGCACTTAATCAGCTCAGGAACCCCATACCATCTCAGGGGCCCTCACCAGCCCCTGTGGGCCCAGCTCAGCTCAGGGCCTGGGAGCTGCTCAGGAAATCACGTAATCAACCCAGGAGGCCCGGGTCAGCTTACAGGGCACCGCATTAGCCATGGAGCACCAGACTAGCTCAGAGGGAATCAGATGGGCTCAGGAGACACAATGATGACTCAGGAGGCACCAGATCGACTCAGGGGGTATTAGTTAAGTTCAGGGGCAGTATATTTGCTCAAGGTGCGCCAGATCGATCAGCTCAGGGGGCAAGTTCAAGTCAGGGGCACTGAATCAGCTCAGGGATCCCTCACCAGCTCGGGGCCGAATCAGTTCAAAAGCCCCAGAGCTGTTCATCAGGGGACACCAGATGCCCATAGGGCACCAGATCAGCTTCGGGTACAAAGAATCAGATCAGTGGTCCCCGGCCAGCTCGGGAATACCAGATCAAGTCAAGAGGCACTTAATCAGCTCAGGGCCCCATACCATCTCAGGGGCCCTCATCAGCCTCTGTGGGCCCAGCTCAGCTCAGGACTTTAGAGCTGCTCATGAAATCACGTAAGGAGGCCCAGGTCAGCTGAAAGGGCACCAGATTAGCTCAGGGGGCACCAGACTAGCTCAGAGGGCATCAGATGGACTCAGGAGGCACCAGATCGAATCAGGGGCATTAGTGCAGCTCAGGTGGCATCAGATCGATCCGCTCGGGGGCCCAGATCAGCTCCCAGCCCCCAGGCTATGGCAGGGGCCTAAATCAGCTCAGGGAGCAACATAACAGCTCAGGGAACACAAGATGGGCTCAGGGCCCACCAAACCAGCTCAGAGAGCACCAGACCATCTAGGAGACGTTAATAATCAGCTGAGGGAGCACCTAGTCAGCTGAAGAGGCACCATATTGACTTAGGATACAGTAGATCAACTTGGGGAGGCATGAGATCAGCTCGGGGGCACAAATCAGCTCCAGGTGCACTATATTAGCTATTAGGGCATCAAGCAAGCTCGGAGGCATTAGACTAACTCAGAGGGAATTATATAGGTTCAGGAGTCACAATTATTTGCTCAGTGGGGCACTCGATTTACTCAGGGCACCAGATCAGCTTAGAGGGCAAGTAATCAGCTCAAGGGGCCAAGACCAGCAAGAGGCCACGAGATGAGCTCAAGGGGAACCAGATTAGCCTTACCCGTACAATTATTGGCGACGATGAGGCATTAGGTGGACACCTACCAGGTGCCCATACTCTTCCCGGGTGCTTGGAAAGGCGACAGAATGCCATAGCTGACCGAAAAAGGTATTAAATTGTCCAACAAATCGCTACATGCGGTCCAGTTACATTTCGTTTCAACGGCGTAGGGCACTAAATTTCGAGCGGCACGGCCCAAATTGGGTACACCACCTGGACATCAAAGGGCACCCCGGCAGTGATGGGGGCACGTGCCCCTGTGCCCCCTGGCTGCACCCTGGACAGTAGATAAACTCCGGGAGGCATTAAATAAGCTCAGGGGCCCCAATCAGCTCAAGGGGCACTAAAACAGCTAATAGGGCATCAGACTAACTCAAAGAGTATTATATAGGTTCAGAAGGCTCAATTATTTTTTTCAGGGGGCACCAGATTGACTACAAGGGCACCAGATCAGCTCAGAAGGCACATGATTAGCTCCAGGGGCACCAGATGAGCTCCGCTCGTACGATTATTGGCGACGATGAGGCATTATCTGGAAACGGATTATGTGGCCATACTCTTCCTGGGTGCTTGGAAAGGCGACAGAATTCCCTAGCTGACCAAAAGAGGCACTTAATTGTCAAACAATAGTTGAAATCGCTAAATACACTCTAGTTCCATCTAGGTTCAACGGCGTAGGGCACTAAATTTGGAGCGACATGGCCCAAACGGGGTATACCACCTGGCAATCAAAAGGGCACCCGGCACCGATGGGGGCACATGCCCCTGTGCCCCTGGCTGCGTCCCTGGACAGTAAACTCCGGGAGGCATTAAATAAGTTCAGGGGGCCCGGATCAGCCCAAGGGACACTAAAACAGCTAATAAGACACCAGGCAAGCTCGGAGGCATCAGACTAACTCAGAGAGCATTATATAGGTTCAGAAGGCACAATTATTTTCTCAGGGGGGGCACCAAATTGACTACGAGGGCATAAGATCAGCTCAGGGGCATATGATCAGCTCCAGGGGCCAACACCAGCGCTCAGGGGCACCAGATGAGCTCAAGGGGCACCAGATTAGCTCCGCCCGTACGATTATTGGCGACGATGAGGCATTTTCTGGAAACAGATTATGTGCCTATACTCCTCCCGGGTGATTGGAAAGGCGACAGAATGCCCTAACTGACCAAAAAAGGCACTTAATTGTCAAACAATAGTTTAAATCGCTAGATGCAGTCTAGTTCCATCTAGGCTCAACGGCGTAGGGCACTAAAATTCGAGCGGCACGGCCCAAATAGGGTACACCACCTGACAATCAAAAGGGCACCCCGGCACCGATGGGGGGCACGTGCCCCTGTGCCCCCTGGCTGCGCCCCTGACCACGGGAGAAGAAAAAACAAGTTGATGACCATGATCTCTCTAGCTAAAAATACGATACAATCATATTTCCATCAAAGTACAAATATGTAGGTACAATCAATCCAAGTACAGAACAAGGATAGGCTGGACAGCAAGGGGAGAAGCGGGACAACTTGTCCCAGTTCTCCCCAACCCGCCATTTTTCAGCATTGCGATGTCAGAAAAATTAAAACCCCTTTCGTTGTTCGAAGCTGGGACAGATCGATGGAGAATGCGACACCAACTTTATTGCACCAAAATAAAGAACTTTTCGGTTGCATATTTAACAGAACATCCACTCAAGAAAACGTAAAAATTAACTTTTAAGGAGCACTCACCTCTCGCTTCCAGCACCCACCGGAAAAGGAAGTTGACGCCCTAGTGATGTGCAGCGGCACGTATAGTGCGGAAATCAGCTGAAAGTTATATTTTTGGCTCACTCGTGGATTCAATAATGGGGGTGTCCCACTTCTCCTGCGTCCCAGTTCTCATCACTCTCTCCTACCTGTACGAATCGTGATCAATCCTCTGAATGCGGAACTGCGGTGGGTAGTTCAAGCTCAGAATTGAAGCAGAAAGGAAATGGCGCGATTCCACCCACGTGTAAACTGTAGTAAAAACATATCTTCCTCCATCATAGAAACACACCCAAACAAAAATCAGAAGAATAAATACCTTCCTCTAGGGTAGTTTAATCATTCAAGAACTTGTTTTAATCTATTGGCAGGATTGTTTCACCACAGGAGAGTGAAACTATTCTTGGGGCAGTTTGTGAGTTCCATAGAAATACTCTGAGGTGATACATTTACACCTTTGCATTTTCAGTAAGAATGGAACTGCACTGTGTTAAAATGAAATAGTGATTAATTTACCACATGCGTGTAATATTACACCTTTTCTTCTAATATTAAGCTGGATGTCGGAATATATTTACCAAGAATTCTAAACAAATTCTTGATAATGGGGTAATTTTAGGAGCAGACAAATTGAAATTCTACGCTTGAGGTGTTGTTTTTTTCAGTGTGGTGTTACAAGTGGCATCTTTTTTATACAACAAAGCATCATTTTAGCATAGGTGCTCGACCTATTCTAGCCGCGAATTTCAAAGAGCTATCAATATCCTCTTCAAAGTTTCATTTTATACTAGGAATCAATATATTCTCTCACCAGAAATAACTAGGAATATGGGAGCGTTACCTGCAGAATCTTTCGAAACCCCAGTGTATTTTGATCCCACGTCAAAGCGTATCCGGAGATTGCGTGCGCGTGCTCGACCCGCGATTGAAAAAAAACTTACACGCCGTTTCACGCCATCTTCAGTGTTCCTGCCATTGCACGCAGAGCTGGCCACAAAGTTTTAGCGTCGTGATCCGAACGAAATTTGAGAGGGATAGCTGACCCTTTTCACTTTACGTTGGCACGTGCTTCTACATCGATCCAACTCAGGTTTTGACCTGAGGGGCCTGAAGAAGCCACCCTGCATTTGGCATGGTTCACGGGAGAGCCACATCGACAGACCTAGCGGTGATAACGGATCAAGGGAGAAGTTAAGCTGAGTCTGATGACCGACAGACTCCGCTGAGAGCTAACGAGAGTGAAGAAGCATACTGGGGCTGCGACGGTTCAGGCATTCATTGTACTGGTGGCCAAAACCAGGAGTCCATGTGTGTCAGCTAGAGGACGGCAACATGCACTGAAGCACCAAGTTTAACCGCGCATAACAACCCTTGCCATGCAAAGTTGATGAAGTAGTGAGAAGCATCTGTTACTGTTGGATACAGCCACCCGCGTGTTCTAAAGATCGTTTTCAGCTCACTTTGAGGACAGATTAGGGGTGCTTAAAAAGATTGGAAGGATTTTCACAGGAGCCTCTGAATGCACGTCCATCGCTGGACAGAGGTAAGTCTCATTCTGTACAATATCGTGTACATAATGAGATTTTCTCAACCATGACGAGATACTTTAAAGCAAACATATCTACAATTATATCTATATTTCCAAAGTAAACGAGGGCTGCTATCTCTGACGACAGCGGCATGTGCTTGAAGTATAAGCCTGTACCGCTCCTGGGCGATATGGGAGAGGACTGTTCATTAAAGGCATGTCATGTGTGTACGAAAAATGGTGAACGTGATTGTTGTTTAATGTTTGTGTCCAAATACAAAGTTATGATTATGTTATCTTTTCTTGATGCTGAAGTAGACTGCTGTAAACAAATTGGATAACCCTCATTATCATTAAACAAAGTTAATGTAATAGCAAACCCACAACAGTACGATGAGCAACATCTTTACAGGAAGTTTCAATTTAAGAAAAAACACGAAGATAAACAAGGAACAACTAGTAAGTCCAATGAAACTCCAGGCACGACTCAAAGTATTTCACGACTCAGACCGTGATTCCGGATTAGATAGAGCACATAGGAATACAAATTTCTCTCAGTGCAGCATCAGTTTTGCCACTAGACTAATTTTATGCCAAATGCAGGCTCAAAAGAGGCGGTTTTGTTTGAGGCTTGCATCGAATTCAGTTGCCGTGTTGAGTGGATGGGCATATTTTTCGAAACCATGTCTCGTGGAGGGCTGGAATATAATGATTCCATGACGATTTTGCTGATGGAATACATTGATGCCGTGGAGTTTTTCTATACCGAGTGAAGAATCATGTGAAACCAGTCATCAGACATTTTATTCCCGAGCTTACGGTGATCATTCTATGAGCTTCAGAAAACACTACGTGCTAGACTCAATCTAGTCCAAAAGATTCCTAGAGAAAACATATGAACCACTTTTGTCAGGTAAAATTTGAGGTCATTGACCCTCGCCTCGTTGGGGGTGTTTAAACACCTCCCTCGGGTTTTTCCGGCGGAACGAAAAAACGGCGGTGCGAATCGCACTGTACTTGACACGCCTTATCTTTGATCGATCCTGCAATTTTCCCAAATTTTTAGTTTGGGTCATCTCAGGTCAGGTCACCAGTGCCGGTCAGGTGACCTCACCTAAAAAATATGTAAGGTAGCGTAAGTAAGAAATGGGAGAGTCAATCGGATTGAAACTTATAACACATAATGACCTGCCGAGTTCTACAAAATGTGTTCCGGGACTTTTCATATTGAAGACCCAAGGTAAAGTACGGCCCATGACCTTTCCATTGGAAATACATGGGAAAACAGAAACTAGGCTGTATTCGTGTAGATAAATCTTATAAAACCTTCATCTTCTCCAAATCGAAGTATCTTGGGCCGCCTTCTAGGTTCATGTTAAAATTTTTGACCTGCGGCCTCTGAGAGGTCATCTGGAGCTACTTAAGCAGTTTTCAGACTTAGGTCAATAACTTTGTATGAAATAATAATACAGCTTTTATTTTTATACCATTACCTTTGAATTACTATTGCGAGTTGATTGATATGCATATTCACTATGCTAGGTCAAAAGGTGACCTTGCCCTGACCTGATGTCAGGTCATTTTGTGTTTTGACCTAGTATAGTCATATCATACATAATTCAATTCGCCGTGACAAGAGGAAGCGAATAGTGCCTACAAAATGATTATAACTCAACTCTGTCGGACACTAGAGCCCAAACACTGCTCAAAATGCCAACTTCTTTGACCTGTCATGATCTGCCATCAATATTGACCTGAGCCCAAAAATGACTGACATATTTCCTTCATGAATTTGTATGAGCTATCCACCAGCGTTCGCGTTTTCTCGCTATCCCGCATAGGTGCCAAGTTCGAGGAGGGGTGTTCAAACACCCCCCATCAGGGTGAAAGTGGCTCGGAGGCCCACGGGGGCGCGGGTTAAGGGCCAAGGTATGTCAGAGGAGGATAACATGTGAATAAAGGTTTTCAGTCATTACATCTGAACTAGTAAAGATAGAGCAAAACAATCTAGACCATATTAATCATTGCAGCAAGCCTAGTCTAATGACATATGTAAGACGACATTGCTAGGTCAAATTATGTCAAATCTATAATTTGACCTGGCCTGAGGTCAGGTCAAGGTTAAATCGGAAGTTAAAATGCAAATAATTAGAATTGCAAGTATAAGCCGAAGCTAATACCGTTCAAATGAACACTTTACCACTGCCATTATTAACCTTCGCCCGGGTGGGGGTCTTTTTAGACCGCCCTCGGGTTTTTTCCGAAGGAACCAAAAAACGGCGGCGCGCAGCGCCGCCAGACTTGGTATAGCTGTTCCTTCATAATTTTTATATCTTTCCTGAAAATGTTGGCTCAAGGTCATATCAGGTCAGGTCACCAGGCCAGGTGAAGTGACCTCACCTCAAAAAATACTTAGGACCGCATAACTAAAAGAAGGGTTAATCGATCAAGTTGAAACTCATACTACATATTGGGCCCACCAGGAGCTACAACATTTGTTCCGGGATTTTTGATATTGGTGACCTAAGGTCATGTGCAGAGCATGACCTCCCCATTGTCAATACATGGGGAAAATCACGAAATGAGCTTTTCTCAGAAAGTATGGATGGAATCAACTTCAAACATTGGTTGCGACTTGCTCTTAGCCCATTTCTGGAGCTGATGCTAAAATTTTTGACTTGTTACCTTTAAAAGGTCACCTTAGGTCAAATAAGCTTTTTGTGTTTTTCTCTATAAATTTTGAATAAAATAAGATAGAGCTTTTATTTTGTCACCAAAGTGTTTGTATAGTTACTGGAAGTCAAATGATATACATCATGACTATACCAGGTCAAGTTGGGTCAGACTGTTGACCTGGGTCAGGTCAAATTCTTAAATTTGACCTGGCATAGCAATATTATCTATCATTCGATTCATATTGACGAGAGGATTGTAATGGTGCATAAACTATGGCTGTATCTTGTTTGGTTTGGAAGCTATTAGCGAAAAAGTAAACGCCCTTATGCATGGGTGGCTATGGACATTCCTCACAATATGCCCAA
Source organism: Lepas anatifera (assembly GCA_034440635.1). Taxonomy (NCBI): domain Eukaryota; kingdom Metazoa; phylum Arthropoda; class Thecostraca; family Lepadidae; genus Lepas; species Lepas anatifera. The sequence continues at coordinate 108,862 of JAOTON010000209.1, forward strand.
TATCTAGTGACCTGTAGCTCCCTAGGCTTTGACCTGACACGAAAATGAATACAACTACAATAAAAGCGCGTCTCAAGAGCTTTTGAGTGGTGTTAGAAAAATGTTTCTAGCTATCATAGTTCCTAAGATATATGAGGTTTTCTTAGTACACCTCATATTAGCGATTTTGACCTATTTTGACCTCTGGTGACCTTGATATTGACCTGACAAGAAAAATGACGGAAGAATTTTCGATATCATTTTCGAAGAGCTTTCGATTGCCGTTTTGCGCTTTTTTCTAGCTTTCTTAGTTTTTGAGATTCGGGGGGTCTTTTTTAGCCCCCCCACCAGGGCGAAGGTGGCTCGTACCCGCCACCGGGGCAAGGGCTAAGTTACTCCGTTTAAACAATTTTCCCATGTATTTTCAATTGAGAGGTCATGGCTCGTATCTGACCTCAGCTGATCGGTATAAAAGATACCGGAGTATATTTTGTAGAACTCGGTCGGCCCATTCTTTGATACGAGTTTCAGTTGGATAGGTTCTCCCTGTTCTGACTTATGCTATCTGAAACTCTTTTGAGGTGAGGTCACCTGACCTTACCTAAGACTACTTAACTTTAAATTTTGTTTTAAGTTGTAAACATGATCAGAGAAAACATATGCCAAGCACGACGGAGCTACACGTCGCTGATTTTATTATATAACCAAAAAAACGGAAGTGGTACCCGTTTCCCCTGTTAATGCAGGTGTTACGTCCTTTACAAATACAAATGTTTTGCCCCGTCAATGTAACATAAAAAATAATTATACTTTCAAAACTATCAAAACACGATCACCAAAAATATTTACATGGACTCCAAAAAAATGTTAGTGTATATGGCGACACAGTCAATAATTATATTTTTATATGTGTTTTGGATGCATTTGTTGTGCCTTTGCTTACTTTTCCACATTTTTGTTTCAGTGTTTGACTTGCGTTTGGTGTGGAAAGAAAGCGACAAAGCGGCAGCTCAAAACGTGTCTGGAACATTAGGCAAACAGTGGGTGTTGCTTGTGGATGTGGATCAGGAACCGATTCTGAATAATGTAGTTTGAAGTGGCTTAGTTTGTAACATGTAAAATGCAAATTGTAGTCTCAATTAGCCAGCCGTTCAGTTTGCGGAGTGAGAAAACGACGGCATTCGGAGTTGGCTAAGAAACTACCGAAATTATCAGCTGTAACGTTCGTCAGTTACGTAAAACTGCCAAACGATTCCTTTCAATTGATTGATAACGATTATTGTGTTTTAGAAATACAGTATGCATTAGGGGTGTCATGATTAGTGACAACTAAAAGTGCAAATTACAGCCATTAACAAATCGAATCATCAGCTTACCAACAAGTAATTTAGGAAGATCGGAATTTCCGACACATTTTTTCTCCTGTTTATCCTACTGTTTCACTCCTCCGAATATTTCTTTCAGCTTGGAATCTGGTTTATAAACTTCTTTAAGGGCGATTAATCAAAAGGCTCATGTCCGGCTTGCATTGCCAAAAACTTCAAAGCTTCCCCGCTAAGCTGATTCTCCAAGACCACGGCCAGGCCAGATTCATAATGCTTGCAATTATTTTAATGCGCTACCAGCACTGTCTTACGAATCTTTGCCACATGGACTGGCAAAACAATGATGATCATGTTTGATATGAAAATCCACCATACAAACCCTGCTCCTAAGTGGGAACACTTATCAGATATACTTTTAACTTGGGCTGTGGGATTTTCCAAATGTACTGCAATTTCTAAGCCATGCTGGCAGCATATTTCTTCTCAAGAGATGCCGTGGAAAAGAGTTCACAGAACTGTGTAGCGCTTCATTGTTTCAGAGACGGGCCGGGTGGCTTAGTGGCTTCGTTGCCAGTCTACGGATCGGATAGCATGGATTAACGTGGGTTCAATCCCCACGGCGGGAAACCGCCTTCCGTGTCCGATCTGACCCGGTGGAGAGGATCCTTAAACACCGACGCCAATACTCCCTGTAATTGGGCAAGTGTGCCTGTCGGGAGTGGCCCTAATAAAATAAAAAAATAATAGAAATAGAGTATAGGCCAAATAAGTATCTTGCTTGTGTCCCTTTCCATTTAGCGCTTAAAGTCGCAATTGTGAATACCACTAAACCCAACTGTGCGTCCTGAGACGTGTTCGGAACAAACTCAAGGTGAAATTAAGCCTCAGATTTGGACATTCCGCTTTGGTCGTTGGTTGGGGTAGGACGCGAGGACAGCTGGTGGGGTCTCGGGCAGTGGCATGGTTCGTGTGCTCTTTATTTATTTATTCAGCAGCATCGCCAACAGGTAAATCCACTTACAGGTGAAGTCCAAGCATCAAAAGCGTATTTACAGTGGAACACATCAGACAGTATACAAGCAAGTAACATATAAAAATATAAATGAAAACAATTCAAAACTAAAATTTAAGTAATATACCTAAAAAAGACATCGCGACGAAAATCGCGCACCATAACAAGTAAAAGAAGACATAAAAGGCCAAAAAAAACAGCCAGCACGGCCAACAAGCCTTACAACCTTGCCACCTATCTTATAACATGGTTTTTGTAAATAGCTAAATCACTTGCAAAACTATCTGCTTCAACATCACGGCTGAATCATCATGTTTGAGAGCCTAGGGAGGCGACAAAACATGCCGTTCTGTACAGTATTGATGCTTGCTCTTGGAATATGAAGCAACGTCATTTAGCTTTTGGCAGTGGCATCAAGTGTCAGTGGAGGAATCTCCAACCACAAGATAAGCCAAAGGATGATGTTTTAATTCATTGCTTCTGCATCTGACAGCTCACCGTGGTAGGCAAAAACCACAAAACCGCCGGAAAATCGCGTGATGGCCAAAGCGGCAAAACTAATAAGAGTCAGAGACCGCAACCGAGAATCAAAAGCATCAAAAAAGGCGCAATATGGCCACTGCAGTCGATGCGCCCTTAAACCCCAACTATATCCCCAAAATCCCTTCCAATCATGGCAGTTGGTGCGTCGTTAAGCCCCAAAAAACTATAAACCTCAAATATGGTGATAATGACGAGCATCAAAAACACAATTAGAAGGCTGCCCAGCGGAGTGAGAGCACGCTGGATCGGAATCTTCTCAGAAGAAACGACGTCTCCAGACATCAGGCTCAGCGCCGACTCCTGAACGCCCTAACCCATCGCCCGACCGTCAGTCGCCCGCTCGGCTCGCCCCTGCCGCGCCCCAGGGCACACTGGAGCAAATGGCCTCCAAAACCGGCCAAAACCTCCAATTTTGACATCTTCAAAATCGGACTTAATCGTTTGGTTCTGACAGAGAAATTTCCAAAACCTTGGAAAAGCATAATTGTATCCATTGTTCTCTTCTTTAGCCGCTTGCACAGATGCCGGAACACAGCGCATTAAACACGCTGCAGCTCGGCGTCAAGTTGACTCGACATTAGGTACACTGTCCGATGCATTATCATCCATCGGATGATAGCTGCAGCGTGTTTAATGCGCTGTGTTCCAGCATCTGTGCAAGCGGCTAAAGAAGAGAACAATGGATACAATTATGCTTTTCCAAGGTTTTGGACATTTCTCTGTCAGAGCGAAACGATTAAGTCCGATTTTGAAGATGTCAAAATTGGAGGTTTTGGCTGGTTTTGGAGGCCATTTGCTCCAGTGTGCCCTGGGGCGCGGCAGGGCGAGCCGAGCGGGCGACTGGCGGTCGGGCGATGGGTTCGGGCGTTCAGGAGTCGGCGCTGAGCCTGATGTCTGGAGATGTCGTTTCTTCTGAGAAGATTCCGATCCAGCGTGCTCTCACTCCGCTGGGCAGCCTTCTAATCGTGCTTTTGATGCTCGTCATCATCACCATAGTTGAGGTTTATAGTTTGTGGGGTTTAACGACGCACCAACTGCCAGGATTGGAAGGGATTTTGGGGATATATTTGGGGTTTAAGGGCGCATCGACTGCAGTGGCCATATTGCACCTTTTTGATGCTTTTGATTCTCGGTTGCGGTCTCCGACTCTTATTAGTTTTGCCGCTTGGCCATCACGCGATTTTCCGGCGGTTATGTGGTTTTTTCCTACCACGGTGAGCTGTCAGATGCAGAAGCAATGAATTAAAACATCATCCTTTGGCTTATCTTGTGGTTGGAAATTCCTCCACTGACACTTGATGCCACTGCCAAAAGCTAAATGACGTTGCTTCATATTCCCCGAGCACGCATCAATACTGAACAGAACGGCATGTTTTGTCGCCTCCCTAGGCTCTCAAACATGATGATTCAGCCGTGATGTTAAAGCAGATATAAGGTATATAAGGTATGTTTTGTAGATAAGGTAGAATAAAGGACAGTTGAGGAATGATATACTCGCCAGCCAGCAGGAGTTTCCCGTCCAGTGGAAAGACACATCTAGCAGTAAGGGTGCAAGTGGCCAAAGTAGCTGCAGCATCTAAATCCCCCACTGTTGCTAAGCCGCTGCAGAAAAGTGCTACATCACTCTGATTATAAAAATGTTGCTGACCATTTTAAGGAATGCACCAGAGTTTTCCTAATCGTACGAGACAAACTGCTACGTCGACCGTTCCGGCTGTCTCACAAATATTTATTATCCACGTTTGATCCGCTGAATATTTCGCCAATATTTGTTATTATATATCTTATATTAACCGTTAATATCTAGGCCAGAGTAGGTAGAAGAAACAAACGCGTTATTATTTAAAATACAAGCTCTCAGATGATTCGTTACCACACACGGAACCGGATTGTATTTGATTTACATCTGAGGCGCTGTATTTGTCGTTACTAACACGCGCATTGCCCGGGGGTCTGAGCCAGATTCGCTTTGACGGGAGGACGGGAACTCCCTTCCCCAGGATCTCGAGAACCACGCTAGATAGAATATAAAGAACGTTGAAAATACTGTTGCACGTAACATTGGGCTTATTTACCGCTGCACACATATTCTGGATTCTAGGCTCCTTCTCCTGTTGTACAACGCGTTATTTTTCCATTTCTAAGCTATGGTATTCAAATTTGGGGTAGTACCTATGACTTCAGATTACATGAACTACATCTACTCCAGAAACGAGTAGTCAGAATGATTGATGGCGCTGGAAGACTTGCCCCTAGTAGCCCCATTTTCAGAAAGGACCAAATCCTCAAAATTCATGACATTGTAGGATTTAGCAAAATTAAAATTGTGCATTCATTCTTGCTTGGTTCTCTCCCTTCCCCAATGTCTAGTCAGTTTAATCTGATCGACGTGAATGTAACCAGGAGTGTTGTGCGGCGAAGTCAACACTTTCAAATACCCTTTGCTCCCACCGTGTACCGTAAATTCTCCCTCTTTATCTCGGCCCCTCGAACTTGGAACAACATTGTTGCCTCAAAGATAAGGAATCTTCCAGGTATACCGCCCAATAAAGTGTTCTTTAAAAAAGTAGCAAGAAAATTATATCTGGATTCCTAATAACTTAACCTAAATTTCAGATACATTGGTACAGTTTTCATTCTTCCTCCTCTTGATTACCCTCGGCACTGGGTCTTTATTTCGCTCCTCAGGCACATAACTTGCGCGGAGCTCTGACCTGGCAGTTAGGGGCATCTAACAGGCACGCCTCCGACACCCCCCTGTCAAAGCCCTAAGTTAAATTACAATTGATTTGTACCGTGCGCCTCTGAACTCTCCCGTGACCCGTCTCGGTAAAGCATCTACGAACCAAAAGCCTTGATTCCTCCGCCTGGTAACTACATACTTCTCTCTCATTTCAGTGTTTCCGGCAGGCCGGGGCCTGGCTTGCCGCCGCTGAGCGGTTGCTTTGCCGCGCTGGTGTGCCGCCGGGTGGGGCGGATGGCTCCGCCCCGGCCTGCCGGGAGCCGTTGGCTCTCGCCGACTTGCCGGTGGGCTCGCTCGCGCCTCGGCCGGGCCGCGAATCAGCTGGCCGGCCGGCCGGTCCGCCCGCCTGCCCGCTCGCTCGCTCGTCCGTCCGTCCGCTCGCGCTGCGTCCCGCGCTGGGTTGCGATCTGTGGCGCCCCGTGCGTCCGTGCGTGGGCTGTGTGCGCGCCGTTGATGGTTGTGTGAGTGTAGCCTTGGTGATGGTGTCCGCACTGTAAGCGTGATGCCTGGTGCTTTCTCTGGTGGCGCAGTCTGTGGTTTCCCGATACGGTCCTTGCTGTTTCGCGTGCTGCTGCTGTGTTTTATCTGCGTTGTGTACGTTGTACTTTTCTCACATACCTCAGTGCCGATGTTCTTTTTTCTTTTCTTTTTCAGGTGTTTTTTTATTTGTCCATTTTTATGCGAGTTTCACCAAAGGTAAGTACATATCACTTTCCATACACTTCATCACATACCACCGCTTAATTCGCAATGTAAATAGATGACCCGAAATACAAAGCTAGTTCGGAAAACATAAGCCATCAGAAACACACTAAACATTTTGTTTTTCCTCCCACACCTCAACCGTTCCAACACATCCATTTCTCACGGAATCTCTCCTCCATGCCTGTCCACAGAGCCACCTTTTCACAATTTCCATTTCCATCTTTATACAATTAGTCAATAAACGCAAGTTCAGGTTCTCGTGGCGATTGATGACGTTTTTACATAATATGGTAACAAGATTCACAAAATTATTATCATTAACACCAAACAATGCTTCCCTCTGAGTGATCTCAATTTCGTGCAAACCATTCAAGGAGTTAAGTAAAGCATTCACCTCTCGCCAGAAACGTCTAACATGGCGACATGACCAGTACTTGTGCACAATGCTGTCACGAAACAGTTTGCACCTCTTATACATTTTTGTATCCTCAATTTTCATTCTATACAATAGGCTTCTTGTTCCTGCTATTTTTGTTATAACTTTGTATTGGACCATTTGCAAGTACATCAAACGTGTGCTGAGATATATCATGTTATATGTTTCCGGCCAATTAATGTCACCCAATTGAGTTTCCCAGAACAATTCCCACGAGTTCGCACTATTTGTTTTAATTTGTTCCTTAACATTTGGTCGTAAAATGATCGTGCTCCACCTTTTTGTTTCATAAGGAAATATATTTGTAGATGTATAAGCGGCCCTATTTGTTTTCTATGGTTTAATGTTCTCCATGCTCTCGGTAAACTTTGTATTAGGCCAATATAATCAAAATAAGTACATTGCACATCAAAAACACTGTTCTATAAACCCCGTCGCTTTTGCTCAAACCACTGTCGCAAAAACTTAATCTCTTCTTCGCTGTATTAGCGGCCACCAGAACAGGACGAAAGTCCAACAACAGTCCGATAGAACCGACAAAAGGCTATACAAATCAAATCACTTTCAAATAAACTAGTAAGAGGCGCCATGCCATCTCACGCACTCACTCACTTCACGGGCGCCACGCCCTGTCACTGAAGATCCGTCACGTCTTCACAGCTCAACATTCACAGTGTCAATCCCCCCCTGCCACACCCTTGAAATTCCACGACGGCTCACTCGCCACGTAATCGTATCAAAAGCGCCAAACAAACTTAATACACGTCATGAGCCCTGTTCCAGCTGTCAGCACAGTTTTTGTCAGCAGGACCTCCAACCTCTCCTCCAGAAAAGTAACATCAGCGCCATAATCGCCTCTTGTTTGTGCTAAGCAAAGGGAACTCAAATCTTTATACCATTAAAAAATATTGGGCTGCCACTTCGTGCACTTACGGTTTTTCATCAGCACAAACAGCAGGCCGTCAGCCCGTAAAACCTCTAGAACTAGTTCCCGGGGAGAGGCTACAGTCCTGTGACGTAGGCGCAACGCGGCTCGCTGATTGGTGCTGACAAAACTGTGCTGACAGGTGGAACAGGGCTCATAGCCCTGTTCCAGCTGTGAGCACAGTTTTGTCAGCAGGACCTCTAACCTCTCCTCCAGAAAAGTAATATCAGCGCCATAATCGCCTCTAGTTTGTGCGAAGCAAAGGGAACTTCAACCTTTATACCATTAAAAAATATTAGACTGCCACTTCGTGCACTTGCTATTTTTCATCAGCCCAAACAGCAGGCCGTCAGCCCGCAAAACCTCTAGAACTGAGTTCCCGGGAAGAGGCTACAGCCCTGTGACGTAGGCGCAACGCGGCCCGCTGATTGGTGCTGACAAAACTGTGCTGACAGCTGGAACAGGGCTCATGTCTGGACAATTCCCTTCACCTTCACACACGAATTCCTTTGACAAGTAAAGTGCCATTTGACTCTAGCCAGTCTAAATAGAACCAGAGGTTTTGAATTGTGTCACGAGGTGGCAGCACTAAACAGACGATCCACTACTCCCGGCAGCAGCCAAACGGTCACGAGGAGAGCGGGCGATTGAAATATCCAACAAACACCTTTAAATTGATCAAAATCGTAGATTTCTCCCGTACCAGGGCTTATTATGTCGTTTAAATTTTGCAAGCCACTTACTCTCCACTGTACTATTTCCACGTCCTTGAATTTAGTTTCATTGGAATAAAAAAGGCTGCAACTACTCATGTCATAGGGGTCAATAATCAACGACGTTGAAAAATAGGCGTAAGCCTGAAAGGTTTCTTTCCAAAACGGATTTGATACGTGCCTGGCTATAATATCAATAGAACGTGAGTTTCGCTCCCAAATGCATATTTCCCTTAATATAACCTCATCTCATAGCTGTGGCCAGCTATATTCCGTGCATATATGTCTCCAAATCCAGGTTACTTTTAACGCCGCAATGTAAGCTTCAATTTCAGTCATCGCTAGTCCTCATCCTACGTATGATTTATAAATGCTACTTCTTTTAATGCGATATGATTTTCCGCCCCATACAAAATTAAATAGTTCTTCTTCAAACTTCTTTATGAAAATATCAGGAGGCTTAGGCAGAGACGTGAAAATAGGTGTGAACATTGGAATAATCAGCGATATCAACACCACTATTTTGCATTTTAGTTGTAAGAAAACGGGGCCGCCAATTTTTAAGTATCGCCTTCGCATGCTGCAATTTTCGTTCGTAATTTTCTTCATACACATCTGAGTCCTCATTTGCAAAATAGATACCCAGAATGTTCAACTTTTTTACCCAACGGAAGTTCATATCTTCAGAGATCGGATTCCGACTTTCCGCCTCAAAACCCGCCCAAAAGGCCTCAGTGTTTTCAATGTTAGGTCAGTGCCAGTGTTCTTAACTGGAGCTGCGCAATGCCCCCGGTGCCATGTAGGGGCCCCGCGTCGGGGAGTGTCTGATGCGCGAGCCCGTAGGGCTCCTGCAATTCTCCCTTTGTTTGAATGTGTTTTAAGTGTATTGATGTATTGATGAAATAATATACTGTGTATGGCTGTAGATAGCGAAAACCAGGAAACAGCGGTAGATAGCACATCTGAATGCCTAGAGAAAACATATGAGCCACTTTTATCAGGTAAAATTTGAGGTCATTGACCCTCGCCTCGTTGGGAGTGTCTGTGTGAAAACACCTCCCTCGGGTTTTTCCAGCGGAACGAAAAAAAACGGCGGTGCGAAGCGCACTGTACTTGACACGCCTTATCTTTGATCGATCCCGCAACTTTCCCCAAATTTTTAGTTTGGGTCATCTCAGGTCAGGTCACCAGTGCCGGTCAGGTGACCTCACCTAAAAAATATGTAGGGTAACGTAAGTAAGAAATCGGAGAGTCAAACGGATTGAAACTTACAACACATAATGGCCTGCCGAGTTCTACAAAATGTGTTCCGGGACTTTTCATATCGACCCAAGACCCATAAGACCCAAGGTAAAGTACGTACCATGACCTTTCCATTGGAAATACATGGGAAAACAGAAACTGGGCTGTATTTGTGTAGATAAAGCTTAGAAAACCTTCATCTTCTCAAAATCGAAGTATCCTGGGCCGCTTTATAGGTTCATGTTAAAATTTTTGACCTGTGGCCTCTGAGAGGTCATCTGGAACTACTTAAGCAGTTTTTAGACTTAGGTCAATAACTTTGTATGAAATAATGATAAAGCTTTTATTTTTATACCATTACCTTTGGATTACTATTGCGAGTTGATTGATATGCATATTGACTATGCTAGGTCAAAAGGTGACCTTGACCTGACCTGATGTCAGGTCTTTTTGTGTTTTGACCTAGTATGATCATATCTTACATAATTCAATTCACCGTGACAAGAGGAAGCAAATAGTGCCTACAAAATGATTATAACTCAACTCTGTCGGATACAAGAGCCCAAACACTGCTCAAAATGCCAACTTCTTTGACCTGTCATGATCTGTCATCAATATTGACCTGAGCCCAAAAATAACTGACATAGTTCCTTCATGAATTTGTATGAGCTATCCACCAGCGTTCGCGTTTTCTCGCTATCCCGCATAGGTGCCAAGTTCGAGGAGGGGTGTTCAAACACCCCCCATCAGGGTGAAAGTGGCTCGGAGGCCCACGGGGGCGCGGGATAAAGGCCAAGGTATGCCAGAGGAGGATAACATGTGAATAAAGGTTTTCAGTCATTACATCTGAACTAGTAAAGATAGAGCAAAACAATCTAGACCATATTAATCACCGCAGCAACCCTAGTCTAATGACATATGTAAGACGACATTGCTAGGTCAAATTATGTCAAATATAGAATTTGACCTGACCTGAGGTCAGGTCAAGGTTAAATTGGAAGTTAAAATGCAAATCATTAGAACTGCAAGGATAAGCCGAAGCTAATACCGTTCAAATGAACGCTTTACCACTACCATTACTAAGTTATTCCGTTTAAACAATTTTCCCATGTATTTTCAATGGAGAGGTCATGGCTCGTACCTGACCTCAGCTAATTGGTATAAAATATACCGGAGTATATTTTGTAGAACTCGGTGGGCCCATTATTTGATACGAGTTTCGATTGGATAGGTTCTCCCTGTTCTGACTTATGCTATCTGAAACTCTTTTGAGATGAGGTCACCTGACCTTACCTAAGACTACCTAACTTTAAATTTTGACTTAAGTTGTAAACCATCTGCCTTCCAAACCTCTTCAAACCATCGTTCATGGCCTTGTTCTTTCCCATCTGCGATATTGTATGTCTGTATTTGGAATCGTTCTGAGAAAAATCATTGTCAGCTTCAAAAAGTGATCAATCTTTGTGCGAGAATAGTTTCCGGGAGACGTAAATTCGACCACATCTCGGATGTCCTGGAAAAACCCGGCTGGCTGAATTCCAAACAACTTGCTGAATATCACTGCCTCACTCTCATTCACAAAATTGTCACGTCTGGAGAACCAGCCATCCTTGCCTACCGTTTTCAGCGTAACCTGAACTTCCGGGCCCGTGAAACACGACAGGATCGACTCCTCCGCACTCCTCAAATACGTACCGAGGCTGGTAGACGTCAGCTGATTAATCGGGGAGCCATGCTGTACAACTCTCTTCCACCCGACATCACCGGTTGTAGAGCACAAACATTTACGAGGGCATTGCGAGCCCATCTGAAGAGAAGAGAGTGACTTCTTGCTTATGTTGATACGTTCGATCTCATGTTGAGCACTCTTTTACTGACTGATGACTTTTCGCTTTATTTGTATGGTGTCAAATTGCTTATCTGTTTTACCTGAGCTTCCTAGTACATCACTTTCTTGGCTGTGTATGCTTGTATCATTGGTTTTGTGTGATTGAGTGTCTGATGGTGTGCTTGAAATCCTATTAATTCAACCTGAGTGGTCTCCATTGACGCTGGACTAAAAATAGCCATGGTATTTGTGGAGAGTCCAAAGATGTCCAATAAATAAATAAATAAATAATAAATAAAAATGATCAGGAAAACATATGCCACGTACGACGGAGCTACACGTTGCTGATTTTATTATATAACCGAAAAACCGGAAGGGGTACCCGTTTCCCCTGATGCAGGTGTTACGTGCTTTACAAATACAAATATTTTGCCCCGTCAATATAACATAACCAAATAATTTTACTTTCAAAACCATCAAAACACGATCCTCAAAAATATTTACATGACTCCAAACAAATGTTAGTGTATATGGCGACACAGTCAAAAATATATTTTTATATGTGTTTTGGATGCATTTGTTGTGCCTTTGCTTACTTTTCCACATTTTTGTTTCAGTGTTTGACTTGCATTTGGTGTGGAAAGAAAGCGACAAAGCGGCAGCTCAAAACGTGTCTGGAACATTAGGCAAACAGTGGGTGTTGCTTGTGGATGTGGATCAGGAACCGATTCTGAATAATGTAGTCTGAAGTAGCTTAGTTTGTAACATGTAAAATGCAAATTGTAGTCTCAATTAGCCAGCCGTTCAGTTTGCGGAGTGGAAAACGACGGCATTCGGGGTTAGCTAAGAAACTACCGAAAATATCAGCTATAACGTTCGTCAGTTACGTAAAACTACCAAACGATTCCTTTCAATTGATTGATAACGTTTATTGTGTTTTAGAAATACAGTATGCATTAGGGGTGTCATGATTAGTGACAACTAAAAGTGCAAATTACAGCCATTAACAAATCGAATCATCAGTTTACCAACAAGTACTTGAGGAAGATCGGAATTTCCGACACATTTTTTCTCCTGTTTATCCTACTGTTTCACTCCTCCGAATATTTCTTTCAGCTTGGAATCTGGTTTATAAACTTCTTTAAGAGCGATTAATCATAAGTCTCATGTCCGGCTTGCATTGCCAAAAACTTCAAAGCTTCTCCGCCAAGCAGATTCTCCAAGACCACGGCCAGGCCAGATTCATAATGCTTGCAATTATTTTAATGCGCTACCAGCACTGTCTTACGAATATTTGCCACATGGACTGGCAACACAATGATGATCATATTTGATATGAAAATCCACCATACAAGCCCTGTTCCTAAGTGGGAACACTTATCAGATATGCCTTTAAGTTGGACTGTGGGATTTTCCAAATGTACTGCAATTTTTAAGCCATGCTGGCAGCATATTTCTTCTCAAGAGATGCCGTGGAAAAGAGTTCCCAGAACTGTGTAGCGCTTCATTGTTTCAGAGACGGGCCGGGTGGCTTAGTGGCTTCGTTGCCAGTCTACGGATCGGATAACATGGATTAACGTGGGTTCAATCCCCACGGCGGGAAACCGCCTTCCGTGTCCGATCTGACCCGGTGGAGAGGATCCTTAACACCCACGCCAATACTCCCTGTAATTGGGCAAGTGTGCCTGTCGGAAATGGCCCTAATAAAATAAGAAATAATAAAAATAGAGTATAGGCCAAATAAGTATCTTGCTTGTGTCCCTTTTCATTTAGCGCCCAAAGTCACAATTGTGAATACAACTAAACCCAACTGTGCGTCCTCAGACGTGTTCGGAACAAACTCAAGGTGAAATTAGGCCTCAGATTTGGACATTCCGCTTTGGTCGTTGGTTGGGGTAGGACGCGAGGACAGCTGGTGGGGTCTCGGGCAGTGGCATGGTTCGTGTGCTCTTTATTTATTTATTCAGCAGCATCGCCAACAGGTAAATCCACTTACAGGTGAAGTCCAAGCATCAAAAGCGTATTTACAGTGGAACACATCAGACAGTATACAAGCAAGTAACATATAAAAATATAATTGAAAACAATTCAAAACTAAAATTTAAGCAATATACCTAAAAAGACATCGCGACTAAAATCGCACACCATAACAAGTAAAAGAAGACATAAAAGGCCTAAAAAACCAGCCAGCACGGCCAACAAGCCTTACAACCTTGTCACCTATCTTATAACATGGTTTTTGTAAATAGCTAAATCACTTGCAAAACTATCTGCTTCAACATCACGGCTGAATCATCATGTTTGAGAGCCTAGGGAGGCGACAAAACATGCCATTCTGTACGGTATTGATGCGTGCTCGGGGAATATGAAGCAACGTCATTTAGCTTTTGGCAGTGGCATCAAGTGTCAGTGGAGGAATTTCCAACCACAAGATAAGCCAAAGGATGATGTTTTAATTCATTGCTTCTGCATCTGACAGCTCACCGTGGTAGGCAAAAACCACAAAACCGCTGGAAAATCGCGTGATAGCCAAAACGGCAAAACTAATAAGAGTCGGAGACCGCAACCGAGAATCAAAAGCATCAAAAAAGGCGCAATATGGCCACTGCAGTCGATGCGCCCTTAAACCCCAACTATATCCCCAAAATCCCTTCCAATCCTGGCAGTTGGTGCGTCGTTAAACCCCAAAAAACTATAAACCTCAACTATGGTGATAATGACGAGCATCAAAAGCACGATTAGAAGGCTGCCCAGCGGAGTGAGAGCACGCTGGATCGGAATCTTCTCAGAAGAAACGACGTCTCCAGACATCAGGCTCAGCGCCGACTCCTGAACGCCCGAACCCATCGCCCGACCGCCAGTCGCCCGCTCGGCTCGCCCCCGCTGCGCCCCAGGGCACACTGGAGCAAACGGCCTCCAAAACCGGCCAAAATTTCCAATTTTGACATCTTCAACATCGGACTTAATCGTTTGGCTCTGACAGAGAAATGTCCAAAACCTTGGTAAAGCATAATTGTATCCATTGTTCTCTTCTTTAGCCGCTTGCACAGATGCCGGAACACAGCGCATTAAACACGCTGCAGCTCGGCGTCAAGTTGACTCGACATGAGGTACACTGTCCGATGCATTATCATCCATCGGATGATAGCTGCAGCGTGTTTAATGCGCTGTGTTCCAGCATCTGTGCAAGCGGCTAAAGAAGAGAACAATGGATACAATTATGCTTTTCCAAGGTTTTGGACATTTCTCTGTCAGAGCGAAACGATTAAGTCCGATGTTGAAGATGTCAAAATTGGAGGTTTTGGCCGGTTTTGGAGGCCGTTTGCTCCAGTGTGCCCTGGGGCGCGGCAGGGGCGAGCCGAGCGGGCGACTGGCGGTCGGGCGATGGGTTCGGGCGTTCAGGAGTCGGCGCTGAGCCTGATGTCTGGAGACGTCGTTTCTTCTGAGAAGATTCCGATCCAGCATGCTCTCACTCCGCTGGGCAGCCTTCTAATCGTGCTTTTGATGCTCGTCATAATCACCATAGTTAGGGTTTATAATTTTTGGGGTTTAACAACGCACCAACTGCCAGGATTGGAAGGGATTTTGGGGATATAGGCGTGGGTTTAGCGTGGATTGCGTGGCGTGGATTTGGGTTTAAGGGCGCATCGACTGCAGTGGCCATATTGCGCCTTTTTGATGCTTTTGATTCTCGTTTGCGGTCTCCAACTCTTATTAGTTTTGCCGCTTTGGCCATCACGCGATTTTCCGGCGGTTTTGTGGTTTTTGCCTACCACGGTGAGCTGTCAGATGCAGAAGCAATGAATTAAAACATCATCCTTTGGCTTATCTTGTGGTTGGAAATTCCTCCACTGACACTTGATGCCACTGCCAAAAGCTAAATGACGTTGCTTCATATTCCCCGAGCAAGCACCAATACTGTACAGAACGGCATGTTTTGTCGCCTCCCTAGGCTCTCAAACATGATGATTCAGCCGTGATGTTGAAGCAGATAGTTTTGCAAGTGATTTAGCTATTTACAAAAACCATGTTATAAGATAGGTGGCAAGGTTGTAAGGTTTGTTGGCCGTGCTGGCTGATTTTTTTCAGGCCTTTTATGTCTTCTTTTACTTGTTATGGTGCGCGATTTTAGTCGCGATGTCTTTTTTAGGTATATTGCTTAAATTTTAGTTTTGAATTGTTTTTATTTATATTTTTATATGTTACTTGCTTGTATACTGTCTGATGTGTTCCACTGTAAATACGCTTTTGATGCTTGGACTTCACCTGTAAGTGGATTTACCTGTTGGCGATGCTGCTGAATAAATAAATAAAGAGCACACGAACCATGCCACTGCCCGAGACCCCACCAGCTGTACTTGCGTCCTAACCCAACCAACGACCAAAGCGGAATGTCCAAATCTGAGGCTTAATTTAACCTTGAGTTTGTTCCGAACACGTCTGAGGACGCACAGTTGGGTTTCGTGGTATTCACAATTGTGACTTTGGGCGCTAAAGGGAAAGGGACACAAGCAAGATACTTATTTGGCCTATACTTTATTTTTATTATTTTTTATTTTATTAGGGCCACTCCCGACAGGTACACTTGCCCAATTACAGGGAGTATTGGCGTCGGTGTTTAAGGATCCTCTCCACCGGGTCAGATCGGACACGGAAGGCGGTTTCCCGCCGTGGGGATTGAACCCACGTTAATCCATGCTATCCAATCCGTAGACTGGCAACGAAGCCACTAAGCCACCCGGCCCGTTTCTGAAACAATGAAGCGCTACACTGTTCTGGGAACTCTTTTCCACGGCATCTCTTAAAAAGAAATATGCTGCCAGCATGGCTTAAAAATTGCAGTACATTTGGAAAATCCCACAGCCCAACTTAAAAGCATATCTGATAAGTGTTCCCACTTAGGAACAGGGCTTGTATGGTGGATTCTCATATCAAATATGATCATGATTGTGTTGCCAGTCCATGTGGCAAAGATTCGTAAGACAGTGCTGGTAGCGCATTAAAATAAATGCAAGCATTATGAATCTGGCCTGGCCGTGGTCTTGGAGAATCTGCTTGGCGGAGAAGCTTTGAAGTTTTTGGCAATGTAAGCCGGAAATGAGCCTTATGATTAATCGCCCTTAAAGAAGTTTATAAACCAGATTCCAAGCTGAAAGAAATATTCGAAGGAGTGAAACAGTAGGATAAACAGGAGAAAAATGTGTCGGAAATTCCGATCTTCCTCAAGTACTTGTTGGTAAACTGATGATTCGATTTGTTAATGGCTGTAATTTGCACTTTTAATTGTCACTAATCAAGACCCCCCTAATGCATACTGTATTTCTAAAACACAATAATCGTTATCAATCAATTAAAAGGAATCGTTTGGCAGTTTTACGTAAATGAAGAACGTTACAGCTGATAATTTCGGTAGTTTCCTAGCCAACCCCGAATGCCGTCGTTTTCTCACTCCGCAGACTGAACGACTGGGTAATTGAGACTACAATTTGCATTTTACATGTTACAAACTAAGCCACTTCAGACTACATTATTCAGAATCGGTTCCTGATCCACATCCACAAGCAACACCCACTGTTTGCCTAATGTTCCAGACACGTTTTGAGCTGCCGCTTTGTCGCTTTCTTTCCACACCAAATGCAAGTCAAACACTGAAACAAAAATGTGGAAAAGTAAGCAAAGGCACAACAAATGCATCCAAAACACACATAAAAATATATTTTTTGACTGTGTCGCCATATACACTAACATTTGTTTGGAGTCCATGTAAATATTTTTGGGGATCGTGTTTTGATGGTTTTGAAAGTATAATTATTTGGTTATATTATATTGACGGGGCAAAATATTTGTATTTGTAAAGCACGTAACACCTGCATCAGGGGAAACGGGTACCCCTTCCGGGTTTTTGGTTATATAATAAAATTAGCAACGTGTAGCTCCGTCGTACTTGGCATATGTTTTCTCTGATCATGTTTATTTATTATTTATTTATTTATTTATTGGACATCTTTGGACTCTCCACAAATAACATGGCTATTTTTAGTCCAGCGTCAATGGAGACCACTCAGGTTGAATTAATAGGATTTCAAGCACACCATCAGACACTCACTCACACAAAACCAATGATACAAGCATACACAGCCAAGCAAGTGATGTACTAGGAAGCTCAGGTAAAACAGATAAGCAATTTGACACCATACAAATAAAGCGAAAAATCATCAGTCAGTAAAAGAGTGCTCAACATGAGATCGAAAGTATCAACATAAGCAAGAAGTCACTCTCTACTCTTCAGATGGGCTCGCAATGCCCTCGTAAATGTTTGTGCTCTACAACCGGTGATGTCGGGTGGAAGAGAGTTGTACAGCATGGCTCCCCGATAAATCAGCTGACGTCTACCAGCCTCGGTACGTATTTGAGGAGTGCGGAGGAGTCGATCCTGTCGTGTTTCACGGGCCCGGAAGTTTAGGTTACGCTGAAAACGGTAGGCAAGGATGGCTGGTTCTCCAGACGTGACAATTTTGTGAATGAGAGTGAGGCAGTGATATTCAGCAAGTTGTTTGGAATTCAGCCAGCCGGGTCTTTCCAGGACATCCGAGATGTGGTCGAATTTACGTCTCCCGGAAAATATTCTCGCTCAAAGATTGATCACTTTTTTGAAGCTGACAATGATTTTTCTCAGAACGATTCCAAATACAGACATACAATATCGCAGATGGGAAAGAACAAGGCCATGAACCTAGCAATGTCGTCTTACATATGTCATTAGACTAGGCTTGCTGCGATGATTATTATGGTCTAGATTGTTTTGCTCTATCTTTCCTAGTTCAGATGTAATGACTGAAAACCTTTATTCACATGTTATCCTCCTCTGGCATACCTTGGCCTTTAACCCGCGCCCCCGTGGGCCTCCGAGCCACTTTCACCCTGATGGGGGGTGTTTTAACACCCCTCTTCGAACTTGCCACCTATGCAGGATAGCGAGAAAACGCGAACGCTGGTGGGTAGCTCATACAAATTCATGAAGGAAATATTTCAGTCATTTTTGGGCTCAGGTCAATATTGATGACAGATCATGACAGGTCAAAGAAGTTGGCATTTTGAGCAGTGTTTTGGCTCTAGTATCCGACAGAGTTGAGTTATAATCATTTTGTAGGCACTATTTGCTTCCTCTTGTCACGGCGAATTGAATTATGTATGATATGACCATACTAGGTCAAAACACAAAATGACCTGACATCAGGTCAGGTCAAGGTCACCTTTTGACCTAGCATAGTCAATATGCATATCAATCAACTCGCAATAGTAATCCAAAGGTAATGGTATAAAAATGAAAGCTGTATCATTATTTCATACAAAGTTATTGACCTAAGTCTAAAAACTGCTTAAGTAGCTCCTGATGACCTCTCAGAGGCCACAGGTCAAAAATTGTAACATGAACCTAGAAAGCGGCCCAGGATACTTCGATTTGGAGAAGATGAAGGTGTTACAAGCCTTATCTACACGAATACAGCCTAGTTTCTGTTTTCCCATGTATTTCAAATGGAAAGGTCATGGTCCGTACTTTGCCTTGGGTCTTCGATATGAAAAGTCCCGGAACACATTTGTAGAACTCGGCAGGCCATTATGTGTTGTAAGTTTCAATCCGTTTGACTCTCCCATTTCTTACTTACGCTACCCTACATATTTTTTAGGTGAGGTCACCTGACCGGCACTGGTGACCTGACCTGAGATGACCCAAACTAAAAATTTGGGGAAAGTTGCGGGATCGATCAAAGATAAGGCGTGTCAAGTACAGTGCGCTTCGCACCGCCGTTTTTTTCGTTCCGCTGGAAAAACCCGAGGGAGGTGTTTAAACACCCCCAACGAGGCGAGGGTCAATGACCTCAAATTTTACCTGATAAAAGTGGTTCATATGTTTTCTCTAGGCATTCAGATGTGCTATCTACCGCTGTTTCCTGGTTTTCGCTATCTACAGCGATACACAGTATATTATTTCATCAATACATCAATACACTTAAAACACATTCAAACAAAGGGAGAATTGCAGGAGCCCTACGGGCTCGCGCATCAGACACTCCCGACGCGGGGCCCCTACATGACACCGGGGGCATTGCGCAGCTCCAGTTAAGAACACTGGCACTGACCTAACATTGAAAACACTGAGGCCTTTTGGGCGGGTTTTGAGGCGGAAAGTCGGAATCCGATCTGTGAAGATATGAACTTCCGTTGGGTAAAAAAGTTGAACATTCTGGGTATCTATTTTGCAAATGAGGACTCAGATGTGTATGAAGAAAACTACGAACGAAAATTGCAGCATGCGAAGACGATCCTTAAAAATTGGCGGCCTCGTTTTCTTACAACTAAAGGCAAAATAGTGGTGTTGATATCGCTGATTATTCCAATGTTCACACATATTTTCACATCTCTGCCTAAGGCTCCTGATATTTTCATAAAGAAGTTTGAAGAAGAACTATTTAATTTTGTATTGGGCGGAAAATCATATCGCATTAAAAGAAGTAGCATTTATAAATCATACGTAGGATGAGGACTAGCGATGACTGAAATTAAAGCTTACATTGCGGCGTTAAAAGTAACCTGGATTTGGAGACATATATGCACGGAATATAGCTGGCCACAGCTATGAGATGAGGTTATATTAAGGGAAATATGCATTTGGGAGCGAAACTCACGTTCTATTGATATTATAGCCAGTCACGTATCAAATCCGTTTTGGAAAGAAGCCCTTCAGGCTTACGCCTATTTTTCAACGTCGTTGATTATTAACCCCTATGACATGAGTAGTTGCAGCCTTTTTTATTCCAATGAAACTAAATTCAAGGACGTGGAAATAGTACAGTGGAGAGTAAGTGGCTTGCAAAATTTAAACGACATAATAAGCCCTGGTACGGGAGAAATCTACGATTTTGATCAATTTAAAGGTGTTTGTTGGATATTTCAATTGCCTGCTCTCCTCGTGACCGTTTGGCTGCTGCCGGGAGTAGTGGAGCGTTTGTTTAGTGCTGCCACCTCGTGACACGATTCAAAACCTCTGGTTCTATTTAGACTGGCTAGAGTCAAATGCCACTTTACTTGTCAAAGGAGTTCGTGTGAAGGTGAAGGGAATTGTCCAGACATGAGCCCTGAGCCCTGTTCCAGCTGTCAGCAGAGTTTTGTCAGCACCAATCAGCGGGCCGCGTTGCGCCTACGTCACAGGACTGTAGCCTCTCCCCGGGAACTAGTTCTAGAGGTTTTACGGGCTGACGGCCTGCTGTTTGCGCTGATGAAAAATAGTAGGTGCACAAAGTGGCAGCCCAATATTTTTTAATGGTATAAAGGTTTAACTTCCCTTTGCTTAGCACAAACAAGAGGTGATTATGGCGCTGATGTTACTTTTCTGGAGGAGAGGTTAGAGGTCCTGCTGACAAAACTGTGCTGACAGCTGGAACAGGGCTCATGACGTGTATTAAAGTTGTTTGGCGCTTTTGATACGATTACATGGCGAGTGAGCCGTCGTGGAATTTCAAGGGTGTGGCAGCGGGGGATTGACACTGTGAATGTTGAGCTGTGAAGACGTGACGGATCTTCAGTGACAGGGCGTGGCGCCCGTGAAGTGAGTGCGTGAGATGGCATGGCGCCTCTTACTAGTTTATTTGAGAGTGATTTGATTTGTATAGCCTTTTGTCGGTTCTATCGGACTGTTGTTGGACTTTCGTCCTGTTCTGGTGGCCGCTAATATAGCGAAGAAGAGATTAAGTTTTTGCGACAGTGGTTTGAGCAAAAGCTACGGGGTTTATCGAACAGTGTTTTTGATGTGCAATGTACTTATTTGGATTATATTGGTCTAATACAAAGTTTACCGAGAGAATGGAGACCATTAAACCATACAAAACAAATGGATCCGCTTATACATCCACAAATATATTTCCTTATGAAACAAAAACGTGGAGCTCGGTCATTTTACGAACAAATGTTAAGAACAAATAAAAAAATACTGCGAACTCGTGGGAATTGTTCTGGGAAACTCAATTGGGTGACATTAATCGGCCGGAAACTTATAACACGATATATCTCAGCACACGTTTGATGTACTTGCAAATGGTCCAATACAAAGTTATAACAAAAATAGCAGGAACAAGAAGCCTATTGTATAGAATGAAAATTGAGGATACAGAAATGTGTAAGAGGTGCAAACTGTTTCGTGACACCATTGTGCACAAGTACTGGTCATGTCGCTATGTTGGACGTTTCTGGCGAGAGGTGAATGCTTTACTTAAATCCTTGAATGGTTTGCACGAAATTGAGATCACTCAGAGGGAAGCATTGTTTGGTGTTAATGATAATAATTTTGTGAATCTTGTTGCCATATTATGTAAAAACGTCATCAATCGCCACGAGAACCTGAACTTGCGTTTATTGACTAATTGTATAAACATGGAAATGGAAATTGAGAAAAGGTGGCTCTGTGGACAGGCATGGAGGAGAGATTCCGTGAGAAATGGATGTGTTGGAACGGTTGAGGTGTGGGAGGAAAAACAAAATGTTTAGTGTGTTTCTGATGGCTTATGTTTTCCGAACTAGCTCTGTATTTCGGGTCATCTATTTACATTGCGAATTAAGCGGTGGTATGTGATGAAGTGTATGGAAAGTGATATGTACTTACCTTTGGTGAAACTCGCATAAAAATGGACAAATAAAAAAACACCTGAAAAAGAAAAGAAAAAAGAACATCGGTACTGAGGTATGTGAGAAAAGTACAACGTACACAACGCAGATAAAACACAGCAGCAGCACGCGAAACAGCAAGGACCGTATCGGGAAGCCACAGACTGCGCCACCAGAGAAAGCACCAGGCATCACGCTTACAGTACGGACACCATCACCAAGGCTACACTCACACAACCATCAACGGCGCGCACACAGCCCACGCACGGACGCACGGGGCGCCACAGATCGCAACCCAGCGCGGGACGCAGCGCGAGCGGACGGACGGACGAGCGAGCGAGCGGGCAGGCGGGCGGACGGGCCGGCCGGCCAGCTGATTCGCGGCCCGGCCGAGGCGCGAGCGAGCCCACCGGCAAGTCGGCGAGAGCCAACGGCTCCGGCAGGCCGGGGCGGAGCCATCCGCCCCACCCGGCGGCACACCAGCGCGGCAAAGCAACCGCTCAGCGGCGGCAAGCCAGGCCCCGGCCTGCCGGAAACACTGAAATGAGAGAGAAGTATGTAGTTACCAGGCGGAGGAATTAAGGCTTTTGGTTCGTAGATGCTGTACCGAGACGGGTCACGGGAGAGTTCAGAGGCGCACGGTAAAATCAATTTTAATTTAACTTAGGGCTTTGACAGGGGGGTGTCGGAGGCGTGCCTGTTAGATGCCCCTAACTGCCAGGTCAGAGCTCCGCGCAAGTTATGTGCCTGAGGAGTGAAATAAAGAGCCAGTGCCGAGGGTAATCAAGAGGAGGAAGAATGAAAAACTGTACCAATGTATCTGAAATTTAGGTTAAGTTAGTAGGAATCCAGATATAATTTTCCTGCTACTTTTTTAAAGAACACTTTATTGGGCGGTATACCTGGAAGATTCCTTATCTTTGAGGCAACAATGCTGTTCCAAGTTCGAGGGGCCGAGATAAAGAGGGAGAATTTACGGTACACGGTGGGAGCAAAGGGTATCTGAAAGTGTTGACTTCGCCGCACAACACTCCTGGTTACATTTACGTCGATCAGATTAAACTGACTAGACATTGGGGAAGGGAGAGAACCAAGCAAGAATGAATGCAAAAATTTAATTTTGCTAAATCCTACAATGTCATGAATTTTGAGGATTTGGTCCTTTCTGAAAATGAGGCTACTAGGGGCAAGTCTTTCAGCGCCATCAATCATTCTGACTACTCGTTTCTGGAGTAGATGTAGTTCATATAATCTGAAGTCATAGGTACTACCCCAAATTTGAATACCATAGCTTAGAAATGGAAGAATAACGCGTTGTACAACAGGAGAAGGAGCCTAGAATCCAGAATATGTTTGCAGCGTTAAATAAGCCCAATGTTACGTGCAACAGTATTTTCAACGTTCTTTATATTCTATCTAGCGTGGTTCTCGAGATCCTGGGGAAGGGAGTTCCCGTCCTCCCGTCAAAGCGAATCTGGCTCAGACCCCCGGGCAATGCGCGTGTTAGTAACGACAAATACAGCGCCTCAGATGTAAATCAAATACAATCCGGTTCCGTGTGTGGTAACGAATCGTCTGAGAGCTTGTATTTTAAATAATAACGCGTTTGTTTCTTCTACCTACTCTGGCCTAGATATTAACGGTTAATATAAGATATATAATAACAAATATTGGCGAAATATTCAGCGGATCAAACGTGGATAATAAATATTTGTGAGACAGCCGGAACGGTCGACGTAACAGTTTGTCTCGTACGATTAGGAAAACTCTGGTGCATTCCTTAAAATGGTCAGCAACATTTATATAATCAGAGTGATGTAGCACTTTTCTGCAGCGGCTTAGCAACAGTGGGGGATTTAGATGCTGCAGCTACTTTGGCCATTTGCACCCTTACTGCTAGATGTGTCTTTCCACTGGACGGGAAACTCCTGCTGGCTGGCGAGTATATCATTCCTCAACCGTCACTTATTCTACCTTATATACAAAAGGTAGTTTATTTTTGCCTTTTTGTGCTGTTTTTATTTTGATATTTTGGTTAAGAGAAATAAAAAATGAAAACTCGCGTGTTTTTACAAAATAGTTAATGCTTAGGAGTATATTTACAACACTGAGAGAAAAAATAACCCCGATATCTAGCGTAAACCGGTGCAATTTTAACACCTCGTTTCAGCGTGCCAGTACTCTAGTTCGTGGAGGATTGGCACTCCATCTAAGAGGTTTCTGCTCCTCGCTACATTGGAGTGAATCTTCCCTAATATGAGCGTACAGTCACTCTGGGGGAGTAATGACACTCCCTATTGTGTGCTTAAATATACCGCTCACTCCACAAAACAGAGTGTTCAAAATATAGAATAAAGCCAATAGGGGGAGTGACGGTGCAAAAACCACCCCCTCTTTTGGAGTAACTTCGATTTACTCTACCATTGAGTATGTTCACTCTCGAAACCAGACAGGGAAGCACGGTCACGTGACATCAAAACGATTTCATGCCAGCTGATGATTGGACCTCGTATTCCGGAGATATTCAAACGGGACAAGTAAAAAAGCGTCAACGTAAAGTAAAGGATGCAGTTCGATGTAATTTTAGCAGTGCCACCAGCGGAGACTATTCTAGTGCACAGAATTTTCACCGACGCTTTATAAAAAATTGGACCCTGGAAAGGTAGTATTTGCATAGAAATAATGTGTGGAACGGTGGAAAAGATATATATTCAGACGGTTTTCTACCATACTCAGCGACGGTGGGACGTCCAAATTTAAGGGGGGCACCATGAGATTTTCAACCCATAGGCGGATGCAGGGGGAAAGGGGAGCACATGCCCCCCGATCGACTCTCGGCGTCCCCCCCTGAAAGGTCAATGACGCCCCCCTGAAAAGTCGCTTCCCCCAGGATTGGAAAATCGACGCCCACCGATAGAATTTTGCGCCCATCTGATAGGTTTTGCCGGTCAAAAGTGGCGCCCCACCCCCGGGCCGGATGGCGCCCACCCGGGAAGATGCCCCCTGATCGGCAATCCTGGATCCGCCTATGTTTCAACCCATTTCTTTCCAGTCAACGCCATTTGGATATTGTTAAAATTTATGATTTAAGGGAGGGCACCGTGAACCGGTGCCCCCCCCAGTTCCGCCGCCAGTGACCATACTCCCGTCATCTTATAATCTGGCAAAAGTAAAAAATGCCCGGACCAGCGACGGATCCAACTTCCAAGGGGAGGAGAGTGAATAGAAAATTACCCACCCCTCCCCGCCCCATTGGCAGACGCAGAAGGGCTTAGGCGGATTCAGGATTGTCGATTGGGTGGGGGCGGGGGGCACAATCCGGACCAGGGGGTGTCACTTTTGACCGGCAAAGCTTATCAGGTGGGCGCAAAATCATATCCGTGGGCATGGATTTTTGCATAAATTGGGGGGGCATAGGCAGATCCAGGATTGCCGATCGGGGGGGGCACCTTCCCGGGGGCGCCATCCGGACGGGGGGCGCCATCCGGACCAGGGGGGCGGCACTTATGACCCGCAAAAGCTATCAGGTGGGCGCCAAATCCTATCAGTGGGCGCCGACTTTCGCATCCTGGGGGGGTGGGAAGCGACATTTCAGGGGGCGCCATCGACCTTTCAGGGGGCGCCGAGGGTCGATCGGGGGCACGTGCCCCCCTTGCCCCCCTGGATCCGCCTATGGGGGGGTGGGAAGCGACGTTTCAGGGGATACTATTGGCCTTCCAAGGCGACGCCGTGACTATTTCAGGGGGCGACGAGAGTTGACAGGGGGCACCTGCCCTCCTGGATTCGCGTACGGAGGAGGCAGGGACCATGCCCCCAAATGGCAAAATTTTTCCCAATCTTTTAAGAATACTATAGCACTTTTGTACATATACATATATATGTAGTACTATATATATATATATATATATATATATATATATATATATATATATATATATATATATATACGTATAGTTTATTTGTACATATTTATGAGTTCTAGTGGTGTTTATGGGCATCCGAAAAGTGCACGGTAATCAGATTCCCGAACACTTCCTGAGGCTATAACTCCCAAATGTTGTGATCTAATGAAGGCCAAAGTTTTCATATTCGGCTTCAGGGCCAATTACAACCCCGTAAACCCATTTCAAAGAAAATCGACTGGGAACCGTGTAGAACCTGGTCGATTTGTGATGGAATTGCCCTAATTAAGTTGAATGTTTTAAATAAAAAAATACAAATTAGAGATCAGTTTTCACCCAAGAATGCATGAAATACAGACAGACGCTATAACAAATGCATATTAATTTACTATTACAAAAAAATCAGCAGAAATCGCGACACAAACAAGCCACAGCAAACCACAGGGAAAATCACACAGTCTGGCGCCTGTTCTCTAGCATCCACATCACCTGAGATCAAACACCTGATCTCCGAGGAGTCTTTAGCCGTTTTCACAACGTGAATAAATTGAAATCAACCTTGGGAGACTTTTGGTAGTTTTTAACATTTCCCAAGCCAAAAAACCGGCATTGATTTCAGTGAAACTATAGAAGTTACAGAAATATGCTTACCCAAAATTGAAAGCAATGACCCTAAATATCTTGATTCTGAGCTTTTCCTGGCATTAAATTCCATAAATAAATTTAAATTAATGGATATATATTTTGGAAATATCCCAAGATCTTGGGGGTCTTTTTGAAAAAATTGACCTCCAGGGTCTGTTTTTTTCAAAAGTCTCCCAAGCCTCCAGATCCGGTCTTTTCGGTCTCTAGGTTTTTCTGCAGGGGATTTTTCAAAGGCTTCCATATGCAGAAGCGAATTTTGAGGTCGGCTACTTAGGCACGAGATGCCAGCTTGACGTCACTAACTACGTCATGGCCAAGAACCAATCACCGGACAGTTTACTGAGAGCAGCATGGCCGCGCTCAAGGCCCTAGAGAGAGGCCGCGTTCGGGAAACTTGGGCGATAATGACGCAACGCCAAGTTTGTTCTCTAATGAATGTTTACTCACGGTATGTGAGCTAGGATCGTTATTTTACATGTATTTTAGGAAAAAATTGAATATTTGATTGAAATTATTTTATGGTTACCAATTTCTTGCCGCAGTCAGGCAGATACAGTCAGGCAGATACAGTCAGGATACAGTCAGATTCCTATCATACAGATTGGGGGTCAATTAAAGGGGCAGGTGCCCCTCCGATCGACCATATGCGCCTCTGGATCATAGGCGGATCCAGGATGGCAGATCGGGGGTACCTTTCCGGGTTGGCGCCATCCGGACCAGGGGCCGCCTTTTTTGACCAGAAAAAAACCTATGAGGTGGGCACCAAATCCCATCGGTGGGCGCCGATTTTCACATTCTGGGGGAACCGAAATTTTAGGGGCACCGTGACCATTTCAGGGGGTGCAGAGGGTCAATCAGAGGGGCACGTGCCCCACCCCCTGGATCTGCCTATGCCCCTGGATGGTTGCGGCGCCGTCTGAAGGGTTGATGGCGCCCCCTGAAATGTCGCTTCCCACCCTTTCTCCAAGGATGTGAAAATGCGCACCCACTGCTAGGATTTTGCGCCCGCCTGAAATATTTTTCCGGTCAAAAATGCGCCCCCCGGTCCGGATGGCACCCCCGGGAAGGCATGGACGGCTCCGAGATTGCCGATCGTCGGGGGCACCTTTCCAGTGTGCGCCGCTATTTGCCTGCAAAACTTTTCAGGTGGGCGCAAAATCCTATCGGTGGGCACTGATTCTCGCATACTAGGGGGATGGTGGTGGGTGGGAAGCGATATTTTAGGGGCGCAATTAAACTTTTAGAGGGTTGCCGTGACGGCGCCGAGGGTCTATCCTACCCCCACCCCCTAGATCGGTGTACGCGAGGTGACGGAATTATTGAGGTGGGAGGTGACGGCACTGGTGAGGCGGAGGGTGACGGCACTAGCAAGGCGGGAGCCGACGGTGTTCGTGAAGCGCGAGGCAATGGATAGTTGGGGAAGGGGGAGACCATGACGCCGTAGACTGCACATCGGCTCATCGAACTTCTTCGTCGATACATCGCCGGTGTCACGTTCACAAATATGGCGAGCACCGACTGAATCAGAGGGGGCCACCGCTGTTCCAAGGAGCCGCCGCTGGCCCGGGTTGGGCCGTCGCCGCCGCTGGTCCGGGTTGGGCCGCAGTTACCCAGGCGACTACCGTTGTCGCAGGCCCAGGTGGGGAAGCCGCCGCCGCCGAATACCTTCTCACAATGCCACGACCGTCAAGTTGCCCCGTAATCTTCGGTAGGCGGCCAACTCCATCGGTGATAGCTCACCAAACATACTTTGGGGTTTGTAGGTCAACATGGTGAAATGGGCGGTGTGTCAGTGAATTGAGCATGGTACAATAATGGTAAAAACAATGTACCTCAACTTCTCACTCTTTGCATAGAATAGTACCATCCATTTTATTTGCCTGGAGTAAATACTCAATAAATGTCAGCTGTAGATGTCTAATGTGCAAAGCCAAGCTTGCTGAAGCATGTGGGGTTGATTCACCCAGCATGTCAACCTCAAACTTTGGTTCACATCACTAGAAGCATAGGAGCTGAAAACGGGGGGAGGCATCTCCCTTGTTGGGCAACCAGGGGATGTCCCCCAAAATTTTTGGTCCGTCATCATTAATGATGTCAGGTACTAAATATGCTCAAAATTGGATTTCTCCAGTTAGCACCAGCTCGGGTCCGTCCACCCTGTAAAAATTATGAGACAGTGCCGCTGACTAGAAGGGGCGCCGATGTGGGGCGCTGAGTGACTTGCTGTCACACAGAATTCACAAATGATGCCAAAGTTAAGCCTGATACTGCACCACTTTATAGCTTGATACGTTTAAGGTATCAAAGGATGAATCCCAATAGCATGACAAAATGATCAACACAGTGACGGATCCAAGGGGGCCCAGGGGCCCGCCCCCCCCTCTTAGCTCCGAAGCGCCTCAGCATAGCTCAGCTCATATCGGGCGCCTTCGGCGCCCGATATGAGCGGCGCGCCTGTACCCATTCCGTGCGCCAAGGTGGTAGATACCACTTATTCCACTTGAAGGAACACATGCTCCTTAAAACCATGGCAAAGCGCCCCTGCCCAAACACTAGACGCCTTTACTGGTCTTTTGCGCCCCAGTAAAATGTTGAAGATGAAATTTAGAAAGCTAACAAAAGCGCCCCGGCAAAGAAAAAGGCGCCACTAGATAGCAAGATTGCGCCATGGGGAAATAATGCACCCCTGAGTAGCCTAGGCGCCCCCTGGATGAAGCGCCCCTGGGTAGCCTAGGCGCCCCCTGGATGAAGCGCCCTACGGATACCATATGCGCCCTTGGCTAAGAAAGGCACCCCTGGGCACCAAAGGCAAATCTTGGTAACATAGGTGAACTGGGCAGCATAAGCGCCCTAAAGATAGAAATAGGCGCTTTAGGAAAATAAAATGCTCACCTTCGGTAGAAAAAGGCGCCCTTTGATAGCCTAGGCGCCCACTGGAAAAAGCGCCCTACGGATGTCATTTGTCATATGCACCCTTGGATAGCAAAGGCGCCCCTGGGTAGCAAAGGTCAAGTATTTCCGATCATCGCACGAACTCACTCATTTGTATAACGCCTTTATATTGCCCCATCTAAATTATTGTGCAATGGTTTGGGGTAGTAATTACGAATCCACTCTCGATAAGATCATCAAATTACAGAAACGTGCTATTCGAATCATCGACAAAAAAACCTATTATTATCACACAAATGAACTGTTTCTAAAATCAAAAATACTTAAATTCCCTGACCTAGTCTCAGAACAAAAAGTTATTATATTGTCGAAAGTATTGGATGGTACAATGCCAGATGTGATATCGTCTCTTTTTCAGAAATACAGAACAACTAATACGAGATTGATTAGACACTTTGAAATAGCTCAGGCTACAACAAATTATAGGAAATTTGCTCTGGCATGCTCTGCACCTGAAATTTGGAACAAAACTATATGTCCAACCTTTAAATGTATAACGGAAGTTCCTCTAAACAAACATGTGCTTAAAACATATATCAGAGAAGTATTCTTTTGCAATTATAGAATTCTTAATAATGAGCCTCGATGACCGGCGCTGATGGTGGTGATGATGTACCGGAGCACAATGTGTGTGGGTGTGGGCGTGCGTGTATGTGAGTGGGATAGTGTGCTTGTAGGTGGGCGAGAGGGAGTACTTGTGGGTGGGAAGGTGGATGTCTGCCGTGCGTGGGTGGGTGACTGCGGTACTCGGTGTGTGTGGGTGTGTACGTGCGCATGTGTGTGGATGTGTAGGCAGGCGTGCGTGCGTGTATTCGGATGTGTGTGTGTGTGTGTGTGTGTGTGTGTGTGTGTGTGTGTGTGTGTGTGTGTGTGTGTGTGTGTGTGTGTGTGTGTGTGTGTGTGTGTGTGTGTGTGTGTGTGTGTGTGTGTGTGTGTGTGTGTGTGTGTGTGTGTGTGTGTGTGTGTGTGTGTGTGTGTGTGTGTGTGCGTGCGTGCGTGCGTGCGTGCGTGTGTCTGACTCCCTGCTGCGCTTGCTTGCTAATTTGCCTGCTTGCTTGCTTGCTTGCCTATGCCTGCATGTCTGCCCTAATTTGCTTTCTGTCTTCCGAGTTCTCTGGCGAATGTTACTAGGCCTCTATCTTTTCGCCAGAATCTCGGAGGGGCTAACACGAATCTCCAGTTTTGGGTAGTCATGTTTGGAAAAGGACTAACAATCTAACCGGTAATGAGCTAAATTATTGTGCATTTAACCTAAATAGACCTGTATTCCTGCTCCCTGTATATTTACAGGGAGCTACTACTGGCAGTTTTTACTAATAGTATGATATTTATTATGCTTTCTTTAAGTTACTTTCTTTTTCCTAGCAGGGCGTGCCGCGACTTGTAATATTTTATGTTCTGGTGGTGTTAACGTTAGGGTACTGTTGTCGTTGGGATCGCGGAGGGGGCACGCCTGGCTACCCGTTTAAATGGATGGCGGACCTTTTCTAGCAATAGAATTGCATGCAAAAAAAGGCGCCCCTAGGAAGGCACCCCTTCGATAGAAACCCGCCTTTGGATAGCCTAGAGGCCCCCTGGATGAAGCGAACTACGGATATCATATGCGCCGTTGGCTAGGAAAGGCGCCCCTGGGCAGCAAAGGCAAATCTTGGTAACATAGGTACCCCGGACAGCATAAGCGCCCCTTAGATAGAAGTAGGCGCTTTAGGAAAATAAGATGCTCACCTTGGGTAGAAAAAGGCGCCCTTTGATAGCCTAGGCGCCCACTGGAAAAAGCGCCCTAAGGATGTCACATGCACCCTTGGATAGCAAAGGCGCCCCTGGACAGCAAAGACAACCCTGGATAACACAAGTGCTGTGGACAGCAAAGGCGCCCCTAGGACGGCAGCCCTTCGATAGAAAAACCGCCTTTGTATAGCCTAGGCGCCCCCTGGATGAAGCGCCCTACGGATAGCATATGCGCCCTTGGCTAGGAAAGGCGCCCCTGGGCTGCAAAGGCAAATCTTGGTAACATAGGTGCCCTGGACAACATAAGCGCCCCTTAGATAGAAATAGGCGCTTTAGAAAATAAAATGCTCACCTTGGGTAGAAAAGGCGCCTTTGATAGCCTAGGCGCCCACTGGAAAAAGCGCCTACGGATGTCATATGCACCCTTGGATAGCAAAGGCGCCCCTGGACAGCAAATAAAACCCTGGATAACACAAGTGCCGTGGACAGCAAAGGTGCCCCTGGGTGGCAAAGGCGCCCCTAGGAAGGCACCCCTTCGATAGAAAAGCCGCCTTTGGATAGCCTAGACGCCCCCTGGATAAACTAGGAGCCCGAGAAGGAAAAAGAGCGCCCCACTGGGAAATACAGGCGCCCTCTGTATAACATAGATGTCCCTTATCCACCTTCAGCTGCCCTGCATTGGAGCAGCGCCCCCAAGAGCAAAGGTGCCCCTGGACAAAAAAGCCGCCTCCTGGTATCAAAGGCGCTCCTAGATAACATATGCGCCTCTTAAATAGGAATAGGCGCTCCAGGAAAGCAAAATGCGCCCTTTGGTTAAGAAAGGTGCCCTTGGATAGCAAAGGCGTCCCTGGACAGCAAAGGCAAATCTGGGAAACATAGGTGCCCTGGACAGAATAGGAGCCCCTTAGATAGAAATAGGCACGTCAGGAAAATAAATGCAACCCTTGGATAGAAAAAGTGCCCTTTGATAGTCCAGGCGCCCACTGTATAAAACGCCGACGGATATCATATGCACTTTTAGATAGCAAAGGCGCCACTGGACAGCAAAGACAACCCTAAGTGCTGTGGACAGCAAAGGCGCCCCTTGGTAGCAAAGGCGCCCCTAGGTAGGCACCCCTTCGATATAAAAACCGCCTTTAGATAGCCTAGGCGCCCCCTGGATGAAGCGCCCTACGGATACTATATACGCCCTTGGCTAGGAAAGGCGCCCCTGGACAGTAAAGGAGAATCTTGGTAACATAGGTGCCCTGGGCAGCATAAGCGCCCCTTAGATAGAAATGGGCGCTTTAGGAAAATAAAATGCTCACCTTGGGTAGAAAAGGCGCCCTTTGATAGCCTAGGCGCCCACTGGAAAAAGCGCCTACGGATGTCATATGCACCCTTGGATAGCAAAGGCGCCCCTGGACAGCAAATAAAACCCTGGATAACACAAGTGCCGTGAACAGCAAAGGTGCCCCTGGGTGGCAAAGGCGTCCCTAGGAAGGCACCCCTTCTATAGAAAAGCCGCCTTTGGATAGCCTAGACGCCCCCTGGATAAACTAGGAGCCCGAGAAGGAAAAAAGAGCGCCCCACTGGGAAATACAGGCGCCCTCTGTATGACATAGATGTCCCTTATCCACCTTCAGCTGCCCTGCATTGGAGCAGCGCCCCCCAAGAGCAAAGGTGCCCCTGGACAAAAAGCCGCCTCCTGGTATCAAAGGCGCTCCTAGATAATATATGCACCTCTTAGATAGGAATAGGCGCTCCAGGAAAGCAAAATGCGCCCCTTTGGTTAAGAAAGGTGCCCTTGGATAGCAAAGGCGTCCCTGGACAGCAAAGGCAAATCTGGGAAACATAGGTGCCCTGGACAGAATAGGAGCCCTTAGATAGAAATAGGCACGTCAGGAAAATAAATGCAACCCTTGGATAGAAAAAGTGCCCTTTGATAGTCCAGGCGCCCACTGTATAAAGCGCCGACGGATATCATATGCACTTTTAGATAGCAAAGGCGCCACTGGACAGCAAAGACAACCCTGGATAACACAAGTGCTTTGGACAGCAAAGGCGCCCCCTGGATAGCAAAGGCGTCCCTAAGAAGGCACCCCTTCGAAAGCAAAGGCGCCTTTGAATAGCCTATGCGCTCCCTATATAAACTAGGTGCCTGAGAAGGAAAATGAGCGCCCCATTGGAAAGTACAGGCTCCCCCTGTATAACATAGATGTCCCTTATCCATCTTCAGCTACACTGGATTGGAGCAGCGACCCTCAAGAGCAAAGGCGCCGCTGGACAAAAAGGCGTCTCCGTATATCAAGGGCACTCTTAGGTAATATATGCACTCCTTACATAGAAATAGGCACTTCAGGGAAGTGAAAGGCGCCCTTGGACAGCCTAGGCGCTCTCTGCATAAAGCGCCCTACAGATATCATATGCGCCCTTGGATAGCAAAGGCGCCCCTGGACAGCAAAGTTAACCCTTCTTGAAATAGATGATCTGGACAGCATAGGCGGCCATGGATAAACTAGGCGCCTGAGAAAGAAAACAAGCGCCTCACCTGAAAGTACAGGCGCCCCCAGGATATCATAGGTGTCCCTTTCCATCTTCAGCTGCCCTACTGTCTATGGTTTGGCACACCTGTCTGACAGTCGCGCGCTCTGTTACAGGGCTCGAGCGCTCAATTTGAGCATGTACTGCCTTTAACTACATTTCATTAACCTATAACTGAAGGCTTAGCGCTCCATCGCTGCAACCGGGTGCCTTTTTCAGTATGTGCGCCCAGTTTCCGAGAACGCTGCCCTTACCAACCAGCAGTCCTTCCCGCTCAGCAGATGAGCGCCTCTTTCTGATAACTAGGCACTTTATTTCCGTGTTCGAGCGCCTTATTTCAGAATTCTTATTCTCCATCTATTTTGGGCTCCTCCTGGATTTCAGAGGCGCCCCCTCAAGTGCAAAGGCGCACCTGGATAGAAAAGTGCGCCCCATGTTTGCAAAGGCGCTCCAAGATAGCATATGTTCCCCTTAGATGGAAATAGGCACTCCAGGAAAGTAAAATGCTGCCTTTGGGTAGCAAAGGTGCCCCTTAACAGCGAAGGCAGCCCTAGATAACAAAGGCTTTCTGGACAGCATAGGTACCCTTGGATAAACTGGTGCCCGGAAGAGAAAAATAGCGCCTCACCGGAGACAAAAAGCACCCCAGGATAACGTAGGGGCATGTATTTCAATCATGTCTGTGATTGAAAAATACACCTAGACAGCATATGCGCCCCTGGATAGAAAGACACCCCTGGGCAGTAACGGCGCCCCTGGAAAGCAATAGTGCGCCCCTGTGGAGAAAAAACCGCCTCCTGAATAACCTAGGCACCGCCCCCGAAATATCAGATGCCCGTGGATAGAACAGACTGCCTTGAATAAAACAGCGGCCCTGGATAGTAAAGGCGCCCTTGGATAGCATAAGCGTTCCTTAGCAACAATATGGGCGCTACATGAGCTCAAGGTTCACGTGCACCTAAACCCAATAATAGGGCAATCAATCGATGCCGAAGCACTCCTTAAAGCACGGGCGCCAAAATTCCTAAGAAGTAAAGGCGCCTCTGGGTAGCAAAGGCGACCCTCGACAGTTGTGTAGGTATTCCTGAATAACAGCAGCGTCCCTTGATAAGAATAGCCCCAAGATGGCACAGGTACCCTGTTGATAGGAAAAGTGCCCCTGAATATCAGAGGCACCCTCTGAATGAGGTGCCCATGGAGAGCATAAGGGCGCCCTATGCATAGCAAATTGCCGCCCTCTGGATAGCCTAAGCGCCCCTTGCATAGGGTACGCGCCACTGGGTAGTATAGGTTACCTTGAATAAAAATACGCCCCTCAATACCATGGTGAACCTGGATAAGAAAAAACTCCCCTTGGGCACTGGGTATCAAAGGCACCCCCGGAACAGCAAAGATGCCCCTGGATAGCTAGGTTGCGTCCATTGGGGAGCGAAGGCGCCCCTGGGTGGCACAGGCGGTGCCTCATCAAAGCAAAGCCCCCCCCAGAGAGCATAGGTGTCCCTGATGAGCACAGGTACTCCTGGACAGCCCCTAAATGGCGTTGCACAATGTTACGATTCCTATTATGACGTATGCTATTATATCAAAGTAAAGGTTATTTAGTGTTTAGATCAAGGTTACATGTCAATTTTAAAGGTCACTGGCCTTGATGATCAAGGCTTTATCAAAGGTCATTGGTAAGCTTGGGCACAGCGCTAGTTATAGCGTAAATTAGGCATAATATGTTGGGTTGTGTCGTAATAGGTCAATGACCTTGAAGGACCTTGACCCCAAAAAATGCAGACATTGTTTAGAGCCCTCCCTTTTGGCCTCAGCCCTGTTCTAGAGTATTCGAGCCCCGTTCCGGCCCGTTGGGGGGGGTGCTTGAACACCCCCTCGAGGTCTCCCAGTGGCATGAAAAAACGTCGGCGCGAAGCGACACAGTACTTGTCACACCTTATCATTGATCAATACCGCGACTTTCCCTCAAAATCTAAGGTTGCATCATCTCAGGTGAGGTCGCCAGTGCAGGTCAAGTGACCTCACCCCAAAAAAATGTTTAAGTTGGCGTAAGTAAGAAAAGGGTGAATCTATCGAATTCAAACTTGTACCATATAATGGGCCCAAAAAGTACTAATACATTTATTGCGGGATTTTTCCCATCGATGGCCTAGGGACAGGTACGAATCATGACCTCTCCATTGAAAATGCATGGGGTAAAACGGAAATTTGCCGAAAAATTGTTCTATGTCTGCAGACGCCGCTTGGAATACCTTCGGATTCCCCAAATCATGGTATCCTAGGCCTCTTTATCACTTCATGTTGCAAGTTTAGACATGTTACCTCTGAGAGTTCATCTGGGGCTTCCTAAGCAGGTTTTAAGACTTGGGTTAATTGCTTTGCAGGAAATATTGATAAAACCCGTATTTTGATACCATTTTTTATTGCTGTTGTGAGTTGATTCATATGCATACTGACTATGCTAGGCTAAATGGTGACCTTGACCAAGCCTTAGGTCAGGTCATTTTTATGTTTTGACCTAGTATAGTCATATTATGCATTATTTGATGATTCGCCGTAACGGGAGGAAGCGAAGAGTGCCTAAAATGATTCAAGCTCAACTCTGGCAGATGCTAGAGTATATACACAGAGACATGTTGTAAGCTTTGTCTCGGGGAGGGGCCCCTAGCGCTGATCGCGGGAAAAATCCCCAATGGCCCCCAGGGGCCCTCAGGGAGTCAGGAAATCTGGCGTGGGTGGAATCCGGTAGGAGGGATTTTGGGTCTCCAAAATCAGCTGAGGGGCCCGTTTCAGTTAGGGGGCCCAGATAAGGGCCCCCGACGAGCTCATTTGACCTCAGTGCCAACACAGGATTCTTAAGACCAGCGTGGGGTGCCTACCTATTTAAACGGTTTCTAAATAAGCTCAGGAGCCCAAAACTAACCCAGGGGTCTAATTTTTAACTCATGGGGCCCAGACACTCTGAGGGGAACTTGCAGAAGCTTAGAAGGCCCATAAAACTAATAGGGCCAGACTAGCTGGGTGCCTCAACGAACTAGTGCCCAGATACGCACAACGGTCCCTAAACAAGCTGAAGGGATCTATATCAGTTAAACGAAAACAATACCAACCCAGGGGACCCTGACCAGCTTAAGGAACACTAATCCAGCTTGGGGCTCAGAGCTCAGAGCTCCTCCTTTTAGCTCAGAGGGCCCAGGACCGATTAAGGGGGCCCTATATCAATAAAAGGGCCCAAAAAGCTTAATAGGCTTCAGCGGCGACATAGGTTTCAAGTTCAGTGTGAGAGCCTGGTTAACTAAAGCGGTCCTAGATCAGCTGAGGGGACTCGATATAAATTCAGGGAAGTCACCGAAAACTCAGGGGCCCAGGCCCGCAGAGGTTCTGCGGCCTATGAGGCTTAGGTTAGCGTCAATCGGTTATTTCAGTATGGAGCCGTTAGCCAGGACAACTGTGATAAGTGGAGGTGGTGGATACGACACCTCAGTTTTTACCATGACCGAATATAACTGTATTTTTGCTCATCGTGCTTCAGTTAGTGTCAGTGGGTGCTTTCAGCATTTTCTACCACGGTACCAGTCGTTAGCTGGCCCGAAATATGCTTGATGGTAAACGTGAACATGTCCTCACTGAGAGGAAGCTTTCATGAAAATAAGCATTTACAAATCCTTTTTAAACGCGTTCTTCATTGACACTGGCCACCTTTTGGGTGTTAAATTGGCCAGTGGCGGATCCAAGGGGAGGGGAAAAAGGCATTCCCCAAACGAAAAAGCTCGGGGCAAAACTGCGTTTTCGCCCCCAAAGCGATCGACCTCTTTTTTCCTACTCCTTCTTAGTTTATAAGCAAGATTTTGGTGTTCCAACTCTCAACTTCAAACAGAACATAAGTTGAAGCTTAACCTGAACCCGACAAAATGCAAAGCGTTTCGGATGACCCTAAAAATTAAGCCAATAGAAACAACATACTTTATTGAAAATACCGCCCTGGAACACGTCAAAATCATTCGTGACCTAGGAGTTGTCTTGGACACCAAGCTCACATTTGCTGACCACATTGATATGTCTGCCAAAAAAGCAAATAGGGCACTAGGTTTGCTGATCCGGTCTTTTCAAGTAGCTGGTCCGAGAGGCCATTTCAGAAGACCAGCAGCGGTTGCATCGTTCTGCGCAAATGTTCGCTCGATACTTGAGTACGGCTGTGTGATCTGGGCAGGAGCTGCAGGGACTCACACTGATAGGCTTGAGAGAACTCAGCATAAATTTTTAATTTGGCTCAACGGGCATTCCCATAATCAATCAGCATCGCTCGCGTACAATGACCTGCTCAACCATTTCAATATGTCATCATTGAAGGCTCGAAGAATGCAGTATGATTTAATGTTCTTACGTAATGTTTTTAGGGGTAGGATAGACTCGTCAGCTTTACTCAACTGTTTTAATCTGTATGTACCCGCCCGACTCTCAAGGCAGCGCAGCCTATGCAATGTTCCGTTCGCCAGGGTGAGAACTGTGAAGGAGGGCTTGTTTGTGAGGTTGCCAACGGCTATGAACGTCTTTTTAAGACAATGCCAGGGGATCGATTTGTTTCACGACTCATTTAATGCGTTTCGTTCGTCAGTTCGAGTATATGTGGCATCGCTTTGATTCACTTTTTTAGGGCTTTATCAATTTACTTTTTTACTCTTTCATGTTTACATGCATGTTAACTATGATCTTTTAGTGTACTACAGTGTAATATTTATCAGTTTTTATTTCTGTAATCCTGATTTTTGTCTTATCATGACGACTGTGTATGCATTTGTATATATTTTTAACAACCTGACTTCATCTGTAATTGGGGACTTCCCCGTTGATGATCTAGTAAATAAAATAAAATGAAAATGAAAATGAAAATGAAAATTGATAAGATGTTCCCTGGCCTGTCCCCTCGAATCCGGAAATGTAAAAAAAACACTGAAGATTATATATTCAGGCACAGCCCTTCATCAGAATCATGAAGTAAATATCAATAATTCTCAGTTATAGTATAGCCAGACTTCCATAGTATAGCAAGTCATAGTATAGCCAGCCTTAGATAGGAAGAAGTATTTCGAGCCCACATTTTTCACTCCGTGAAGTTTTTTGGCTTTTCGCCTCAAATACCCAAAATTCTACGGGCAAGTGATATTGGTAGCGCAGCTTTTTACTGCGTGACGTTTTTTTGCTTTTCGACTTTGGTTTGCTCCTCCCAAACCGACCGGCTAGATCCACCACTGAAATTGGCGCCCCTCAGGTTCGGCGCCCCCAGGTTCGGCGCCCTCCGAGCCTGGCCCCCCTTAACGAAATCCTAGATCCGTCACTGGATCAACATCAGGAAACTCCTTTAGTTACTTTTTAGTTATCTCAGAAAACCTAGGATCTTTTTGGTAAATGAGCAATGCAATCAACAAAGCTACACCATCTTATTATGATGAATTAGCATTATTGTCTGTGGGTATATTTTAAAAACAAGGATAATCTGTACATATCCTGTATTTCACATGAAACCACCTTGCAGCCAATCAAGAAAGCCTGACCTGGCCCGAAAAGCAGATATAGCTCTATTCCAATAATAAGCAAAGTGTTTTGTATTGCTAGTTGCATAGCACATATACCCAAGCAGACCTGAGAAACCAAGATAAATTATAATTTTCTAGTTGCGACCACTTCAAGGTAAAAACCGCTTACAGTCAAAACACCCATACCCTGCAATAAGGATACGGGACGTCGCCACTTAGTTTTTATTTGGGGAGATGCTCCGACTAGAAATAGGGGGATAACGTGCAGTGGGACAAAAGTTTGGACCAAATTGTTTGCGTTCAAATGATGCTGTTCAAACAATTCACCAACAAATTTAGCACGTCTCAGAATTTGGGTGGATCCACACATTAATTGTAATGAGAATGCAGAAAACTTACATCATTCAACCCCAAAAATTTGGCATAATATCCACCCTGATTTACATTTAGGGATTCCTCTGCCTGTTACCCTTTGTTTAGGACATCCCTGCTCGTATGCGAGTTGGTTACCAAGGTAATAAACTTTTTATCAATGTAATTGGAAAGTTACCTGAGTATTACACGAGCAGACGTTACCCTAGTCCCTACTCCTTTTGTTTTGAACTTATTACACAGCTAATATACAAGCTGAGAGAAAAAACATAAGTGATTGAAGGGACTGGGGTAGCAGGAGTATAACTGATGCAAATTTCACTCATTATATGACTTATTAAAGTTGAATTTCATTCTATTAAAATCCGCAACACTCAACACAGGCTGCCCGGCGACACTGAAACATTGCCAGATGTGCCAGATAATTGTACTCAATAAATTCCCAAGACTCTTGTGAAAATCCGACAAATGGCAGCAATCCTACAGTGCTACCAAAAAACCTTTCAAAAAGTCTCCCAAGATTTAATTCACGTTGTGAAAACGGCTTATATCACTCGATGAACCAACGGCACGGGGTTTGCTGGCACTTTTGTTCCGTCCTGTATTCCAAGTATCAGTGCTTGTACATAGTGACCGATGATTTTGCTCCACGGTGAAAACTTGGAGTTGAACACCGTTGTCGGCGAAGGTAGCCACCTCCATTTTCCCCGCATAGACCGCACGACCCACGAGTTTCTGGCCGGTCTTGTCCTCCACGGTTTTTTGCCTGAGCGACAGCTCACCCAGAAGCAGGGATAGCTGGGATTATATTTCCCTGGAAAAAAATAAACAAAAAAATAAATATTTTATATTCAATTCGGTGGTTGAACCTGCGTTTTTCAACATCAAACATATGTGCGTGATACTCAGTTAATTCGGAGTTGTATCTAAATTTGAATGTGACTATTTTTGACTATAGTGATTTTCCGTTGCCCGTTTGCTGGCTTATTATTTGTTTTGAACATAAGATTCGTTATCCAGGGCAGAAGTTTTTGAGAAATATCGAGAAGTTTCGTGCCGGGTATGGATCACGGGGGCCATCCTGTCAATGCCATGGTCCCCTTCCAAAGCAGGCCCGTAACCAGGCAAAAACCTCAGGGGAGGTGCAACCAAAGACAGGCACTAGCTGAAAGTCAAGTTTTTTAAGCTCAGATTTCGGGAAGTCTCTATGCCTTCGGTACGGGGCACAGGTGCCGGAACATTTTTTAAGCTCGGGGAGGGGGCAAGAGCCGTGGCCGATGGTAGGGTGAAAGGAAATTCAACCTACCACTTAATTTGATAGGTACCGAAAAGGTTCTGAAATCAGCTCAAAGTTGGGAATTGGGGATGGGGGCACTGCCCCCACAGTTCGACAGTTAGAGGCAGCCACTGCCAACACCACTATGGTTTCTGCGCCCATGCTACATGGGACATACATGGACATACATGGGATATTCTGCGCCCATGCCCAGTGAAATGCTCTGAGCTCGCAGAGAGTGACCAGGCGCCGAGTGCACCCACGTGGCTACGGAACTGCTCTAAACCAAACCAGGTTTACATAATGGAAAAACTGGTCTGTTCGCAAGAATATATTGAAGCGTTTTTATTCGTTTCCAGCATAAACATTTTAAAAGGGACCAGAGAGGTGTGGCCACGTGTCCTCCAACGATTTCCTGATCTCATTCCAATTGAGAGGGAACAGGAAATTTTAGGTATCGTTATTCCCGAACATTGGTCCTGAGACGACACCAACATCGATTTATGGATTTAACTGAGGGTCTCGGGGGCTGAGCCTGGACTCGTACGGCCTGTCATGGGCATTTTGATGGTCATCACCGTCCCGGGTTGAATCCTGGCTATGCCACTACTTCTTGATGCCCGAAAAGAGCTTTTTCGAGGGCACTCTCAGAAGCACTGTCAATTATTTATTATTTTCAAAAACTTAACACAACACGGTATTGATCCCGTATTTCCACAGACTAATCCCAATGCTATTTTCGTCCACACTATCAAAATGCACTTAGACTCTGCCAAAAATAAAAGGGTTAGGGGTAGACCATTTTCATATTGTTGCTGCCAAGAGATTTTCCATGGTTGGATACAAAACTTATCGGATTTGAGCTCATCGTTGCCTTCCGCATTGTCTAGCAATACAAATTTCCAGTTTCATCCCAATTGAGCTGAGATAGGAATTTTTTGGACGAAAAAAGGGGAGCCCGGACCGCTGACCCCCTCTTTTCCCTGTTTTTGGTATGGATGACAATTATACAATGAAATTGAAATCTAACAGGGAAATATGTTTAACCTGAAAGCAGTCGCGGTCAAGATCTTACGAGTACAGTGACAGACCCAAGGGAGGGGAAAGGGAGCCGCGGCCTCCTCACGCCTAAGAGGCGCCAAGCTGGGGGCGAAAAGGCGCCCCCAAAACAACGGTTTACACTAGGTCTTCGAGGCAAAAAATACCCGATCTCCTCTCCCTAGGATACGACATGTGGCGCCCTTGGGTGAAAAAGTCAGCTCCTTTGGGGCGAAAAGTTGCATCCTTCGTTTGGCAAAGTGC
This sequence comes from Lepas anatifera, assembly GCA_034440635.1. Lineage (NCBI taxonomy): Eukaryota > Metazoa > Arthropoda > Thecostraca > Lepadidae > Lepas > Lepas anatifera. The sequence goes on from JAOTON010000209.1 coordinate 151,206, forward strand.
GCCCTCTGAGGCTTGCTCGCCCTTCAACCTTACTGAAATCCTAGACCCGTCACTTCACGTGTATGATTATTCGACAGATGAGGCCATATTGGACGATTGGTGCTTATGGAATTAAACGGACTAGAAATGTATGTTCGGAAAGTTCCACTAGTTGTAAGAGGTACTCACGGTTCAATTTGAGAGGGCCGACATCCTCCTTGCTCGTCAGGAACAATATTCACCTTCATACACCGCATTATCACAGAATAAATGACACAAGAGGATCATGGCTATTTCACAGGAACAGCTTCACTTAAAAACCACTCCACAAACGTCTTCTGACCTTAAGGGTGCGTTACCCTCGACACATGCGCCACACGACATGACCCATCAGAACTAATACCCTGTTTCCCCAACAACAGATGTCAGGTCATTCGTTCATTCATCCTGATACACAGATCGTCCACGTGACACGTTGGTTGTAAACTGTAGCATAGGCGGATCCAGGGGGCAAGGGGGGCACGTGCCCCCCGATCGACCCTCGGCGCCCCCTGAAAGGTCGATGGCGCCCCCTGAAATGTCGCTTCCCACCCCCCCAGGATGCGAAAGTCGGCGCCCACCGATAGGATTTGGCGCCCACCTGATAGCTTTTGCCGGTCATAAGTGGCGCCCCCTGGTCCGGATGGCGCCCCCCCGGTCCGGATGGCGCCCCCGGGAAGGTGCCCCCCGATCGGCAATCCTGGATCCGCCTATGAACTGTAGTACGCTGCGCATTCCACGCATTACGACCCTTCAGGTGACCAAGAACTGCTGCGGCCAAGGTCAGACGCGTCGCAGTAACAGGTGCTCTCGCAGAGGCGGGCCCAGTATTTTTCCGAGGGCAGACTGCTATTGGGCAAATGTCATGATTTCTCTAAATGAGAAAGCGGTTGCAGCTCGCACCACTGTCACCTGGGATGGACCAAAGCTAGCCAAATGGCAAATGGCTCCAAACCGACGCGTCGGGCGCTTCTCGGGTGACGCGGGGCGCTCGAGGTGGCTCCGGGGCTCGTTTGGCGTTGGATACCCTAATGTTTTTTCTGACAGTTCCAGGGTAATAATACTTGCAGATTTCACGTGAATTAATTTCAAGCCAATTTAAGACCTTGCTGTTTAAAGTGTTTCAATTTATACCTCTTACCTGCAATTTTTAGAGGTTTTCAAAATTTCCAAAAATAGTTTTGAAAATAATTGGTATTCACTAGGAGACATCTTTCCAAAAGTTTTGGACGATTTCAGATATTTCTGTGGCTTTTTCAGATGCAAGGTTTTGAATGCTTCGAAACATGCAGTGACGCCACAATTTTATGTCACTGTTGCTTCGAAACTAAGAGTGAAGGTCGGTTTCGACCACTGATTCGGATTTTAGACTTGTTTGTGTTTTGGACTAATGTTTGCCTCGTGAGTTCTGTGTTGTGTTTAGTTTTCATATGCTGCTCAATGGCCCCATTTTGCAAATGCATAGCAAGCATTCGAAACAATGTCGTTGTAATTACACCATATTTAAGGCAAGTCAATACCATTGTACTCATACCATACCATACCATACCATATGAATGTATAACAGGTAAGGTAGCTACTAAGAACTGGTACCGGCACTGATGTAATGCTCGTTCTCGCGATATTTATTTTTTCAATCTGTGGTATAAGAACTATGACCAAATCATTAATGCTGAAGATGACTGTTGAAAACAATACTGTACAAACTAATTCTAATTAATGAGTTTTGGCAACATTTGAAACGAATTAAAGACCAAAATCAAAACCAACGCACAAAAAATAAAGAAACTCTCAAAGAAAAACATGGAAGTGCGCGAGTGCAATTCAATTAAATTGTCCTTGCTCCAAAGTAGAAAAAATTTTATATATATATATATATATATATATATATATATATATATATATATATATATATATATGTACTTATATGCATGCCATGGATGGAGATCTGTTCTCAATCCAGGGGGTCCTGGGTGGGTTAAAGCTAGCCTGGCAATACAAGCCCCATAAAAATACTGTGGGAGATTCAAAATCCAAGGGCTCCTACCCCTCCCCCCACCGTGATTTCCACCCATGGTATGTTTCAATCGAGGCAGTAAAACAAATAATCAAATAAAGACGGATGAAGCTCTCTGTCCGCGATGACAACCGCAGGTCAGCGGCAGCAGCCTAATAAGCATGACATGAAGCTAAACCAGCAGGTGATAGGCTTACCGGAGAGATTACTTGACGCCTGCTGTTGCCACATATTTCCTGGTATTTTACCGCGAATCTCCCGTGAGCCCCCCCACGTCTTATACCTGCAAGGTCCAGCAGCCTCGCCAAGCAAATATCCAGTTTCGAAGTAAGCTGGACGGATTTTCCATTGTTTTTTATGTTGCACATATAAAGTCATGCAATAACAAGGGCTGCATCACTTGATTGCTCGGTGCAGAACTTGAGACTTCTGGTGGTTACAGTTGTTGCTGCTCTCTCTTTCTGCTGCGGTGAGCTACGCCTGCAATAGGTGAGTGACGATGGCTTTTACCTTTATTTGTAGCTGAACTATAAAATATAACAGCTTTGTCGCTCTCAGCTGTGATAAAATGACAAAGCTCAAATGAGTTTTCAAATATTCTCGTTATTCTGTTAGATTCTCTACAGCTTGTTAGAAATAGTGAACGTTGTCTTTTTAGTACAGGCAAATGGGTTTAAAAAAATGTATCAGAAGTTTTAACTGCATCGTTCCGATATTTCGTTTAAGTTTATTTTAAAGTGCTGCAAGCCACAAAAGCTGACTTAATGGAACCGGTAATTTTATGCAAAATATAGCATTCCAATAAATATATTGCTCATATCTTGTTGCACGATGCATTCACATCACTGATGTAAGTAAACGGTTTATTCATATAAAACCTGGAAGTGCTCTCACCTGAGCCTGAAACCTTTTTCCAGTTATGAAGCTGGTGATTCTGCTGTGCGTCTTCCTCGCAGTGGCTTTTGCTGCACCCCAACCTGGACCGCGGAAATTTGCAAAGGGAGGTGCTGACGGTGTAGTCAAGGTTGGACTTTCAGACCAGGGCGAGACTATTCATGTCTCCAGCAAAGCTTATGTAAGTGGGAGAATCATACCGTGGCCAAATAGGGTAAATTAGATGAGCGTAACCATAACGGCTCAGTTCAGTTCAAAAGTATATTTGACCTAGCATATTCTTTAAGCCTCAATTTGTGTACAATTGTGCAAATGAACATGAATAATTTGGCTATTAACATCAAGGGTGCTTCGAGAATCAATTCTCCGTGCTGAGTCAAATGGTAGAAATCTGGAAAAATAGTGCTTTGGAAAATATGGTCAAAATCAGTATTTTTCAAAACCTCTGCGTGGGGAAGAGATGGCAGGGGCACTGTCCGTACCTCCTCTGTTGGCGAACATTTATGGTGCATAATGCATAACAAGTAAAGGACACACATTGCCTATTGGTTGTGTACGCTTATTTCCTTTGAATTCATAAGCTTTTGTTTGAAAATAGCTGAGTGCCTAGCTTCATTTGATCCTATGAAATCCATCAAACGTAATGTGTGCACAACTCGGCACCTCAATCATGCAAGCACACATCATGCACAGCAGTTGATTGGCAAGAGAGGGAAGGAGCAAATGATATATTCTCCTCTCTGACCTTGATCGATAATATTTTTATTTAAAGTCTGAAAGGGGGAAGTACCACTTTGTCGAGATTCTACAAAGAACAATTTAAGAACAAGAGAGGTCTGCAAATCAGAAAACAACATTTTTTCCCACTTCCATAGGCTAAACACCAAAGTAGCTTCTCTTTTCTAACAATAAGTGACGTCATCAAAATGACAGCTTAAATAATCAGTGAAATCCCAGATCTTTATCATAGACTCGCTGTAAAAGCCCATTCACAGCGTTTCCGCATGACACAATTTGTGTGCAGTACAAGAAGTACTGGTGCAAAAACTTAACGTCAGATGTCGTGGCGGCAGCCGTGTTTATTGAGTGGTCGAACGATAATGCACATTTCTGATGTAAATAAACAATTTCAGAGTTCGATTTTGACAACAAAATTGATTACTGTCCTGAGAATTCCGTGGGAGGAGCAATGTGATGTGTGTTGCAGCCATTGGGCGAAATTTAGCCCAAATGCACATTGACTGGACGCTAACTTACCCGAGGCTTTCGGTCCACACGCAGTTACATGCTGGTTCACCCGATAGCATGATATTTTCAGCGAGTGGGTGAGGCTCGGGGCTTACGACCAATCAAATTACTGCTACCATATGTAAGGTATTCCTTCAGGGTTTGAAATAAGCCAATGATCCCCTTTACTTTGAACTTTAAAGCAGGCGGAAATTTTATATCGAGAGGTTTGGGTGAAATTATTTATGCCAATAGTGGTTTTTCAACACGCTCTACAAAACTGCTATCTCAGTTCAAAACCCATTATAAAAGTGGGACACTTCCTTTGACAGGAATCGGGCTTGTTAGCCTTGATTATTCAGGGCCCTAGTTTTATCCATTGATTATCAAGACCCATAGAACTTGGCCCCATCTTACAACCGGCAACAGTGAAAGAATGTTAAGGATAGCAAGGTCAAGTCACCTCATGGATTGTTCCAGGGTTGCCAGATGAAAAATGGGATTTTTCGCCAAATTTGATTTACCATTTCGCCAAATTAAACCAAATCCAGTTATCAATTCGCCACGATATCGCCAATGATGAAATCTTACGATCGTAAGCCGGAAAATCAGAATCTGAGAAAACACACCTCGTGCGCCTAGTACCGGAATTCCGCACGAGTTATTTTAAATGAGGTAGCTAGAATATGTATAGAGCACATCATAAACATTGGTATTCATTATCTAATTTTTCCTAGAACGCACCACTGCAATGGCACTGGCCAACAAATACGAATTGGAAAAGCGAATCCCCACCCGAATTCAACCCATCCAACGCAACCACACCCGACTATGCCGCCGAGCGGTCTTGAGACTCATTGGAGGAAGGGGCTGTTTCTTGCGACCACCGTGCGACCTTTCCTTTACTCAATCGTTTTATATATAAACGATATATATATATATATATATATATATATATATATATATATATATATAGTCGCAGTATAAGACTTACGATGGGTCGTTGTTGTTTCGCCTAAATATTATAAAATTTACAACACCCAATTTAAAGGGATAGAATATGTTCCCAAATAGTTTTTAACCCGTCAGGCAGGTCCATTTTTAAATTGTCATTGTTTTTCAAATATTTATCTTTTTACCGAAAATAAAAATGTTTCCTTAATCTCCTTTTAGATGAAAATAAATATTTTCAAAATTTTTTCTCCCAAAGCTTATATATATATAGATATAGAATTTATTTTTATGTTTAAAGAAATTTTTTCGAAATGTTAAATAGAAAATATCAAAATGATTTCTTAACAGTTTAAAATAAATATCAAAGAAAATATTCCGGGGTCGTTCCAAAAAAACGCTTTGTTTTTCACTATTTGGAACCTGTGCGTCAGAAATGTCTTCGTTTATCCACTTAAACAAATCATAGAAGTGTACACTCAAACATAAAAAGACGATTAAATCCCAAAGCTGGTATGCAATTATAAATGAGAGCTTAAAATTCCTCGCTATTTTATGTCTCAGCTGTGTTGTCTTCATCTCTCTTTCCCTAGATTCCGTGGTTTTTAAACATGTAGGCATTCGGACATGCTTAAAATACTGCATAAACTTTGTCCCATTTGAATCATGCTTTTTCTATCTAAGTATCTAACAAACCTCAGGTATTATGCCTCGCAAACTATTATAGATGAAACATTTAACCTGTGTTAAGAACTCACTCTATCTGATTACTTATCTGCTGTACTTATCTAACTATTTATAAATTAACTGCGTTGATTTGTATTTATTCCTGTTTGCTTTGTTTGCTTTTAACTTTCACTTGCTTGTAAGTGTGTTTTGGCATTATATTTTCTGCTCAGTTCGTTTGTTCTGTTTTGTTTTGTTTTTACATCTGCCCATCTCGTTTTTGTTATGTTCTGTCAGTCTTTCTGTTTGATATTGCGTTTTGTTTTTCCTTCGTTTTTTGCTGTTTCTATGAGTGTTGCTTCTTTGTTGGCGCTTTATGTTTTTCTTTTTCTACCTATGTTGATCATCTGAAATAATTTAATAACATGCTCGCCTGCTTCCTTTTGTTCGATGTTGTATACCTATAAATGTTTTTTTGTTGCTCTTTATTACTTTGCCCTGCTCGTGTCTTCTTTTGCTGTTCTGTTCCCTTACTTCTTTTGCCTATCAGTATGGAAAATGAAAAAAAATGATGATGATGATGATTATAAAATTTAAGCCTATGGTCCTGTTTGTTTGTTTGATTAATATTGTTGCATTGTTGTCAATGATGTGAACTGCTTTGTAAAATATGTTTAGTTTTTCCTTGGTATTTTTCAACCTTAATTTGTTCGAGGTTTCATGAATGAGCTCTTGAAGGTTTAGTTGGTTGTGGTATAACATACTGTTTGTCACACTGTGTTGTGTCATTCTGTGTTGCTACTGTTTGTCCAGTCCGCAGAACGCGGCAGGCGACTCGACGAGGCGCTTGGGGCAGCCCAAAAGCCTACCCCAATTGGAGCAGAAATTTGGTTGCTGGGGCAGACTCCTCCAAAGGGTGGGGGGTAATTTTTTATAGAAACAAGTTTTATTTACTCCATTTTAAACGAGACACCAAGAAATTAAACACAATCGTACATCCGACCTGACGACGACGACGTACTCATGACGCTCCACGTACCAAAGCAATAGAAACTCACGTACAGTGCGTACAGCAGCTATCATGCATTCATGATGCACAATTTCAAGGACACCTTTATTCAAACGTAGCTATATTTAAGAGCGAAGACGTTTCGCCCCAGTGACGTCATTTACCCCTGCTTTCAAGCCGTATCAATCGATGCTATTAAAATATTTCAATTGACAATTATATTCAAATATAATAATTTTTTTCCACAGATAAAGCGTTTTGTTCCCTTTTGTTTCCCCACATTTTTATGAAAGCATCTCATAATTTGGAATATTTTCCAAAGAACCAATCGAAGAAACATCCTCTTATGTGACGTCAAATCACGGACCGGCATTTGTTTTTGGCAGGGGAGCTAGCATGACAAGGCGGCCTTTGGCGATAAAAAATAGCGGAGGAAATACAAAAAAACGATATACAGGGAAATTTTATTTTGCGTTGCTATATTGTTTTAGGTAACTAAAATTAAGCTTAGATTACAAATTTAGAAAATAATTATAAATCTAACTTTTGAAAGGCGCCCATTGCCTGATTTTCTATTCAATTCCAGGAACTTTACGTCACTTAAGAAATTCTTTTATCTGGTATCTTTTAACCATATTTCATTTGATGAAAAATATGACGCTTTTGAGACAAATTAGGTTTTCCAGCGCAAGTTTAACCAATGATTGTTGTTTCTTTTCCTTATTTTTCTTCTTCCCTCTGTGATTACCCAGACTGACTGCTACCCCAAGTACTACAACCTGCCCCAAGCTCGACCGACAGCTGCCCCAAATCGGTAGGTTTGCCCCAACGAGATCTCGTCGAAATCTGCCATATTCTGCAGTCTGGCTGTTCGTTGCGTCAAAGTATGGCACACTGTGTGCATATTGTAAGGTCTATTAAAGTTTTCGCTTATTAAACCAGTAGTTAATCAGTCTTTATTTCTCTTCAGAGCAGGTTCACTTAATATGCATCATTTACACTCTCAAGGTGCCTACACAGATAACCAACATGTTTTTTTTACTCTGATTGGGTCTTCTTACTTTGTGTCTGGATTTGAAATTTACTTATATATCATGAGGCTCTTAAAATCCCGCAAAATGCACCACAAGTTGCCCTCAATCCCGCTGTAGGTGCCGCGGGATTGTGTGGGGTTTTTCTTGCGGGACTGCGGTTCTTAAATCTTTCGACTCCATTTTCCCCTCTCCTCCCAAGTAAACATTCACTCCTAAATGTCTATAGCAACGCCTCGGGTCATGGCCTACCCTATGCTTCTTATGATTTTATTTAATCCTTGCGCGTAATATGGGGATAAAAAACGAAGAAAACATATAGAAACCTGCCCCCTGCCTCTAATTTGCTGGATGACCTTCTTGTTATGGTGTACAACGAGAAAGTAAAATGACAGTACATTTAAATGATTTTTTTAGGAAAAAACAGTTCTGTTTCACATGCACATTAAGTTTGCGGGCGTAAATCACCAAATTTGGCTGATTTTATCACCAACCATTCACAAAAGTAAACCGATTGCCAATTGAGGTCCGAAATCGCCAACTTTGACTGCTTTATCACCAATCGCTAAATTGAATAAACCAATCGCCAACGGAGGTCAGAAATCGCCAAATTTGACTGTTCTTATCGCCAATCGCCAAACAAGAAAAACCGATCACCAACAGTGGTTCGAAATCGCCAAATTGGCGAAATTTCGCCACATCTAGTAACCCTGGATTGTTCTGTTGCTTGTTTCCAAGCTGTCCGGATCAGTGAGCTTTATGACCTGTTTTGTGAACAAGCGTTTCAACTTCACTGTTTTGTTTCAGGGCGAGGCGGCTGATGGTGGCGCGAGCATTAACAACGCTAATGCTACCTTCACACAAATAGACTCACTCACCGAAAGCATCATTGCCGCCAAAACCGACGCAGAAAGCGTCCAGTTAACTCAATAGAGCTGCACTGTGACTCTATGGTTGTATGCTACCTGCAATCAGGATCAATAAATAAGGAGATTAAAAAAACATTTGTTTCTCTCATCTGTGGCTTATGACTGATTTGTGGAAAGTGTGTTTTGAGAACGGCGACAAGGCTGGATTTAGGCACACATTCTCCCTAACACAGCACCAGCTGGGATCAAAGGCGGATCCAAGATTCCCGATAGGGGGCGCCACTTTTGACCGGCAAACCCTATCTGGCGGGCACAAAATCCTTTCAGTGGGCGCCGATTTTCGCATCCTGGGGGGTGGGGGGAGCGACATTTCAGGTGGGCCTGACCGAGCTTTCAGGGGGACGCCGATATATATATATATATATATATATATATATATATATATATATATATATATGCATTGTTCATTAAATACAATTGCTTGTTTAGCCGCAGAAGTTTTTTAGATTTAGATTCAATAATACGAATAAGTTTAATGTTATTTTCGGTATGTTTGTGCAAAGTCGTAGCAAAGGACATAAAATAGGTTTAAGTTTCACATAGTAATATTTCACCAAGCTTATGGCATGATCACACACAAAATCGACGCTCTTTAAAAGTATTAATCAGTTTGAATTTTTGAATCCTAATATGAAAGCGCACAGCATATCGACCAATGATCCTTCATCACAAAAATACCAAGCAAACACCTCAATCACGTCTAACACATCACATATCACAAATAACAGGAATACAACAAGCTTACAATGCTTCCTAAATATTCACCGAATATTCCTATCATATAGGGGAAGGTGTGTGAGTTGTTTGGTGTGGATATTGATGATGGGTGACGTGTTTCGGATGTACAGTGTTTCTAGTGTCGTGAGTCTGCGATGATCAGTGCACTGTGCTAGGACTGTGGTGTTTTCTGTCAATATGTTTCGTGTGATATCTGTGTTGTGGTACTCCTGCATGTGTCGTTTAGGTGATCCTTCCTGTAGGTGCATGGTGAGTCGTCTGCTGAGAGAGGTGGTAGTCATACCAATGTAACATACCTTTCGGGTTGCGCAGTCCCCGGCCTTACATTGGAACTGGAATATTACATTGGTCTGCTTGAGTGTCGTGCTCTTCTTTGAGATGTTGTTTACATTAAGAACATTAAGAGCATAGAGTATTAAGAACATAGAACTTAAGAACATTAAGTACATAGAAACATTAAGAACAACACTTACAAATCACTCTTGTCTTAATTTCACAGTTGAATTGAACACTAACGATAAACTCCCGTTTTTAGACCTTATGATCCATGGAAGCGACGAGGTGTTTAAAACTGATGTGTACAGAAAGGAGACAGACGGTGGACGGTGTATGAATGCTAACGGCGACTGCACTGAAACCTACAAAAGAGGTGTTGTGCGGGCCTATATTCACCGGGCTCTAATAAACTGTTCGACTTGGAAACTGTTCGATCGCGAGCTGACCAGGATTCGCCAGTTCTTAGTCAACAATGGCTATAGCAACACTATGTTTGACTCTGTGGTCAAGAATATGCTTCAGAAACATGCTGAGCACCCATCCACCCCAACAGAAACATGCATCAACCTCTACTACAAAAACTTTCTAACACCATCCTGGAAACAAGATGAAAAGGCCATCACGAAGATCATATCGCAAAACACAACAACAACAGATCCAAACACCAAACTCAGACTCAACATCTACTACAGCAGCCCTAAGACATCCAATCTCATTATGCAAAACAACATCTCAAAGAAGAGCACGACACTCAAGCAGACCAATGTAATATACCAGTTCCAATGTAAGGCCGGGGACTGCGCAACCCGAAAGGTATGTTACATTGGTATGACTACCACATCTCTCAGCAGACGACTCACCATGCACCTACAGGAAGGATCACCTAAACGACACATGCAGGAGTACCACAACACAGATATCATACGAAACATATTGACAGAAAAACACCACAGTCCTAGCACAGTGCACTGATCATCGCAGACTCACGACACTAGAAACACTGTACATCCGAAACACGTACCCATCATCAACATCCACACCAAACAACTCACACACCTTCCCCTATATGATAGGAATATTCGGTGAATATTTAGGAAGCATTGTAAGCTTGTTGTATTCCTGTTATTTGCGATATGTGATGTGTTAGACGTGATTGAGGTGTTTGCTTGGTATTTTTGTGATGAAGGATCATTGGTCGATATGCTGTGCGCTTTCATATTAGGATTCAAAAATTCAAACTGATTAATACTTTTAAAGAGCGTCGATTTTGTGTGTGATCATGCCATAAGCTTGGTGAAATATTACTATGTGAAACTTAAACCTATTTTATGTCCTTTGCTACGACTTTGCACAAACATACCGAAAATAACGTCAAACTTATTCGTATTATTGAATCTAAATCTAAAAAACTTTCTGCGGCTAAACAAGCAATTGTATTTAATGAACAATGCATTAAAGAGAATCTGCTCCCCAACTATACAAATATATATATATATATATATATATATATATATATATATATATATATATTATTGAGGTCTGCACAAGATATTGCTTTTCAGCCCTCAATACGGGAAACACAGCACATATATGAATACACACTTTCTTAAACCAGACAAAACTTTACACAACATGACCGATGTAGATAACAATTTTAAAAAATGCACTAGTTAATTTTTAGCCTATCCTTTTTCCTAAATGCTTACTATACATAAGCATAACTCTCTCTCTCTCTCTCTCTCTCTCTCTCGCTCTCTCTCTCTCTCTCTCTCTCTCTCTCTCTCTCTCTCTCTCTCATTACACTGTTCCATGTTTCTACCCCCTGAAAAGAAAACTGTGTTTAGCTTGCTCCGTTCGTACTCTTGGGAGTTTTAGCATATTGCATTTCCCAGACCATTTCATGGGGCGCCGAGGGTCGATCTGGGGACGTGCCTCCCTTTTCCCCCTGGATTCACCTATGGCTGTGTGTAGGAATTGTTGGGGGAGGGGGCGTGCCCGACCAGGCAGCCACCGATGCTCATAGAAAAAACTGATTAATATCGGCCATACTTTGCCTATTGCTGCCTATTGCTAATGCGCAGCGGGGCATTTAGACACCGCATTTGTACTTCACCAGGAGGGAGCTTTCCCTCAACGTCCCAGGAAAATACGCCAAATATTGACCAGCCGTCTGCGGCACCAATTTGAGTGTCACTCATCATCAGAAAAACTTGCTACATCAGCTGCAGCAGACCATCAATGCTCCATCTCACTCAGTGCAGCCGCAGCAGCACCATGGCTCACTCTGAAAATGGGAAAAGGACTGGCAGATGGAATTTAATCCTGATGAATATCAAGCCGTCAGGATCAACAACAAGAAGACCAATCATCATCATTGACAATACCTACCATCCACGGCCAGCGCTTACAAACAACCAACAAAGCGAAGTACCTGGGCGTAACGATTGACAGCAAATTAACATGGGCGGCACATGTTAAGAACAACACACAGACAGGGCTAAAAAAGCTCCGTCCTACCGTCCTCACCGGAGACCCACAAAACCTTTTTGTTACTTGTCAAGCGACCAAATCAAGCTCTGCTGGAAGATGAATACTCAGATGGCGCCTGTCAGAAGGGATTGGTTAAAAAACATCGGCCTTTGGCTTTTGATCTCGACTGTTGCACCCATCTTTCATTTATTGATTTCTTGTACATAGGTCACCCACCATTGGTTAGCTTATACCCTGAGGAGCACCCAGTGAAAAATCGGAATATGATTCTTTTTTAATTTTATATCTAAAGAGGAGTTCACAAGGTCACGAGGTCAAAACCCGACCTGAAGTCAAAGTTTTTTAGTTTTCTTATCTGAACCCTTGTATCTTCTATCCAGCAATATTCATAGAATTAATTCAGATCAGCCACTTTTAAGATACAAAATTATTTCTGATTCAATGTTTGTGTTAGCCTTGGAAATTTCATGACCTCTATCTGGTGACCTCTTTCACCTTTGGTCCTGAAAATGGGCCCAACTTGTTATTTTGTATGGAGAGCCTTGGGTAAAAGTTTGGTGGAAATCCGAGAAGTGGGTCATGTTGGACTTTTTCGTGCCTACCTGGACGATTTTTCCTAGAATGGCTCATCTATGTCCCGAGAGTGGCTAACAAAAGCATCACTATTGGGGGGGGGGTTGAAACCACTATACTGTTCGGAAACGGATACATTCGATATCTTTGCTGGAATATTATTGGATATGCTTAATTCAAGTGAAAATATAGCTTATCACTAGCTCACCACTGTGGATCCGGGCCTCTTGTAGAAAATCCTTGACGACGTCCTGGATGCCAGACAAAGATATGCATATAAACGATTCATTCAGGCCCATTGAGGCAAATTCAACAGCTGACAGCCCTAGCCCTGAGGCAAATTTGACAGCCCTAGGCCGTCCCACTTCAACATGGACCGCGCTCACCTCTGTCTGTCCTCAACTTTGCAGTTGGGCGCCCGGTTTTGACAATTTTCCGACCCTTTTCAGCCCTAAGGTGTTCCATTGTACAAAAGATCGCTCTCATCCACTCTAAGCCGCCCTCTTATGCATGATTTGGCGCACCTTTTCCAGCAGTTGTTGCTCTTTAAAACCATTTGTTACTTTTGAACACCTCTACTTGTTAACCCGCGCCCCACTGGGCGTCCGGCGCCACCTGCGCCCCATCGATCGGGGGCCATCGTTGCCAACAATAACTTCGAAAATATGGTGGTTAGCGCAAATCTGCAAAGTGCATTAGAAAGCTCGCGTGAATTCAGTAAGAAATTACTTCACATGTTTAAGCGCTGAGGTCAATGGTTTGACCTCCAGAGTTTCACGATAGGCTATTTTCACTCAAATATGCAATGCTTTAGAAAACTGGGCGTAACTCTTATGCCATCAGAGCTATTGAGATCTGGTTAACTATATTGGATAGCAAAATGCCAGAACTTTTCCTGCTTTTGAAACGTAATGACCTCCCGCCAGTGGTTTGACTTCCAGAGGTCACCGCGTGACCTCATATGACCCTAGGTCACTTAAAGTCAGAAAGTGACCTTGCCGTATATCAAATGGATGCTAAGGATGAGACATACACGATGGTGTTTGATTTAGTGCTCTAGTTTAATCAGGTCAAAAGTTATTGCTAAAATACTGTTTTTGACCCTGGTTGACCTTGGATGACCTCAGAGAGTTCAAAGGGCAAATATGACCCCCGGGATCCGTGAAAGGGTGTCCAAGCTTTTCTGAGAAAGCCAAGCATTTACAATCGCTTTTGTGGCTTTTAGATCATAAGACAGCTTTTTCCATGTTTTTTTCAATGGGAGAAGGCACCTCGTGACCTGATCTCAGGTCACGAAATCGAAAAATCCCAGATATACACCTTGTAGACCCTGGCGTGGCCATGAAGTGTAGGAAGTTTCAAATCGATCGACTGAGAAACGTAGCTCCTGGTGACCTGACCGTGGGTGACCCGGGGTAAAAAATATCAGGGATGGTGGGGAAATGATAGGGTAAGAGATTGAGACCTCAACCATGGACCTGCGTCTCGTCGTTTTCCTGCTATCCTGAAAAAAACCTTAGGGGGCATCGATGACCCCGGTGGGGCGAGGGTTAATACAATTTTTTTTCAAGTCGCTTCAAGTTCGGTTCTTGGAGCCGGAATCTCCCTTAAATCATCAATGGACTTGTCACGGAGACCTCGATCCCAACATCATAACGAGCAATTCCCACAATGAATGATTAATTTAGAAGCCAAATTTTGACGTTCTTCAAAGCACAGGGACAGCTGCCCTGCTAAGGTCATCTTATCACCAGTTAGCTGCCAGCCGACCTGCGTCGGGTAAACATAGAGCGCCGGAGCGTCTGAGGGAAACCGATCCCAAACCTGCACATTTACTGTCTCTGCATGTTCCTGAGCAGTGGGGTGGAGCACAACACTCTACCAACTGAGCTATCGGTGTGGCACCAGAGGCGCAGAAAGTATGCTGGCTGTCACAAACTCAATGCGACGTATGCCTCCTCTGTCACACAGAGCTGGAAATAATAATTGTACATATACTTGAATACTATTTCCAATATGCTGAATGTCCTCTACCTGTCCCTTACTTTTTGCAGCAGACAAGGTTCTAGCACCAAATCATTACACCATGAAAGTAGTAAGTTTTCATTTATAGATCATGTTTTTGTTTTTGGAAGGAACATATTTCAATTATGGCTCATTTTTTCCAGTATTGGGGTCATAACTATTATTTGCAACTCTGACTGCAGTTTCCCCCAATGACATGCATTTCCTTTTTGAAGAAGTTTCCATTTTTGAAAGTAGTGTTTCCAATTATGGTACTTTACCACATGATTACATGTAGCAATTATCATGAAAATAGTCATTATTGGGAATATACCTATTAATGGGAGCATACATGTGGGTGCGGAAGGAATTGGCGGGAAACCCAGTCATAAGCGGTCCTTCCTAGAACCTTCCTTCCCCTGACGCATGGCATGCTGTGGTGTATGTTTGGTTAAGGCCGTCAAAAGTGTTGACGTTGCATCCAAAGGATGGAGCCGACCACCCAAGTATCAAGTATCAAACACAATTGGGAACCCTAACCGCAGCTTCCCCCCCACTAAACTTCTATCTCACATATCAACAAAAGGGAAAAAATGTCAATGTGAACATAGTATTTGAATCTACCTAAAATGTGTTGGTAAAGTGGACCTTAGGTAGCATTTTTATAAACACATCAAATGCTTAAAATTTGCATCCCACTCACGATCATTACCTGCCTGGTCATTCCTTTTTGCAGTAAAAACTCTGAGGCAACTAGCCTGCATAGATGTAAAATTATGTCTATTGCCCTAATAGGTACAGAGGTATTGGAATTCACATACCAAAGAAAGATCTAGTGTAGTCAACATCCTGCTTGAACTCCATGCAGTTCAGGTCCTGTGCGTTGCTTACCACCACTGGTAGTAAGCAACACACTCCCCCCCAACCAGCGTTTTTCGAAGTCTATTTGTTTCTGAGATTTGCTGTGATTTTCTGAGATAAGAAGGGGTCTACTCGGCCCCCTCCAGTGCACGTTAGTTCCAGGCCCCTCTCCAGTGTGGATGTTAACACTTTGTGGAGGACTGCATTAGCACACATTTGCTATCTGTACAATATTGATATGATAATTTGATCATGAAAACTCACCTGAATCACTGTTGTTGCCAGCCTGTTGCTGGCGCCAACTCTCCCAACTTCCTCCAGCTCCAAATCTATCTAACCAATCTAGGGCACAAATAAACTAAGGCAAAAGCAGACTAAGGAATGAAAAACCAAGCTTGATATGGGAAAGTGCATCAGTCTTACAATAGCCTACATTCATCTTAGATTAGCCATGGGCAGCAATATTTGTTCTAGCTAGTTTTAGCCTGCACTTATCTTAAATATACCTAATGAATATGCCCTCAAAATAAGTGGCTTCATGCCTGTTTAAATTTTTGGCAGGCTCTACATCACATAAACATTTCTAACTTGTCTTGTCGCTGTTGCGCAGTTTAAGTAGAATTGCTGCCCAGCTATGTTTATTTTCTCACTCACTTAGCTACTTTTATTAGTAGCTTTTCAGCGTACTTAATACTAAATTCGAAGAAATAGGGGCCAATAAATCGAAGCCACTCAAACCGTAAATATGATTTAACCTGAAAAAATGGACAGAGAAGTACTTAATAAAGTATCTGCGTTATCGTTAATGCATTAAATATGCCCACAATCGTGTATTTCTCGAAAAAATTTACTGTCACATTTCCGGTATCTAGGCGACAACTTTCTGCAAACTACTAACAATCAGCCCCATTGGGCTGCATGTTAAAATCTGGCAACTGTGACAGTGGTTTGCGGGTTTTCTGCAGCGGGGTCCCTCATTTTAGTAGAAACTGAACACAGTACCAATATTGTATTACTAATGGTACGCTGTGCAATTGAAGAACAGAGCTGCTAAGTTAAAATATTCCCTACACGCTTCATTCTCTATTTCGAAAATATGGGTTTTGATCTTGAGCCAAACAGTCAGGATCGCTATTTTGTCACAATTATGCACCTCAATTTTCGCAAATGTGTCACAAACTCCGGTAGCCGAGTTTGCAAGTTTCTGCACCTCTTTGTGGCACTTCGACGTGAACCGTCCTCATCCCCCCTCCGGTCGCCCTCTGGTTTGTGGTTGGCGCCATTATTTCATAATAAATCGATCATTTTCAGCCCTCGAGCGGCCCACCACAAAATTCATCCTTTTCATCCTCTCTGGACGGTCCTCCATGATTGCCCGCCCTCTTTCCACCATTGTCAGGGGATGCGTGGCTCGGTGGATAGCGTACTTGTACTGTGAGCCATGGATCCTGGGTTCAAGTCCCGGTGGGACCTCTGGATAATTTTTTATAGTCCCCCAAATGGCTCGCCACAGGATAAGAGTTGGTGACGCGTATATTCCCTGGTGGTTTTTGCATCGTTAAAACCGAACACTTGTTATCATTCCACCATTTTTTGCTCTTTAAGGCATTCACCTCCGGATGTCCTCTACTTTGTGGTTGGGTGCCCCTATTTCACCCTTTTAGCCTTAGATCGCTCCACTGCAACATAGACCGCCCTCAGCTTTCAGTGGTAAAAGTTCCTCGAGTTCATTTAGTGTATGCCTTGTATATCAATCGGTGTTATATTTTGCCCAGATCTTCAGATATCACTCAGGATCTCCCATGCCACACCCATGCCCGCCACATAATGGTTGTGTGCCCGCCCAATATGTGGCTTTGGTATCTATTGGAACGACAACATGCTACGATGCAGTATAGCGAGCTGGTAATATCCCGTTTACTATGGAGCAGAATTTGAGCACGATTACAAATATCCCTTATTTTTTAAGAAATATTCCGAATCGTTTGATAGCTCTGTATGATGTATTAAGCCTTGCATCATTTACTAGTCTTGCGGATGTTTTTTTTGCTTTGCAACTAAAGAAATGTTGGGGCCAGAATAAAATTGAAAATTCTTACGTTATCTGTGAGAAAAATATTGAAAGCTCGGCAGGAAATTTCCCAACATGATTTTGCTTGCGTCCCCTACAAATGGATCATAAAGTCCAATAAATTCTCCCTCACATATAATATTGTGGATGTATCACTATTCAATCGGCGCAGATCGGCCGAATTGGGGAGAGAAAGTGGTCCTGAAAATAACCAGTGGCCGTCCTTGCACGAGTTCAATTGCCAAAAGTAGTCCATAGAAGGACGCCCTGTATCATTGGGATTTGTTTTAACACCCGCACTGGAGGGGGTCTGGCACTAACGCGCACTGGAGGGGGCCTGGTAGGCCCCCTAAGATCTCGGAAACTAAGAGGGTTAGAAAAACGCCACTTGGTAGGTGGGTGGGGACTACAGTGATCTACATGATGACCAATTTTCATTGACCTAGGTCAATATCTTCAAGGTCAAACGAGGTCGTAAATGTCAAATATTGGCCATGCTGGGATCGATTGGTAAATGCTGTGATTATGCAGAAAAATGGCGGGAATAAGCTAAAGGCGGACAAGGTTCATAGAGAAGAGGTCCAAAGAGGCTTCCCCACAACTTTTGGGTCAAGGTCATTCAAGGCCATTGACCTTTAAGGTCACCATATGGTACACTACTTATTATTTACACTTTGACTAACACTGTAGCCACTGTTTGGCGGGAAATGAGGATTGACCTTTCCCAATGACCTTTGACCTTGACCTTTGACCTTGACCTTTGTATTGGGGTACCCTACCGATGACGTCATAGCATACTATATGTCAGACGGGGTAACGTCATTTGGCCGGACGCACAGTGGTCAGTGACCTTGAAAGTGCATATATGACCTTGACCTGTGACCTTTGACCTTGACCTTGACTTTCATGTGAAGTGACCTTGACATATAGTCCCGCTTATATGACGTTATGACGTCACCACTCGGTCTTCAATGCAAGCTAACTGGTCCGACCGCGCGTTTACAGCGATCTCAAAATGCAGGTCTGACTTTGAAAGCCTATAAGTCAAAAAATTTCTGCCGATTTTCAAAAAGTCTTCCTCAATCGACGCGCTATTAAATTCTGTTAAATGTGGCCAGGTTTCGTTTTTCCGCTACAAGCAGTTCTCCGGCCACGTCGGAAAAACAGGTGGGGGGCCTCCGAGGCCCCCCTCCAGTGCGCGTGTTAACCGAAACAACGTCAGAAACTCTGCCCTTCCCTGGCTTTTTGGTCAGCGCTGTTTGAAATGACATCGGCAAGAGGAAAATTAGTGTCACAAAAGCACCGTTTATAAAACTCCAAGGGCCACCCCTCAGCTGGTCAACAGGCCGCTCCCCGAGTCTTTGCTCCCCCCCCATAGGCGGATCCACAGGGGCAAAGGGGGAGGTGCTCCTCCCGATCAAGCCTTGGCACGCCTTAAAATAGTCACGGCGCTCCTTTGAAGGATCGATAGCGCCCCTGAAATGTCGTTTTCCACCAATCCCCCCCCGAGGATGCTAAAATCGGCGCCCTGGGGTAGAATTTGGCGGACACCTGATAGAGTTTGCCGGTCGAAAATGGCACCCCATAGGACGAATCCTTGGTCCTCCACAGCAATGTGCCACCCCCTCCCCCCGATCGGTGACCCTGAATCCGCCTATGCCCCCTAGCAAAATCCTGGATCCGCCCCTGCTTCAGATGCCATACAACGACTGAAACAACATTTTCCCACATTCAAGAACGCTGCGCTCGTGCGGTGCGCGCGCACCGTCAGCTGATTTTTCGATTGCATCGCCACGTGGTGGCACCGATCGGTACTAAATTCCGTCAAAAATTTTTGATGGAAATTCCGGCTGTTTCGGGGGACGTATTTTGATGTCCACCCTAACGCCATCTCTTGGTATATGAATAAGCATCCCCAGAAACGTGGATAGCTGCCTTTTGTTAAGGTGGACAAGAAATGTCCAGCTAATCCCCGGTGTCCACCAATGTCCAAAAAAGTTTCCTGAAATGTCCACCCAAACCCGAATTTGGAAACCATCAGGAAGATCAAATTTAACCTATCGTAGGGGACAGGGTGGTAAGACGGGCATGGTAGATAAGACGGGCACAGGCTCTGTGGACCAAGCCCGCAATGGCATCGATATCCCATTACTTGCCTAAGTGTGTGTTTGGGTGCCTGATCATGAGCCAAAAAACGAATTTCTAACCTTTCTCGTTTTCCCAAAATTGTGGAAAAACAATATTGATGGCTCAATATACCATTGTTAGTAGTTTTGTTTCTAGCGTTCTGTCAGTGTCTGGTCGTATTTTGAAAGTCAAATATGCTAAATCTGTCAGGGCAGAGCGTTAGCATGCATTAGGTGATTAAAGTTTTATATTATCCTTGCATGATGATCGCCAACAATGAAATTTTCTAGAATATTGATATGGGGCAAGACGGGCACGAAAGAAAATGTTATATTACCATAAAATATATTATATTTATCGCTGCTGTTTTTATATAACTAAAAGGAATCAGTCCCAGAAGGTCATGCAGACTGGATTAGGAGCTGTAAATTATTGA
This sequence comes from Lepas anatifera, assembly GCA_034440635.1. NCBI lineage: Eukaryota > Metazoa > Arthropoda > Thecostraca > Lepadidae > Lepas > Lepas anatifera. Next base: position 171,524 of record JAOTON010000209.1, read on the forward strand.
TTGTTTGAATCCACTGAAAACATTATCATTTTATGGAATTTCCGCAAAATAATAGTCTGCCGGCTGTGTTATCGAAACAATGCCTTGAAAAATGTTTAATACCTCATTTTGCTCCATATGGTATGGTTTTTTTCTAAAAAAATGAGTATGATGATAAACTTTTTTCAAAAGCCCTTCTTACCCCACCTGTTGGGGTAAGACGGACTTTTGCAGCATTCTACGGTAAATGTTACTGCTCAAAGGAATAAGCACGGTTCTTAGTATGGATAAGCCCAGAGTCAAATAAATTTGTGCTGGAGTTGTTTGCGAAATCTCATCACCATTATATGAAAAAGAATAAGACACACAGTCTCAAACACAACTATGCCCGTCTTACCACCGTCTCCCCTACTTAGACTCACATCGCAAAGTACGGTCGCTGAGCAAGATAATTGTTCGTAGCAGGATTTCTATATCAATAACCTGGGATAAGGTCAGGGTAACGATCTTTCCATTAGAAATGCATGGGGCAATTGGTAAATTTTGATAACTTGCAAGAATGAGCCCTTCACTTTCCATGGCTGGAAAGTGAAGGGCTGCACATTAAGTTCTCTGAAGCTGTACAATTTATTCCTCTAAATATGCTTAAATGGATCTGTGGACTCCCGTGCTGGCTTGGTGGCTGGTGTTGGCTTTTACTAGCTCTCGGCTTGGGACGGCCAGGAAGTGATTGTACCAGGAATGTTTAATTTTTCTCAATTACTAAATAGCTTATGATGGGCGCTTCAGCAGAGTATTTGGTGTTCCAGGTTAGGAAGTGTATAACCAAAATTGTATATCAAGTTATAACGTTTTTTCTAGTTTTTTCCTGTTTAAGGTGGTTCTTCATGGCCTATTGACTTATTGTGGAGGCAAATATTGGGATCACTGCCATCTGAAAAACTAACAATTTCGATTTAACTGTGGTGGGGTCCAACCTGAGCACCTTTGGGCTTCCTCACTGCTGTCGCTGCTGCTTGCCCCAAATTCGATATAGTCATGGTGGGAATTTTCTCCTTTGCATATAGTTGTTTTTACCCCTTTCTCCCTATCATACTTTTTGGAGGCTTATCTAGTTGCCTTTCATTGACTGCTTACCGTTGTGTGGAGTTAGTCGGCTTCCTGGTTTTCGATACTTGTAGTAAAATATTTATCCTTAGAGAACAAAATGTTACATAAACAATAACATCAATTGGCGAGCGTAACCCCTATACATTTGCTTTTTTAGAGAATGATCTGGACTCCTCATTTGTTGAAGTTTCTTGACAGTGTAAATTTTGTGAATTACCAGTTTCTTTTACCTCAAATGCGAGTTTATCCATCATCTACTTAAATGCTAGGTCAGTGAAAAATAAATTCGATGAGATTCAAAACCTCCTACTTAGATCTGGGAATAAGTGGTCTATCATTTCTATATCAGAAACATGGCTTAAACAAGAGATTAAACAATACTTTGAACTTTCGGGTTATACTATGTTCGCATCTAGTAGAGACGCTAATCAAATTGGAGGTGGTACAGCACTATAAGTCAGCAATAAATATGAATGCAAACATAGAACGGATCTTGATAACACATATAAAGAATCCACTTTTGTTGAGATATCACAAAAATCAGTCCAGAATATGCCAACATTGATCTTTGGCGAAATGTATAAACCTCCCTGTTATAATAACAGCCTGTTTTTGGAAAAACTTGAGAACATTCTAGATTTGGTAGACCAAAATAAGCTTTGTGTTATTGCAGGTGATTTTAACTTTAACTTTTGGAAACTCCCTGGAAATAGTGATGCGATGAAACTTTTCAATCAAATGGCGGTATATAATTTTCTACCAGCTATTTCAAAACCGACTAGGATAGGTTGTAGCAATCCCTCACTATTAGATAATTTCTTTATCAATGACATCGCTCGCGTTAATCAGTCTGGTGTAATTATTGACGATATTTCAGACCACCTTCCAATTTTTATGACATTAAACATGCCAAGAACAAAAAAATGAATGCCAAGAAAACATAACATTCTTTGACAAAACCAAGATTAATCAGCTAAAAGATTTTGTTTTTTCTAATCTTAGAAACTTTAATACTATAAGTGATCCCAATATTGCATGTGGTATCTTAATTGATACATATAAGAAAGGGATAAATGCTTTCTCTAAAACATTTACACCTAAAAGAAGAAGAACTCCCGTGAAGCCCTGGATATCTCCACAGATTTTGGCAGGAATAAATCATAAAAACAAGCTGTTCAAAAAACTTATACTAAAAAGGCTAAGCATAGTAATGAATATAATAATGAATTGAATGAAATGGAACAAACTTATAAAAGATATAGAAACATGCTAACCAATGTAATAAAGGAGGCAAAACATAAATATTATAGACACTCGTTTCAAGCAAATAAGGGAAATGGAAACGAAACTTGGTAACTCCTAAATAGCTTAATAAGTAAGAAACATAGCAAAAGCCAAATTTTTCCATCTGTATTAAAGAATGGGGACGATGTCGCCTTTAAGGGACAGGAGATTGCAAATGCATTTAATAACTTTTTTGCTCAATTGCAACTGCTTTGGAAAGTAAAATTCCTTCTCAGAGATATCAGCGCAATAGACTACTTAGATCCGCCTTCATATGAAATATTCGATAGGAATTTAGAAACAAATATTGAGCAAGTTGAAAATAGTATCAAATCCTTGAATCATGTTGGAGGAGAAGTAGACAATATCTCATCTGAAATTTTGAAAGGTACTTACCACGGATGTATTTGTCAGTTAATTTATTTAATATTTGTTTATCTACAGGAACTTTTCCGGAGTTAATGAAAATTGCATGTATTGTACCAATTTATAAGTCCGGAGAGAGGGATAGGTTTACAAACTACCGTCCAATATCTGTACTTCCAATACTTTAAAAATAATTAAAAAATTAATACATCAACAAATTGTAGACTATTTGGAATCAAATAACATTCTATACAACCTACAATTTGGATTCAGAAAACAGCATAGTTCTTATATGCCAATTTCGCATCTGTATGACACGGTTACCAAAAGACTTGAAAAGGGAGAAATTTCATGTGGAATATTTTTGGACCTTAAAAAGGCATTTGATACCGTTAGCTCCAAAATTATTTTGACAAAAATGAACCATATTGGAATCCGTGGTAAGCTTTATGACATTCTGTCTTCTGATTTGAAAAACAGATATCAGGTAACAAAAATTAATGGGAAATGCTCAGATTTCCAAAAGGTTTTAAAGGGAGTCCCACAAGGCTCAATTCTTGGCCCGCTCCTGTTCATTATTTATGTAAATGATTTGTTTTGAGTCTGTGAATTTGCTAAATTTTATCACTTTGCTGATGATACGGCTATAATTATATCAGGCCAAAATTCTAAGGTTCTTCAAAATAAAATTGATGCTGTTTTGTCAAAAGTAACCCAATGGTTCATTTCAAATCGCCTTTCACTCAATTCTGACAAATCTCACTTCCAAATTTACTCAAGAAATGTGATAAATGATATTCAGGTAAAACTTAACGGGGTAGAAATTGCTAGGGAACCAGTAGTGAAATATTTGGGTATTCTCGTGGATGAAAATTTGAAATGGGAAGCACATATAGACAAAATAGCAGCACAACTAAGTAGAAATATTGGGATTATGAGTAGAGTAAAATACTATTTAAATTCTCGAGAACTTTTTTGTCTTTACAATGCTCTTGTGCTCCCGTATCTCAACTATTGTGCTATTATCTGGGGAACTAATTATCCATCTAAATTACAGAAACTGGTCAGGCAACAGAAGAGAGCTTTAAGAATCATCTTGAAAAAACCTTTCTTTCATCCTTCTAATGAACGTTTTGTTGAATGAAATTTACTGAAGCTACAAGACTGGGTCATTGAGCAAAAAATAATAGTTATGTCCAAATTTTTGAAGCATTCTTTGCCAATATCTATATTGTCACTTTTCAAGCTTCATGATTCCAATAATACTCGTCTCATTCAACATTTTTATGTGCCACTATCTACCACAAATTATAGATCCTTCTCACTTTCATGTTCGGCGCCAAAGGCTTGGAACCAAGTAATTTGCTCTATCCTTCCAGATATTAATGATGTACCTTTAGAAAAGATTCAGTTAAAAAAATGTTTAGGAAATTACTTCATTGATGCCTATAAAACATTGCAGGAAATCTGATATTAATTTTACGATTGCACGCATGGGCTGTTGGTATCATTAACTTTTTTCTCCAAATAATGTTCACTTTTACCTTCTTCTCTTCTAAAAACACACTAGAGGTTTTTACTTATTAATAACTAACCCACTAATACCCTCTCTGTAGTGCCCGTGCACTCCCCGAATGTTACTAATGTTACTATTCTTTTCGGGGGTGCACGGGGAAATATTCTCAAAAATGTATGTAACCTAGGCATGGATAATATAAAAAAGTTGGAGCGGGGAGTGGTGCGACCCGTTAACAATGTAATGATACCTGTCTAATCCTATGGAGCCTTAGTTATTGGGTCGCACGGGTAAGGAAGGGCACTCCTGCCTACCTAATCAATGGGTAGTGGGTTAAAAAAGAGAATTGTTTAGAATTGCGATGGAAGTTCTATTTTTACGTTGTCGTGTCTGACTAGCCACTGCAGTTTGATTAATATTCTTTTTACCATACATATCTAAGCCTGGCTCTAGCTCAAAGCAGATTAATTTTGAAATTTGACTGGACAAGATTATAAGACAAGATTATATATATATATATGTATATATATATATATATATATATATATATATATATATATATATATATATAATCCGATCGGGCTCGACAAGATCATTCCAATGGTGCTGAACATATTTTCTATGACTCTGGTCTGTCAGCTATTATGCCACAAAATTTAGGTTTCCACTTAGTTCCTGTAAGGAATAATTTGACCTCGAGCAACCTCAAAGGTGACCCGACCGAACGGCTGTATGTAACATTGTCGGTAGTGATTAAAACTGGCTATTTAGCGCCGTCGCTCACAGTGCACTGTTCATTCTACATGGATTACTGAACAGCAGAGATAACCAACAATTAGGCCACGGGGCCTGTGTGATATCACATGCCTCCAAACACAGCATTGCGATGGCCCGTGTTTGTTTTTAGAACTTATACCTGAAGCATGAAAGCAAGAAAAATGACTTAAGAATGTGCATCTGACGTCTGACGGAGAGCTGTGCTGCACAATGCACAAATATTAACTTTATTAAATTTTGCCGCCATTCACACTATTTCAAAGCAATGCAAATATTTAATTCCAGTGCAGAAGTTATATCGAAGCAAAATTCAATTATGTAAATGAAGTGTTTTCACTACGTCTCACAGCAAGGGCACCTGTGACTATATCGATAGCACTGCGAAACCGGAAACCTATCACGATGGTTTATAAGTCCAGTGAAAGATTAAATACGTGATGCCAAAGGTAAGCATGCTTTTCATACGCATACATTTTTCAGCACAATTGAGTTTGTGTACATTCCACAATCAAACAAAGCCAATGTTGCCAGACAGCTCTAAAGTCTGTTCGCCAATGCGATTATGGAAAAATGAATACAAGTTTCAAAGAATACCAGAGGTAAATAAGACATCCATCACTGATCATGAAATCTCTTCAAACAAAGAAAGTGAGGTTCGGGTTTCGTATACCTATATTTGAACCAAACAGTGTCGTGCTGTGCAAGTAGACTTTCCGTTATGGCTGCTTCGTGAATGATTTTTTTACATGCAATTCTATTGCTAGAAAAGGTCCGCCACCCATTTAAACGGGTAGCCAGGCGTGCCCCCTCCGCGATCCCAACGACAACAGTATCCTTACGTTAACACCACCAGAACATAAAATATTACAAGTCGCGGCACGCCCTGCTAGGAAAAAGAAAGTTGTTATGTCTCAGCTACATCCCTGTATTGACCGTCCACTTGAGCCGCTCAAACCAGACTGACCCGAGAGGTCAGCACAAACATCCCGGGTAAAACCCACAGCACAGGGCAGTGGGGCCACCACTCAACAACCAATCACAGCAGGCCATTCGCCAATCCCTACCAATCAGAGAATTACCCGGTCAGACTACCAGATACATCACACCCTCACACTTAAAGCAGACTAACTGAAACAGCAAAGTTTTCTTGACAGGAAATCATTGGTACCACCAGAGTTAAACACGCAAACAAGGGAGGTGATAGCTACATGCAACACGTTTACGAAACTAATCAACCGGCATGAACCTTTCAGGCAAAAATCAGAATTCACAAGACGAGAGATCAGTACATTGATACAAGTACTAAGACATTCCCACTAATCTCCCGGATTCCACCTTTCCACTGGCCGCCGGCTCCTCGCTGGATACCGACGCTCTGTTGAAGCTAGTCTTGTTTCACTCTCAGTCTCTTCTTCACCGGCCTGTGATATTTCACTGTCATGAATTGTTTCACTTTGCAATGCTCTACCCGCACCCTCATTCGGCCCCGCGGCGCCACCTGCGACCGACAGTTGCCCGGCAGCCGGCTGGCGAGAACTCGTAGTTCCAATAGTCGTCGCCAGGTGTTCCTCTGGTGAACCGGCGGAGGCCCGCGGTCCTGGCTGCATGGCAGCAGCCTCTCCAGAGTCGCCGTAGTCTCCGTCGGAAATGAGCTGTCGCTGCCGGATTCTCTCCGGCGGCACCTCCGGTCTTCCTCCATGCTCCGCGTCAGGTTCAGCTGCTCTCTGCGTGTACAATTGATTTATATGACGTTTGTGTACCTGACCATTGAACATTTTAACCGTGTATAGAGGATGTGAACCAGTAATCACTACAGCAGGACACCACTCGGCTTCTCTTCCCCGACTGAAACGACGAGCCCACACTTTCTGTCCTGTTTGGAGATAAGCACGTGCTTTCAAGTTCTTCCTTTTCCTGTACTCCACCTGTTTTTGTTGGTTCTGGCTGACTTTACCTGGAATGTTGGGCTTCAGTCTATCGAACCTGGTGACGGGCCGGTATCCAATTAGCAGCATCCCTGGTGATTCACCGGTAGTAGCGTGCGGCGTCACCCTGTATAAAAACAGCCATTTAGATATCGCCTCTTCCATCGGTAATTCTCGCATCCTCTCCAGGCGATCTTTAAGCTCCCTAACTGCCCGTTCTGCCAATCCATTCGAGAACGGCACGTATGGAGCAATCGTTTTGTGCTCAATACTGTTACGCTTCAGGAACTGCTGAAACTCAGAGCTGGTGAAAGTTGGGGCGTTGTCAGATACAATGGTGTCGGGCAGTCCAAAGCGAGAGAAGATCCCGATCAGCTTCCTGACGGTGGCAGGGGCGTCAATAGATGTCATGCATTCAACCTCAATCCATTTGGAGTATGCATCACAGACAACCAGGAAATATTTTCCGTTCTTGGGCCCAGCAAAATCAATGTGCAAACGTGACCACGCCCGAGGTGGGCGCTGCCACGGATGCAGCTCATCCTTTGGGGGATTTGGACTGTTCGTCCTGCATAGGGCACATGATGCAGCTAACACTTCAATGTCTTTATCAATACCCGGCCACCATACTGCTGTCCTAGCCAAAGCCTTCATTTTTACCACTCCAAAGTGGCAGCTGTGTAGTTCTGTTAGAATGTGTTTCCGTGCCGCTGAAGGAACAACCACCCTAGTGCCCCACATGACAACATTCTTGATCATGTACAGTTCCGTCTGTTTTCCCACAAATGGTTTCAGCGCGTCGTTATCTCCCTCCGGCCATCCCATTTGAATGCACCTGATGACCTGACTCAGTACAGAGCCAGTGTTGGTTAAGCTACCAATCTTGTCGGAATTCAGAATTCCCAACTGCTCAAAATTATTGATCAGAAGTACATCTCCCTCCTCTGCAGGAACCGCCAGTTGTTTTCCTGGAACTGGAAGCCGGCTGAGACCATCCGCGTGCGGTATTTCACGGGTAGATTTGTATCTGATACAGTAGCTGTACTCTGAAAGCTTTAACGCCCATTGCTTTAGTCGTGAGCTGGTCATCTCTGGCATCCCTTTGTTTTCCCCAAACAACGTGAGAAGGGGCTTATGGTCTGTGACGAGTTCAAACATAGCTCCGTATAGAAAATCCCGGTAAACTGTTACGCCGAATATTATTCCCAGAGCCTCCCGCTCTATTTGGCTATACTTGACCTCAGCAGGTTGTAGAGTTCGTGATGCATATCCTATTGGTTTCTCAGTCCCGTTCGGAAATCTATGGGAGAGTACCGATCCTATCCCCCGTGATGACGCGTCACATGTCAGAACCAATGGCAGAGCTGGGTCGAAATGAGCGAGGACTGAGTTTGAGGTCAGCAGCTTTTTGCACTCTTCAAACGCCTTTTTTGTTCTTGTCCCCATTCCCATTTCCTATCTTTTCTCAGCAACTCGTATAGGGGATGCAGGGTTTGTGCCCTGTTGGGAATAAATCTTGAGTAGTAATTGAAGATTCCCAGGAATGATTTCAGTTCTGTCACATTCTTGGGAGAGGCAGTCTGTGTTATTGCCTGCACTTTAGACTCTGACGTCCGTATGCCGTCTCTATCAATGATGTGACCCAGGTATTCAACCTGATGCACCAGGAACTGGCACTTATCAGGTCTTACCTTGAGTCCGCCGTCCTGGAAGTGCTGAAACACTTGATCCAACCTGCAGACGAGCTCGTCCACATCACGGCCCGACAAAAGCACGTCATCAAGGAAGATGAAAGTGCCTGGTATCCCGGACAGCAGCTTCTCCATCTCGCGCTGAAATATTCCAGGACTGGAATTAACTCCAAAACTAAGACGAGTTGGCCTGAACAATCCTCTGTGAGTGTTGATGGTCAGCAGGGGACGATGTTCTTCCGCTAGTCTTAACTGCTGGTATGCTCTACTCAGATCCAATTTGGCAAACACTTTCCCCCCTGCTAACTGAGTAAACAAATCCTTGGACTTAGGCAATGGGTGTTTGTCCACTTTTATTGCCAAGTTAGCCGTCTGCTTATAGTTCCCACACAGACGAATACTACCATCCGGTTTTACGATGGGAACAATCTGGCAGGCCCAGTCCGATGTCCGCACGGGCTCCAGCACCCCTGCTGCAACTTCCGCGTCCAGCTGCTCCTCCACCCGTTTCCTGTAGGCGTATGGCAGGTTTCGGGGTCGGTAAAACCGTGGTTTTACGGTGTGGTCCACGTCAAAAGTGACCTTCACGTCTCTTAAGCATCCTAATTCACTTGAGAACACATCAGAGTATTTTTGCTTCAATTTTTCCGCAAACGGGGCCTCACATGCTGGCCCTTTTCTCACCTGCTTGATGTTGTGCCAGTCCAGCTTGAGGGCACCCAGCCAGTCCCGTCCCAAGAGATTTGGACCAGCTGTGTTGACTACGATGACAGGTAAGTCCAAGTGCTGGTTACCGTAATGTACGACAACATTGAATTCGCCATCAATGGGGATAGGTTCACCTGTGTAAGTTCTCAACTTTGCATTGCTTGGTTGCAGCTCTAAGCTATCGTCCCCACCCGTGGTCCTGACAGTTTCGAACGTTGCAGCGTTCATTAGTGTTGAAGCGGCTCCAGTGTCGACTTCAAAAGTAACGGGCACGCCATAGACAAGGACCTGCGCTGTGATAGGCGGTGTTTTGGGTTTTCCGACAGAGTAAATGTTACATACGTCAGTGGGTTCACCCATCTCGACAGAACCACTGTCGGGGTCCCCACTCTCGGTAACCCAGTTGGCTGACGCACCACGATTCCGCCCTCCGCTGTTTGGTGTACGACATTTCCGGCTCAGATGTCCCAACGTTGCACATGAATGACACCGGTATGTCTTGAATCGACATAATTGGGGAGAATGACTACCCCCACAACGGTAGCATTCCCTTCTCTCGTACCTTTTCGGTGCCTCGGCGCTTGCTGGCCTGGAAATTCCCACCTTGTTAACGCCGTGATCTGTGTCCGGCTCGACGGAAGCCAGCTGGCGCGCGCTGATAGCTGCTGTCTCAGCGGCCACGCCCATCTTCACCGCCTGATCAAATGTCAAGGTGTCCTCAGCTGCGAGTAGTCTCTTCTGGAGAGAATCATCGTTAACTCCACAAACAAATCTATCTCTCAGCATAGCATCCAATGCGCTCCCAAACTCGCACGGTACCGCCATTTTCTTCAGTTCAGCTACAAACTCCTTAACTGTTTGCCCCCTAGCTTGCATTTTCTTATGAAAGTTGAAAGGCTCACGATGACTGAGGGCTTTGGCTCTAAATGCTGGTTGACTGCTGCAACAATAGCATCATACCCCATAGAACTCGGCTGCAACGGTGCAATGATTGTCTTTATCCTGCTATATGCATCTGAACCAACATCCGATAGAAGAAGTGCCCTCTTGCGAACATCATCCACAATTCCTTGTGCAGTGCAGAAAAATTCGAACCGCTCTATATAATCAGTCCAACAGCCGCTGCCTTCCCTAAATTCTCCAATATTCGGTACCCCTACCGTTGACTGTGGTTGCAGAGTCTCGAAGGACGGCTTCGCTTCGGCCATGTTGCTCGGTCTTCACCCGGTCGCCACTGTTATGTCTCAGCTACATCCCTGTATTGACCGTCCACTTGAGCCGCTCAAACCAGACTGACCCGAGAGGTCAGCACAAACATCCCGGGTAAAACCCACAGCACAGGGCAGTGGGGCCACCACTCAACAACCAATCACAGCAGGCCATTCGCCAATCCCTACCAATCAGAGAATTACCCGGTCAGACTACCAGATACATCACAAAAGTAACTTAAAGAAAGCATGATAAATATCAATACTATTAGTAAAAACTGCCAGTAGTAGCTCCCTGTAAATATACAGGGAGCAGGAATACAGGTCTATTTAGGTTAAATGCACAATAATGTAGCTCATTACCGGTTAGATTGTTAGTCTTTTTCCAAACGCGACTACCCAAAACTGGAGATTCGTGTTAGCCCCTCCGAGATTCTGGCGAAAAGATAGAGGCCCCCAGTAACATTTGCCAGAGAACTCGGAAGACAGCAAGCAAATTAGGGCAGACATGCAGGCATAGGCAAGCAAGCAAGCAGGCAAACTAGCAAGCAAGCGCAGCAGGGAGTCAGACACACGCACGCACGCACGCACACACGCACGCACGCACGCACGCACGCACGCACACACACACACACACACACACACACACACATACATACATACATACATACATACATACATACATACATACACACACACACACACACACACACACACACACACACACACACACACACACACACACACACACACACACACGCACATCCACACGTACACGCACACACGCACAACGTCCATGCAACACGCACAAACCCACACATATACACTAGGAAGCATTTATTGGGACACATAATTACAGTCTTCCATGTGCAGCCTCATTACCAAGGTTCACATGTCTTCCCCCACTATAAATTTCACGGCCATGGTCACGTTGGTTACTAAACTCTTTAAAATTTCGTATTCACTTCTTAAACGGTTAGGACGTGTTTTAACGGCTCTAGCTCTCCAGACTTTTTCTCCTTTATCTGAAGGATTCTCTGTTTGACTCGTGTCTCGCTGGAAAGCCCAATCAATTTCCTTTCTAATACTGTTACTTACATGGCGTTACAGCTATTATGCTGTGAGCTATCATAAGTTGAAATTTTGTTGATTTTCAAATCATTATTATTTTGGCCATCTTTTGAACTTCGATGATTCGCAAAAACTGCACTCGAATTTTCCTACAGTCCTCGTGCGCTTCAATATCATCGGTTACCTCTTCAGTGAATCTCAAGAAAAGTGATAACTAATCAGTGAAGACTAAAATTAATATTCTGTTTAATTTGATTAATTGATATCGTCTGTACCTCACCGCACCACGGCTTAGTCGCAGCTCCCGACCACTCCAGACTCTTTAAAAGTGTGTTATTTGTGAATTCTTAAAAGTGGTAATAATAAAGGAGTAGGCCGAGGCGGCGGGTAGTGTGTGGTAATCGAGGACAATGTCGCAGATCAAGGAGGCGTTGCGAGCCCTTCTTCTGGAAGAAGAGTTTGCAGAAAAACTACAGGCTATAGTAGCAAATGCTGTAGAAGTCGCTGTAACAAGAGCGACTGAAAGATGCGAAGAAAAGATCATAGCCCTCCAAACAGATCTGACATCCACCCATAAGAAACTGATAGCTGCCGAAAGAAGGATAGATCAGCTGGAGCAATACAGCAGAAGGAACGCACTAATAATCAGCGGTGTTCCGGAAGCGAACAACGAAAATACTGACTCCATCATAATCGACGTTGCTAAGGCTGCCGGTGTAACGGTGTCACCAGACGACCTTGACCGATCACATCGGGTTGGTAAATTAGGTAGGGATAGACCTAGGGCAATCATAGCCAAGTTTGTTTCCCAAAACATGCGCCAGAAGCTTTTCGAGGCCAGAAAGGACGTGTCGGCCAACCGTGTGCGTGGTCATGCCACTCTGACGCGGGAGGCACTGGACAACGTTTTCATTGCCGAGTGTCTCACTCAGAAAAACCAACATCTTCTTTATATCGCCCGGCAGCTAAAGAAGAAGAAGAAGGTGTGGGCAGCGTACACAACAAACGGCCGAGTTAAAGTGCGACAACGCGAGAACCAGCCGGTGAAATGTATTGATTAAGTCACAGACTTCCATGGTATCATTGGTACTGACGATGTAGTACTGGAGGATATACTTGCATCGGCTAACACAAGCAGCTCAAGTCACAGAGCCCCAACCCCGACGTCAACGCAACAGGACTCGATCGGGAGCAGTGCCGGTCCGGCGGGTGCAGGACCCTGGTCAGTCGCCAGAGGACGGGGTGGACGCCGTAACCAGCAGCAAAAAGGAGCCTCGACGAGCCGGTAATGGTAATGAATCAGAACAGCGGTGCGATGGCCACAGGACGTAATCAGACGCATGACGGAAGATGGTGATGATTGAGCACCATCCTCTCTTACAGTTTTCTGCCATGCAACACTGCAAAGCACATTGAAATCGTAATATAACTGTGCTACCAGGTAAGCCTGCATTGTAATTCTCACAATATCTGAATAAGAACTGCAAGCCTGAAAGTTATGATGTGTCAAGGCACCTTCTGTGCTGCATATTGTACATATGTTGGTCAACTTATGGTTGTGTTTCATGAATATTGCCTTGTGAATGTTTTTTGTTTGCTGAACCCCAAATTCAATCAGGTAGTATTACGACGGTCCCAATCAGATGAAGATGTGTATGTTGTTCTCTTGTATGATCCCTTCGAAAAACAAGAATTTTCATGTTTTGTACTGTTCACACTACCCGCCGCTAGTTATGGCGCCCATGGCTGACCCGCCTGCTGCCCTCAGTTTTCCTTTGCCGCGTACCCCAACACATAATATCAACATATCGGCAGTTAATATAAACTCAATTACAGCCCCCTGCAGGCTTCAAGAACTAGCTCAGTTTGTGGACAACAATGATATTAGCATCTTGTTACTATCAGAGTTGAAAATAGATGCATCAGTGCATCCCAGCCTTTATTCCCTCCAAGGGTTTCATCCCCCGATTACGAAAACCAGAACTAGGAGAGGTGGGGGGTGTTGGTCTCTATATAAAGAATTCCCTACCCTTCTCCCATCTTGTCCAGCTAGAGAATGCAGCATTTGAAGCAACATGGGCCCAAATCAAGGTTCAGAAGTTTTGCTTATTAGTATGCTCTTGTTATTTACCTCCAAACACACCATCTGAAAAGTTAACAAGCTTCCTAGATTACCTTGAAGAAAGTGTAACTGAGGCCCAAAGACTACTTCCTGATGTAATCGTTATAGCTGGGGACATGAATGCTGGAAATTGCTGGCTAACAGAAAGAAATGTCGAACATTCACCCATCACCCCCTTTGAACGCAGGTTGAAAGACACGTCAGAAACGCTCTCATTGTCTCAGCTTATCCATACAGCCACTAGGTTACATGGTGGAACCCACAACATCCGTGACCTTATTTTCACAAACTGACCCGATTTTGTCCGAAAGGCTGGCATTCTGGCACCTTTCTCCAGCATTAACCACCTTCCTATATTCATGTCTATTTCCCTAGCAGTCCCTTTGCCAGCTGGGGTAGTACGCGCAACTAATTGGGATTACAAAAGGACAAACATCGAAGCCCTGGTAGAAAACCTATCTCAAATAGACTGGGATGTCATAATCGACAAAGATCTGGATGAAGCTGTCATTGCACTGACCAAAACAATAATTGATGTGGCTTGCAGTCATATACCCCGCAAAAACATAATAGTTAGGCAAAACCAGCCTTGGTTCACATCAGAATTGCACCGACAAATTCGCAAGAGAGATAGACTCTTTCGAGCTGCTAAGTGCAGCCAAACAATGCAATCCTGGGACCGTTGGCGTCGCCAGCGTAATCTGGTCACAAGTATAAACAGAAAACTTAAGAACGAGAATATTACTCGAAAGGTTAACCAGCTACTTAAATGTAAAAAAGATCCCTTCAAATATCATACCATCCTCAAAAGTATCACCGGATTCAAACGTTATGACGTGATTCCTCCCCTCATTATCGAAGACAATATCATGAACGACGATCACCAAAAAGCAAACGCTCTTAACTCTTACTTCTGTACGCAAACGGATATTAATATCACCACGAGCCATGAAGATCAGCTACAAAAATACGTATCTGATTCTTTGACAGTCCCTCACAGCCTTGAATTTGACGAAATTGGTCGAGAAGAGGTCTTGCGCATCATAAATAAACTTGACTGTTCCAAGGCGAGTGGGCCAGACAACCTTCCAGTAAGAATTTTGAAAATGACGGGGGCATTCATAGCAGAGCCATTAGCAAAAATTTTTAACAAGTCCATCAACCTCGGAAAATTTCCTACGCCATGGAAACTTGCGACCGTCAAACCAATTTTCAAAGGTAAGGGCTCTCCCTCTGAGGTTAAGAATTATAGACCGATTAGCCTTCTTCCCTGCGTGTCGAAAATATTCGAAAAACTTGTGTTCTCACGCATATATCAACATATAATGCTGCATTCTCTTCTAACACCAAAGCAGAGTGGCTATCGCCCAGGACATAACACACAGATTCAACTCACCTACCTGGTTGACAAACTTTTCAAGTCACTAAATGAGGGTTCAGATTTCACTGTAGTATACCTAGACATCTCGAGATATTTTGAGAAAATCTGGCATGATGGTTAATTAGCTAAATGTAGCATTGAATTTGGGATAGACGGGACACTTCTGCAGTGGCTCAAGTCGTACTTAAGTGGAAGAACCCAAATCGTGCAGATAGGTGAAAGTAATTCATCACCCAAGGCATTGGAGGCAGGTGTTCCTCAGGGGTCAGTCCTAGGGCCCCTCTTGGCAGTTATGTACTTGAATGGTCTAATTGGCCATACAGAAAGTGATATTATATTCTTTGCTGATGACAGCTCCCTTCATGCCAGCCACACTCCACATAATGTTACTGAAGTGCAGGGTAAGCTTCAAAAAGACCTAGACTCAATTTTGGCTTATGGCCATAAGTGGGTTATCACCTTCAATGCCTCTAAGACCACACAACAAACGTTTTCTCACAAAAGCAGAGTAAGCGCACCTTTGCTCAATTTCAACAGCATTCGAATCCCCCAAAAACAATCACATAAGCACCTAGGACTGACACTTTCAACTGACCTGAGGTTCAAGTCGCATGTCAGCGAAGTTCTCCTGAAATTCAACAAAGCGCTAAGCCCCCTGTATCCTATAGCAGACTTACTCCCCAGACAAACACTATTAAGTATCTACAAAACTTATGTACAGCCATATCTAGACTACTGTGACACAGTATATGAAGGTCACCTGACAGAGTACGACAAGGGTCGTCTTGAAAAGGCCCAGACCAGAGCTGCCAGATTAATAACAGGAGTGCCGCGAAGGACGTCGAGAACAAAACTGCTAGAAGAGCTTGGGTGGTATACACTTGAAAAACGACGGGAGACAAATGGCATTCTTCTCTTCCACCGTATCATGTTTGATGACAGAGTACCCCAGTATATTAAAGACTTAATACCGAATCCCAGACATCTTGATACTTCCAGAGTCCTTAAAAATACGCTTAACAACTATCTTTCATATCCAGAATCCAGCACATCCTCCTACTCTAACTCTTTTGTTCCCCGAGTCACAAGAGTGTGGGATAGTCTTCCGCAAGAGCTGCGGCAAACAAACAACATTTTACACTTCAAAAAACAGATATTAAGAACTCGCGTCCCTGTAACTCCGAAATCTTATTTTTCCTTTGGTACGAGACTGGGCAACAGACTCCACACACAGATCAGGCTTGAATCGTCGGCACTGAATGGTCACAGACATGCCCTTGGTAGGTCTGACTCCCCAGCCTGTGACTGTGGTCATCCAAGAGAGGATATTAAACACTTTTTCCTAGCTTGCCCTCACTACGATGGGCTCAGGGCTGAGCTATTTCTCGAACTCTCCGGTATTCTCCACATAAATTTCAATGACCTGCCTATTACCACACAAATCAGCACCATAGTTCTCGGACCTGTAGACAAAAAAAACTTTGCAAGACCACCGCAACAGTTGTACAAAAGTTCCTAATAAAAACCAACAGACTTTAGATTCGTTCAATTCATGGTAGGGTAAAAATTATCAAAATCCTAGCTGCCTCTAGATTCACTCGGGGAAGCAACAATACCAGGAAGGATTTACTGAGGGTGGAGTTGGCGAGGGAGCGTGGCGCCGTGGCTAGACGGGAGGTACAGATGATATAATGTGGTTAGGAAACAATATTTTAGAAAATATCAAAGTTATTTATTCATGTGTTCATGATTTGTGTTTTTGTAAAACAATTTCCAAACATGTTTGTGCGTGTGTGGGTGTATGTGTGTGTGTGTGCTGTACACGAGTGTTAGAAATGCAGCGTCATTATAGATAACTAGTTTTATACTAGAGCTCGAGAGGGGCCTGGAATTAAGTGCCGTTGGCACTTTTGCCTCAATCGAGCCGAACATTTGTTTTATTTCACTGCGATGTAATGATGAAATATATGTTATGTTATGTTATGTTATGTAATCATTTGTTCTATATTTGGCAAGGAAAATATCCCTTACATGTTTTTTTAGTGTGTTTTTGTTTAGGGGTACATCTTTCCGTAGTCCTAAATTTGGCACATAAAGTTTAGGACTACGGAAGATGTACCCCTAAACAAATTGCAAATTTAGTCATGACGAATGTCCAATACAAAGTTAATATTAAACATACCGGTATAAATTATTTGGCTCAAGTAATGAGTGATCTGACGGCCATCATTGCAGGTGAATGAATGCACTTGTACAGGACAAAGTCAGTGTCAGTGTTGAAGTCATCTCAGTGCATTCCCTTATTCTTCAATGATAATACAACGCATCAGGAGTGTGGAATTATATCTATTTGTGGGTGCCCGACCACCTCCAATGAACCGTGGAAACAGTGGTAAAACATCTTCTGAATGTTCTCTTTTTTCATTTCAAATACTACTTCTTGGTTCAATGTAGTTCAACCGGACAGTGAGAGGACTAAACACATGATACATTCTGCTATTTATTTTAAGGTAGTGACTCTCGATATTGTTTCAAATTTGTCTATCCTGAATCATTAAAAAACCACCAATCAAAAACCTTTCGAACTGGCGTTTGGACTGGGATCTGTGTCGGTTATGAAATGATCACCTTTTAACAATATCATGTGAGGCAGACGGTTCAAGTGACCAAGTCGAATGTGTTATGATTTCAGGACATTTTTTCGCATATATATGAGCAAATTCAAATTACAACCTGGGAATGAAAGCCTTTCAGACACGTTGTGTTGCATTGTATGAATCCTCTCAAACGTATGCTGTGCTGCACTGGGTCATCTTGTATCGATACTATTTTTCTATCTCCGGGAACGATGTAATTGTGTGAGTTAGTGGTGCTTATAGGATAAGTCATACTTGTTTCAATTATTAATAAATTCGCGAAATCTTTGTAAATTTCTGTTTAAGCCTGCAAGGCCCATTACTAATAAGTTCCTTTGCCCTCGTGTCCCCCTCGAAACAATGGATCCCTTTCTATCACTTTTAATGACTGCTATGTTTATTCTTATGAATATTGTTCAAATTGTTGCCAGTTCAGTTTTAGGAGTCGGAGGAGTCATCAAGGGACTTTTTCCGGAGACCCCGACCCCACCACCCAAACGAGCAACTCCCACGATGAAGGGTTAACTAAGGACCCAAAGTTAGGCGTCCCACACGGCATAACGACGGCCGTTTACCTCAGGTCACCCCCTCACCAGTCAGTTGCCAGCTGACCTACCGGTATTTACGGTACCTACGACCTGCCTGTTGACCTGAATTATTATGCCAGAAGCTGTAAAATGTCGAGTTAGAGGTAGATGAAGTACGGTAGCGCTGGGCGAAGGTGTTTTTTACTACCTTTAGAAACCTGAGGAGTTCGGTTGCCCACCCCCTCGCGTGGGCGCTTGTTAATTCTCACAAATTCTGACACTTGCACGATGAAAATTTCGTAAAGACAATGCAATATGATTGCAAACAACCGATTACAAAAGCAATTGCTTTGTTTGCGTTGTTAAACATAAGGCTGTACTACAGTAGTGGTAAAAAACCGCCTGCATACCTACCTTAGGCGCTAAAAATTTGGAATGTATAGCAAGAACGCATTTTTTATTTTCTTATCGAAAGATGATTTAAGAAACAATACTTTTGTGGTGTCTAAAAGGGCAATTTCAACTGCGAAAAGGTCAATCTCGGTGGAAAAAGAAAAGGTCAAACGAATTAAAAGTCAACATTTTTAAGTTTTAAAAATTCTTTTTCAAAATAATGTATAGTTCAAGACAAGTTCAATGATATACAAAATGTGTTAATCAAGCAATACGTTTTTGAGTTATGAGGCATCAAAGCTGAGTCTACAAGGTGACTTCCCGAAAATGCCTCGGGCTATAACTCGGTCACCGTTGCTCGGAGGGGGCTAAGATTCTCATAGGCGTGTTCCTGGCCCAAAAGTACCCCGGAGACAAAGTTTCAGATTTTTGCTGGACATGGTGGTGTACAATTGAAATATTTGTGGTCGTTTTGTCCTGGAATGCCCCAGGTTAGAGGGAAAATATAGTCCCTGGGATGCGTAAAAGGGTGTCTAAGGACGCTTTTGTGAGCAAACTGAGCATTTACAATTGTTTTTGTGACTTTTAGATCATAAGATAGCTTTTCCCCGTTCATTTTCAATGGGAGAGGTCACTTCGTGGCCTGACCTCAGGTCACAGAATTAAAAAATCCCGGATATACACCTTGTAGACCCTGGAGGGGTCATAAAGTGTAGGAAGTTTGAAATTGATTAACTAAGATATTTAGCTCTTATATAGCTCGAAAGCTTAAATGAGGTGACCTTGGTTGACCTCGTCTGGTGACCTGACCTAGGGTGACTTGGGGTAAAAATTTTCTGGGATGGTGGGCAAATAAGGGGTGAAAGATAGAGTTCTTAACCGAGGCGCTGCGCCGCGTCGTTTTTCTGCTATCTTGAAAAAAACCTTAGGGGCATCGATGCACCCCGGTGGGGCGAGGGTTAAACGTAATCGTGTTTATTATTACTGGCTTTATTTTAATATATTGCAAGATTAATGTTGTGTTGCTACTTGGTGGTGACACTGAAATACACAAAGAGGGCCTAATCGATCTTTACAGCGCGCGAAGTGGCGGCAGAGAGATATACATTAGCTCAGACAATGTATTGGATAATTTAGAGCAGTACAAGATACTACAAAAACGAGAGATTAAGAAACGCGTATGTTTACCGCATGGTAACTTAACCGGAAGAGAGCGATCGCATCCTTGCAACGCTGCAGTCTCCGGAAACATATTTCCTATTGTTTACAATTCACCGGTTCTAAACTTTCGGAACTGGCGTTCGCTCCGATACTACATTGGGCCGAACTGGCAACCGCGACGATGATCACACGGTGTAAACAACACATCAGGTTGCGACTGCGAGTGAAACCACAACACCGCCCCTTCCTTTAACTAAAACCCCTGACTAGGTATCCATTATCCTCCACACATTGATACACGCAAGCTCACGGTGAATACCTATTTGGCGCCCTCATGGTATGCCTAGTGCGACGAGATGGCCTGGTGGGAGTATAAGGCTCCTCGAACTGTTCGGCCATAGCTGGCCCTACGCTGTCAGGTGGAGGCGGTGTCGGTGTTGTAGACGGAGCAGGGTCTGGGCTGGGCGGTGCAGGCTCAGGAGACTGCGCCCTCTCACTTCCCTCGGGGGTTGTGCCCTCACAACTGTGACGCAGGGGTCAGTGGAAGAGCCGATGGAAGTATTTTTTACTAAATTTTCATTATAATATAATATATGTTTGAAGTTAATAAAGTTCCGACAGAACACCTCCCCCTTTGTTGCAAATATTTCGGGAGATGGGTAGCATGGACAGGCACTGGATTGCACACACAGAGAACCAACAAACATTGCAATGAGCATGACAGCACACGAAATAACGAGCCGGACATGCATAAAAAGGGGAAGTTAAGTGCCAAAAATATAAATCCGAGTGGTGACCAAAATGGGTTATTGCTAACCTATATTCTATTTTTCCGTGATCTTGTATTGTAAATATGTTCATTGTTGTTGTCGTTTCCAGTTTGATTCATTTGATTCAATTAGTTTCAAAGTATCATAATTTTTAATGTTAGAATCTGTGGTGCTCCCTCCCAACTAATCCACATAGGAGTGGTACCTCTGACCGTCTACATCTCCCTTTTTATTATTGCGGCTCTCTACATTTTCCCCCTTTCTTGTTACTGGATGGCTTACAACTAACCTTCATTTATACGACACAACATCAAGTACGTTGAGGTTCCGCTTGTATCTCCACGCTATTGATTGATGAGGTAAATGGGTTGACTGCGATACCGAGTGGTATGTCCTGACCTCTCCACGTCGTCAGCATACAGGTATTTCCGTCAACCGTCAGGCCGTTTTGCACAATAAAATCAAATACAACGATGACATCCTGGGGGAGTTCTGCACACACGTATGTCCAATGATCGGTTACAAGGTCCCCAACTTGGAATTTTAGGAGCTGGACGCAATCGATTGAGAGGGAATGTCCGGACGCTGATTTTAATAATAATTGTTGGGGTTTAACGACGCACCAACTGCCAGAGTCATACGGCGTCGCCAACTCTCACCCTGTTGGAAGGGATTTTGGGGATCAGATCGACTTATTCAGAGGCTCCGCTGGGACTTGAACCCGGGACCGGTGGCTTAGAAGACAAGGGTGCTATCCACTAAGCCACCGCATCCCCGGACGCTGATTTTAGATTCAGGTGAGGATTACTGGAGGGGCGTTCTTCTACGAGGTTTTCTAAGGCACTACGTTGAACTAATGTAACTGACGACCCAATGTCTACCAGTGCTTGGCATCTGATTCCTTCGACCTCAATTTGGCAAGTGCATTGATATTTGCATCCCTGTTGCACTCCTTTCTTGATAGTAATTGCACATGAATTCTTGAACTTCTCTTCCTCCATTGTTTTATCGTTTTGTGTTGAGCATCCTGCCGGCTGGCAGTTCATTCCAGCCGGCTCCTCCCGTTTCCCTAGTAACACTGATAGCCCTGCTGCGGGTATCCCTGCTGCGAGTATCCCCGCTAGGGGCGGTTCGGACAGAATCTCACGACGTGGCCCCCTTGATGGCAGTAGAAGCAAGTACCTCTCAGGTAATCCTCTTCTTGTTCCTGGGACATCCATTCCGGGACCGGCCGCCGCTCGCCCGCTGTTCCCTGCATGCTATTTCCCCTTGTCATGTGCCGGGAACCGTATCTCCAGGAACTCCCCCTCCGCTGCATAGGTGTTCCCGTTTGTCCAGCTCTAGCGTAGTCGTTCCAATGTCCTCTCTGACTTCCTTCATCATATTCGAATGGCATAGGTAGTAGTTCCTTGAACGTTACACCTCGTCGCCCTGCACCACCGGTGCCTCTGTGGGAGGATGAACCTCTGCGGGGCTGCGACTCCTCCATGTTCTTGTTTTTCACGTCTTCGTTTGTTCCCGTCTCCACTTGTTTCGTGTCCAGCGCGGCCAGAAGCTTCCTCAAAAGGGCCATTTCTTCGTACTCTTCTCCCATCGGGTCTCTGGTTGTTTTGGTCCGCGAGGCTCGTAGGATGGTCTCTTCCGTGCTCACTGCGCTTACTGCCTTGTCAAAAGTGTCACACCCGGCTCTAAAGACCGCGCGACGCAGCTCGGGACGCAGCCCTCTTACGATATTTACTCTTATAGTCATATAGTCATATAGTCCAGTATGACGTTCCGCCCACCGTGTGATCCGGTAGAACTTTCTTGTTGTTGACCATGCTTTCCTTTTCCGGCTGCCCTTCCGCCCGAGGCCGTAGCTTCGCTCGCGGAACTACTTCCTCTGGCCACCGCTGCAGAACCTCCTACTGCGCCGTCTGCGTTCGCTGCATCTGCCACTGGGAGATCACCGGCAGCTCGCTCCTCCGCCGTCGTCGCCTTGAGAGACAGGCGGCGAATGACTTGTGCCCACTCTTGCACCGTCCGCCCCTCTTGATGCCCTGTCCCCAGAAGGAACTGAAACATTTGCTCCTGTCCAGCATTTCTATAGCGATCCTGCAGCGGCTTCTTCAAGGTTTTCCAATCTGTGCCCAGGTCATCAGCCTCCAGATGGTCCACGTACGCCGCGGCTTCTCCCTTCAGTCGCACCACTGCCACTTTGAACATATCGTCCCACGTCAATTTTGCGAGCGAGGCTGCTTTTTCTATTTCTCTCAGCCAGCCATGGAGACTCTGGGTACCGTCAAACTCGGAGGTCTCGTGAAACAACGATCGCTCCATTGTCTCTGCAAACGGCAGATGTTCGTCGCCAGAGGTTCGGCGGCCCAGGCATTCCGTTGGGAGGTTCCTCCAGTCCTGCCCATACTCCCAGACTCCCTGTTCGGGCGCCATTTTGTGACGCAGGGGTCAGTGGAATAGCCGATGGAAGTATTTTTTACTAAATTTTCATTATAATATAACCTATGTTTCAAGTTAACAAAGTTCCGAAAGAACACCTCCCCTTTGTCGCAAATATTTCGGGAGCTGGGTAGCATGGACAGGCACTGGATTGCACACACAGAGAACCAACAAACATTGCAATGAGCATGACAGCACACGAAATAACGAGCCGGACATGCATAAAAAGGGGTAAGTTAAGTGCCAAAAATATAAATCCGAGTGGTGGCCAAAATGGGTTATTGCTAACATATATTCTATTTTTCCGTGACGTTGTATTGTAAATATGTTCATTGTTGTTGTCGTTTTCAGTTTGATTCATTTGATTCGATTAGTTTCAAAGTATCATAATTTTTAATGTTCGAATCTGTGGTGCTCCCTCCCAACTAATCCACATAGGAGTGGTACCTCTGACCGTCTACATCTCCCTTTTTATTATTGCTGCTCTCTACATTTTCACCTTTTCTTGTTACTGGATGGCTTGGAACTAACCTTCATTTATATTCGGCGTTAAGTTCGTAACAATACCTCAAAGTGCAGTTCCAATCAATACCTCTATTGAAACCCTCAAAGTCCAGTTCCACCAATGAATTCACAAAAACCCTCTAAACTCAAGTGTTCTGTTGAACCTGGCAATAAAATATCTAAGTCTCCTCCTGTCGCTCCTCAATACATGCCCATTATCGCAATGAACACATGTCTGCCCGGTATACTTGCTCGTCTTTGACTATCATTTCTACCCTATCGTGCGTGGCACAAGCTTAATAAATAAAAATAACAAAAGTCCGAAAAACATTGAGCCAACAGCGATGGTGATGGCTGGGCCAGCCACTTCCCAGATCGGCATCATGTTGTACCGACCGCTCCCAATTTTCAGGCGTTAACATACAGTGCGGGGGCGTCCCAGGCCGCATCTGCTTCCAAGGGATTCATCAGGCTAATCCTGGCAGCCAACAGGGTCGCCACCCTGCCGGAACTGGGTAGCCGCGCCGCTACCCAATTGTCTCCCCTACATGATTCCGGGAGGAAATCAGGCTAATCCCGATACTATCAGGGCCTGTCCTGATAGGGTTGGCTAGGTCTACATCCAGTCAATCTCCTCTATCGCTCTCTCATTCCAACGGACTTCTGCTTCGGCATAACCATGGCTACGTCATAACTACGGCTACGACATAACTACGGCTACGACATAACTACGGCTACGAAATAACTACGACATCAACCTCGGTATCAGCGCCAACATATAGTTCATTCTAAGATGAACTATATGTCGCCTTTACGCTAATCCCTTCCCTAGGGGATCGTCACCGCTCCTAGGTCTTCGGACCGAGGTCGTCATCCCCCGGTATCATCCTCTTTTTCATCATCTTCATCATCTTCTTCAAAATTTTCCCGTGGCAACAACAATAAAATTTGCGCCCATGGTAAATCCCGGGGGAGTCGTACGCACCAGTTACGTCCCGCGAGCCAAAATGGAAGTGTGGTGTAATATCTTCATTCTTCATCACCTACTTATCATTCATCATCACCATCATCGTATCGTCATCATCAATAACTCCTTCCGGTTGAGCCGAATCCCTGGGAAGGGGGATCTTCTCTTATCTTCTGCTCTGTATCTTGCGCCCTCCCTAACGCACCAGGGATTGACATGCCAAGGATGTCGTCACCTATCCCCCTTTTCATTCCCCGTCCCAAGCTAAATGGAAGGGTCATTAACACTTGAGGGCCCAAATTTCTGAACGGGACCAATCTTTGAACGGGACCAATCGTTTGCTAACACTACCGCTAAACTCATCCCCATAGGAGCACCGTCCTTCTGAAGGTAAGGATCACTGTTGAATAAGAAATATCGGCACACTAAGCAAGCCCCTATCAACTTTCTGATGGACTCTACTGACCTGGCAATAATAAATAATAATTATTGGGGCTTATCGACGCACCAACTGCCAGGGTCATATGGCGTCGCCAACTCTTTCCCTGTTGGAAGGGTTTCTCGGGAGCCAGCTTGCTCCTTGTTCAGGGAAGCCGCCGGGCCTTGAACCCGGGTCGGCTGCGTGAGAGCCAGCAGTGCTGACCACTCCACTACCGCGCCCCCTACTGACCTGGCAGACATCTCGGATAAAGTGTTATCATCTGCGAGTTTTTTTACATACTGCATCATCAGCCTCCTTTACAGGTACTTTGGTGAAACGTGAAAAGACATAAAAGCTAACCAATTGGTCGTTGGGGGAGATCCGTAACTGTAACTTGATCAACAAATTCAACAGTTATCCACCGTGAAAATGGTCTTACTGAGGACTGGCATTTCGGGCTATTCACCCAGTGATAGCCCGAACATGTAGAACTTTATTTTAACACGCGCATTGACGGGGGCGGGTACCCGTCCCCCCTCGGGCTTTTCGGAGACAGCTGAAAAACGGAGGCGCGCAGCGCCGCCGTACTTGGTTTACATTTTCCCTCATCATTTTTGCAGCTTCTGTGAAAATTTTAAGGATAGGTCATCTCAGGTCAGGTCACCAGTACAGGTCAAGTGACCCGACCTCAAAAAAAAGTTTAAGATAGCATAAGTCGGAGCAGGGTGAACTTATCTAATTGAAACTCATATCACATAATGGGCTCACCGAGTTCTCTAAAATATGTTCCGGTATTTTTGATATCGATGACCTAAGGTCAGGGACGAAGCATGACCTCTCCATTGCTAATACATGGGAAATATGGTTTTTACTGAATAACTCAGTAACAGATGGTGATAGAGCGTTTATTTTAGCTTCACTGGACTCGCCTTGGCTTTGCGGTTTCTAATGATATGCATTTTATATAATTTGACCTCTGACCTGTCCTCAGGTCAGGTCAAATCTTTGATTTGACCTAGCAAGGTCAAATCATAGATCATTCGATTTGGCTTGCTGCGAGGATTCATATAGTTCAAGTCGTTTTGCTCTATCTTTACTTGTTCAGATGTAATGGCCGAAAAGCTTAATTTACATGGTATCCCTATGACGGCATGTGACGGCATGTTTTTGACCTCTGGTGACCTTAAATGTGACCTGACAAAAAAAGGTTCAAATATTTTCGATGGAGAAGCGAATGGGCTACCCAACGCCGTTTACCGTTTTTTGCTACCTACCGTGGTTCTCGAGATCTTAGGGGGCGGGTACCCGCCCCTCGTCAATCCGAAGGTGGCTTAGACCTTCGTCAATGCGCGTGTTAATCAACCTGAGTAAAAATGACTTTCGAAACTTATCTCAGATCAATTAAATAAAAGAACTTGACCTAACTTTACTTTATGGTCAATATCTACCCTAACATAGTAAATATACATATTGATCGAATTACACTGAAAATCCAAAGACAGTGGTAGGGGAGACCGGGGCTAGTTGAACATGATTTTTGTTTTGGTCGGATATCTCAGAGATGGCTAAAGGTATATACTTCGTTCTGCCATTGCTGGAAAGCCTATTGTTTGGCTTTCAAGTGATGCGTGTGCCAACGCTTGAATGTTGTCGCTGTGTGAGATGTTTGATCATGAATAGGTCAAAGTCAAATGGCTCAACTCTCCCCGTGTCGGGGTAAGTTGAGCCACGCTCCGGGGTACGTTGAGCTGCTTAACGAGAGTATGTCCTCATTTTCCATGTTTATTACCCAAACACCAAATATTCTCACTCTCAGTCATTGGTACTGTTTTTACACACAAACTTTGAGGAATCACCCGTACAAAGACGGTGGGCCCATCCACGGCACTCCTGGTACTGTACCCATTGCTCAACCGGGTGACTGTTTGAGAAAGTGTCGCAGCACACCAGGCATAGTGTCTCATTTTCATCGCTGAACTCCTCGACATCTTTGTAAAGCTTCCTCCTAACATTTATTTGCTTCATTGTGCTGTTATTGCACCCGCCTTGCCTTTGCTTCTTGCCTTTGCCATCTGTTGTACCTCTGGTCCTTGCTGGTCTTCTTTTTTACTTCTTTTCCGCCTCCTCTTCCAGAAGCTGTTTTTTGGTATATCCGTCAACACTGCTGCTTTCCTCTGACGCGAGATTCTCTTCCTCGGCCTCAGCTCTTTAGGCAACGGGCAGACTGCTGCAGGCGTGAACGTATCAGGGCAGTAGGGCAGGATCAGGACAGGATCAGTATCACCGTGAGGGTCATGGCAGACTGCTGCTCATTGATTTGTCCGGGGAGATTCTGCTGCGTATACGGCTCAGGCCCATCTGCGGAGAGGTCCAGCTCTGCTACCGATGGTGCAGGGAGGCTCAGCTGAAGATCCAGTCCAGGACTAGGGGCATTCGTTGATCTTCCAGGCAGGCTGGACCCTGCTGGATTTTCAGGTGCTGAGATAACAGATAACAGATAACAGATAACAGATTTATTCGAAGATGATCCACATCAAAGTGCGGCTTTTCACACATTCACGTCATATCATAAAAAGGTTCAATGTAGGCTGAGACTAAAAACACTCATACTCATAAAATCACACATAACAATGAGCTGTGGGTAAAAGAATGTAGCTCGATGCTACTCTAAAATTTATAACAAGGCCTGTTTGAGTTCGGTCTTAAAACTCGACGAGCCAGGTAAAAGTCCAGTCCGGTTGAGCAAAGTCACTCCACGAAAACATAGCCGCCGTCGACCTGCCTCGGTACGTATCGCCGGCAGGGTCCGTTGACCCGCGCGCCGGGTATGGTGATCATGCACCTGGTTGGCTTGCCGGCCCATGGTCTCACACAATTTAGGTGGCTGTCCTGTCACAATCACTCGCTCCACAGCGCACACTGTGTGGTAATCAATCATCTGCTGGGCAGACTGCCAGCCAAGCTACTCAATAGCATCCGTGATGCGGTCAAACCTCCTCCTCCCAGTCACAACACGAGCACAAAAGTTAACAACTTTTTGCAGTCGGCGGACCTGAGTCATGCCACATGAGCCGTACACAGATATGCAATGTCGCAGTATTGAGATAACGAGGGCTTGCACAACAGTTGCTAGTACGTTCCTAGGTAAAACATGACGTGCATGACTAAAAGCTATGAGGATCCCAGTGCATTTATGTGTTAATTTGTCCACGTGATTTTCGTAACTGAGGTGCCGATCCATTGTGAGACCCAGATTTTTGACGATCCTGTCCTCTCTAATGGTTGTGCCGCAGAAACTCAGGGGTTAACGGGTTGCAGGTCGCGCAGCATTGCCTTAGTGCCCAATACAATCATCTGTGTTTTATCGGTATTCAATTTCATCCCGTTAAAGCAGAACCAGTTGCATATATTGCTGAGTGCAGTCTCCATGCGTTCAATTATGTTTGCGAGATCCCGTTTTTTGCCGCTAACTAAGACCTGTGTGTCGTCGGCGTATTGTACCAGAGTGACATCGCTCTCAACACACAGGCTCAGGTCGTTGGCGTATAACATGTAAAGCAAACATGAGGCGGCACCCCCTGATATACGCCCATGTTGTTTTCGCGCGTGCTTGACGTAAGAAAGGATGAGCCATCGGCGCTTTTGACTTGCACCTGTTGAGTATGTCCCTCGAGATACGCACGAAACCAGTCTGTATCTATGCCATATGCTGAAAGTTTTTGAAGTAATTTGTGATGGGGAACGACATCAAAACATTTTGAGAGATCAGCCAGTACCAGGACAGAAATTTCGCCTTTATCCATAGCAGAGAGAGCTTTATCGGTAATTACATGAAGGGCCGATTCGGTAGAGTATCGTTTTCGATAGCCGTGCTGTGCGTCCGAGAGGAGGTGATTTTCTTCTAAGTAGTTGGAGAGCTGCTGCTGCACAACACGCTCGACTAGTTTCGTGACGGCAGGTAGGAGTGAAATAGGTCTAGTTTCAGACGGTTTTGTACTCTTCGTGCCTTTGGGAATTGGAGTTACCATGGCGTGCTTCCATGCCTGTGGAACGGAGCCAGAAACAAGACTTGAATTAATTATATCGAGCAGGGGTTCGCTGAGTCCGTAGCAAAATTTTTGATCAATCAATCAATATCAATCAATCAATGTATTTCAGAACATCCTTACACTCGATACAAGGCTTTTCATGTTCCATCGTCAATTCAATGAAGGGGTCGTGGAAAGTGTAAAAGTAACAGTGAAGTCAGCGATACAGGCAGTAAAAACACAAGTACTCAAATGCAATCACACACGTAATATGATATAAAATACTGCGAGCTTACACTTACAGGCCCAATAAACTTCTCAGTGAGTTTCGGAAACCTGGCATTCTGGTATTGGTTCTTAGATCAGGTGGCAGGTCATTATATTGTGCAATGGCAGCATGGCATAATCTTCGCTTCCCTGCGTTGTTTCTAGCACGGGTGGGACGTAAAAGTCCCGCCTGTCGCGTACCGTAGCTATGGTCAGTAAAGGTAAACATTTCACCAAGCACACACGGCTCACCGGTAATCAACACGCTATGAACAATGCTCAACCGGTGGTAGGTAAGCAGCTGTGCGGGGTCAGGCAGTCGTAATCTGGCTACTTCCCGAGAAATGTGCTCAAACTTTCTCTTCCCAGTTAAGACGCGAGCACAGAAGTTGATCACTTTTTTAATTCGGTGGAGTTGAGTTGTTCCACAAGTCCCATAAATTGAAATACAGTACCTGATGTGAGATATGACGAGTGACTGTATTAATAGTTTCAGTACTGACTGTGGAATGATGTGCCGAATGTGCATGAGTCCAATGAGAATGCCAGTACATTTCCTAGTGATGCCATCAACATGCGATTCGAACGTCAGGTTCCGGTCCATATGCACGCCTAGGTTTTTAACTTCCCTTGTTTCTGTTACTACTGTGTTGCCCACCCGAATACTAATTTTTGGCAAATTTTGGAGCATTGCACGGGTTCCGAGTACGATGACCTGGGTTTTTGCTGGGTTGATTTTGAGGGCGTTTTGAGAAAACCAATCTAAAAGTACAGCTATGTCATGCTCAAGCAATGATACCATAGTATCAAGGTTCTGTTTTGGGCCGGATATGATGAGCTGAACGTCGTCACAGAATTGAACCATGGTGGAATTCTTAATATACAAATTCATGTCGTTTGCGAAGATTGAAAACATGATACAGGATAAACTTCCGCCTTGGAAAACGCCCACCGAGTTTTGGAGTGATTTGGAGAGTTTCGAACTGCCATTCCCCTGTGTTGTTGCGCCACCGCTAAAACCGTTCGTAATTTTGACTTGTTGATAGTGATCACGGAGGTAATCCCTGAACCAGTGGTCGTCAACACCATACTGCTCAAATTTTTCCAGCAATTTCTCGTGACTAATTACATCGAAGCATTTTGAAAGATCCGTAAGAACTAGTATTGAAATATGCCCCTTATCCATGGCTTGGTACGCCTGGTCAGTAACTACTGTGAGCGCAGTTTCGGTGGAATGATTCTTCCGGTAGCCGTGTTGCGTGTGTGAAAGCAGATGGTTTTTGGTGAAATACGTACTTAGTTGGTTGTGGACTATACGTTCGGTAATTTTTGTCACTGCTGGTAGAATAGTGATAGGACGCCAGTTAGATGGTTTGGTTGTGTCTCCGCCTTTCAGTATTGGAACAACCATGCCGTGCTTCCACTGTCGTGGTACTAAACCGGTCACAAGACTAGAGTTAATGATATGAAGTAACACATTTTGAACGCCAAAGTAAAAACGCTGAAAAATCACAATATTAAGACCAGAAACATCGACAGAAGTAGAGGGTTTCATGGAACCTAAAGTAATGCACAAGTCGTCAGCTGAAATTGGTCCGATCTTCAAGCCACACGCAGGTACACGCGGGAGCCTAACTGGTAAGTTAGAGAGCGGCGGCGCAACACTAGCTGCGGTGCGAGGTCCAACATTTACAAAGAATTGATTAAGAGCGTCTGGTGTAACATTCGGAACAGAAGTGGTACTTTTCTTACTGCCGATAATCGGCCGAATGACCTGCCATGTCTTGCTCGGACCGGCCTCGTTCACACGCTGCAGCAGGTCATCGCGGCAGTCCCGACGTATAGCTGCCCGACACTGCCGATTGATGACCTTGTACTCGTGGCGGGCTGCCGGCCCGGCCGCCAGGGCGGCGCGGCGCCTGCTGAGCAGCTCACGGGTCGGCCCGGTCACGCGCGGGGCAGATGGTGGTGGCAAACGCACTCGCCGAACGGGTGCCACGGTGTCTAGCAGAGATGTAAAAATGCGAACAAAAGCGTCCCACTTAGCAGCAGGTCCATCGGCGGAGTAAACCTCCCGCCAGTCGTGATTGGCCAACTGGATGTTAAAAGCAGTCTGGTCGACCCGGTTCAGATTGCGTTTTTCGATGGTTGGTCGCTGTCGGTCACCACGGCCTCCACCGTTCCGCAGGAGCATCCTGGTGTAGTCATGGGTGCTGCCAAATGAAGCATATGTATGCTGATTCCGTCAGCTCCCGTTGATTTAGAGGGCTTCATACTTGCTAAGGTCAAACACAACGTGTTAAAATCTATGGGTTGGACTTTAAAAGCGCTAGTCGTCACTCGTGGTAAAAGGGTCGGCACAGAAACTCTGGCTGCAGGGACACTGGCTGAAGTGTTCGGTCCGACCGCCAAGTAAAAATCATTCAATGCATCGGGTGTGATGTTAAACGCGGTGCACTGCTGTTGTTTCCGTCCGATAACTGGTTGAATAACACGCCACAGACCAGCGCGGCCGCCGCGTCTGATCTCCCCTCGTACAGTGCCACGCAGTCCCGGCGAACTGCAGAGCGGCAGAGGCGGTTCACGCGCTGGTACTCGGCACGATCGCCCCGGCTGAGGGCCGCGCGGCGGTCGCGTATAAGTTCCTGCGTATCTGCTGACACTGGTGGGGCTCTGTACTGCCGCCTATTGACGCGCTTGAGTGGTGCCACAGTGTTAAGATGGTGGGTGAAAATGGCCTTAAAAAGCTTCCCACTTTTCCTCAGTGGAGGGGGAGTAGAAAACATGTGTCCAGTCAACATCGCGCAGTTGATGATTAAAAGCAGCAATGTCAACCCTCTTAAAAGATCGTGTCAACATGTTACAACCACGCGGTGTTGCTGAGCGCATTTCCTGAGCTAAAACAAGTCTGGTAAAATCGTGTGGTCCTCCATAGTGACACATTGTGACTCCTGCACGCTGTACTAAGTCTGGTCTGGAGGTGGCCATAATGTCAAGTAAGCTCGCTGCGGGTCGGTATGTCGGACGATCCTTGTTCACTATGTGAAGGTTATACATCGAAAGCAACCGCGACAGTGAACAAACAACGGTTAAAATCACCAGCCAGAACTACAGTTGCTCTAGGATAGTTCGCCAACATGTACTGTAGCTGAAGCTCTAAATCATCTAAATCGGTAGAAACTTGACGTTCAGTGGTATTAGGCACTCGATAACCAGAGGCGAATAGAACAGTATGGCGATTGTCGATATGAACTAGAATCCAGATAATCTCTAAATTAGAACCTACGATTCCCGTCACCGAAGACTGTCACGTACTAACACAGCGACACCGCTCTTGCCTTTTGGTAGGTTTAAGCTGGCTGGCCGGTCTCTTCGGAAGAGCCGATAGCCACTCACCGATATTAGTCTGTCCGGCACGTTAGGTGTAAGCCACATCTCGTTGAGAGCCAAAATGTCAAAACCGTATACGTTATCAATATCATTCCTAAGGTCCGGCAGCTTGGGCTTGTATGATTGGATGTTTAGTTGTCCGATGATCAGCTGGCTGGACCCAGGGTAATAGAGGACGGGTACACCAAAGTTTAGTAGTGCAAGCCGCTAGATAAGCAGATCAAATATGCAAAAATATCGTTGCATTGCCACAATTTTCTCTTCAAAATTAAGAAATGGCTCGAACATGATGAAAACAGCAGCTAAAAGCTCAAAAAGAAAATTAGATGTATTTTTGTCTCCATCATTTAGGAGAACTGGTAGATTCTTCCAAATTTCTTCCAAACAAAGACTAAATATGGGCGCTCCAAAATAGCGGCAAACTCTGTGCTTTTTGTTCACTCAGTTTTCAATAGAAATTGACAACAATTAGGTATCGGACGCATTTTGTTTGTTGCAAAGCTATTTATTAGACAGTTTGGTTTGCAGCAGATGTGAATTAAGTTACGAAAACTTACCGAGATTGATTGCAGTCAGTTTGAACCCTCTCTCTTTTATCTTTTTTAAGGAAAAGGTATTTTTGTTCCTCAAGAGTCAAGATACTGCGTGTTGGGCCATATTTGTGTGCCAAAAAGGAACTCACTAAATAGAGTGAGTTCTTGCAGCTTGTTAAAACAAGTGATTGGAGCCCAATTTGTGGAGAAGCCTTCCTTCCTTCCTGAGTTCTTGGTCAAAAGTTCAATCTAGGCAGGTAAGTTTGTATTCTGACTCCACACTCACTAATTTTGGTTACCTAACAACTCTGATTGCCTTATTTGCTTTAGTTTGAAGACTAGCAACAGCTATATTGCACTCTGTAAACCAAAATAGAGATGAAGTGAGATGAAATCAGTTAAACCTGTGCAAGGTTTCAGTAGTGTTTATGTTTTTTGTTGAGCGGCTGCAGCATCAACTGTAGTCTACGCTGGAACACATTCCTTGTGTTTGGTGTGTTCTCCTAGATGTTTGGCATGTGGACTCTGATATCAGGGCAGGATTGAGTAATCCAAAAAATCTTTCTGAGGTGGAAAAGAAAATGGTATTTTTTTTCTGGTCCTGTTGCAGCCGTGATCCAAAAACTTATTAAGTGTGATTTCTTGAGACGCTAACTTGTGAAAACTTTCACATGTGATGCGTCTTGGGTACCAGCAGTGAGCTATTTCCAGCTGTCAAGATTGCTTAACTTCTAAGAGTGACTTTGTAGGTTA
This sequence comes from Lepas anatifera, assembly GCA_034440635.1. Classification (NCBI taxonomy): domain Eukaryota; kingdom Metazoa; phylum Arthropoda; class Thecostraca; family Lepadidae; genus Lepas; species Lepas anatifera. The sequence goes on from JAOTON010000209.1 coordinate 205,448, forward strand.
TTGAGCTGCAGTACTTGTTTTTTATAGGTGTAAGAAATAGTCCCAGTTTCCATTCATAGTCGAGCGTGGCCACACATAGTTTTCGGATGCAATCAATATGGTTAGAGCTTTTGGCAATGGTAACCATTTTCAATCCAATTCTTGTAAATCCACATCCAACAAGATCTGGCAGGATTTGGCATTGTGATGGTAAAGATTTCCCTTACAGTGCAGAGATAAAGGAGAGTAGACTGGAGAGGGTATAACTTTCTTTTTTATTAGACAAAACTAAACAAAACAAAATTGTATCAACACTTCACAAAAACATCATTAACAAAATTCATCAACAGAACAGTTAACCCTTAAACAAAACTTTAAACATATGTGAAGGGAGAGTGAAAGAAAACTTGAATGGTGTACCAGAAATGTTGACAAATTCAAGATTGAAGTGTTCTATTGGTTACAGATCCTTTTGGATCCAGCCAAAGTGCCATCGAAACCGTGATTGCTGTATCCTGATTCTCAGGTCTATCTGAATCGCCTCTAGCCCATGGAAACTGAGCCTTTAAGTTACAAATTAATTAAGAAATAGATGAGAAAAAACAGTTAGGTAGGACTAGGTACTAAATTTGATATGTTTATAATGAGCTGCAAAAGTTGGCAGAATAGCATGACTCCTGACAGAAAATTTGAATATTTTGTCTGTGGGTACTGAACCAGAACTGGTATCCCACTTGGACATAGTGGGATTCAATCTAAGTGCAATTCCCCAAGCTGATTAGTCTTGCCAAGTTGGGATTGTGTGTGCACATTTTTAGCTGCATTGCAAGAGAGATGCATGTCGTTTTGTCTAGATGCATATAGTTGCATGCAGGTGTAGTTCACCTGAATATTTTCTTGGACCGAAACGTTGAGTTTTACCCTTTCCTGATTTTTTTAGCTAATTGTTATCCTTATCCGCACTGTGCTTAGCCTTTTTGTTTCCTTCATTGTAGCTTTTGTCTAGACATTTAGACATTTTTAGCTTTGGTCTAGAGTTTTAGTTCACACACACACTCACACACACACAGTTTTAGTTTATGCACAGACCATGCCACGTCTCACCTGTGCTTTTGCACCGATTTTCCGTGGCAAAAGTACAGCACTGTCTGCACAGCACTGTCGTGGCAAAAGCACTGTCCCTTCACGCTCTTTTTTTGCTCATTTTAGCAGTGTCTCTGGCAGTGTACTGCGTGGGTTTTAGCTTTTGATCCTGGTCTGGGGTTTTTCTTTTTCCTTTTATAGTTTCAAGTACTGACTACACTGCACACTTTTTAATGAGTTGTTTTCATTTTTTAGTCACCGCAAACAAGTTTGCGCCACTGAAATGTATTGGGCAAGCTACACTACGCAAAAGGAGAAAACGAAAAACGTCATTAAAAACGAAAAAATGTCCTCATGAAACGATAAAATGTAGTTGAAAAGCAAGAAAGTGAAAAACTATTTAGTTTGGTATTTGAGCCGTATTTCGTTTGTTCACTTTATGATTATTGTTTACGAGTGTGAGGAAGTTGTTATAGTCGTTACTGGAGCAGTTGGCGGCGTCGTGGGGTGGTTAATCAAATATTGAAGATATTTGGATAATTATTGTGTTTGCCAGGAAGACCGCATTGTGACATTTGGCAATACACTTGCGTGGAATCAGTGGTGGATCCAGGACTTCATTTTGAGGTGGGGGGGGCTAGTGGACTCGACCACCACCCACCAACGCCTCAGGTCAGTCTCCGCCTATGCACTCTCTGTATATGCCAGTCTAGCTAATAAAACCAATCTTGGAATGACGGAATGATGTAATGCGTTACAGACGAACACATATAGCCTCTCCAGCTGAAGTGCCCTAAAACTCAAATTATCATCAGTCTCCGCCTATGCATTAGCTATTGGCACTTAAACATGGGGGGGACTTGAGGCCTTAGCCCTCTGCCTCGTATCCACCACTGCACGGAAGCTATCTATGAGTGATCAGTAGATATTGCATTCAGATGGTATCTTTTGAATGCGGATGTTTGAAAAAAATCGCAGGTGCCTGAACTTTTGCATTCTGGTTGACGTAGGCGGATCCAGGGAGGGTTGGTCCAGGGCCTCAGGTGGATGCAGGGAGTTTGTCCAATGTCCTTCAGATTTTTGTCAAGTATATTTCGAATTTGATGATTGGATGTTGGTTTAAGACTAAGTTTGCTTCCCTTTCTTGTCGAGTTTCTTGCCGCTTCGAGAAAATGCGAAATTATCGCCATACTACATAGAACAATTCCCGTGTCATCTTTATGAAAAACATATTGAAAGCTTTTTTGAGGCATCTAAAAATCATGTTTTCCCCGCAAACGTGGAAATCCAAAAAAGTACCGCGTATAAATAATGTAGATTATCACTATCTACACAGTTTTACGTAGACACGGTAAATTGAGGACAGGTATTGGTCCTAAAATTTCCAGAGTTCATCCGTGCGTTTATTATATTTAAGAAAGTAGTTCGGTCAGAGATGCCTTTTTTATCCATTGGTATTTAAACAGTGACAATTTCAGAAATTCCCCCTTTCCCTGGTGACACTTTACATAGGCAGATCTAGGATTGCCGATCGGGGGGCACCTTCCCGAGAGGGGGCGCCGTCCGGTCCGGGGTCGCCACTTTTGACGGGCAAAACCTATCAGATGGGAGCAAAATCCTATCGGTGGGTGCCGATTTTCGCATCCTGGGGGAGGGGTGAAGGGGTGGGAAGCGACATTTCAGGGGGCGCCGTGATCATTTCAGGGGGTGCCGAGGGTTGATCATGGGGGAGAAAACGTGCCTTCCTTGCCCGCCCCCTGGATCCGCCTATGACGTTGTATTATCATTGTTATATTAGTCGGTGTTGTTTGAAACGGTTTCGCTAACAGCCAAAATATTGTCCAGGTGCCCCAAATGATACAACAAATCAGCAGGGTTGGGTCAGAAAGTGAACTTAACCCAAAACGAAACAGGGAAGCATGCTGCCTCCTCTATTGGCGGTTGGTGTGTCATTAAGCCGGACAATTATTATTATTATTATTAGCATAGGCGGATCCAGGGGGCAAGGGGGTGCAAGGGAGGTACACCTCCCCCCGATCGACCCTCGGCGCCCCCTGAAAGGTCGATGGCGCCCCCTGAAATGTCGCTTCCCACCCCCCAGGATGCGAAAGTCGGCGCCCACCGATAGGATTTGGCGCCCAACTGATAGCTTTTGCCGGTCATAAGTGGCGCCCCCTGGTCCGGATGGCGCCCCCCGGGAAGGTGCCCCCCATCGGCAATCCTGGATCCGCCTATGATTATTAGATGACTATTGAAATTCCCTGCTTTGCCCCGTTGGTATTCCATATTGTCCGCTTCTCCCAATTTGGCAAGTGGGTAACAAAGTGGCAGCTCTATCTTTGGTCATGTAGTGAAACATCTGAATGCTCACGAAGAGTTCTAAGCACTCTCTTGATTGAGTAAAAAAAACAACCATATCACTCGCAGTGCTCCACCCCAGTGGTTAAAAGCGGAAGCCGAGACTGGGATTCGAACTCACCATCGTCTCATTTATAGACCATCGCTCTAACCGCTGCGCTACGCGACCGCCGGCGTACGGGGTGTACGCCGGGAAATTTGCGGCTTACATTTGCATGGTTCTCGGAAATCGATTTTTTTAGGCATTTCTGTACATCTGACGTAAAAATACCAAATTGAAAGTGGAAAGGGCAGGGAATAGGCCTTCCAATGACGACGTTATATTTCTTCTAACAGCCATAGGCTGTGGTTAGCACGTGGTTGAAAATGAGCAATTTAACATGTAAGCCCTATGGAGCAGTCGCATTTGTACGCCGTAACAGTATATTGCTGCCAACTAACTTTGGAGGGGGCTGGCTGGACCCACAGTCCCCGTGGCGGCGCCAGTTGATTCCACCTCTGCGACCTCGGCGCCTGGTCGCGCCTCTGCCGCCCCTCCTCCGACCGTCCGCTGTGTTCGCCGCTGCCGCTGGTGCAGCAGTCAGCTGAGTGCCGCGTCCCGGTGTCTGGTCAGCGGCTGCTGACCGAGGCCGCGCAGATCTTAGAGGCCAAGGTCGTTCAGCCGGTCGGGCAGCTTGCATGATTATATTTGCAGCGTGCAAGAAAATCAAAGCACCGATGAACAGCTCGGCTGGTCTTGGGGTCCTAGCGTGGTTGGCCATGATGACTCACGTTTATAGTCCTTGCTAACCTTTAGGCTGGTAAGTCAATCCGTGTGCGTCACAGGTAGGGTATTAAACGTCATATAGAGTTATCACACTTCACTCTTTCCACTTAATTAGCTCACACTTCCCGCACATTCATAATTGATACGATCGCACTCATACGCTTGATACACTCGTACAAGGAACTAGTAGCGGTGGTGGTCAGGAGAGCCGGTGCGCGTGCGACCCCGGGCGCGGCGCAGACCAGACTGAGATGTTCAGTAGACTTCCTGACATTTCAAGAACCTACTGACGGCTCTTCACAAGTCGATCCGTCTATTGGGCCGGTGTCCGCTGGGAATCAGGTATAGGCCCAGAGGCACTACCTGACGTTCCAGGCATGCTGGACCCACTAGCGGATCCAGAGGGGGAGGGGGATAAGGGGCCATGTCCCCAAATAGTGAAATTTTGGCTGATTTTCTTTAAAAAACTATATTTTTACTATTTTTCCCGAGTTGCCTCTCCAAACGGGGCTCCTGCGCCTGCCAGTGGCTGGGCCCTGCTGGAAGTCTGGGTGGAATCACGGAACAGTGTTTATTTGAGAAAACGGGAAAAATAGGCAAATAGTGGGTAAAATTTGAACGTTTTGCGGGAAAGGCCAAGGCCCCTGCATCCTCTAGAGTTGTAGGGGCTTTAAAGGAATATGAGGGCCCAAGACCAGCGCTGGAAGCTCTTCTCAATTATTGGTCGGCCTAATAGCAGGTCAGGGGGGGGCAGGTAATCGGACACTAAATCACTTAAGTGTTTTGAAAATAAACGAGAAAAATCAGAAGCTGGTGGTAAATGCCTTTCCCCCTTCGCCAATGAGTCGACCCGATAGCAGACATTTTAGGAGACAACTGCCCGGGCCGAATAGCGTCGCCAAATATATCCCTGTTGGAAGGTTTCTCGGAAGCCAGCTTGCTCTTTGATCAGTGAAGCCGCCCAGTCTTGAACACGGGTGAGCCGCATGGAAAGTGTGCGTGCTATCCACTACGTCAGCGTGCCCCATTAGTTGGGGGGGGATTTAAATATTCCTTTTTGTCCGGGGCACGTTGATCATGGCTCAACATACCCCAACACCCTCGTGGCTCAACTTACCCCGAGACCCCGCCGCAACTCCGGAGGCAGCTGACGCAGAAATTAGGTGATCAGTTCTCATGGTTTTCGGCCCAAATAAGGCGTAAATACCTGCATTAAACTCATTTAATAGGGCTAATCTTTATCTCTAATATCAACAGTGTTATTACAAAATGTTTGACAAAAGTAAAATTCACTTTTGCTATGAAAAACAGGTTTTTCGGTCTCCAACCGCTACCGACCAGATACCACGACGGTTTCCTGCTGAAAGACGGAAAGCTGTTGCGCGCATGCGCTGTTATGATTACAGCGCAATCTCTTCAGAAACAGCGGAGTCATCGCGCCTGGCTCAACATGCCCCTGGCTGCAACTAGCCCCGGTCTCCCCTACGAAAATAAAAGCTTTGGTGGCACAATTTCGTGTGAAATTATTGACCCTAGTCTGAAAATCTGCTTTAGCAGCCCCAGATGGGTCCTCAGAGGTTAAAGTCGAAACCTGCTACATGACCCGGGGAAGTAACTTATTTTTGGGCCTCTCCAAATTTTCTTGATGCATTCTGAGGCATCAGGAATTTCGCGACGTACCCAGGCAGCAATAGGAAAAGCATGGCAGATATTAATCAGTTTTTTCTATGAGCATGGTTCGCTGACTGATAGAGCACGCCCCTCCCCCCAACAATTCTTACTCCCAGCCATAGGATCCAGGGGGGGCAAAAGGGTTCACGTCCCCCCCGATCGACCGGCGCCCCCTGAAATGGTCACGGCGCCCCCCTGAAAGATCGACTACACCCCTTGAAATGTCGCTTCCCACCCCCCTTCCAGGGTGCAAAAAACGGCGCCCACCGATAGGATTTTGCAACCACATGATAGGTTTTGCCGGTCAAAAGTGGCGCCCCTTGGTCCGGATGCCGTCCAGCCCCCCCCGGGAAGATGCCCCCTCGGCAATTTTGTATCCACCTGTACTCCCAGCTGGTGCTGTGTTAGGGAGATTATTGCCTAAATCCAGCCTTGCTGTTGTTCTCGAAACACACTTTCCACAAATCAGTCGTAAAACACAGATGAGAACAACAAATGTTTTTTAATCTCCTTATTTATTAATCCTGATTGCAGGCAGCATACAACCATACAGTCACAGTGCAGCTCTATTGAGTTAACTGTTTGCTATCTGCGTCGGTTTTGGCGGCAATGACGCTTTCGGTGAGGTAGTCTATTTGTGTGAAGGTAGCATCAGCCTTGTTAAAGCTTCCGCCACCATCAGCCGCCTCGCCCTGCAATAAAACAGTGAAATTGAAACGCTTGTTCACAAAACAGGGCATAAAGCTCACTGATCCGGACAGCTTTGAAACAAGCAACGGAACAATCCATGAGGTGACTTGACCTTGCTATTCTTAATATTCTTTCACTGTTGCCTGTTGTAAGATGGGGCCAAGTTCTATGGATCTTGACAATTAATGGATACAACTATGGCCCTGAATAATCAAGGCTGAAAATACCGATTCCTGTTAAGGCTTTAAATAAAACTATTCTCGTTCAAGGTCAAAGAGGAGCATATATCATTTGCTCCTTCCCTCTAAGTCCATTCAACTGATGTGCATGATGTGTGCTTACATGATTGAGGTGCCGAGTTGTGCATAAATTACAACTTTAATCGATTTCATAAGATCAAATGGAGCTAGATACTTAACTATTTTCAAACAAAAACTAATGAATTCAAAGGAAACAAGCGTACATAACGAATAGGCAATGTGTGTCCTTTACTTGTTATTCATTATGCAACATTTATGTTCGCCAAGGGAGGAGGGTACGGACAGTGCTTCGCCCCATCCCTTCCCCACGCCAAGGTTTTGAAAAAATACTGATTTTGACCATATATTCCAAAGCACTATTTGTCCAGATTTCCACAATTTGACTCAGCACAGAGAACTGATTCTCGAGGCACCCTTGCTATTCATAGCTAAATTATTCATGCTTATTTGTACAATTGTACACAAATGGAGGCTTAAACAATATGCTAGGTCAAATATACTTTTAAACTGAACTGAGCCGTTATACTTAAGCCCATCTAATTCACCCTATTCGGTCGCGGTATTATTCTCACACTTACATAAGGTTAGCTGTTGATACGAAAAAACTCGTAAGCGGTCGAAAATTCATTGACTATAGGGATAGTACGTCCCTGTCTCCTTTTCTGCTCTCTTCCAGATTGCGGTGCAGCAAAGGCCACTGCGAGGATGGTGCACAGCAGAATCACCAGCTTCATAACTGAAAAAGGGTTTCAGGCTTAGGTGAGAGCACTTCCAGGTTTTATATGAATAAACTGTTTCCTTACATCAGTGATGTGAATGCATCCTGCAACAAGATATTTTTTTTAATTTTCATGCAATTCTATTGCTAGAAAAGATCCGCCATCCATTTAAACGGGTAGCCAGGCGTGCACCCTCCGCGATCCCAACGACAACAGTACCCTTACGTTAACACCACCAGAACAGAAAATATTACAAGTCGCGGCACGCCCTGCTAGGAAAAGAAAGTAACTTAAAGAAAGCATAATAAATATCATACTATTAGTAAAAACTGCCCGTAGTAGCTCCCTGTAAATATACAGGGAGCAGGAATACAGGTCTATTTAGGGTAAATGCACAATAATTTAGCTCATTACCGGTTAGATTGTTAGTCTTTTTCCAAACGGGACTACCCAAAACTGGAGATTCGTGTTAGCCCCTCCGAGATTCTGGCGAAAAGATAGAGGCCTAGTAACATTCGCCAGAGAACTCGGAAGTCAGCAAGCAAATTAGGGCAGACATGCAGGCATAGGCAAGCAAGCAAGCAAGCAAGCAGGCAAATTAGCAAGCAAGCGCAGCAGGGAGTCAGACACACGCACGCACGCACGCACGCACGCACGCACGCCCCCCCCACACACACACATACACACACACACACACACACACACACACACACACACACACACACACACACACACACACACACACACACACACACACACACATCCGAATCCACGCACGCTCGCCTGCCTACACATCCACACACACGCGCACGTACACACCCACACACACCGAGTACCGCAGTCACCCACCCACGCACGGCAGACATCCACCTTCCCACCCACAAGTACTCCCTCTCGCCCACCTACAAGCACACTATCCCACTCACATACACGCACGCCCACACACATTGTGCTCTGATACATCATCACCACCATCAGCGCCGGTCATCGAGGCTCATTATTAAGAATTCTATAATTGCAAAAGAATACTTCTCTGATATATTTTTTAAGCACACGTTTGCTTAGAGGAACTTCCGTTATACATTTAAAGGTTGGACATATAGTTTTGTTCCAAATTTCAGGTGCAGAGCATGCCAGAGCAAATTTCCTATAATTTGTTGTAGCCTGAGGTATTTCAAAGTGTCTAATCAATCTCGTATTAGTTGTTCTGTATTTCTGAAAAAGAGACGATATCACATCTGGCATTGTACCGTCCAATACTTTCGACAATATAATAACTTTTTGTTCTGAGACTAGTTCAGGGAATTTAAGTATTTTTAATTTTAGAAACAGTTCATTTGTGTGGTAATAATAGGGTTTTTTGTCGATGATTCTAATAGCACGTTTCTGTAATTTGATGATCTTATCGAGAGTGGATTCGTAATTACTACCCCAAACCATTGCACAATAATTTAGATGGGGCAATATAAAGGCGTTATACAAATGAGTGAGTTCGTGCGATGATAGGAAATACTTGGCTCTGCTCATGATTCCTAAACTTCTACTTATAATCGAAGACACATGAAGGATGTGCGAATTCCACTTAAGCTTTTCGTCAATATAAACGCCAAGATACTTTACAGTTTCTTCATGTTTAAGCTGCATTCCATTTAGTCTTACATCAAAATTTCTAATGTTAGCGCTAGAATAAAGCTGATAATGAGATTTTGAAGCATTTAGAGACAAACGATTGGACTGAAACCATTTTGACACTTCTGGAAGAACTTTATGGATTTTTGACTGTACACTTCTCACATCATCCCCCGAGATTATAATAGCAGTATCATCTGCAAATAAGTAGGATATAGTTTCAATGGACACTCGATACAGATCATTAATGTATATAATAAATAATAGTGGTCCTAGTATTGATCCCTGTGGTATTCCCGTCCTTAACACGCGCATTGACGGGGGGCGGGTACCCGCCCCCCTCGGGTTTTTCGGTGACAGCAGAAAAACGGCGGCGCGTAGCGCCGCCGTACTTGGTATACCTTTTCCTCATCATTTTTACAACTTCTGTGAAAATTTTAAGGTTAGGTCATCTCAGGTCAGGTCACCAGTACAGGTCAAGTGACCCGACCTCAAAAAAGTTTAAGATAGCATAAGTCGGAGCAGGGTGAACTTATCCGATTGAAACTCACATCACATAATGGCCCCACCGAGTTCTCTAAAATATGTTCCGGTATTTTTGATATCGATGACCTAAGGTCAGGTACGAGGCATGACCTATCCATTGGAAATACATGGGAAAATGGTTTTTACGGAATAACTCAGTAACGGATGGTGATAGAGCATTTATTTTAGCTGCATTAGACTCGCCTGGGCTTTGCAGTTCTAATGATATGTATTTTATATAATTTGACCCTGACCTGACCTCAGGTCAGGTCAAATCCTTGATTTGACCTAGCAAGGTCAAATTATATATCATTCGATTCGGCTTGCTAAGAGGATTCATATAGTTTAAGTCGTTTTGCTCTATCTTTACTTGTTCAGATTTCATTGCCGAAAAACTGAATTTACATGTTATCCCTATGACGGGCATGTTTTGACCTCTCGTGACCTTAGATGTGACCTGACAAAAAAATGGTTCAAATGTTTTCGATGGAGAAGTGGATGGGCAGCCCAACGCCGTTTACCGTTTTTCGCTACCTACCGTGGTTCTCGAGATCTTAGGGGGGCGGGTACCCGCCCCCCGTCAATGCGAAGGTGGCTCAGACCCCCGTCAATGCGCGTGTTAATTGTTTTGCATGAGAGACGACCCTCTTAATTTTAGTCCTCTGAAATCTGTTAGTTAGATATGAAGAAATAATATTATACAATTTACCCTTAGTACCAATGTGATTTAATTTTTGCAATAGTATGCCTAGACTAACCGTATCGAATGCTTTTTTCAAGTCTAAATAAATTCCACATGATGTGTTACCCTTTTCTAAAGATTTTGTTACGCTCTCGTAAAGATGTACCAGAGGCATGTACGTACTATGCTTTTTTCTAAAGCCGAACTGAAATGAATACAAGATGTTAATTTCAATCAAATAATCAGAGATATATTGGTATAGTACCCGTTCCAAAATTTTGGAGAAGATGAGTAACAATGAAATGGGTCTATAGTTCGTAAATCTATCTTTTTCACCTGATTTAAATATAGGGACCACTACTGCTTCTTTTAACCCTATTTCCGGCAGGGGCTAATATTGCCTCTCCTTCAGGTTTTTCGAGAATATCTCCGAAACGGCCTGCGATAAAACTTTGAAACTTCCTGAATTTTCCTAAAACTAGTACAGGCAGGTTTTCTGAAATTTTCAAGATTATATATTTACCAGGGGCGGAGCTATGGCTGGGTTTTTGGGGAGGTTCTATCCACACACCAAGTATTATCGTATGCGATGGGTTCTTTGTAAAAAGGAAGCCGTCTCTGCTGATCCTGATACCAGTTATATGGTTTTATTATATCATTTTTTATGTGAGATGATAGTGCATTCACAATTGTCACTATTTGTATTCATCAGGGGCGGTTACAGCAGTTCAAAATGGGGGAATGCTATCAAGAAGGACTAAACGTTAGTAAGTGAGAAGACTGCTTACAGCCGTGCCAGGGCGAATACAATTGGGTATATGAAAATTCAAAATAGTTATAACCCAATTCTAGATTACCAGAGGCGTGTCCAGTCACTACACATTTTCAAAATGCATATTCCCAGCCAGTATCACCGCCGCGACTCAATATCGTTGTATATTGAAAATGTGTTTCCAATAGCCCCCACCCCCACGACGAGAGTCCTTGATCCGCCTATGTCACCCCCTTTCCCAGAGCTGCCATGGGAGGGTAAAATTATCAGAAATAAATTTCAACTAGTCGAGGGACTAATATACTAATGCATACCACTCGCATATTGTTGGTATGTATTTTACCCCACTGTTTTACCTTACTGCATCCGCCCCTGATGAGTTTTTCACTTTTTTTCTCATTTATTTATGTGTCAAAGATGCCAAGCAGTATATCACGGCTTCTAATCCGCGTAACAAAAACTCTTTAGGTTGTATATATTTCCCCTCATAGTCCTGGTCCTGGAACTGCCATTGAATTTCGAATTGTTGCGTAACTCGAGTATATGACAATTTTGGGTCAATTATTTGTAAATCTGAACTAGTTTTGTGAAAATCGTACAAAAGAGACAAGGGTTATGGAAAATCTAAAAAATACACAAAAATTGTATATTTTGCACGACCTTCTCCTTAAAAAATCAAAATTTTGAAATTTTCTTTTTTTCAAAATAAAGTTTAGCGTCAGGGGAATCTATAGCACTTTGAATTTTCAAAATCGGCCGGTTAGATTACGAGATCTTAGGGGCCGATATTGCCCCCTTGCCGGAAATAGGGGTAGCCGGGAGCCTGACGGAAATAGGGTTAACATGTGCAATATATTTATTGGAATGCTATATTTTGCATATAATTACCGGTTCCATTAAGTCAGCTTTTTGTGGCTTGCAGCACAAAAAATAAACTCGAAACGAAATATCGGAACGATGCAGTTAAAACTTCTAATACATTTTGGAAGCCTCTTTACCTGTGCTAAAAATACAATTTTCACTATCTCTACCAGGCTTTAAAGAATCGAGAAGAAAAACGAGAATATTTGAAAACTCATTTGAGCCTTTCCATTTTATCACAGCTGAGAGTAACACAGCTGTTATATTTTATAGTTTAGTCACAAATAATGGCAAAAGCCATCATCACTCACCTATTGCAGGCATAGCTCACCGCAGCAGAAAGAGAGAGCAGCAACAACTGTTTCCACAAGAAGTCTCCAGGTCTGGACCCAGCAATCAAGTGATGCATCCCTTGTTACTGCATGACTTTATATGTGCAACATTAAAAGAACAATGGAAAATCTGTCCAGCTTACTTGAAACTGGATATTTGCCGGACGAGGCTACTGAAACTTGCAGGTATAAGACGGGGGAGGGGGGGCACACGGAGATTCGCGGTAAAATACCAGGAAATATGTGGCAACAGCAGGCGTCAAGTAATCTCTGCGGTAAGCCTATCACCTGCTGGTTTAGCTTCATGTCATGCTTATTAGGCTGCTGCCGCTGACCTGCGGTTGTCATCGCGGACAGAGAGCTAATGCTTCAGCCCTCTTTTATTTGAATATTGTTTTTTTCTGCCTCGATTGAAATATATCACGGGTGGAAATCCAGGGGGTTAGGACCCCCTAGATTTAAGATCTCCCATATGATTTATAAAGGGCCTGTATTACTGCACCAGCGTTAACCAAGCTAAGATCCCCTTGGATCGAGAAGAGATCTGCACACACACACACACACACACACACACACACACACACACACACACACACACACACACACACACACACACACACACACACACACACACACACACACACACACACACACACACACACACACACACACACACACACACACACACACACACACACACACACACACACACACACACACACACACACACACACACACACACACACACACACACACACACACACACACACACACACACACACACACACACACACACACACACACACACACACACACACACACACACACACACACACACACACACACACACACACACACACACACACACACACACACACACACACACACACACACACACACACACACACACACACACACACACACACACACACACACACACACACACACACACACACACACACACACACACACACACACACACACACACACACACACACACACACACACACACACACACACACACACACACACACACACACACACACACACACACACACACACACACACACACACACACACACACACACACACACACACACACACACACACACACACACACACACACACACACACACACACACACACACACACACACACACACACACACACACACACACACACACACACACACACACACACACACACACACACACACACACACACACACACACACACACACACACACACACACACACACACACACACACACACACACACACACACACACACACACACACACATATATATATATATATATATATGTGTGTGTGTGTGTGTTTGCATATATATATATATATATATATATATATATATATTTAGTTATTTAGGTAATATGTCTTCTTCGATACAGCGACTATTGAATAATATTGCTGATTTGCACTTTGATAGTTCCTTGTATTGTTTGATAATACTACTGAGGGTTTTTTGGCTGCAGTTGGAATATCTTCGGTGAAATTGGTATAGTTCATTAAAAATGTTACAAATATAACTTTGATTTTGCGTATATATTGGACATTCACTATCAAGATAACAGACAAAGCGGTAGCGTTTTTCTAACTCTAGTTCATTGAAAAATACATCATGAAGCAATGAGCTCAAATCATTTTACGGACTTTTTATGCAGCGAAATATCATTACATTTCTGCAGATTACTTGCAACAATGAAATATATATATATATATATATATATATATATATATATATATATATATATATAGTTAGGTTAAATTTAAAGTCAACAGTAAAACAACTAACAAGGAGGATTATGTTCACTTCTTATCTGCACATAGCCAAAAAACAAAAACAGGTATAGTCATAGGATTCTTTTTGAGAGCCTTTAGAATTTGCAGCATAGAGTTCCTCAACGAAGAAATAGGCCATATATTTGAAATTTTTTAAAGGTTATGATATCCGAAGGCTCTGCTCATTACATGCAAAAATAAGGCTAAACAAATAAGAAAGAAATCAAATACTAAAAATAAAAAGGAATATCAGAGAGTAATCACTGTTCCTCAATCCTCACAAACGGAAGCCTTGAATAAAAAACTTAGAGGAGTAAATGTAGTTCTAATTGAAAGGTCAGGGAGAAAAATAGGGGATATGTTCAGTAGTTACTGCAAGTCGGAAAATACTCAGGAAAATAGCATAGTCTACAATGCTCCATGTACAGGTTGCCCGAAATCATATTATGGTGAAACACATAGGGGTTTGAAAATAAGATTAGCAGAACATAGGAGAGATTTTATAAATAATAGAGAGAGTAACGCATTAGTAGTACATAGCATGGATTGTAAACATTTACCGAACTGGGGAGGGGCGAAAATTGTAGCCAAAAATATAAGCAAAAGCGCTAGGAAAATCGTAGAAGCTTCTTTCATTTTATCAAACAACTGTATCAGACAACGTATGAGTTTCATTAACTTAAGCACTCCGACAGCTAAATTCATTACAAGCTTATACCAGAGTTAATTGTTTTGGAATACTTAGAATTATGGTACTATTTTATTCTGAAGTCGCGTTTTTATGGTATGAATGTGTGCACACTGTGGCCTCTGTGCTAATATTCGGAAAACCTTTTTTGCTGAAGGATTGTTGAAGAATTGTTCGCATGACATGATTGCCGAAATTCAAAGTTGATGTTTGAATATTCCTGTTTCGATTCATACTTGTATTGTGCTGCATACTGATGAAATGCATACGAAACGCGTTTATATGGTGCAATATAATGTTTTTATAAATTTAGTTTTTGAAATTCGCCTAAACATCATTGTAACTTATATTTGTCACTATGAACACAACATATATATATATATATATATATATATATATATACGATGGCGTTGGGGACGCAGAGCTGGGAGCATCCTTTCCGGATCATTCCCTGTTTCGTCGAGACAGGGGTGGTGTTGGGGGAGGAGTTTTATGTGCTGTTCGCTCTTCTATGCACCCATCTAAGCGCATTGAGCCGGACCTGGGCACCGAAGCACTCCAGATCAAGATCAGCCAACCTAGTATGACTCTCATCGTGTGTTACCGACATCCACACAACGATAGGGCACTGGAAATGACATGCCGGTGTCTGACATCATTACCTGGCTCGGGACCTCTGCTGGTGTTAGAAGCTTTAATTTACCTGAGATCCGATGGAGACGACAAGAAGATCGTGTGCGCCCGGTGTTAATCAGTGTTACCTAGAAATGCTCTTAGGTATTGCTGTGAATGATGGTTTTCAAGTTGGTAGGACCTCTTATCGTATTTCGACGAAGAAACGTTGTTTCCTTAATTGCTAGATTTATTTGCACCTGGCGTTGTAAACAGGTGATGCAACTTTAGCCAAAGCTCCAACACTCTCTTGTCTGTACTTGACCTTATGAGTCCTTCCTCACTCTACTGACATACTATCTTCTGCGGCACTGTGGGCGTCTGCCTCACTATGAGCTGAGCTCATCAGTATGTACTCACATCTGCTGATCTGTGGCTGTCCTTGCACACACACTGGTATCTCACTGTTCTAGTCTAATCTGTCCACTGAACTGTCTCAGCTGCTCTAAGCTGACTCGGCATAGTACTGCCTAGTACTACGGTGCAACACAATCTGCTGCTGTCTCTTACACACACACTCTCTCTCTCTCTCTCTCTCTCTCTCTCTCTCTCTCTCTCTCTCTCTCTCTCTCTCTCTCTCTCTCTCTCTCTCTCTCTCTGCATGTCTCTCTGTTACTATACTGCAACTGCATGCGGGACGCTTAGTTAGTTAGTTAAGAGCTTTTTATAAGGCGTTCTGTGCAAGGCACTTTGCCCGCCTCTAAAGTGTGGGGGAGAATTTTCCGGGAGGGGTGTTTACTTTAATGTCGCAGAACAAAGGGACGAATCTTATTTCAAGGAATGGGTCGCAAAGTGTAGCAACACGTGCGAGGGAAGGGGATTGCTACGGCAGAGATGCCGAGCCTGGGGCACAGGTAGGATTTAAAAGGGTACATAAAGAGGCTTGTCAGCGTAAAGATTAGTTTTTTTAATTTTGTTCCTTGTTATCGAATGAACGTTTTGCTTACGTTACTTGAGTTCCTCCATTGAAAAAGAATAATTTTGGGTTATTAGAAACACCATTATTAGCAAATTAAGGAAACCGGTTCTGGAAGCAGTGCAAGAGCTCTCGGGACCAATCGGATTTCTCTAGCTTTTTCGTAGACCAGTGACGCAATCGTGACCCAGCCATGTCAGCGCTTTTCCTCTCCACCGATAGATGGCAGGCTCCAGCGGAGCAGAGGCGGGCCCGGCCACCGTCGGGGGAGGCGGGCTGGACGCCGCATCCAACAACGCCGCGCCGGGCAGCAGCAAAGACGATGGAGTGACCAACCACCCGATTATGACCGGAGCTGATTCCAGTGCCGCTAGTTTCCGACCCTGGACTCGCCAATGTCAGTGGGCATCAAATACCAGTGCTGGTTACTCAGCGTCCAGATGTAGCACAGAGGAGACCACTGGACAACGACCCGGTGCATGAGCATATCACCCACGCAAACAACGATTCTCTCGTGGAGCCACCACGTCTGAACCTGCTACAAACCCGACGGAATAAGTCTGGCGATTCGAGCGGGGTGGATCGACCGAATATGGCTTCAGGCTCCAATTTCAAACTGGAGTTGCTCAATATTCAATCTTTACTTCCAAAAATGCCTGGTATAAGAGCTGACGTCTTCATTAGGCAGCCAGATGTCGTCTGCTTCACCGAAACCAATCTAAAATCGTCAACCCCTGATCGCCTTCTTTCCATCGAGGGATATCTCCTCTTTCGCCGTGACCGTGTCATTGGAAGAAAGAAGAGCGGTGGTGGTGTGTGCATTTATGTTCGAGACCAATTACAGGCAGAAAAACTGGGGATACCCGCCGGAGATGGATCTGATTCTCACGTAGAATCATTATGGTTGAAAGTAAAGCTGGACAACAAAAAAGCCGCTTTGGTCGGATGTGTATATCGACCTCCTTCTTCTAGTCAGATGCAAACCCACGCGGATTTTAACGATATTGAAGACCAGCTGCAGTTTATCAATTCGACTTTTCCCTCGCAACGTGTCATATTATTTGGAGACTTTAACGCCGATAGAGTCACCAACCAGACAGCCCATTCCCGCCTGTGTGAACTTGAGCGGTATAGTCTCAACTGTGGTGTAAATCAGCCTACTTTTGTCCGCGGGGATCAACAGTCGATCCTTGATGTTGTGTTTTTGTCAAACGCACTATGTTCAAATGACTTTCAGCCCACATGCACGGTGGAGCAGTGTAGCTACTCGTGTCACCACAAACGTGTTCGCGTTGAAGCTAGAATTTCTCGCACGAAGCCTAAAGCAGTGTATAGGACAGCCCGTAATTGGAGAGCATTCGACACCGATGCATTTCTTATCGACGTAAATTCAACTGATTGGTATAGCATTGTTGGCCGTGACTTCACATGTGAGGAGCAGTGGGATATGTTTACTAGTAGGCTAATCGGTATTCTTAACTCACATGCACCATTCAGACGTTTTCGCGTGCACAACGAGCGTAAGCCCCCTGTCACGGATGAAACAATTGATCTCATGGAACAAAGAAGAGCTGCCATGAGTTTAGGCAATGTTTCCCTTTATAAGCAGCTGGATACAGTTACAAAACGAGCTATACGGAAAGATTGCAGGGACAGCATTTCAGATTGCGTAAACAATGGCAACTCATCTGAAGTATTTCGTCTCTTACGACCAGTAATAGCTCCGAAGCGAGGACCAGCAACTCAGCCATTAAATTTGACCCCTAATGATCTGAATGCGCACTTTGCAGAAATAGGTTCTGAAACACGAAATCAAGTAATTTTGGAATTTCAAAGATCGGGGCGAGCACCATTTCCGGTTCGACTGCCAAGAGTTAATGCGGGAGCTTTCCGTATCATGCCCATCACCCTGGACGAGCTACGAAAAGTAGTGTTCTCCATGCCAAACAAAAATTCTTGCAATAAAGACGATCTGCCCATCAAAGTTTTGAAGATCTGTTTCAGCGTTATTGGTCACATTTTGCTGCGGATTATAAATGCCAGTTTTGTTTCCGAAACCGTGCCCAAAAGTTGGAAAAGTGCTGTTGTAATTCCAATTCACAAGCGGGGAGATCCATCTGTTTCAGCCAATTTCAGACCCAGGCGGGACACTACGTGGCAGATGTCTACAGCCTGGGTAGGCAGCGCTGGTTCCACTACGACGATCACAGTGTTACCTGCACCTCGGAGGAGCATGTGCTGTGCAATGGAAACCAGCACGACGGCTACATGTTCTTTTACCTGCACACAGACCTGTGCAGGCAGGTGGCCCAAATAGAAAACAGCACTACCTGAGACGTCGTCTACTACCACTGCCAGCAGGAAATGGGCGTTTTTTTTACAGAATTTGTTGTTAATATTTTGAGCTGCTCATCCTGAAAGACAATTGTTTTGTTTATTACGTAATATAATATTTCAGACCTGTGACTACAGTGCCAGCCATTAGCAAAATTGTTGAGAAATTGGTGCATACACAATTGACGGCATATTTGACCCACCAGAATCTCTTCAGCGAGGAGCAGCATGGATTCATGGAAAAACATTCAACGTGCACTGCACTTCTAACTGTCTGAACAGGTTTTAAGTGGCATGGACAATTCTCAAATATCATTTATTACTCTCATAGATTTATCTCGCTGCTTCGATGTTATCGACCACGAAATTCTTCTTAAAA
The DNA here is from genome assembly GCA_034440635.1 of Lepas anatifera. NCBI lineage: Eukaryota > Metazoa > Arthropoda > Thecostraca > Lepadidae > Lepas > Lepas anatifera. The sequence goes on from JAOTON010000209.1 coordinate 224,566, forward strand.
AACTGGAACTATTGCAAATTTCAACTGGTTGGTTCAAAAGCTATCTACAAGACCATATTCAAAGAGTCAAAATTGGGGAAAACTTATTGGAACCGGCAAGAATATCCATCGGCACATTTCAAGGTACTTGCTTAGGACCTTTGCTTAGCAACATTGCAACCAATGATCTTGCTTGTCATATTCCCAGCGAAATCAACGGCTTCAAAGTCACACTAGTGCGCTATGCTGACGATTGTCAGTTAGCGATCACTGGATCACGGAATCGTTTGGATGAGATGAGGACTAGCCTTGAATCAGTTTTAGAAGTTATGAGTCAATGGTTTCAGCAGCATGGTATGTTAGTGAATGCTGGAAAAACTGAGCTTATTGTATGCGGCGATCGACGTCAACTAGCCCGCATTGAGCAAACACCCTCAATCATGTTCATGGGACAACAGTTAGAATGCAAATCTGTTGTAAAAAATTTAGGGGTGATGATGGACAGCCAACTTGGATGGGAGAACCACGTGAAGCTCGTATGCGATCGATGTTTTGGTATATTGATAGGACTTGCCCATTCAAAACATGTGCTGCCTCGAGATGTGTTGCCACGGTTAATTGATTCTCTGGTATTCTCTCAACTTAGGTACTGTATTCAGGTTTTTGGAAGTGCAAATAATACCTGTTTTGGAAAAATTCAAAGTGTTTTCAATTTTGCTGCTAGGGTTCTATCTGGGCGTCGAAAATATGATCATATTTCGGATGTGATGGGACAGCTTGGCTGGTTGAATTCTAGTCAGTTCTTGGTTTACAGTGACCTTTGCTTGCTCTACAAGGTGCTTACATCAAGCAGACCTCGTGCACTACATGCAATGTTCCGTTTCAATCATGAAGTGAACCAACGTGAGACTCGACAGTCAAATCATCTTGCTGTGACTAGGCCTAGAACAAACCATGGAAAAAGAACGTTTTGTTATCGAGCGTCTCAATTATATAATCATCACACTGGTCGTTTTAATGACCTCCTAGACATTTCATGGAAGATGTTTAAAACAATAGCCAGGGATATAGCTAAGAACACTTGATGACCAGCCAGGATAGTATTTTAATATCTTTTATCCATTGTCTCTTTTATAATATTGTATATCTTAGTGTGTTGACGGACAGTGTGTTGCTTACGTATCGTTGACATATTGTACAGAAAAATGACGATCTCGGTAGAGTGAAAGAGCGATGAATGTGCATACCTGTATGACAACAACCATAGAATAGCCCAATCTGTGTGGAATGGTTGGATGATGTCACAATAAACAATAAACAATAATAAACCCGCAAGCACCATGACGTGATGCCGCGGTTCTTTATCCTGCAACCAGGAGGTGAGGTTACAGCACCCTCTCTGGCTGGGTAGCCGCCGCATAGAGGAAGAGAGAAGTGTAATAGAACAGATAAGAGTGTTAGGGAGGGGTGTGAGTTGGTTAGTTGTTAGTCTTAGATGTGGTTAGTATAGTTAGTAGTCCTTAAGTTAGGGTTAGTTGGTTAGCAAACATGAACGAATGGTTAGATAGGGTTAGTTGGTTAGTTGAACTTTTTTTGTTTTGTTTTGTTTGTTTTGTTTGTTTTTTTTGTTTTGTTGTTGTTTTTTTGGTGGGAGCTATTCTGAGTCTACCATACCTTAGGACCAGACAGTTAAAGCCTTGTTTGATGCACCTATTGTTTAAATTTGTCAGAGGGACGTTTATAGTGTAAGTTGAGGGACGCTTTAGTTAGCTAAGGGCTTTTTATAAGGCGTTCTGTGCAAGGCACCTTTGCCCGCCTCTAAAGTGTGGGGAGAATTTTCCGGGAGGGGTGTTTACTTTAATGTCGCAGAACAAAGGGACGAATCTTATTTCAAGGAATGGGTCGCGAAGTGTAGCAACACTAGCGAGGGAAGGGGATTGCTACGGCAGAGATGCCGAGCCTGGGGCACAGGTAGGATTTAAAAGGGTACGTGAAGAAGCTTGCCAGCGTAAAGATTAGTTTTTTTTTTAATTTTGTTCTTTGTTATCGAATAACCGTTTGCTTACGTTACTCGAGTTCCTCCATTGTAAATGAATAATTTTGGGTTATTAGAAACACCCGCAAGCACCATGACGTGATGCCGCGGGTCTTTATCCTGCAACCAGGAGGTGAGGTTACAGCACCCTCTCCGGCTGGGTAGCCGCCGCATAGAGGAAGAGAGAAGGGTAATAGAACAGATAGGGTGTTAGGGAGGGGTGTGAGTTGGTTAGTTGTTAGTCTTAGATGTGGTTAGTATAGTAAGTAGTCCTTAAGTTAGGGTTAGTTGGTTAGCAAACATGAACGGATGGTTAGATAGGGTTAGTTGGTTAGTTGAACTTTTTGTTTTTTTTGTTTTGTTTTTTTCCTATGGTGGGAGTTACTCTGAGTCTACCATACCTTAGGACCAGACTGTTAAAACCTAATTTGAAGCACCTATTGTTTAAATTTGTCAGAGGGACGTTTATAGTGTAATTGTTATTTCTCATATGAGGGGTGCTCTCGGATGCAGGTATTTTTCATACCTGCCACCATAGACGTTCAGATAAAGCTCTCGAGCCTAGTAGCCTTCAGGAATGTAAAGAGCTTGTCCAGCAGCTCAGGGTGATCATTGCCGAGAAGGGTGCAAAGGTTTACTGGGATATTTCTGATGCGGCAATAATCTAGCATGGGCTGCCTATGGGCGTCGTGCTGGGGACAGTCGATGAGGATATGGTAGGGATTTTCCATGGCAGAGCAGGTACCACAGGTACCTACACGCCCATAGGCATTTAATTTGGTGTGTCCGCTTCTGAGTCTGGTCAGGATGACCTCACGCCGGCGACTGTTTTGGTTGGAGCTGGGCCAGTAGCCGATGTTAGGCTTTATATAGAATAAATGGGCGCTGTGGTTAGTGGTCCAGTCATTTTGGATGTACTTCCGGATATGGTTCTGGAGGAGAGCTTTGCTATCGTCTCCAGACCATTTGAGAGGTGTTACGTCTCTGAGTTCTAGAGATTTTTTGACCTGTTTGTCGGCTTTTTCATTTCCGAGAATTTTGCAGTGGCCCGGGATCCAAGGAGATTTTAGGGACAATCCAAAGGGCTTTTGGACATTTTTAAAGAGTTTTAAACAGACAAAGGGAATTGGACTGCTTGAAAGCTACGGTATGCAGGTTTCCGATGACGTGTGCAGAGCCAACCTTTTGAATCGCACTTTTGCGGAAAAGTTTTCCGATCCCGATGTCGTGACTTTTCCGGACATACCCTTCTCTATCGATGATCGATTAGAAATGTTTACTGTGAAGGAGGAGTCTGTTCGTCGCGCGCTAGAGGACTTGGTAACAAGCAAGGCCTGCGGTCCGGATGGGCTTAGTGCCCGTGTGCTCAAAGAATGTGCTGCACAACTGGCCAACCCCTTGTGCAAGATATTCAGGATGTCCCTAGCTGGTGGCATATTTCCTGAGAAATGGGCATAAGCAAACATTGTTTCCATTTTCAAAAAGGGCTCACGCAAAAATCCCGAAAATTATCGGTCCGTTTCTCTGCTGCCCCTCTGTGCCAAGATATTTTAGAAAATTGTTTGCGACCAAATCTACCAGCACGTTCGGCCATATCTATCCCAGCATTAACACGGATTCATTCCATGAAGATCATGTGAAACCAATCTTGTGTCCTTTCTATCGCACGGGTGGAAGGCCATTTCATAAGGCAGCCAACTCGATACTATTTACACGGATGTTTCCAGTGCTTTCCAGAGTGTCAACCATCGCCTTTTGTTATATAAGTTGCAATGCATGTACGGTGTCAGCGGTCAAGCGTTGAATTGGTTGACATCATATTTGGATAGGCGAAAGCAGAGAGTGGTTTTAAACGGAAAGGTGTCAGAATGAGAACCAGTGATCTCAGGCACACCAGAGGGAGGACATATGTCCCCATTGCTTTTTTCTCTCTTTGTGAACGATTTGCCACGCTAAGTTAAAACAAACTGCCTACTTTTTGCGGATGACCTCAAAATTTTCCACAGAATCAAATCTCAACAGGACATCCTGGCATTACAAACAGATCTAGACTCAGTGACCCGGTGGGTGGCAGACTGGAAATTGAAATTGACTGCCTCAAAGTACAAAAGCTTCAAAATTACACTTAAGCGAAACCCTATTGATTTGGCTTATAAAATCCACGACACAGTTCTTGAAAACGTGACCACAATCCGCGATCTAGGAGTAATTCTTGACCAAAAGCTCACATTTTCGAATCACATTGATACCACGGTTTCTAAGGCCAACAGGGTACTCGGGTTACTCATTCGATCCTTGCAGTCTGCTTCTCCCTGTTATAAAATTGATAAACACGCCGCAATATCCGCCTTTAATGCAAACATTCGCTCCATATTAGAATATTGTTCCGTCATCTGGGCGGGAGCGGCAAAGTGTCATCTCGTTCGCATTGAGAGAGCTCAGCACAGGTTTCTCATGTGGCTTTCAAACCATACTAGACCAGCCTGCCCATCTCTCGAATATAATCAGTTGATGATGTTTTACGGTGTTCGATCACTGCAGGCGAGGCGCGATCAATTTGATATTTTATTTATAGACAAGATTTTTAAAGGTCTTATCTCATCGTCGTACCTCTTAGAATGTTTCTCATTGCGAGTACAACTGAGGCTGACGAGAAGTTGTGCTGTCTTCCATGTACCATTTGACAGGGTAAATCCTGTGAAGTCTGGCCTGTTCGTGCGAGCTCCTCTCATTGCTAATGATTTTCTGACACTTTCACCGAGGAGCAACATGCTAGTGGATCCAAACGGCAGATTAAAAAAGGAGATTTCTGTGTATACGGCGACCCGATTAGTGCCTCTTTGAAGGTGTATCTGTGCTTGTTTTTGTTTTAACCATACGGTGTTTTGCTAAGATGTTCCCTGGCCTCTCCCCTCGAATCCGGAAATGTAAAAAAACACTGAAGATTATATATTCGGGCACAGCCCTTCATCAGAATCGTGGAGTAAATATCAATAATTCTCAGTCCTATTATAGCCAGACCTGAAGTCGAGGTCTGGCTATACTAGGACTGAGAATTATTGATATTTACTCCACGATTCTGATGAAGGGCTGTGCCCGAATATATAATCTTCAAGTCTTTACATTTCCGGATTCGAGGTGAGAGGCCAGGAAACATCTTAACAACTCATAATCATGCTCCTCGCTGCAGCACTTCAAAACTTATCAACATACGGCGTTTTAATTGTGACCATGTATTGTATTTTTTTAGGTTTATTTTTATCCTGACTTCGCCTATAATTGGGTTACTTTCATAAATACCTGTTGGCGATTAATACAAGATACGAGATACAAGATATATATATATATATATATATATATATATATATATATTACTGGACGAGCGCCAGTAAAAGATTTGTTATTGGACGAGCCGAAGGCGAGTTCAATAACAAATCTTTACGCGCGAGTTCAGTAATTATCTTATCGGGTGCCGTCTGCGAGACTTTTTCATTCTAAAATTCAAAGCTGAAGATTTTTTATGCAAATATTTTTTATCCCTTCATGTTCATGCTGAATGGGCTGAATGTATGTAATGTAAATATTTTGAAAGCTTGATTTCCTAAATGGCAAGTCAAAGGCCACGGTTCACTTTTGTTGGGGATATAATGGATTTAGATTCGGAAAACAAAGAAAACAAAATTGCTGCAGCACAAAGTTTTATCAAAAGTTGTGAGAACAAAAACACCACTCAGAAGAAAATTTCGGATATCAAGGAAGTGAAGGAACATCTTGATCAATCCGGAACAAAACAAAAATTAAAAAGAGCTGACGCCATCAGATTTGAATGTGTTTTTGGTTGACTATATTAGGCAAGTAAAGAACAATCCAAATCAAGAGTTAGAACCCGGCAAAATCCGTGGGATTGGATATTCGATCGAGAGATACCTCAAACAAAAATATTACGCAGACTGGAAAGTCCTGACTTCCCCTACATACTCACTTTTTCAGGAGACGTTAAAAGCCAAAGTTGTGATCGCAAAGTCGTCAGGAAACGGTAACCGCCCTAATCGAGCTCTTCCCATCACTCATGCAGAAGAGGAGAAGTTATGGGAAACGGGAGCCCTGGGCTTCACATGGCCAAAAGCTCTCTTGCGCACCATATGGTGGTACTTCACTATATTTTTCGGCCTAATGGGGCGTCAAGAGCACCACCAAATGATGTGGGGGGGACGTGGAGCTCAGAGGCACCATTGGTGATGACAGCGTGGAAAGTGAATTTCTCGAAATGACTGAGAGGGAGACGAAAACCTGCAAGGGATGTACCAGCGGAAGAGCATTCACGCCGAAGTTGTTCCCCTTCACAAACAAACGCTGTTGTCCTATCGAGGTCTAAAATTTATGTTCGGCGAAGCGGCCGAATATTGAGGGCGAATCCAAGTTCTATCTTGCCATAAACCATGCCCATAAAGCCAAATGGACCATGGTTTCAGAAGGTGCCACTAGAAGAGAGATCACTGGGGAATTTAATGAAGTCGGGAGCTGAAATGGCCGGAAGAATAGGTAAAAAAGTAATGAACCACAGTGGTAGGAAGACTGTTGTTAAAAGACTCCTAGATGCTGGCTGCCCCGCCACATATATCACCCAGTTGACAGGGCACGCCTCCACAAGCAGCCTGGCAAGCTATAGCGAAGCAGACCTACAGGCACGAAAGAAGATGGCAGCCACCATTGCTGGACCATCGACTGTGAGTTCAGAGGTACAAGAATCCAATGCTTCAGAGGTCCCAAAAAGAAGAGCCGAATATGGGTCGGGGCACACCAACCACAGTACATATGTAAAGGGCATGTTCAGTGGGCAGTTTACGAACTGCACGTTTAATGTTTCTATCTCTCTCCCACGAGAAGTTCGTGATAAGGTCATCTTTAAAGGCCATACTGTGGAGTGGATTTTCGTAGGATCTCGTTCCGACTTCCTCCACAAGAAGATATTGGGCGTCGGAACTTTCGTACTGTATTACAGTGCTTCGACAGCGATGATCGTTCGGAATATAAGTTATTCCGAACGTTATTCCTTATATTCCAGTGAGGGAGCAAGAGGCTCTTGCTGTTGATCAGTCCAACATGATGAAGAGAGTCCTCACCGAGAGTCAAAATCAAAAGTTTCTGTACTCCGATGCAGTGAAAAAGTCATGTGACAAGATGATTGGGGAAGTAAAGGACAAGCTTTCTGCCATGCCTGGGTCAAACAGCAAGTCCTCAATCAACATCAAAGAAGCTCAGACAGTGTCCAAGGTATTTGATGACTTCCTGGACAAAAACAAACGTGCACGCAACCTGGTCATACATAACTCCCGGAACAAGAGGGATCCACTGTAGTTGAGAGATCCCAAACTGACATGTCGCTTTTTTCATCCATGATTAAGGAAACACTGCACATGAATGTCAGACCTACAAAATCTTTTCGTGCAGGAAAATTCATCCCAAACAAGGACCGGCTCCTTATCATCACGCTTGAGAATGAAGATGTGAAGTATGATGTCTTGAGGACGGCCTCACAATTGAGGACATGTGAGGGGTGGCGTCGGGTCTTCATAACACCAGACCTCACCTACAAGGAGCGCCAACAGCAAAAGATGCTCCGTGAAGAGCTTTGGAAGCGCAGGGAAGCTGGTGAATCTAATCTAACCTCTGTATAAGACGTGGAAGGATTGTGAAAACTGGCCAATCATCTGATGTTTCTTCTGTGTGTCATTTCCCAGCCCTGACTTCTGCCATGTCTACTAGCAGGTCTGTAGCCACACCAACTCCTACAGCTGTAGGGGAACCGACCCAAAGGGTGGATGCAGCTGCTGAGGATAGACACTTGCCACAGCTTCAGCAAGACATGGAAGCAAACAGGCCTTGCACTTCCACGGTCACCAATGCACCATCCCAATCTCATCTCCATTGACTACTATCAGACCGCAATGTGAAGGCTCTACAAGTATTCTACACAAATTGTGATCAATTTCCTAACAAGCGGGAGGACCTATGCACATTGATAGCAGGTGAGGAACCAGACCTAATCATCCTTACTGAAGTGATCCCTAAGGCTCAACGCTTACCTATCCACTTAGCTCTCCTCAATATTCCCAACTATTACCTATACACTAGCTTCAATCCTGATTGTTCTAATCTGGGTCCAAGTGGAGAGCGTGGGATATCAATTTATGTTAGGTATACTCTCAAATCAGCACTTGTCTCATTTCCAGAAGCTGGATTCAGGGGAGAACCTCTTTGTTCGGATTCGCCTCCACAAACAAGATAGCCTCCTCATTGGTGGTATTTATCGTAGCCCTTCAGGGGATGGTCACCAAAATATGGAAGACTTCTCCAACCTTGTAAAAGCAGCGGTTTCTCAGCAAGCAAGTCACTTGCTCATCATTGGTGACTTTAATTTCCCAGAGATAGACTGGTTTGGAGATTTCTCAACTGCACGCACAGGACATCCTTCTCACCAGTTGATTGATGTAATGCACGACTTCTTTTTATTCCAGCACGTCCATAAACCTACAAGATTTCAGGAAGGTCAAACTGAAAATATTCTTGACCTCATATTCACCAATGAACAGGGCATGGTCACGAATCTTCAGCATCTCCCAGGAATAGCAAAAAGCGATCATCTTATTCTTCTCTTCAGTCTTGAATGTTACACAGCTGTCCAAGACAACCGAGCCACAAAGATGAATTTTTCAAGAGCCGATTTTGGTCTATTCAACAGGATGATAACTGAAGTAAACTGGAGTCACATGAATCGGTTGGCAATGGAAGATGCATACACCTTCTTTATGAACCATGTCAACCAAGTAACTGACACATGCATTCCCAGGAGAAGAATAAGGAAAAACAGGAGAAATATATACATGACAAGTGAAGCCCTTAGTCTAAAGCAAAAGAAAAAAGAATTATTCAGAACCTACTGTCACACAAGAGACATAATCGATCTTGCAAGATTCACAAACTGCCAAAGCGAGCTTAGGTCACTGACCCGCCGTCTACACAGAAATTATGAGTACAACCTAGCAGCGAATCTTAAAACAAACCCGAAGGCTTTTTGGAGCTACACAGGCTCAAGACTCAAGACGAAACTAAGGATCGAGGATCTCATTAAACCAAATGGCTCAATAGTGTCTGACAACTTTGAAAAGGCGACTCTTCTCAACACATTCTTTTCTAGTTTATTCACAGTGGAGGACACAACGACCATCCCAGCATTTGAGGATCACTGCAATGGTCCATTCCTAAATGATATTCCTATTTCTATACAGACCGTCCACTCCAAGCTTACCCGACTCAAAACTTCCAGCTCGCCAGGTCCAGATCTTGTTCACCCTAGGGTGCTCCATGATGCGGCCAACTCCTTGTGCGTCCCCCCTGTCCATTCTGTTCCGCAAATGTCTTGATGAGGGTATTATCCCTAGGGAGTGGAAGCTGGGTACAATTGTCCCAATCCACAAGAAAGGAAGCAAGCAAGACCCTACCAATTAAAGGCCAGTTAGCCTCACGTCAGTCTGCTGTAAGGTGTTAGAATCGATTTTGAAGGACCACATCCTTCAGCACCTTGACACACACTTGTTGCTATCCAAATCCCAGCACGGATTTCGCCCAAAGCGCTCTTGCGATACTCAACTTCTTGAGACTTTGGAAGATTGGACCTGCTACCTGGAAATGAAACATTCAGTCGATGCGGTGTATTTAGACTTTCAGAAGGCGTTCGATAGCGTTCCTCATCAGCGACTCTTGAATAAATTAGAAGCATATGGGGTTCGTGGAAAGGTATTGCGACTGATACAAGCCTTCCTCACTGGTCGTGCTCAGCAAGTCTCAGTAGAAGGCACTGTCTCTTCATGGGCCGCGGTTGCAAGCGGCGTCCCTCAGGGGTCCGTGCTGGGGCCAGTGCTATTCCTGGTGTTCATTAATGACTTACCAGATATAGTTCAGTCCCATGTTAAAATATTTGCTGATGACACCAAGATATATAGTAGTGCCAGTAACACCATCAGTGTAAATGCTCTTCAAGCTGACATTGACAGGGTCCTTAAGTGGTCTGTGGATTGGCAACTACCTTTCAATGTGAATAAGTGTGTCGTACTTCACATTGGTGCACACAACAAACATCACAATTATACTATGCATGGGTCACTGTTGAAGAAGTCAATTTTGGAGAGGGACTTGGGTGTGCTGGTAGACACGGAACTCAAATTCAGAGAACAGGCTGCGGCAGCTGCTTCCAAAGCGACCAGAGTTCTTGCAGTAATTCGACGCTCGTTTGCCCACATTGACAATGTCACCTTACCCCTGTTGTACAAGACACTTGTCCGCCCTTTGCTTGAATATGGGAATGCTTCTTGGGGACCCTTCAACCGAGCCGATGAGAAGACCGTCGAAAAGGTTCAGCGTCGTGCTACCCGTATGGTTAGCTCCCTCAGAGGTCTCCCGTACACAGAGAGGTTAAGGAAGCTCGAGTTGCCATCCTTGTACTTCAGGAGACGCCGTGGTGATATGGTACGGGTTTACCAACTTCTGCACGGAACTATTGATCAGGACCCAAATCAGTTCTTCCATCTGGACACCTCTGCTCGCTCTCGTGGGCATCGATGGAAGTTGCAGAAGCCTCGAGCTGCGAGTAGAACTCGGAGAGCTTCATTTGGTGTTCGTATAGTGAACGACTGGAATTCCCTGCCAAGTTCCGTTGTAGATGCTCCTACTCTGAATCATTTCAAGGCGAGACTTGATGACCATTGGGTGCTCCTAAGATATGACGTTCCAGACTGACCATTACGATCCCGGAAATGAGCAAACTTCAAATGACCTCACTCAGGCCTAGGTCCTGAGAATGACCGAGTATTGACTTCTTATACCTGAGCTCGTTAGTGAACGGAGCCAGCAGGCCATCATGGCCTCCAATTTCCGAAATCCCTAGGTAAGGTAAGGTAAGGTAAGGTATATTCCGAACGATCATCGCTGACGAAGCACTGTTATACAGTACGAAAGCTCCGACCCCCAATATCTTCTTGTGGAGGAAGTCCGAACGAGATCCTGTGATAAGGTCATGTGTGGTAGTTGGCCATGTTTTGTGTTTGTTGTTGTATTCGATTTCAGAAGGACAATATTTGACGTGCAAAATTTTATCGGTGTTCCTGCGTTATCTTCTTCGTGTGCCGAGATTGTTATCATGCTGTGTGTTTGAAAAAAATACAGCTCTACTGACATACCTACACATGGCATTTCTCTTCTCGTGGGGGGGGGGGGGGGGGGGGGGGCCACAAAACCCGCCCCCCCCCCCCCCCCCCCGGTTCCACCCCCCCGCCCCCCCCAAAAAAAGGAAACAGCCCCCCCCCAAACCCCCCCACAAAAAGGGGGGGAGGCCTACTTGCATCGTGATCAGAAAAAGGTATATTTAAATAAATGAAAATAATAGACATAAACGCACCGTATTGATGAAAAGTTCAGTATCATTTCATCGATAATTATGTTGACAATAAATTATCAATAAATTCCAAATATTCAGGTTTGAACAATATTTTAAACCAGAAGCTAATTCCCGAAAACAAACTAAACAACGCATAAACGCATCATCACTGGTTGGGCATCAATAAAATGTATACAAATCGCTGCTGAAAAATGGTTTGGTGCTGACCACTACCAACCTGTCAAAGTGGAAGTAGATGGAAGTAGTTATTGGATTCTCCAATTGCTTAAGCACAGAAAGACCATTAACACCACTACTTATTAGTCGAAAATCTTTTAACACGTGCCCTATGAATATTGGATTCTTTGGCATCCGATAAATATATACATATATATATATATATATATATATATATATATATATATATATACTGGTGCGAACTTTGGAGTAAACAAATGCCCACTTTTGCTGCTTGGTGCGAGGGAGCTCAAATCAAACACCCACAGAGTTCTGAGAAGGGAGAAACTGGTAAAAACATCTAAATTTCCGGGTCAGTGAAATTTCTCACCAGTGCTTGGTGTGAATTTTAGGCTGCTGGTGGTGCGAAAAATCTACAAGGCTGGAGCGGACTCGTCGGGTCTGCTGCCAAACTTTGCAGACTGGGGCCTCTCTGTGATCTGGCCCGGCCCCTGTGTTCTGCTCGGGTTCCTGTGGTCTGCCCGGGTCCTTTCATCTGTCCAGGCCCCGTGTGGTCTGCCCGGGCCCGCTGCCCAGCCAGCAATTCCGACCGGGCCCAGAGCGGGCTGGGCCGGGCTCTGCCCGAGCCCTAAGGCTCATAGCTGAGCCACATAGACTCGGGCTGAGCGCGACATTAGGTCGGGGGATGACAACTTGCCCGAGCGGTAGAGCCCGGACTTGCTTGACACCATGGGCTCTGCCCAGGCGGAGCGGAGCCGGACCTGGGCTGAGCCCATGTACTCGGGCTCTGCCCAGTCAAAGCCCAGCATATATCGGGCAGAGTCCAGCCAAATTGCTGGCTGTGTGTGGTCTGCTCGCGCACCTTGCGGGCTTACCGGGCTACTATGGTTTTCTGGGTATCTGTGGTCTGCCCGGCCCCTTGGGTGTGCTCAGGCCCTCTGTGGTCTGTCTGGGCCCCTTGTGGTCTAAGAATATCGTGCAGAAACTGAAGTTGTTGTGTTAGTCGCGTATTTGTCGGAGTTCCTTATTTGTTAGCAGTTTCGTGCCCCAGGTGGTGTATCCGTGCTCCCTGTTGCCGAAACCGGCCCCCTGCCATGCTTGCGGGCCCCTGTGGTTTTCCCGGGCAACGTGCGGCCGGTCCCATGCCTCTTGGAACATTCGGGGAGAAATGGATGGGGCGTGAGAAATGTTAGGCCCCCCATTCCTTTTGTACTGATCCTATATGAGGATTGCAAAGGGAAATAGGCAGTACCACCTATCCATAGCACCCCTTGACCGGTACCCAGTGTTGTAAAATGTCATGAACTGGCAAGGTGAATGGATCAGAAAAAGGTGTCTTGATCATGTAACGTAAATATCAGTAGATTCGATTTCCCCGCTGATAAAGGAATTTCGCACTTCGATCTCTACCTTCCATTTGTATCAAATTATTTGCGATAATGCGATTTCGTTTAGGTGTGAATGTTAAAATGGTTAGACAGTATAAGCATAAGTCGGGTGCACAAAAGCGTAAAACAAAGAACATTCAAGACAGACCGAGGGGCTGCTCTGGCAGAACTACCCAAACTTTGTTTATTGTTCAGGTAACCTATTAATCTAGAATTATCTTGCTAATTTTGCAAACTGTTATAAAATGACCCCGATCATATTTGCATTTAATCTCTAGCAACGTACGCGTCCGCTTAAAGTACTTCATATCACTGCTATTTTTGGTACTATGCAAGCTACCTTCATTTATCGATTGCAAAAAATTAAAACCCCAATTTAAAACTAACTCGGAAAAGTGCAATGTGTATAGTTTCGAGCAAAACGGTAAAGTAAGGTTGTAATTCCAATCCTTTTCCTGATCATTGCCTTCCTCGGCCAGGCCAGCAGCCCATTGGCGTAGCCATACTTTCTGAACTTGTAGGGACACATCCTGCCTCTTGATTAGGTACCCGACGGAAAATTTTAAGAGGGGCCAAATGTTATGTGCGACCTAGCCAGCCGTCCCCTTTTTACATTTTTACACGAATTTAGGCCAGTATAAATTGAATACTTAAAGGGAATGTGGCACCTTGGTCGAATCGTGGAATGTATTGTTATTGTGCGTATTTTTTGCCGAAAATCAAGGAGACGTCCATGATTTCTCTGAAAAATGTACAATAAGCTCAATATTATTTTTTAAACGCTCCTCTAGGGAAAGAAAGAAATATCTGCCTGTGGATGATGTCATGATCTGGCAACCACTACCATATTTAATACGCTTCAAGGGTTTCGATTGGCTGATACTCGCCATGACGTCAGCATATGTCGTCACACCAACAGCCATGAGAACTGTGGCCTGCTGCTAAGGGTACATGAGGGGTACATTTCAGTTAAGTCTTAGCTTTTTTCTACGAAATTCTCGATTTTCAAGACACATTTATTGAGTACCAGATCTTCGGACTTGCTTTAAAACTTGGCTATATCCGTTAAAATCACGTTATGAATGTGTCACATTCCCTTTAACACGTGCTTTGACGGGGGTCTGATCCACCTTCGCTTTGACGGGGGAGGGCAGGTATCAGCCTCCCTAAGATCTCGAGAACCATGCTAGATAGCGAAAAATGGTAAACGACGTTTAGTAGCTCATCCGCCTCTCTATAAAAAATATTTGCACTATTTTTTCAGGCCACATTTAAGGTCACTAGAGATCAAAACATGCCGTCATAGGGATAGCATGTAAATGAAGGCCTTCGGCCATTACATCTGAACAAGTAAAGATAGATCAAACAATTTGAACCATAAAAATCATAGCAGCAAGCCGAATCCAATGATATATAACATGGCCTTGCTAGGTCAAATCAGGTTCAATATGTCATTGGATCTGACCTGAGGTCATGTAAAGGTCAAATAAGGTCAAAAAGCATATATTTAGGATCGCAAAGACAATGCTGAAGCTAAAATAACCACTCTGTCACTATCTATGACAAATTATTTAATTAAAACCACTTTTCCCACGTATTTCCAAGGAAGAGGTCAAGCCTCGTACCTGACCTTAGGCCATCGATATAAAAAATACCAGAACATATTTTAGGCAGCTCGGTGGGCTCATTATGTGGTATGAGTTTAAATAGGATACGTTTACCTAATCCAGATTATGTTATCTTAAAGGGAATGTGGCACCTTGGTCGAATCCTGGAATTTAGTGCAATTAGGCGTAATTTTGGCCGAAAATAATGAAACCACTCATGATTTCTCTGAAAAATGTACAATAAGCTCAATATTTTGATTTTTAACATACTCCTCTAGAAAAACAAATAAATATCAGCCTGTGGATTATGTTACGATCTGGCAACCACTACCATACTTGAAAAGCTTTAAGGGCTTTGATTGGCTGATGCTCATCGTGACGTCAGCATATGTCGTCACACCAGCAGCTCACAACAATGGCCGCCCGGCGGGGGCTGATGAGGGGGTTGGTGTCAGGTAGGTTTTAGTTTTTTTTCTACGGAAATATCGAGTTCCAAGACAAATGATATATGGAGTACCGGGTTTTCCGACTTGCTTTATAACTTGGCTATCTCAGTTAAAATCACGTTATGAAGGTGCCATATTCCCTTTAAACTTTTTGAGGTCAGGTCACTTGACCTGTACTGGTGACCTGACCAGAGTGACCTAACCTTAAAATTTTGACAAAAGTTGTAAAAATGATCAGAGAAAAGGTATACCAAGTACGGTGGCGCGTGCCTTTTTATGTTATCTCCAAAAAACCGACGGGGGCGGGTACCCAACCCCCTCGCCCCCGTCAAAGCGCGTGTTAAAGCGAGCACATACTATACGTTGGATTGGGAAAGCGTCTGAATGCGGCCATTTACGTGTTTAAGAGGTATGGAGATAAACCTAGCTGCCTGTCTCGGCCTTGATTACTATCAGATCCCAGCACCGAGACGTTGAGAATAAAAGTAAAACGTCTACTTAACATTCTCGCCCATTCAGGAAGCCTTTCTCACCGGCTCACACGAGCAGTGCTCAAAGTACTTCATAACCTTCTTAGCAAAACAAGACGATTATCTTGAGATTTGCGGAGCGGTAACAGGACGCCGGCTGGCGCGGTCGCGTGTGCCTGCCTGTTGGTGGGCGCGTCCGGCAGGCTTCTGCCCATGGCTGTCGGCATCGGAGGAGCGCCATGAAATCGGCTGGCCCTAAACTAGTTTATATTTAATGCATGCCTTAGATGTTTGGTTAGTTGATTTGTTTCTTTTGAACGTGTATGAATGAATACATGGGTTTATTAGAATTATCATGAGAGCGCCGCCTAGACTTAAGCCCACCGCGGTTTTGCACCAAACTTAACGCTATTTCTGTAATGTCTTTGTGTGTCAATAAAAGTAGTAATGATAAGTAGGGGAGACTGGGGCAAAAATGACTTTGGGGCAAAACGGATTTTAACTATTTCGGTATGTTACTGTCGTTTCCATCTATATTTTAGAAGATGAACCACTGCTTTAGACAAAGGACGTCAGAATATAGCGTGTATATAGTCAGTTAGCGGCATCATTTCGACGCGGGCTGGCTGGAGGGGATTTTCTGTAAGTATTACGATATTTGCAACTTTTAAATCTTCGTTTTTTCGAGTGACCAACTGAATTCAGTTCTGATGGTGATATGTCTGAATAAGTGGCAGTGTAGGCTTAGGATAAGGGTAATTTCAAATCTCAAAACCTGCCATTTTTCCGACACGTAAAAACTTGAATCGGAGTAGCTGTGGGGCAAAACGGAAGGGGCAAAATGGACTAATGGTGTAAAATGGTCTTTGATGGTCCGGTAACCCCAATCACTTATGATGATGTGCTATGTAGTTTGCTATTGTTGTAAGGTCAAAGAAACAGCGATAAAACAAGGCAGGGGCAGGTCCAGGTTGGGGGGCAGTCTTGTGCCAAAATGAAAGCAGGTTAAAATTTTCACTGAGTTAATAGATGTTGACGCCTTAACGAAAATATGATGTTTTTGCCATATTACCAGGGCTGCCAGGGATGTGGATTTATATATCTTTGGGGGTGCCCGGGCAAAGTCCGATGACAGCAGGTCATTCTGTCCGTTTTGCCCCCTACCGAAAACCATTATGCCCCAGGGTTGGGGCAAAACGGACAAAAAACATTTGCTTATATATTTTACTGCCATGTTTTTCTAAATAAACTTTTTAAGTTCATACTCTTACATTAGAGACACAATTCATTAGGCTACGTCAGGGTGTGTAGCTTAAACTTTTCGGCCCGCTATTGAGCTTGCTATGCTAGAAAAACAGTTACGGTGTCCGTTTTGCCCTGGTCTCCCCTACGGCAGCGCTTCGCGTCATCATTTTTCGTGCCCCTGGAGCAACCAAAGGGTTTTCAAACACATCTAGAGCGCTTAAACACATCTAAGTTAAAACCTTGCTGAATTTTCAAGAGCTTTCCGCTGTACTTTGCAGATTTGCGCTAGCCCCAATATTTTCGGAGTTAGAGGGGGCCATCGATGTCCCCCGTGGGGCGAAGGTGGCGCCGGACCCCCGTTGGAGCGCGGGTTAACATCACTCCTAACTTTAATAGGGTACAGATTTGGGAAACTGGGAAAAAGTAAATTCAAAGGTTATAAAATCATTATTTTTAATATCTTTGAGACGAATGACGCTGTCCGGATTTGCATACGCAAGAAGCAGGTAGGTACCATTGGAATATGTATTGGAAAATTAACATATTGGCCTTGCCATATCTTTCCCGGTCTTCAAAACTTGTAGGGACATTCCCTACAAGTTTTCGGGGGTCTCCAAACTTGTAGGGACACTGTCCCTAGTGTCCCTAGTGGTGGCTACGCCCATGCACCAGCCGGATCCCGTTTGCTAAAAGACCCTCCAACATCCATCTCTCCTGCGTCGTCCGGGGCTGATCCCATTGTACCTCCGGAGGAGAGCATCCGCGTGGTCGACGAAGACGGTAAGTAGACACCTACTTGTCCAATATCCTTACATACTTTGGCAGGTCGTTCAAAAGATTGGGTCTTCTGACAACTTTTGGGCTAAGTAGTGCAAATCAGGAACAGTGACGAATAGCGCGCTAAAAATTGTTATTTAACCTTTGCAGTCAGTTTTCGAAAACAAACGATCGAAAAAAATTTCATTAAAAATACGGGCCCCCATCATGTACAGGCCCCCTTTCGATTCGGGTGCCCCCCAAACGAAAACATAAAGTTGCGGCCCTGCTTCCAGCGCCTATGCTCTAAGCTCCCTGCTCATCAAAAGTTCAAAAAATCAAAAGCTTGAAAAGCTGCAAACGCGGTGAAACCAGGAGTTTTTGGTCTCTTAAAAAACTAGCGCGCAGACAACCTGTTTGAATTTTACCGCCATTAAAAGCTTATCTATGGTGTTACATTGTTGTTGGACTAACAAAGCATTGAACACTTATTTGATAAGGGGAGCTTCATGTGCCGAAGTGATTTGTGATAGACAAGCCATTTTCTCGTGAGAGTTGTATGATAGGCGAAATGTAGAGTTAAAAGGGGGATTTCTGGTCACTTTAAAAATCATGTAGGGGTTCACGTAAAGCTCTTGTTGGCAGGGTTGAGAACCCGTGGCCGGATGTGGCCGGATGTGCCCCCCCACTTTTGAAAACGTTCCGACGCGCCTGGTTTAAGGAGACTGTTCTTTAACCCTCGCCCCTCCGGGGGAGGCCATCGATGGCCCCTCTAAGGTTTTTTCGGAATAACAGAAAAACAACGAGGCGCAGCACCACGGTTGAGGGCTCTACCTCTCACCACATCATTTTCCCATCAGTCCTGAAATCGTTTACACCGGGTCAGACTAGGTCAGGTCAATCAAGGTCACCTCACTTTAACTTTTGAGCTTTACCATAGCTATATTTCTTGGCTGATCAATTTGAAACTTTCTACACTTCATGGCCTCTCCAGGGTCTACAAAACTTTTATCCGGGATTGTTCGATTCGTGACCTGAGATCAGGTCACGAGGTGACTTCTCCCATTTTAATAATTTTAATCTCTCACGGCTTTAATCAATTACCTCAGCCGTAAGTGGGCCCTGGCGTGTGGTTGCTCGCGAATAATAAGCAATAAACAAGAAAAATTGAAGCAAAAACATGGGGAAAACTGTCTTATGATCTAAAAGTAACAAAAATGATTGCAAATGCTCAGATTGCCCATAAAAGCGTTATTGAACACCCTTTCGCGGATCCCAGGGGCGATATTTTCCATTTGACCTATTTAAGGTCGTCACAGGTCACCAGGGGTCGAAAACAGTAATTTGACGGTAGCTTTTGACCTAATCAAGCTAGAGCGCAGAATCAAACGTCAGCGTGTATGTGTAGTTACTCTTTTTACGTACACTTGATTTAGCTTTTCTAGAAGCTGAGTAAAGCCCGATTTTTTCAGACTTATTTTTAGGACAAAAATTACCTTTCATGGGCTTAAAAATGACATCATAACTTGGTGACCTGACATGACATTGGCTTGAAATTTGGTCAAGATGTGTCAAATTGATTTTTTATGCAATTTCCACGGAGCATTGGGCTAAACCGAACTGTTTGTGTGTCATCGCGAAAAATAACGAGGGGCATCGAATCGGTCCCCGAAGGACGAAGCGTAAGCAATATGAACCGAAATATAGCCATTTTACACAAATTATCATGTATTTTGATTGAAGAGGGGACCCGTGAATGAGAATATCTCACCGATTTCCAAAAACCCTGAATATATGTTGTAGCCCCGGGGGCCCATCATGGTGTATAAGTGTCGGATTGCTAGGTTAAACGTGTTGCTACTTATAAGTAACTTTACTTCTTAACTTTAACTTTACCTTACTTATTGCAGAAATGCAGCCCTAAATTTGTTTAGCTGAATTCACTTGCCTTGGCCTGATGACCTGATCTAACATGACCATTCTCATTTTTTTAAAGATGCGCAATTGATCAAGGAAGAGATATGCAAAAATACGGCGGCGCAGCGCCGCCGTTTTTCCGCTATCCTTGAAAAACCTTATGGAGACCATAGATGCTCCTCCCAGAGGGGCGAAGGTTGAGTACAAGCTACGTTTCCCAGATATTGACCCTGATTTCCCTCCTCTTCCTAACAAGTTTGAGTAGATGCACAGCTACCACATGTTACCTTTTTGACCCTGCTTTGGTACGTATAGCATTAGCAGCTGTGCACAGTTCTGATCTACATACAGCCTAAATAAATTCAGGAAGAAATTGTAGCATGCAACGTGGCATTTTGGAGAAGTCCAGCAGTGAACTTTGTTTTTTTCTTTATGGAAGACATGATCAAGGAAACAACGACGAGTCTAGCTTCCTTCGATGGTACTGCTTCTGAGACAACGGCGACACGACAGTTAACATTTTTGAAAACGCGCTCCTTCGGCTTTGGTCGCAAGTGACAGCTACCTAATTTCCATGGTTACTCGCGCCGTCTAAGTATGACCTCATGCGGTTATATGAAGCCTTCAGATCACTTAAGTAATATTTTAGGTCCGAAATGATCTCTCCAGATGAAAAGTTACAAGAGAGCTCCGAATCTCTGACACTTTCTATTTAATTGCTACATAATCCTGGCATGAGTCCTATTAGAATGTCCAGAAGAGTTTTAGGGGTGCCTTTGAAAGTTTAGGGTGCTTTCAAAAGTTTTAGGGTGCTTGCGCACCCCTAAAAGTATACAAAGTTACACTCCTGACTTACCGTTATTGTTCCGGTATACCAGGCGTGAACTGGTATCGTCAAATCTCTCCATATCTCAAAGAAACCTGTTACTCACTTCAAATGCCGGAATGGACAAGTGAAGGAAGGGTCTCGATCGGATTATTAGATCCTTCATTCAAGCCAGTGTACAAAAACTCTGCTGACAGTAGATTCATAAAGCGACCTGCAGACGGAGCTGCTGCCGCAGTGGAGGACCGCCAGGGAAAGGCTGGAGCTGCAGAGACTCACAAGCCAGACTATAGCAAAGCAGCCTATACCGGTAAACCCACTGGATGACCATCCAGACACCAATGTCTCACGGTCTAAAGTGAGTTCGACATACCGTCATCTTTCGGTGACTGGGTTAAAGAGCCACGGAACGCTGAATACGACCGCATTTTTTTCACAGGCGAAGCACAACCCAAAGTCTATATTCACTTATCTAGCCCTAGGTTGTCACTTCTAAGATTATATATGAAGATAATAAGTTCTCGGAAGGCCTGCTGAAGATAGGGTGCCATAAACCGCAGAGTGTTGTGGGAATGACCTAGGACCCTAAAAAGATGATAGAGATGACAGTAAAAGCGCTAAAAGACTGGCAGCCTAAAACGCCAAAGTCCAGAAACTAAAACGTCTAAACCCTAAAAAGCCCAAAAAGGCTACGTCAAGGTAAAGATAAGAAGAAAAAAGCGTGGGATGAGGTAAATACAACGTTTCGGTCTTGGACCGTCGTCAGGCGAGGGGTGAAAGATGGAGGTGGCTAGAGGCCTGAGGTAACCTTTTTCCAAATACCGAGTGACTGGAGGCCTAAGGTAAACTTTTGGTCGAAACAAAAGTGTCGGCAGTCCCAATACCCTCTTGCCGAAGGTGAAATGGAACAATGTGTATGGTGTGTTATGTCTGAGCATGCGTCTGAAAAAGTGTCCCCGTATGTCGAATTTACCGCAAGAGTGGCCAGGAAGATGTTTGCGTGTTGAGAGTAGGTCTGTAGCGCCCAATGAGAAATGATTCTGCGATTTTTCTGTTTGGGCCATCACTGGCGTATTTTTAGAATTTTGATGCTCAAGTTGTCTGCTGTCAGCTCATCATTCGGATGCATGGTTAATCTGTGTTGGCCGAAAGGTGTTTCCTGCCTCTTATTTCTAGCATCACCTAAGTGTTCGTGAAATCTTAGTCTAACGGCCCTCTGGCTCTCACCGATATAAAATGACCTGCCTGGTTCGCAAAGCTTACAATCTATCCTATAAATTACATTTTTGGCATGACATTTCCCATGGATACCTGCATGACAGGCGTGGCAGAAATGTCATGCCAAAAATGTAATTTATCGGATAGATTGTAAGCTTTGCGAACCAGGCAGGTCATTTTATATCGGTGAGAGCCAGAGGGCCGTTAGACTAAGATTTAACGAACACTTAGGTGATGCTAGAAATAAGAGGCAGGAAACACCTTTCGGCCAACACAGATTAACCATGCATCCGAATGATGAGCTGACAGCAGACAACTTGAGCATCAAAATTCTAAAATACGCCAGTGATGGCCCAAACAGAAAAATCGCAGAATCATTTCTCATTGGGCGCTACAGACCTACTCTCAACACGCAAACATCTTCCTGGCCACTCTTGCGGTAAATTCGACATACGGGGACACTTTTTCAGACGCATGCTCAGACATAACACACCATACACATTGTTCCATTTCACCTTCGGCAAGAGGGTATTGGGACTGCCGACACTTTTTGTTTCGACCAAAAGTTTACCTTAGGCCTCCAGTCACTCGGTATTTGGAAAAAGGTTACCTCAGGCCTCTAGCCACCTCCATCTTTCACCCCTCGCCTGACGACGGTCCAAGACCGAAACGTTGTATTTACCTCATCCCACGCTTTTTTCTTCTTATCTTTACCTTGACGTAGCCTTTTGGGCTTTTTAGGGTTTAGACGTTTTAGTTTCGGGACTTTGGCGTTTTAGGCTGCCAGTCTTTTAGCGCTTTTACTGTCATCTCTATCATCATTTTAGGGTCCTAGGTCATTCCCACAACACTCTATATATGAAGAACCACAACTTTCTACCTACGAGTTTTAACTTCATCTGTCTTCCATCCAGACTGATGTTAAGGTTCATATTAAACAGCTTTCAGCTGCGAATCACGCCAAACGGCACTGTGAAGCTGACCCAGCCTATATCGAAGCCGGTTGCTTACACTATTGCTACGTCAACTTCTATTTGTCAGATTTTCCCCACCTAAGGGGTCCATTTGTTCTCCTCAAAGTATGAAAACCCTCCTTTTTTCGCACTGTATCGGAAGTTTTTTTCCAACTTACTGAATTTTATGTCGTTCAGCAATCGCAAGAATACGGACAAATTACATAGCACACAAGATCATACAAACACCCATGTCACCAGGCCCCTACCCCATGGCAACGGCCGGTCCGCCCGATCTCTTCACCCGGTCCCTCCGGCGCTCGGCACCAACTCACCGGGACATGTCATTCACAACCGCCGCATGGGCGAGCCGAGACCCCAGCGGGAAGGGCACAGGCACAGGTGCCGTCCATATCACAGTTACCGCCGAGCATGTGTGTAGTGGAGTGTTCATGAATTCATTTGCCATTGGCGTCTCTCTGTTACTTTTCCAGTATTTTTTCCGTAATGAAATATGGCAAGTGCCTGCTGGAGCTTTATGGTGAAAGCTTTCGGCAAATGTTCCGGCCTGGAGAAGCTTACTTACCATTAGGAGTAAGGGAGCTGGAGATGGGGATGGACTTTGAAACAAAAGGCGGAATTGAAACATGAATTGAGGTTTTATTTATAAAAAAGTAGTTGATACTGCTCTGACTTTTTCTAGCATGTGCTCTTAAAAGGGAAAACTCTGCCTGATCTCAGAAAGCTAACTATCAGAAAAAATAATTTCCATTAGGATTTGAAAGGCCCTTCCCAGAGTAGCAGAAGACTTAACCATTCCATCAATCCTCGCCCGGGGAGGACGTTTGAACATCCCATCGTCGGGTTTTTCTGACGGCCCTAGAAAAGCGCAGCGCAAAGCGCAGTCGTTCTTCGCACACCCTTTTCTTGATTGATTGCCTGACTTTGCTCAAAATTTACAGTTAATGCTATCTCAGGTCAGGTCACCAGACAAGAGCAAGCGACCTCATCTGAACAACTTCGAATGGCACCAGTGAAAACAGGTTTAGTTATCTACTGATCTAATGTTTTCATATCGGGGGTACGGTAGTGGAGTGGTCACCGTAGCTGGCTTCCATTCAGCCGACCCGGGTTCAAGGCCCGGCGGCTGCCCTGAACAAGGAGCAAGCTGGCTCTCAAGAAACCCTTCCAACAGGGAAAGAGTTGGCGACGCCATATGACCCTGGCAGTTGGTGCGTCGGTAAGCCCAAAAAATGTTTTCATATCACGTAATACACCCACCGAGATCCACAAGTTGTGATAACGGGCTTTTCAATAGCGATTAACACGCGCATTGACGTGGGGGCGGGTACCCGCCCCTCGTGTTTTTTGGAGATAGCAGAAAAACGGCGGCACGTATCGCCACCGTACTTTGCCTGCTTTTTCCCTGATCATTTTTACGACTTCTTACAAAGTTTTAACGTTAGGTCATCTCAGGTCAGGGTCACCAGTACAGGTCAAATGACTTGACCTAAAAAAGTTTGGGACAGCATAGGTCAGAAAAGGGTGAACTTATCCGATTGAAACTCATATCACATAATGGAACCACCGAGTTGTCTAAAATGTGTTCCGGTGTAACTAAGATCAGATACAAACCATGACCTCTCCCTTGGAAATACATGGGAAAATGGTTTTAACTGAATAAATTAGTAATGGATGGTGATAGAGCGTTTATTTTAACACCATTATTTTCTCCTGGTATTTGCAGTTCTTATGATATGAATTTTACATAGTTTGACTTTGACCTGACCTCAGGTCAGGTCAAATTCCCTATGTGACCTTATTTGACCTAACAAGGTCATACTATACATAATTGGATTCGGCTTGCTGCGAGGATTCTAATGGTGTAAAATTTGTTTCCTCTATCTTTACTTGCTCACCAAAAACCTACGTCTGCATGTTATCTCTATGACGGCATGTATTGACCTCTAGTGACCTTAGATGTGACCTGAAAAACATCGGGTCGCCCAAAAACACCAAATGATGATGATGACCTGAAAAAAATGGTCCGACTATTTTCGATAGAAAAGTGGATGGGCTACCCAACACCGTTTACCGTTTTTTCGCTATCTCGCGTGGTTCTTGATATCTTAGGGGGGCGGGTACCCGCCCTCCCCCACCCCCTGGTCAAAGCGAAGGCGGCTCAGACCCCCGTCAATGCACGTGTTTACTATAGGCAGGCTCAGGTACAGGTACACTTCCCTGCAATTGAATCTGTGCACACTAGGCTCGACCAGTTTTGAGCTTGCAAATCAACCACCGGAGTGTGCGTTTCAACCGTAGGTATCTATTTAACCCGCGCCCCACCGGGGGTCCGGCGCCACCTTCGCCCCACCAGGGGCCATCGATGGCCCCCCTCAAACTCCGAAAATATGGGGGTTAGCACAAATCTGCAAAGTGCAATAGAAAGCTTGCGTGAATTCAGTAAGAAATTACTTTTCATGTGTAAGCGCTCAGGTCAATGCTTTGACCTCCAGAGGTCAAGTTAGGTCACGAGAGGCTATTTTCACTAAAATATGCAATGCTTAAGAAAACTGGGCATGACTCTTACGAAATTACTGCTCTTGAGATCTGGTAAAGTACATTTGGTAGGAAATGGGCAGACCTTTTTCGCTATGTGGAACGTAATGGCCTCCCGCCAGAAGTTTGACCTACAGAGGTCACCTCGTGACCTAATATGACCTGAGGCCACGAAAGGTCAGAAAGTAACCTTCCCGTATATCAAATGAAAGCCAGTGACGAGACATACACGATAATGTTTGATTCTGCGCTCTAGCTTAATTAGATCAACAGTTATTGTTAAAATACTGTTTTTGACCCCCTGGTGACCTTGGATGATTTTGGAGAAGCCAAAGGAAAATATGGCCCCTGGGATCCGTAAAGGGGTGTCCAAGAACGCTTTTCTGAGCAAGCTGAGCATTTGCAATCGTTTTTGTGACGTGGCACTGATCATAAGACAGCTTTTCCCCACCTCGTCACCTGACCTTAGGTCACGAAATCGAAAAAACCCGGATAAACACCTTGTAGACCCTGGAGAGATCTCAAATTGTAGGAAGTTTCAAATCAATCGACTAAGAAATGTAGCTCTTATAGAGCGCAAAAGTTGAAGTGAGGTGACCTTGGTTAACCTCGCCTGGTGAGCTGACCTTGGGTGACCCAGGGAAAAAGTTTTAGAGATGGTGGGGAAATTATGGGGGAGAGATAGAGCCCTTAACCGTGGCACTGCGTCCCGTCGTTTTTCTGCCATCCCGAAAAAACCTTAGGGGGCCATCGATGGCCGCCCGGCGGGGCGAGGGTTATTGCCCATGCACACTTGACAACTTCATAATGAGGATGATATTTACAAAAAAGTTTTCGGCCGCTTCCCAGCGAAGCAGGCCTCACTGGACTTGGCAGCGCTTCTGAAATAGGACCCTCCTCTGCGCCGAGCACGGCCACATGACTACTACGCATGGCTGCGCACCCGGCACAGCGACGCGCCCGTAGCAAATTCTACGTGCTGCACACTTCAAGGTCAATGCTTGAACCGAATGGGTCGGGCTACGGTCAGGTATGAACTAGCCTGGGGCAGGGGATTAGAGACGTGTTGGTAACAGCTCGGTGGAGTGGGTGTGGGAATAAGCGAAACTCCGAGGCTGACGCCAGCCTGTTGGGGCGCTTGGGCGGAGCGGCGAGTTGGCAACAAGGTTATGGCATTGTCTCCTCAGTTGAAGAGCCAGGTTCGAAACCATGCGACTCCGATATTTATAGAATGGAATAGAAATGTTTTAACACTTGAAAATTGTAGTGGGTTAGCTGTCTAAGATAGCAGAACCAGTGACGGATCTAGGATTTCGTTAAGGGGGGGGCCAGGCTCGGAGGGCGCCGAACCTGGAGGGCGCCGAACCTGAGGGGCGCCAATTTCAGTGGCGGATCCAGCCGGTCGGTTTCGAAAGAGCAAACCAAAGTCGAAAAAACGTCACGCAGTACAAAGCTGAGCTACCAATATCACTTCCCGGTAGAATTTTGGGTATTTGAGGCGAAACGCTAAAAAAACGTCACAGGGTAAAAAGTATGGGCCTGAGATACTTCTTCCCATCTAAGGCTGGCTATACTAGACTGGCTATACTATAACTCAGAATTATTGACATTTACTCTATGATTCTGATGAAAGGCTGTGCCTGAATATATAATATTCAGTGTTTTTACATTTCCGGATTCGAGGGGACAGGCCAGGGAACATCTTGTCAACTTATGTTCTGTTTGAAGTTGAGAGTTGAATCACCAAAATCTTGTTTATAAACTAAAAAGGAGTAGGGGTAAAAGGAGGTCGATCGCTTTGGGGGGTCAAAACATAGTTTTGCCCCGAGCATTTCCGTTTGGGGAATGCCTTTTTTGCCCCCCCTGGATCTGCCACTGCCCAATTTACCACCCAAAAGGCGGCCTGATCTGTTCAAAAGGCACTGTTCTGATCTGCCCGCTGTTTGATCCATGCTTCAAAGCGACCTCCTTGGCCAAAACCACTGTTCCTGTACTTGCAGGGCAGCCCAGAATGCTTGATTCGCTGATGCTCCTTACAAAACTTTTTTCGCCAAAAATACCCACATCCCTCAAATCCACATTTAAGCTTGACACGGGACGGTGGAAGGGGCTTCAGCTTAATCGGAGCCATTTATCAGCCCTTCAACTATGGACGATGAAATCCAAGCTCAACCAGTTTACTCAAGATGTATACCAAAGTAATGCAAGAGAAAATAATCAAAACCACAACCTTGCAACGTATTGTCTCCACCACACCACGGGATTTTGCGGGATTCTAGGGCCTTGGCCTCCACCACATCCACAACGCAACACACCAAACCGCAGGGCTGCTTTTCAAACCAAAGACACCTTTTACACCGGCTTTGCCGCAAGGGCGCTGTTCAAACAGCGCCCTTACGGCAGCGTTCAGCATACTTCCAAACGAAGGAAACGAAGGAAAAAACTGTTTTGCCTGTCGAAAGACCTTTACGGCAGCCTGTCGGGCCAAGCTGTCGCGTCCTATGGAATACAAATCGGGCCCGACAGGCCGGTGAAGGAATTTTTCCAGCAGAGGATTTTCTGGGTGACGTTTAAAAGGCCCTCTGTGCATAAGGCCCTCTATTCAAAGGTCCCTCGATTCATAAGTCCCTCGAAAAGACCCTCTGCGCATAAGGCCCTCTATTCAAAGGTCCCTCGATTCATAAGTCCCTCGATTTTCCATCGGTTCTTGCCGCACACTGGCTTGATATGGGAGAGGTGCAAATTCATGAAAAACTTGTTGAGTGAAAGAGGTGACAATTCTAATATTGAGTTCTTTTAGAACAAAAAATCTTTTCTGTTTCCTTTCAAGATTTTTTTTCTCACAGATTGTAAGATCTGTTGCAGGACCATACCGTGCCCTAAAATCTGTCGGGCACTTTATGACCCGAGAGCCCGACTTTTTGCAGCTCTGGTCCTCTCCCTGGCTTTCCCTACACATCAAGTCTCCCACAAACCACCACTCTTTAAATTATGTTGATTATTATTTACCTATTTGCTGCCCTCCCACTGCACAACGTACTACTGCAGCAGCACTCCCTGCACCCACGCGCGCCACACCAGTCACAAAGCCAACATTGTGCGCCATAATATGTCTGCTTTTCTTTATTTTGTAGTCTGGCTGTAGCCTGTGGGGCTAGATTATTTTATTAGTTTTTGTAAGTCACGTGACTTTTGAAGTGCTATTTATCGTCATCTTTTGTGTTATCGGAGTTTAGGTTCGTGTAATGTCTTAACCCGCGCCCCACCGGGGGTCCGGCGCCACCTTCGCGCCACCGGGGGCCATCGATGGCCCCCTCTAACTTCGAAAATATGGGCGTTAGCGCAAATCTGCAAAGTGCAATAGAAAGCTCGTGTGAATTCAGTAGGAAATTACTTCACATGTTTTAGTGCTCAGGTCAATGGTTTGACCTCCAGAGGTCAAATTAGGTCAAGATCGGCTATTTTCACTCAAATATGCAATGATTAAGCAAACTGGGCATAACTCTTATGTCATTAGAGCTATTGAGGCCTGGTAAAGTACATTTGATAGGAAATTGCCAGTACTTTTTCCGCTATGTGGAACGTAAAAACCTCCCGCCAGTGGTTTGACCTGCAGAGGTCACCTCGTGACCTAAGATGACCTGAGGTCACGAAAGGTCAAAAAGTGACCTTGCCGTATATCAAATGAAAGCCAGTGACAAGACAAACACGATGGTGTTTGTTTCACCGCTCTAGCTTAATTAGGTCAAAAGTTATTGTCAAAATACTGTTTTTGACCTCTGGTGACCTTGGATGACGTTGGAAAAGTCAAAGGGCAAATATGACTCCTGGGATCCGTGAAAGGGTGTCCAAAACCGCTGTTCTGAGCAGTCTGAGTATTTGCAATCATTTTTGTGGCTTTTATATCATGAAACAGCTTTTCCCCATGCTTTCCAATGGGAGAGGTCGCCTCGTGACCTGACCTTAGGGGCACGAAATCGAAAAATCCCGGATATACACCTTATAGACCCTGGAGGGGTCATGAAGTGTAGGAAGTTTCAAATTGATCGACTTTGAAATATAGCTCTTACAGAGCTCTAAAGTTGAAGTGAGGTGACCTTGGTTGACCTCGTCTGGTGACCTGACCTTGGGTGACCCGGGGTAAAAAATTTCAGGGATGATGGGAAACTGATGCAGTGAGAGGTAGAGCCCTCAACCGCGGTGCTGCACCTCGTCGTTTTTCTGCTATCCCGGAAAAACCTTAGGGGGGCATCGATGGCCCCCGGTGGGGCGAGGGTTAAGTGCGCCATCTGCAGTATTCATTACAGCTTTTTCGGGAGGATGGCGCGATCGTTCATTGCTTGTTTTGTTTTTGATTGAGGTGATGGAAAGGGTTGGTTCGACTCGGCTTAGTATTTATTTTGAAGCTTAATTTGTCACAGGACTCTTCAGAATGCACTGAGGCAGGCATTGCCACTGAAAATGTCAAATTTTCCAACATTGAGTCCTGTTCTTTGTGTTTGAAACCTCGCTTATTGCCTCAATTATGACTAGTCATGAAGGACATACCTTCAAAATGAAAAGCCCCCAGGGCCTTCTTCTCACTCACATGTTGGCATTTATCACCTATCTTCATTCGTATACAGACATAATTCATGTCATGAAGTAATGCATTGCAATTGAAATTTTATGGAAATAAATGTGCAGTTATTAAATAGTTAATCCCATGAATAAATGTACTGAAATGTGTGTACTATGAAAGGAAATGGGCATTTTTGTGTACATACTTGTCCACCATTCTAAGTCAGAGTCGACTCTGACTCAATGCTTTTTTTGAGTCAGAGTTGAGTCGACTCACTTCTGGATTTGGGTTGAGTTGAGTCGGCTCACCATTTTCAACACAGCGATTCGAGTCAGAATCAGAGTCAGCCTTTAAGCCGTGAGTCAGAGTTGAGTCGACTCAAAAAAATGTAAGTCATCAACAAGTCTGGAAGTAAGCACTCGGGCGCGCCACCCACAGACCAGAGATCTGCTGCGAAAACTACGTACATTTTATCATGTTTTAAATAGACCATAAAAGCAGAAACGGGTCAAAGAATGGAAATACCACTTTTTTGTACACCCCTTGCAATGGTTTTGTGTATAAAATAATGCAAAAATAGTTCCGACAACTATTTTAGAGACCATTCTCTCAGCATATTGCATATCTCAAACACTGTTCGATTTACAAATACAAAGGGAGAGATTTAAAATTTGGCCAGCATCGGCACCGCATAAAACTATCATCGAACGATTTCCCAGGATGAGCTCTACAAGGGCAAGTCAAAATATATTGCGTCCACTTGCAGCCCCGTACTCCAGATGACATATAATAACTCAGGTTGTGGCTCCAACTAGGCCGCTGCGGTGCTAACGCAACGCCGTGGGTTACCGAATGGAGGCATGGGTCGGCCCAGCATGACCAATATGAGTGGACTATCAGAGAACGATGCTATAGGAAATGCTTAGAAGTGCTGAAATTAGTTTATACAAATTTCAAAACACTATAACCGTCTCAATTTGTGTATTGACTGATGTGTTGACGTTCTCCAAATACCCGGAGGGACTGCCGACAACGAAACATTTATTACACGAGAAATGTACCTGCTAGGTATGTCAATCTCGGGATTGGGATCTATTTTCAAAAAGCCCGAATCCCAGTATAAAGCCTCTCGTGATCCCGGGATTCCGGAATTATAGTACTTACGAGCAATGCCGAGACAGCAAATAACGATACCTAAGGATCCTGTTTGGCTGCATATGACAAGCTAAACCATGTATGGTGAATACCAGTCAGACTTTTTCATCCAGATGAACTGGGTCGCCGTAACCATCGGAGTTCCGAGGTGTCCAAGGGATCCAATCGGGAATCGAATTACCTCGTCGCTCCCAATGTCACGCGCCAGCGCAAGATGGCGCTCGAGCTGCTCAGTGACCAAGGTAGTTGGCGACACTGCGATACCATATGTAGCGGAGAGGGGGGAGGGGGAGAGATACGGACTGACTTTCACGGACTGATACTTGGATATGCCTTGAGGAAACACAAGGGAAGGATAGATTCTATCCTTTTCTTCTACTCTGCGGGTTAACACGCGCGCTGGAGGGGCCTCGGAGACTCTCACAACAATTTTTCCGGAATAACCGAAGAACCACTCCTAGCCAAAACACGGCAATCGACCACATTTGAGAAAATTTCAACAGCACGTCGAATGGTTAAATAATGTTGAAAATCGGTGGAACGTGTTTTACTTATAGGCTTCTAAAGTCAGACCTACATTTTGAGATCGCCGCGATCGCGCGGTCGGACCAGTTTGCTTGCATGGAGACCGAGTGGTGACGTCACAGCGCCATATAAACGGGATGATATGTCAACGTTACTTCACGTGAAGTTCAAGGTCGAAGATCAAGATCATACCAGCAATTTCAAGGTCATTGGCCCCGGTGCTTTCGGTCAGCTGACGTGACCCAGTCTGACGTATATTATGCCATGACATCATAGTTCAGGTAATCCAGTTGTAAGGTCAATGCCAAAGGTCAAGAATAAAGATCATGGGTAAAGACCAATCCTCATTTCCCGCTCAAGGTTTGCTATAGTGCTACTTATAGTGTGCACTATAGAGAGTATACCATATTGTGACGTCACAGTTCAATTACTTTGAATGACCTTGACCTCAAAATTGAAGGAAAGATTATTTGCGACACAACCTCTATAGCCCTGGTCTGCCTTTAGCTTACTCCCGTCTTTTTCCCCGCATAATCAGGGAATTCTCAATAGGTCCCAAGCATGGCCAATATTTGACCTCTATGACCTCGTTTGACCTTGACGGTATCGGCATAGGCCAATGAAAATTAGTGATGATATAGATCATCATAGCCCCCACCAGCCTCTCAATCGGCGTTTTTCTAAGCCTCTTAGTTTCCGATATCTCAGGGGGGCCTACCAGACCCCATCCTGTGCGCGTTGTGTCGGACCCCTCTCCAAAACGGGTGCTAATAATCACTCGAATGCCGGTTATAATAGAACATTTCCATACAGCAACGCTGTTAGTCATACAAAGAAGCTGGCTTCAAAGGAAAACCAAGCTCAAATGTACATTTCTGGTGCCTCCTGTTTTGTTGTTCGCGGTGACGCTTATTAATTTATGGCAGACGAAGATTGCTGTATCGTTGTTTATGGATTAAATGTATATTGTTTGCAACGTTTCAAAACACAATTTGACCACAATTCATAGCGCCATGACAATATCTGCAACATATATTACAGACATATTGGGCTGGATTGAGCTGCTCCAAATGCCCCTCTTTTCACTGTCCTGATTACACCCAAGTAAAATAAAACGTATATGTCGAATCTTATAGTTGTGCGCTGTTCAACCTTCTGTCAAATGAGCTCTTTTCTAAGAAACATCGAGTGGAATTTTCGGTATTGCGAAGGTGTTTTCCACGTTTTGGGGCCGGGGTGGTCACGATGCCAGTCTTCGGATCGGATAGCATGGATTAACGTGGGTTCAATCCCCACGGCGGGAAACCGCCTTCCGTGTCCGATCTGACCCGGTGGAGAGGATCCTTAAACACCCACACCAATACTCCCTGTAATTGAGCAAGTGTGCCTGTTGGGAGTGGCCCTAATAAAAAAGTAATATTGGCCGCGGATGGAGGCATTTAGGGCCTATGTGCGTCATCTCGATGGAGGCGGTGGGTGGCAGCTAGGTGCTCCTTTTTATTTGGAGATTCGGGAAGTTTTCTACCAGCACCTGAACTTCATATCCTCTCCCACACGACGGTCTCCGAAAGCTTTGCTGGTTAGGACCAAGTTAACACCCCTCTAATGTCGCTTCATTTCGTCCACCTGCGACGCCAACTGTGTCATTTGATCCACAGACTCCCCAGCCTTGTTTTCCAGTTCGTCGATCAAATTTTCTTCTCAAACAGCTCACCTTCAAGCACCTGGACTTTCTTCTTAAGCGAGTTGATTTGAGCTGTGAAACATGTTTTAAGCTGGGAACCTCCTCTTTTATAGATGCCTTGATCGTGTCTTGAATTATTTTCCGAATAAAGGCCAACATTTCGGATGGCATATCTTTATATTTTGGCGAGGTCTTTTTAAGCGAAGTCACTTGCCTCTTTTTTTCTTCTCGAAGTTGGAAATCTTTCCGAGATTGACTCCCGGTCCCTCTTGTTCCTCTGAGGCTCGTCCTGAGTGCCGGACTCGGCATCGCTAAAACCCGAGTCTATGTCAGCAGCCACCGACATTTCACCCAAGGGCAGAGAACACTGAATTCTAGGTCTTATTTTCACAGTGTTCAGATAGAATAATTTGCTCGCTCACAATTTCTTTCCTCGTATCACTGCTTCATCAAGCCACTGCCAGCCATTTCACGCGCCCCTGCCACCACTGCCACGTTACCGGAGCATCAGCCAGCTGCTCCGCGCTGCAGGGCACGTCCGCTCGCTCCGGCGGTCAAGGGTAGAATGCTACGTCAGCTTCTCCCAGCAGAATGCTGGCTGTCACCTCAACGGTATATGGTCGTTTGCTCAAACCATCAGGCTACCCCCTGCACGCTTGGTGCACTGTCGTTTACACCTCATTTGCTGGATCCCAACTGTTAGAATTTTGTGCTGGGTCTGTGTGTTAGGATGATATGATAGAAATTGGACGGACGGAGTGTGCAAGCGCCGCAAACTCACCAGCAATGCTTTCTCGCTCGTTTCCTCCGCGCACGCAGCCATTCTTTTCACTGTCATTTTCCAGCCGCTTTCTACATGAACACTTATCGTGGGCCGAGTCGGCACCGCGCTTTCCACATGAATCGACTGTCGAGGAGCGGCAGAGGCGGTGACCGACTTGGGCGATGGCCGAGTGGAGAAAGATATATAACGGTGCTGCAGTGAGCAAGGGCGGCGGTCGCGCCGGAGCTCTCGGACCATTCACTTCACCTGTGCTATCGCGGTTCTCCTGCTACAGCTTCCGTCATGTAAGGGCGTAGGTTTTATCATCTTTCATAGTCATTGTAAATATTCATTCACATAATCATGGTTGTGTAACGGTTAGGATGGTCGGAAATTATTTCATTTGTTGTATAATGATCGACATTTACTTACATTATTTGGCACTGACTAGAAGTAGTATTGATGAGATAATGTTTGTTTTTATTGGAAGTGTAAATAAAGTTAATACAACGAGGTCATATATTTACCAAGACTTATTACTAGAATACGTTAAATGTGAACTTAAACGAGACTGACGATCGATGGTGAGAGGATGCATTCGAATGATTGACGATAAGACGGAACCCAAGGAACACAAAGTAAGACAACAGCAAAAGAAACTCTAACACAACTACTCTTCATGTCCACCGCCTTGTGTGCGAAGAATAGTATCAGCTTCAGTGGAGTACTCAAACTCTACTGCTGTGTCTTCAATCTTCATCATGACTAATTTGAAACAAAGCAAGTTGATGATGCTGGTGCTGGAGGAAAGGTTGGCCTAAACTGTCTGAGAAATGGTGACTGACTTCGGAGGCAGCCTCGGTCTAATGCTGGGAATATTCTTGCTCAACACTGTGCGCATGCCGAAGAAGGCCAACAAGTTATGACAGTTTTAACAGGTTGTGACAGTGTATGACAGGTTACGGCCAATAGGGTAAAACAGACATCATATTATGGTATCATAATAGAGTAATCCTGAGAAGTCGGAATAGATAAGAGTGACTTATTTCCTTAGCACTCAGTTGCTGTAGCCTCACATCCACCTCTGTGACGCCCTCTGCCCATGCATATGCATAATCACATCTGAAAACGCGCCAGTGCTGCTTGCAAAAGTGGACCTCACTCCGCTTTTATTCTGGTATTGATTTGCGATATCACATCAGCAGATATGGGTTACACGGGGAAGTGAAATCGAATGCGTAAAAACCTATATGAAAATACAAGCGAGCAACACGCGCATAAAGATCAAGAAACTTAACTATTACTGAAATAGTGAAGTGGCAAAAAACAGAGGCACTGGCAAGACATGGAAGAGCCTTGCAGTCCTAGGATGTTCAATTTCAAGCAGAAAATATCATAAACTAGATGACACCGTATTTCATCCATAAAAATGTCATGAACTAGATGACACCGTATTACCTATTGTCTCCAACAATCGACCTATGGAAACAAGCACGGTATCCGATTGGTGCATCCAACAGAAACATTAATGCTAAGAAACTGTAAGTTTAATATCCAACAGTATGGATCAAGCACATGCTACTACCCCTCGTAACTGCTGACACATTACGCACCTCTGAAAGCGTGGAACACTCGCGCTTACTCCAGAAGCTAGGGTGGAATGGTATAGACCAACACTGATTCAAGGACTGGCTAACAAATGGCCTCTGCAGCTGAAGCGCCCTAAAACTCCTTATAATATTTTACCATTCAAACTGTTCTCAATAATGTTACCGATGACTTTGCTGAACCAAGAACGCACCCTGCACAACAATAGTCTGTTTTCGAATTAGATCCTCCTTATGTACCGAACAATAGCTCTGATCCTGGTCAATAGAATACCTCAAAACTTTCCAAACACTCTGCAGCCCAATTTAGTTTTAGGAAACATCAGCAAGTTTCAAAATCTTGTCGCAAACCGTTTGGAAATAGCTTGGAAAAACTTGGCTGGTAATTCCGCCCCTTGACAGAAATACAGTTAACCCTCGCGCGCGAGTGGAAGTGTTTGAACACGCCTTTCAGGATCAAATAAAGTGACCTCAATCAAGAAGGCTTCAAGGGATGCTAGTGAAAACTGGTCTTGATAAAACAATAGAGGGTCCTGATATTCATATCACATAATATGGCCACTATTCAAAGTAAGATGCAGCAACAATATTTTTATATCGATGACCAGGTGGCCAGGTGCGGGTCATGACCTCCGCAAGAAGTCCATGAGGAAAGCTGCACTGACCGAGAAATGACCCTTCTCCTGTAGATTCGGTCTAGAACAACTTCCAACAAAAAAATCGTATAATCCACCACCACTCCCAAGGCTCGTGTTGCAAGTTTGGACCTGTGCTTTCTGAAGGGTCATGTAGGACTACTTAAACAGGCTGTCTGATTTGGATTAACACGTTCAGTGGAGGGCGGTCGTAAATTTCCTCTCCGCCTATTTTCCAAGGTGGCCGGAGAACCATTCACGGCCAGGAAATGCCACTGAGCTGGGTTTTTGGGCATTCATGAGCACGCCGATTAGTGAACGAATTTAGAAAAAGGTCTATAATGTGTTGACCTATAGGCTTTAACACGCATATTGACGAGGGGTGGTTACCCCCCCTCCCCCGGTCAATACTAATGCTCAGAGCCAATAGGTCATCAGCACGACCAATATTTTACGACCTTGTGTGACCTTAAAGATATTGACCTAGGTTAATGGAATTCGGATGGGATGTAGATTACCATCGCCCCTACACACACTTCCAAACATAAGTTTTTCCAATCTTCTTGGTTTTAGAGATATTAGACAAGGAGTGGGGGGCACTTTAGGACTCCCCTCCTCTCCAATGCACGTTGACGCCAGAACCCTGTCCACTGTGCGTGTCATTAAGTTCGCAGGGAAAGGACAAGCAATAGCAGTGTAAGCAAGTATCACCACCCGTGTTACAAGTGCGTTGCGCCAATGTGTAATGAGGTGTCCGAACAGGCAATAGGTGTAGGGACATCCAATATATTGGGGAAGGTATATTTTAAATGTGGTTCTTTCCAAAAAACACCGTAAGGTCAATGGTGAGGATACTGAACATTGGGGGCCTTGGCCCCTGGCCCCACTGTTCATTAACCAATGGAGCAGAGTCAGATAGACATTAACACGTGCATTGATGGGGACGGGTACCCATCCCCTCGGTCTTTTTAGATAGAATAAAAACGGAAGCGCGCAGCGCCGCTATAGCTTGCATACCTTTGCTCTGCTCGTTTTAGAACTTTGGACACAATTTTAAGGTTTGGTCATCTCAGCTCAGGTCACCAGTGCGAGACAAGTAAACTCACCTTAAAAAGGAAGAAATCATAAGTCAGAGCAGGGTAGACCTACCCGATTGAAACTCATATCACATAATGGCCCGCCGGAGTTCTGTAGAACATGTTCCGGTATTTATTATATCGATGACCTAAGGTTAGGCACGAGCTATGACCTCTCCATTGGAAAAAAGATTAAATGTTTTAAACTAAATAACTTAGTAATATATGGTTATGGAGCATTTATTTTAACGGCATTAGGACTGCCTCATACTTGCGGTTCTAATGATATGCATTTGTGCCTAATTTTACCTTGACCTGGCCTCAGGTCAGGCCAAATATTTGATTTAACCTGATTTGACCCAGGAAGGTCATATTATCTATAATTTGTCGTGCTGCAAGGATTCCAATGGTCTAGATTATTTTGTTCTGTCTTTACTAGTTCCGGTGTAATGACTGAAAACCTTCACGGACATCTATAGCCTCTACAGCTGTAGTGCCCTAAAATCATCATCGACTGAAAACCTTCGTCTACATGGTACCCAATGATGGCATGCCTTGACCTCTAGTGACCTCAAATGTGACCTGACAAAAAATAGTTCAGGCTGTCAGGGCCTTCCTCCTGAATATGAGAAGTGTTCGCATACTCTAGAAAATATACAATTATACATTCTAAGGCGAGGTACTCATTGAAACACACGTTGCGTTACCGAGGAACCTGGTTCGAAAATAAAATGTACTAGTATCAAGAAAAAGCAAAGTGGTCTCAAATTAGAGGTGCTTTTAAACCAGGAAAAACACTAGCTTGCAACCACTTTTAAATGCAATATACCACCTTCGTGCAAATCCAGACTGTGTGGTTTTAGGGGCAATCTATTTGGAAAATATTGAATTGGGCCTCATTTCGGCCAAAAATGGCCAATAGGCCTAATATGTCGTTTTCTTTAGTATTTTATCCCTTAACATTGAAACATCTCTGAATACACGTGCCGTTAAATTGGCTTATGAGCTGGTAATGCTGTTTACCATATGCCGAGCAATGAAAATACATTGGCACGTGGAGTGTGGTAATCATTGCTGGAGTGCGGTAATTTCCGTTTACGGCACGGCGCCGATTAGCCAATCACTGAGCTGGAAATTGTTGCCGTTTCATATGCTTCTCCGTCTTTTTTCTTTGCATCGATGGGGAATGAGCAAATTACCTCATTGAGTTCCGTCTTCTCCATTTCCAACAAGTCCTTGTTTTTTCCTAATTTTTGAACATGCTCTCGCAGACGGCTAACCCAAAAGTCCAATTTTCTTTTTGTCTCCTTGGAGCGTGCACCATCAATGAATGATTGTATTTTATTTTCAGTAGCATCTTCTTCATCTTCCGGTAGACTTAGATCGAAGAAAGGATTCCCGCAGTGATTCATTTTCTTACGCAAATTACGACTCCAGTACAATACAACAATGAATTACAGGGAGGTACGCGAAAAAACTATTATTGTGGTTTCTTGCTATTTGAAAAATCCTGATAACGAAACTATGAATTATTTTTGCATCTTCGGCAAAATTTTGGGAGGCCACTTACTTATTATCGAAATAGGTTAACAGTTTCCATAAAACGCCCATCACTTAGCCATGCCCATACTCATCACTGACTTTTCGAAAACTATTTAAAGTTGAAAAGTAATGTTTTTTTATAATACAAATACCTGTTCTCCTGTATTTGTATTTGAATTAATTTTAAAAAGCTTTTAAAAACTATAAAATGAATGAATTTGCCCTAGAAACGGAAAAAACATAATTTACTCAAGTCTTCAGCGGTTTCGTACCTCGGGTCTTGAGTCATTTTCTGCTTCGGCCCCAGGATGACAAAACTTTTGCGTCAGATAGGTCACGTGACCCCGGTTTGAGAATTCCTAGACTTCTGATTGGTTAATTGTGATTTCTTTTAGGCCCTATATTTCTGTTTCAAAACAGTTTTGGAATGTTGTTTTTCTAAAGTAATTTTCTTCTGTAGTAGTCCAAAGTTCTACATCACTGTTTAGGATAGATATGACCTAATTCTTAGAGAAATTGATAGTCTTAGCCGTGTGTACGTCATATACATCGATATGAGGTGTACCAGTAAAGTCCTCTAGAAATGTCGACTTTGAGAGCAATTTTAAGGCATTTGCAGGCCGAATTCGCAAAAATGAGAATAGGACTTCTGAAACAACTTTTTGTAACCTTTTGATATAGCCAATCAAATTGTTTCGCGTATCTCCCTTTAACGTGTGTGAACTGATGTGTGAACAACAAACGGCTATGGTAAATACATTACTGAAACTCTGCTGTGTATGAATTTTTTGCTCGAGTTGTTTTCAAAAGTTACCGCACTCGCTACGCTCGTGCCGTAACTTCTGAAAACAACTCAACCAAAAAATTCATATACCAGCATCGTTCGGTAATTAAAAATGACAGATTGAACACGTTAAGTTTGCGTCAAAATGTATACGAATGCAATGCATAATTTCTAGTTAAAAGTGGTTACCATTAGGACCCAATGTGACATCTATTAATTTATTAAATTTGTATTGATGTATTAAAATATATTTCGTGCTTCAAACTAGCAAATAAAGCAAGTTATACGCATTAATAATCGATAGTACTAAAACCATGTTTAGAACGTGGGTTTTATGGATGTCCAAGTAAGAGATATTTGTCCTGCCGTCTTGTCCTGGATTGGACAAGAATCATGAACCCTTGCCTCACGGGGTTAGCATCTATATCCTCTAAGGTTTTTCCAGTAAAACAAAAAACGGCACGGCACAGCACTGCGGTTGGGGGCTTTACCTCTCACCCCATAAGTTTCCCAACAGCCATGTCATTTGCTTACCGTGAATCATGCTAGCTTAGGTCACCAGGCGAGGTCAAACAAGGTGACTTCACTTCAACTTTTAAGCTCTACCAGAGCTACACTTTCAGACCAATCGATTTGAAACTTTCTAAACCTGATGACTCTTTTGGGGTCAACAAAATATATGTCTGAGGTTTTTCGATTTCGGGACCTGGGGTTGGTTCACGAGGTGACCTCTCCCATTGGAAGAGCGTGGAACAAACTGTGTTGTGCTGTAAAAGTCACAAAAATGATTGCGAAGCTCAGAAATGTAAAACAAATATTGGGCACCCTTCCACGGATTGCAGGGTCAATATTTGCCCCTTAAATAATCTGAGGTCATCACAGGTCACCAGAGGTCAAAAACATTATATTGATGATAACTTCTGATGTAACCAACTTAGGGTGTTGAATTAAACGTCATCGTGTTGTCCCGTCACTGGCTTTCATTTGATGTATATACTTACCACTTTGTTACCTCCTTGATCCCAGGTCGTTAGGTCAAGAGGTGTCCTCTGGAGGTCAGACCCCTGAGCAGAAGGTTATTGTTTTCCAGATAATGGAGAAAGCCCTCGTATTTTCGTATAAAATTTACTTTACCAGACTTTAATAGCTCTAATGGCATGTGAGCTATGTTCATTTGTCTTTAGCTGTACATTTTTTGTGGAAATGACCCGACCCAACATACATTAACCTCTGGATGTCAAACCATTGACCTGAGGGCTAAAACATGCGAAATAAGCCCAATACTGAATTCACGTGAGCTTTCCATTGCACTTCACAGATTTGCATTAACCCTCATATTTTCGGAGTTAGAGAGGGGCCATCTATGCCCTCCGGTGGGGCGAAGGTGGCACCGGACCCCTCCCGAAGGCGGAGGTCCTGCCAGTGGCGTCCCTTGAACATTATGACAGCCTAGGCACGATTGGCTTAGAGGCAAGGACGTCGCCCAGGCTTTTTACCAGATAGTGGACAGGGGCGGATCAAGCCGGTCGGCTGGAGAGGAAGTCGATGAGCAAAAATAATATTTATGTTTAAATGTTTAACATTTTAAAAATTCAACAAAAAACATTTCACGGTGGATTGCAGAAACGGTTATGCGGCAGTATATGAAGTATGAAGGTACAAGGCAAAATTCAAGAGGGATAGGTAGGTAGGTAAGTAAGTCGGGAAGGACAAGTTGCTCACGAGAGCTTCCCATTTCGAGGACGGCTTCGGCACTTCATTTTTTATGACGTCCAATTTCTTGCGTACGATTTATTTGTGAACAGGTATTTTTTGTCAAATTTCATCCTCTAGATTTTGTGCCATGACTCACGTCCTTCATAAGGGCTTCACGAATTAAATATCGTGCTAATAATTATATAATAACTGTCCCGCACTAGAGAAGGCTAGAAATCCGCGAATACAAAAATGTCAATAAACGAATCCGCTGTAATCAAGGTCCTAAGACGGGACGTCGAACGTGCTTCAAATACCGCATTAAAGAGCTGCTATGGCATGGCTCGTTTGCTGATTTAACTAGTCAGTACTCGCGTCCCAATGAATGATGTTTTAGAGATGTCAATAAAAAACACACTTCAGATTTGCCACAAGGTTAGGCAGACTTAGCGGAATCGCGAAATGCCTTATCTCATATTTTTTACGGTATGAGCCGCGAACATGGATTGTCAGAGATGCGAATCATCGGCTCTTTGACCCAGTCATCCGAAAAGGAATATTCTCTGTAGCTTACACATCAATTCAAATTAGATTTGTTCCACGTAAAATACATACCTACTTCGACATTTAAAAGTAGCTAGGCAGTGCCTAAGGTGCCTTTATGGAAGCGTCGAAACTGGGTTCTACCCCGGTAAGGCAAAAGTGGTACCAGAACCGCGTTGGGACGCGTGTTGGAAGGGAAATGGAAAGCAGGAAAAGAATCGTTATAATTATGTGTTCCAAGTCTGCCGTTCGGGATTCTACTGCAATGGAACTTCCCTGGAACTATAAAAGGGCAATTAATCTCTAACAGCAGCATCCATGGGGAGATATCAGCTCTCCAATTGGAAAGGAGGAGCACTCGGAAGAGTGCCACCTTGTTGTATCTGATTCGCTTGCGTACATCAGCGAGAACAAACCTTTGCGCTTACGAACACAAGCGCTAATGAATATTTCTGCTTGTCGACTTAAGTTTTTGCGAGACTCGGCTCACGAAACCTATCAGTAAGTATACTGTAATTTCATTAAATATAAAAATTATACATCTCTAGTATCATTTGATACGATGTAGGTTTCCTATGTCCTCGAATAAAAGTTGTATGCATAGTTTTAAGAACGCGACAAATATTTTCCTCGGAAATATTGATATTTTCCCATAACATAATACGACCAATGTTGATGCCGCTAGTACTGCTCTCCACACAGGAGCGCAAATATTTTAATTGTAAAAATTTCCTCCACAGTAAGTGCCGGAATTGTTTCCCCCTACACTAAACTTTCCGGCTAAATCCGCGCCTGTGTAAAGTGCACCCTAGGTAGCATTTTCAGATACAGCCCAAATACTCAAAATTGGTCTCCCATTCACGATTGTCACCTGGCTGGGTCTGTCTCCTTCCAGTAAAAATTCCAAGGCAACGATCCTGCAATAGACGTAAACGTTAATGTTTAAATGCTATTTTCGACTGCAATGATAATATGAAAGCCAACGAAGTGTTTATCCTGAAATGCTGAACGAGTTCTAGATTTGGTAGAGGAGCAATTTATGATGGACGATCTGGAAAGCAGAGGGTAATCAAGACACAGAACGTCTAGTTGAGACCTGAAGATATCAAGTCCAATTACTGTTTTTAGAAGGGTTACTAAATTCGCTTCGCAGGATCGGCGTGGGACAGAACCGTGTTGTTTCTCGGCTAGAACGGTTTCCACACGCGTAAGACGCATTTGGAAAACGCGTATTTCCATGACTTTGCCGAACAGCAGGAGGAGTGAAACACTGCGATAATTTTCGAGGGAGTTTCGTGAACCTTACCGCAGGGCACAGTGACGTTCAAACATTGTTGTGCGCAATCCACCTAAGAACGCTCCGGATCAGTTCCGGTGATCACGACAAATTTGTAGACCACGTCTGGCAGCAATATCGTGAAGTTGCGTCAAAACAGTCTCTTTCAGTCCGGTCCTGCTTGGTTTGTTCTCAAATACAGCCAATTACCTGGGTACCTGGTCCAGACCGGTTTCTCCTCAAATACGGTAACATTTTTTGACACTAACGCGTCTAAGCTTTATTACCCCCTCCCCTCCAAATTGGGTCTCGATTTCCATAATGAGTAGAACAAGAAATGCCCCCCAACTGATTTTTCCTTAAAAATGCCATGCCCAGCACAGATATTCTGAGGTCAAGGTAAGAAAGACTTGTCCACTCAATGGGGCATGAACATTAGGCCCAGTCCAGGCAGGTGGCTAAAATGCCCAGTCCGTTCATCTCTGGTCTGCAGAAAGTATGAGAACAATCTAGCGGCTTGAAACGATAATTTGGCCCAGGTGACTCATTTCCCAAGACCGCCGGAGCCTCAACGGTGAAAGGCACGAGAAAAAGGACAAATTTGACCCAAAAAATATCCCCAAGAGAGGTGCAAGGGTGCAGAAAAAGTGTCATACATGGCACTAGACTATACTTATAGGTACTGTTTCACTGACATCAATTTTGTGAAGACTATGTTTTTGTTATAAACAGTTTAAGGTGGAAACAAAGTTTCGTCCCCTGATTTCCACACCGATTTTGTCCACAAAGAGTCCTACTTAGAATTGTGAAAAAGTGGAACGTTCCATTTAACCTTAATACGCGCATTGACGGGGGTCTGAGCCACCTTCACTTTGACCGGGGGCGGGTACCCCCCCTAAAATCTCGAGAACCACGCTAGTTAACGAAAAACGGTAAACGGCGTTGGGTATCCCATCCACTTCCATCGACAATATTTGAAAATATTTTGTCAGGTCACATTTAAGGTCACTAGAGGTAAAAACATGCCGTCATAGGGATAACGTGAAAATGAAGGTTTTCGGTCATTACATCTGAATAAGTAAAGATAGAGCAAAACAACTTGAACTATATGAATCCTCGCATCAAACCGAATCGAATGATATATAATATGACATTGCTAGGTCAAATGAAGGATTTGACCTGACCTGAGCTCAGGTCAAGATAAAATTAGATTAAATCTCTATCATTAGAACCGCAAAGACAAGGCAAATCTAATGCAGTTAAAATAGACGCTCTATCACCATCCGTTAATAAGTTATTCAGCTAAAGCCACTTTTCCCATGTATTTCCAACTGACCTGACCTTAGGTCAGCGCTATCAAAAATACCGGAACATATTTTAGAGAACTCGTTGGGGCCATCATGTGATATGAGTTTCAATGGGATAAGTACATCCTGTTCCGACTTATGCTATCTTAAACTTGTTTTGAGGTCAGGTCCCTTGACCTGTACTGGTGACCTGACCTGAGATGACCTAACCTTCAAATAATGACAAAAGTTGTAAAATGATGAGAGAAAATGTATGTTAAGTACGGCGGCGCTACGCGCCGCCGTTGTTGTGCTGTCTCCGAAA
Source organism: Lepas anatifera (assembly GCA_034440635.1). NCBI lineage: Eukaryota > Metazoa > Arthropoda > Thecostraca > Lepadidae > Lepas > Lepas anatifera. The sequence goes on from JAOTON010000209.1 coordinate 269,053, forward strand.
AACCCGAGGGGGTGGGTACCCCTGTCAATGCGCGTGTTAAAAGACAAAGAAACCAATGCTGGTTGTAAGTTGAAGATATCACTGGTGGTCACCCTCGCGTAGCCAGTAGAGAACCTTGCCGGAATCCAGCTGTTTGCTCTCGGCGTTGACCTTCTCGTTGCCGGTGTAGACGTAGTGACCATTGTCGATCCAAGGGTTGTTATCGTGCTCGTCATAACAAGCATGGGTGACGATTGTTCCGTAGAAGGTTGTTTTGTCATCACTGTTGGTGGTTAGTAACGGCGGACATCCTGCCAGACATCCAGCGTTGATCCAGGGAACACGATCCTCGATGGAATAGTCAGTGCTCCTCCAGTCGCTGAACCGCGTGACGAGTTCTGTCTCCTGGGTCCACGTTTCGGCGACCAATGAGTAAGAGCGCGGAGCCCGCCAGATTCCTCCCCACTGTTGTCTGGCATCTTCTGTCTGGGCTTCCAGCCGGTACTGGAACGTGGATCCAGCGCCCAGGAGATTGATCTGGTCGCCATACTTCAGTATGGAGTAGTTGTCTGTCAAGGTCGGATATTCTGAGTTGCGTTCGCGAACGTTGATTGCATTCCATCCTTCTTTATCCTTAGATGTGAGCAGAAGGGTCCAGCCTCCTCCATCCAGCGTTAGGTCACACATCACTGGTACGGGAATCGCTGTAAGTTTGTAGGTTCCGTCCTCGGTCTCTCCGTGGTCCCGGAGCTCGCGACAGGTGCGGCCGAACCAGCCCACCTCGCTAGTTTCATCGTATATAATTCCCGGACCTTCATCTTGCCACGTGTACAGGTGGCACATGTTATCCGACTGGCGCCAGGCGAAGGTGTCACACATGTCCTTCCTTTGGCAAAGTGCCACGCAAAGGAGGCGAGATGGCACTTTCTTGGTGTGGAAAGCAGCTTGCGAGATGGATTTGTTCTGCCGCATCCGGGCGAGGTGCGGTTTCCTATTTGGGGGACTGGATAAAGCAATGCAGAGACAAACCGTCAGAAGAATAAACACCTTCATGGTTTTTCTGCTATGTTTCGACGGTATCCGTTCTAATTTCGATGCAATATTTCAGAACATAAATAAGTACTTTATAACTACCGTTCGTGTTCACTGAATGCCGATGAATAGACTGGAAGGGGCATGGGTCGAATGCACTTCCCATGCAGAAACTCAGTATTTCCTCACTGCTCCTCACAAAACGTCAATTGAAGGGTTTGAACATATATACCTGGTCAATGGTGTAATGACCACTCTCCGAAGCAGAGAGCTGCAATTGATTGACATTTTTTGCACAGAGTAAAGGCAATGTCTTGTCAGCAATGTCAGGAAAGTAATGGCCATTAACATCCGCCCTTAAAACAGCAGGAATGGGAACATGAATCGTTCACGATTACTATGTCGAATATATGATCCGGTACATTTGTCAAATTGCCCTCTATATTTTCATGAATGCTAAATCTTAGCTATCTGACAGCACTTTGACATTTAGTTCTGCTTTGTTTTATGTATACGTTTTTATTGACTGGATTTGAAACATTAAATGCATTAGTTCCCGTCATGCTTTCAAGTTCAGCACTCTATCTCCAGACAAAAAGTGCACTATCGTGCAAGGACCTTCTTAACTATCGGTACCGGAACATATTTTGTAGAACTCGGTAGGCCCGTTCTGTGATATGAGTTTCATTTGAATAGTTTCACCCTGTTCTGACTTATGCTATCGTAAACTTTTTTAGGTCAGGTCAATTGAACTACACTGGTGACCTGACCTGATCTAAGATCTTGGAATTGTTCTCAAAGTTGTAAAATGATCAGCGGAAAGGTGTGCCAAGTACGGCTGCGCTAAACACCGCTGTTTTTATCATATCTCCAAAAAACGAGGAGGCGGGTATCCCTGTCCATGTCCGTGTTCAAGGAAATAAACTATTTTGTCGAAGATCTAAAAAGGACAACTCTGCAGAAAAATAAGTCTGAAAATTAGGAAACCACAATTTATTTCTACCTCCAATCGCTCAAAACAAAGATATCACCTCTCGTCTTACTGCGCTGAGTTGATCCGAGCATCGCGTGTAATCACGAATACGGCAGCTTGCGGCGGCGTGAAGCATTTAAGGTTGCATGGTAATACCTTTTTAATAAGTTTCATCCAGATTGTTGCAGGTTCGGTTAGTAGAGTCGAAGCCTCACTTAACCTGCGCCCCACCAGGGGTCCGGCGCCACCTTCACCCCACCGGGGCCATCGATGGCCCCCTCTAACTCCGAAAATATGGAGGTTAGAGAAAATCTGCAAAGTGCATTAGAAGGCCCGCGTTAATTCAATAAGAAATTATTTGGCATGTTTAAGCATTCAGGTCAATGGTTTCATCTCCAGAGGTCAAGTTAGGTCACGATAGGCTATTACCACTAAAATATGCGATGCTTAAAGGGAATGTAGCACCTTGGTCGAATCCTGGAATTTAGTGAAATTAGGTCTACTTTTAGCCAAAAATAATGAAACCACTCATGATTTCTCTGAAAAATGTTCAATAAGCTCAATTTTATTAAGTACTCCTCTAGGAAAATAAATAAATATCTGCCTGTGGATGATGTCATGATCTGGCAACCACTACCATACTTGAAACGCTTCAAGGGCTTCAATTGGCTGATGCTCATTGTGACGTCAGCATATGTCGTCACACCAGCCGCTCACAACAATGGCCGCCCGGTGAGGGGCTGATAAGGGGGCTGGTGTTATGTAGGTTTTAGCTATTTCTACGGAAATATCGAGTTCTAAGACAAATGATAAATAGAGTCACGGGTTTTCCGACTTGCTTTACAACTTGGCTATCTCAGTTAAAATCACGTTATGAAGGTGGCACATTCCCTTTAAGAAAACTAGACATAACTCGTATGCCATTAAAGCCATTGAGATCTGGTAAAGTGCATTTGATAGAAAAATGCCAGACCTTTTTTCGCTATGTGGAACGTAATGACCTCCCGCCAGTGGTTTGACCTCGAGAGGTCACCTCGTGACCTAATATGATCTAAGGTCACGAATGGTCATAAAGAAACCTTGTCGTATATCAAATGAAAGCCAGTGTCAAGACATGCATGATGACGTTTATTTCAGCGCTCTAACCTGATTAGGTCAAAAGTTATCGTCAATTTACTGTTTTTGACCCCTGGTGACCTGTGATGACCTTAGATAAGTCAGGGGGAAAACATCATCCCTGGGATCCGTTAAAGGGTGTCCAAAAACGTTTTTTGTGAAATCTGAGCATTTTCAACCATTTTTGTGACTTTTAGATCATAAGACAGCTTTTCCCCATGCTTTTCCAATGGGAGAGGTCACCTCGTGACCTGACCTCAGGTCACGAAATAAAAAAAATATTGGATATGCATCTTGTAGACCCTGGAGATTTCATGAAGTGTAGGAAGTTTCAAATCAATCGACCGAGAAATGTAGCTCTTATAGAGCTCAAAAGTTGAAGTGAGGTGACCTTGGTCAACCTCGCCTGGTGACCCGACCCTGGGTGACCCGGGGTAAAAAAATTCAGGGATGGTGGGAAAATAATGGGTTGAGAGATAGAGCCCTCAACCATGGTGCTGCGTTTCGTCGTTTTCTGCTATCCCGAAAAAACCTTAGGGGGCCATCGATTGCCCCGTTGGGGCGAGGGTTAATGCATCATTGGATTCATCTCATCGTGGCGAATCGAATGATATACAATGTGATCATGTACTATATCATACAATATATCTTATACCGTGATCATATGCCATTAATTTTTCTAAAAAAAACGCTATCCGCCATGGTTCAACGCAGAGGTCAGGCGCAGGGGCGCAAGTTTCCATATATTTGGGGGGCTCGAGCCCCCCCAATGCTCGGAGAAGCCCCCCCAATGACCCGACGAGCCCCCCTCCCAATCCCAAGTCGCGGGCCCCTGCGGACAGGGCCGGGCCCCTGCCACAATTCCGATTTGCCACGATTGCCACGATGCCACGATTCCGGGCCCCAGTGGTCTACATGGGCTAGCTTTGGCTGAGGCCAGGCTCCCTCCCATGCTTGCGGGTGCCCTGTGGGCCACCCTTAACCTCGGTGTCAGCAACCGGCCCCCTAACGATATTTTTCAGGCCCACTTTGACTGCAGCCGGGTCCCTAATTCCGGCAGTCTCGGGTCTCCTGTCATCCAACCGGGCCCTCTGTGATCCACCCGGGCCCCCTGTGGACTGCAACCGGGCCCCCTGTAATCCACCCGGGCCCCCTGTGACTGCAGCCGGGCCCCATGTGATCTATCCGGCCCCCTGTGACTGCAACCGGGCCCCTCTTTGATCCACCCGCACCCCTGTGACTGCAACCGGGCCCCTCTTTGATCCACCCGCACCCCTGTGACTGCAACCGGGCCCCTGTGATCCACCCGGGCCCCTGTGACTGCAACCGGGCCCCCTGTCATCCACCCGGGCTCCCTGTGACTGCAACCGGGCCATCTGTGATCCACCCGGCCCACCTGTGACTGCAACCGGGCCCCCTGTGATACACCCGGGCCCCCTGTGATTACAACCGGACCCCCTATCATCCACCCGGACCCCCTGTGACTGGGATCGGGCCATCTGTGATCAACCCGGGCCCCCTTTAATTACAATCGGGCACCCTATGATTCACCTGGGCCCCCTGTGACTGCAACCGGGCCATTTATGATCCACCCGGGCCCCCTGTGACTGAAACCGGGCCCCCTGTCATCCACCCGGGCCCCCTGTGACTGCAAATGGGCTATCTGTGATCCACCCGGGGCCCCTGTGACTGCAACCGGGCCCCCTATGATCCATCCAGGCCCCCTGTGACTGCAACCGGGCCCCATGTGATCCACCCGGGCCCCTTGTAACTACAACCGGGCCCACTTTGATCCACCCGGGCCCCCTGTGACTGCAATCAGGCCCCCTATAATCCACCTGGGGCCCCCTGTGATCCACCCGGGGCCCCATGTGATCCATCCTGGGCCCCTGTGATCCACGCGGGCCCTCTTTGACTGCAACCAGGCCCCCTGAGATCCACCCGGGCCCCTGTGACGGCAAACGGATTCCCTGTGGTTCAACCGGGCCACCTGTGACTGAAACCGGGCCCCCTGTCATCCACCCGCAACCGGGCCCCCTGTGACTGCAACTGGGCCATCTGTGATCCACCCGGGGCCCCTGTGACTGCAACCGGGCCCCCTATGATTCACTCAGGCCCCCTGTGACTGCGACCGGGCCCCCTTTGATCCACCCGGGCCCCCTGTGACTGCAACTGGACCCCCTGTGATTACAACCAGGCCAGTTAAGATCCACCCGGGCCATCTGTGATCCACCCGGGTCCCCTGTGACTGCAACCGGGCCCTCTGTGAGCCATCCGGCCCCCCTGTGACTGCAACCGGGCCCCCTGTAATCCACCAGGGCCCCCTGGGACTGCAACCGGGCCATCTGTGATCCACTCGGGGCCCCTGTGACTGCAGCCATGCACTATGTGACTGCAACCGGGCCCCCTGTGACTGCAACCGGGCCCCCTTTGATTCACCCGGGCCCCCTGTGACTGCAATCGGGCCCCCTGTAATCCAACTGGGGCCCCCTGTGATCCACCCGGGGCCCCATGTGATCCATCCTGGGCCCCTGTGATCCACACGGGCCCTCTTTGACTGCAACCGAGCCCCCTTTGATCCACCCGGGCCCCCTGTGACTGCAACTGGACCCCCTGTGATTACAACCAGGCCAGTTAAGATCCACCCGGCCCCCTGTTATCCACCCGGGCCCCTGTGACTGCAAACCGGGCCCCCTGTGACTGCAAGCGTGCCATCTATGATCCACCCGGGCCCACTGTGACTGAAACCGGGCCCCCTGTAATCCACTCGGGCCCCCTGTGACTGCAACCGGGCCCCATGTGATCCACCCGGGCCCCCTGTAATTACAACCGGGCCCCCTATGATCCACCCGGCCCCCTGTTATCCACCCGGGCCCCTGTGACTGCAACCGGGCCATCTGTGATCCGCCCGAGCCCCTGTCACCGCAACCGGGCGCCTGTGATCCACCCGGGCCCCCTGCGACTGCAACCGGGACCTGTGACTGCAACCGGGCTCCCTGTGGTCCAGGAGGCGCGGGTCCTCTAATGTCACGGACGGGCCCTTGCCATGAGTGCGGGGCCCCGTGGTCTATCTGGGCTTGCTGTGGCTGCGGTCGGGCTCCCTGGCATGCTTGCTTGGGGGCGGTCCCCTTTAGGGCCACCCATAATCGCTGTGTCCGCAAACGGGCCCCTAACGATATTCTCAGGCCCATTTTGACTGCATCCGGGGCCCTATTTCTGGCATTCTCGGGACGTTTTTGGTTCCTCTGTGACTGCAACCGGGCTCCTTGTATTCTGCCTTGGCCACTTTTAGTCTGCCCGGGGCCTTTGTAGGTGGTCTGGGCTTTTTGTAGTGTGCCTGGGTCCTGTGTGGTCCGCCCGGGCCCCTGTGGTCTGCCTGCGCCCCTTGTGGCGGTCTGGGCTCATTTTAGTCTGCCCGGGCCTTCTGTGGTCTGTTCGGACCCCCTGTGGTCTACCCAGCCCCCTGCGGTCTGCCCGGCCCCTTGCAATTTGCCCGGGCTCCTATGGTTTGTCCGTGTCCCTGTGGTCTGCAAGGAACCACAGCACTAGCGGATCCAGGGGGTAATGGTAAAATCGGGGAATTTGATGCCCTCCCCAAATTCCCCGATTTTACTGATTTTTACGGATTTTCTTCAAACAAAAACCTTATTTTTTCACGATTTGGGGCCCCGTTGCCCCCCTCCCCACCATCGGCCTGAATCCGTCCCTGATTCCACTCCTCCCACTTCGCTGTATTCGGGAACCCGTGCTATAATTTCAGGCTCCCTCTGGGCTACCCAGGCCTCCTCTGGCTCTAGCCGGGCTCCTTGCCTTGCTTACGACCCCCGTAGTTCACCACCCCGCCCCCCACCGTACGCAGCCGGGCCCCTTCCGATAAGTACTGGTTTAATAAATTGACATGTTTGTTATTTTGGCATCTCTCCGCCGGCACTACTTTTCTTCATTGATATATTTCTAGGCATTTTTGTCAGAAATGTGCATAAAGTTTTCCATTTTTGTTTGTTCTAGTGGAATTGTAAATACAGACAAATTTAAGTCTCTTAAATTTGTCAAAATTTGACAAATTTAAGTCTCTTAAATTTGTCTGTCAAAAAGTGTAACATATCTTGTCGTCAAATCTGGGTCAAATAATGTGCGTCCGCCGGTGAATGGTAGCCTCTTAATTTCCCGGGCTTGTCAGCGTAGCGCGAAGGAAGCTAAGGCATGCTCCTGGCTCTCTTGTCGCGTTCGCCGAGGCGAATGATTTGCACAAAGTTTGCCTTGAACAGTAAAATTGGCATGTTTATGATTCAATCGGCTTGTGTCTACTCTGGAAAAGTTTCGTTAGCCTCTGATTTGGATTTTACGTTTGGGCTTTTCGTGTCAATCCAAATCGTGCTCCGATGCGCAGTGTTGAATGGCAAGTGAAGTGATTGTTTGCTATTAGCTCCTGTCGGGCTAAATCACTAATGAGTGATGATCCCCTGTCCGGCTCCCCTGATGGCTAAATACCAAGACTTGGAGAATATTTTGCCCCCTATGGCCCCCCCAGGATGTTCTCGTCTATTGTATTATGTTCGTATATTCTGCGGAGGAGCGTGAAACCCTAGAAAAGCCAATCTCTGTTGAGGAATCAGACAAATACGTGAGGGAAATAAAAGTAGGCAAATCCCTTGGCTCTAATGCTTATGCTATAGAACTTTTCAAACGCTTCTGGCTAGACATAAGAAAAATAAAACATTTTCTTACGCAATACATAACACACTGTCAGAAAATTAGCAAGATGTCAGACATTTTTCGTAAGGAAATATATACTCTAATTCCAGAAACCCAGATCATGCTCTTTACTTCCAAGACCGGCATTCTCCCCAGGTCCTGTCCCGTATTAGGATTTTTCCCTCGCGGCAAAGGCCCCATTTGCAGCCGGGCAGGTCCCAGTCATCGTCATCGTTGAACACTCGCTTCAGCTCAGGCACATAGCACTGATCAGGCTCTGGGCAGCTGAATTTGGGACAGCAGGCCGGATGTTCAGCACCCTCCCGGCCCTTCACCCGCTTACACCCAGAGGTCGGAGACAGTTCCACGGAGGGGCACGGCAGAACAACTATATTTCCCTTGTCGCATCTGGCCTGGTTGCAGCCGGGCAGAGTCCAGGTGTCTCCATGGTTGAATACTCGGTCCTTGTCCTTGTCGTAGCACTGACAGTTGACGTTGGGGCAGCAGGCCGGATAGTCAGCTCCCTCTGTGCCCTTCACCACTATACACCCGGGGCCCAAGGTCAGGTTAGGGTCTTCACATTCTTGTGTCTTCACCTCTCCGTTGACACAGGAGGCACCCTGGCACTGGGGCTGGGTCCATTTTTCACCAATGTTGAAGTGTTTCTTCAAAGGTGCCGAGTAGCAACGTGGAGGTGGCACTCCGTACCCAGGGGCCGCTGCTATGGCAACCACCACCAGCAGGCTAACAGTTGAGCTATGCATGATAATGTTACACCTTGATGAGAATGAAGCAGACTGATGCCGCCGTTAATATCTGCTCGGCTTAAATACTGTCGACTGGAGGGGAGGAGGACAAAGTCGGCCAGCACGCAATGGCTAAGCTAAGGCTAAGCTACAAACAAAGCCCACCGCACGAAACACTGATCCGAAACAGATGTATTCAGTTCTGAGAGCTGTCATGCCGTGCTTGTGGTACGCTCTGTTCCCGTCTAAGCTGCCTGGCAACACGCGACGGTATCGTGTTGTTTGTGTTGTCGGTGGTCTTTAAAGGGAATGTGGCACCTTTATAACGTGATTTTAACTGAGATAGCCAAGTTGTAAAGCAAGTCGGAAAACCCGGTACTCAATATATAATTTGTCTTGGAACTCGAGATTTCCGAAGAAAAAAGCTAAAACCTACCTGCAATGTACCCCTCATGTACCCCTAGCAGCAGGCCACAGTTGTCATGGCTGTTGGTGTGACGACATATGCTGAGGTCACGATGAGCATCAGCCAATCGAAGCCCTTGAAGCTTTTCGAGTATGGAAGTGGTTGCCAGATCATGACATCATCCACAGGCAGATATTTATTTCTTTTCCTAGATGAGCATTTTAAAAATCAAAATATTGGGCTTATTGTAAATTTTTCAGAGAAATCATGGGTAGTTTCATTATTTTCGGCTAAACGTTCGCCTAATTACACTAAATTCCAGGATTAGACCAAGGTGCCACATTCCCTTTAACAGCTGGAAGCATAACAAACTGTGCATATTTGACGTGCTCAGGAAAGTTCGCCAATGACCGAAAGACGTCAAAAATGATTTAACTGAAAAGTCTGGTCATCTTTCTATCCAGTTCCTGCAGCGCTTATGCTTTCCTACGCCGGAGTTGCAGGAATTTCAGGGACTCTTCTGGGAATGGCGTTCCTCTGCTTTTAAACCGGGCTCCGGTGGGCCTCCGAGCCACCTTCGCCCTGGTGGGGAGTGTTTGAACACCTCGAACTTGATACCAAAAATAAAAGCTGTGTTATCATGTCATGCAAAGTCATTGACCTAAGTCTGAAATCTGCTTTAGTAGCACCAGATGACCTCTCAGAGGTCACAGGTCCAAAGTTGCAACATGAACATGAAAAAGGGCTGAGGATACTACAGCTTGAGGAATATGAAGGCATTCTCAGCTGTATCTACACAAATACAGCCCAATTCTGTTTTTGCCATGTATTTCCAATGGAGAGGTCATGGTCCGTACATGACCGTAGGTCATCGATATGAAAAATCCCGGAATATATGTTGTAGCACTCAGTAAGCTCATTATTTTTTATAAGTTTCAATCCGATAAATTTTTCCATTTCTTACTTATGCCACCTTAAACATTTTTTTAGCTGAGGTCACTTGACCTCCACTAGTGAGCTGACCTGAGATGACCAACCTTAAAATTTTGAGAAAAGTTGAGGAATTGATTAAGGATAGGCTGGGCCAAATACGGCGGCGCCGCCGTTTTTTTGTGTCGCTGGAAAAACCCGAGGTGGAGTGTTCAAACACCCCCACCGGGGGAGAGTTAAGAAGTGTATCGCCTCTCTTATGACACCTGAAGTAGCTATTAATAGTCAGTGAAACAGATTGATTATTTGTGCTTGTAGTGTTTTGAAATGTTTTTGTTAGCGCCCGTTCATACCCTTATGGCTTTGGTGCTTAGAGCGACACCTTTTCAGACATATGGCGGCTTGTTCGGTTAGTTTTCGAGACGGGCGCTAGGTGCTGATATCCGTGAGCGGCCTGAGCTGGGTTGCCGTCGCTTTAGTGGTGATATTCCATTTTTTTGGTGCTGGAAATGCAGGTGATGTTCACTGAAAGAAAAAATGACACCCAGCCCTAACATGACCCTAAAATATAGCGAATGAGACACCTTTTTTGGTGGACTGATGACTATTTTTGGGGATTAGATCCCGTCATTTGGCGTCAATAACCTTTAAACGGTGTAATTTCCGAAAGTAACAAGACACCCCATTTTGAATACCATTTCTGACACCTCTTTCTGGCATCAAAACAATACTCACATGGGGATTTATTGTTGACGTCATCCGTAAATGAGCTCTATTGGCCCGTCGGTGATGAATCAAATAAACTAAACTAAACTAAACATTAAGGGTGTCAGGCATTTTAATGGAGGTATCCCGACCACCAAATGAGGAATTTGACTCTTTTCGTGAGGTGTAGGTAGGGTGTCGGACTTTTTCAAGAAAGGTGTCCGACGCCTTTCGTAGGGTGTATGAAGGGTGTCAGACTCTTCCAAGAAGGCGTCTGACTCTCTGCACTTAGCTTGCGAGTGGTCACCACCCCTTTTGTAGAGAAGTTCGCCCCTCACTGGAGAGTTTGACTCTTCTGTGACGTCACAGCACGTGCTATTTCCGTTTTTGTTGCTGCGAAACGGCGTAAAACCGCCTCATGTTGTGTGCAGAAGTAATGGGAGCAGGGTAAGGTAAGTGAAGTTATAATTTTATGCAATGCATTGTAGGATTGATAGGCTGATGCATTGGAAAATTAGCATTGCACACTATGTGCCTTCAATTTAAGAAATATCATCGAGCATATCTTACAAGTCCGCTTATTTGGTGGATACAGTTTTAACACATGCTGTATGCAGTGCGTCACCCTGGATTTCTTTCCTTGGGGATTAGGATTGATGGGGGCCTCCTATCCCCGTTCCTTAAAGAGGCTCCTGGGTTTTGGGGGCTTCCATTTGGTTTTCATTTAGGGGCTTTCTTTATAAGAAAGGGACCTCCCATGTTGAGCGTTAATGGGCAACCTTTATAAGTAAAGGCACCTCCACGTAGGCCGTTCATTGGGCGTCTTTTATAAGTAAGGGGCCTCCTGGATAGGCTGTCTTATACTAGGCTTGCTTTATAAGTAAAAGGGCCGCCTATGCGGGCTGTTGAGTGGATCTCTTTGTTAAGGAGGTCTCCTAAGTAGATCATTATGGGGCTTCCTTTATAGCTAGTGGGGCCTCCTGCACAGAGGTGCAGAAACTTGCCAACTCGGCTACTGGAGTTTGTGACACATTTACACAAATTGAGGTGCATAATTGTAACAAAATAGCGATTCTGTCTAAATGGTTCAAACCCAAACCACACATTATTGAAATACAGAATTGAGCGTGCAGCAAATATTTTAATTTAGCAGCTCTGTTCTTCAATTGTACAGCGTACCATTAGTGAAACAATATTGGTACTGTGTTCAGTTTCTACTAAAACGAGGGACCCCCGCTGCAGAAAACCCGGAAACCGTTGTCACAGTTTCCAGATTTTAACATGCGGCCTAATGGTGCCGATTGTTAGTAGTTGCCAAAAAGTTGCCGCCTAAATACCTGAAATGTGACAGTCAATTTTTTTAGAAATACACGATTGTGGGCATATTTAAGGCATTAACGATAACGCAGATACTTTATCAAGTACTTATTTGTCCATTTTTTTCAGGTTAAATCATATTTAAAGTTTGAGTATCTTCGATTTAGTGGCCCCTATTTCTTGGATTTTAGTATTAAGTACGCCTAAAAGCTACTAAGAAAAGTAATAAATGAATGAAAAAATAAACATAGCTGGGCAGCAATTCAACTTAAACTACGCAACAGCGACAAGACAAGTTCGTAATGTTTATTTGATGCTGATTTGATGTAGAGCCTGCCAAAAAATTTACACAGGTGGGAATCCACTTCTTTTGAGGGCATACTTATTGGGTATATCTGAGATAAGTGTAGGCTAAAACTAGCTAGAATAAATATTGCTGCCCATGGATAATCTAAGATGAATGTAGGCTACTGTAAGACTAATGCACTTTCACATATCAAACTTGGTTTTTTATTCCTTAGCTTGCTTGTGCCTTAGCTTATGTGTGCCCTAGATTGGTCAGATAGATTTGTAGCTGGAGGAAGTTAGGAGAGTTGGTTCCAGCAACAGACAGGCAACATCAGTGATTCAGGTGAGATTTCATGATCAAATTATCATGTCAATATTGTACAGATAGCAAATGTGTGCCAATGCAGTCCTCCACAAAGTGTTAACACCCACACTGGAGAGGGGTCTGGCACTAACATACACTGGAGGGGGCTTAGTAGACCCCTTCTCATCTCAGAAAATCTCAGAAAGAAATATACTTAGAAAAACGCTGGTTGGGGGGTGTGTTGCTTACTACCTGTGGTAGGTAGTAGGCAACACACAGGACTTGAACTGCATGGAGTTAAAGCAGGATTTTGACTACACTGGATCTTCCTTTGGTGTGAGAAGTCCAATACCTCTGTGCCTATTAGGCCAATAGACATTATTTTACATCTATGCGGGGTAGTTGCCTCAGAGTTTTTACTGCAAGGAAGATTGACCAGGCAGGTGATAATTGGGGGTGGGATACAAATTTTAAGCATTTGATTTGTCTATAAAAATGTTACCTAATATCCACTTTACCAACATATTTTAGGTAGGTCCAAATCCCATGTTGACATTGATATTTTTGTCCCTTTTGTTGATTTGTGAAATAGAAGTTTAGTGGGGGGGGAAGCTGTGATCAGGGTTTCCAATTATGTGTACGCTCCCATTAATATATATGTTCCCAATAATAATTATTTTCATGATAACTGCTACATTTAATCATGGGGAATGTACCATAATTGGAAACACTCCTCCCAAAAATGGAAACTTCTTCAAAAAGAGAAATGGATGTCATTGGGGGAAACTGTGGTCAGAGTCGCCAAGAATGGTTATGATCCCAATACTGGAAACAATGACCCATAATTGGAAAGTTTCCTTCCAAAAACAAAAACATGATCTAAACTAATGAAAACACATTTTACTACTCTCATGCTGTAATGGTTTGGTGCTTCAAACTTGTCTGCCGCAAAAAGTAAGAGACAAGTAGAGGACATTCAGCATATTGGAAATAGTATTCAAGTATACAATTATGATTTCCAGCTCTGTGTGACAGAGGAGGCATACGTCGCATTGAGTTTGTGAAAGCCAGCATACTTTCTGCACCTCTGCTCCTGCATTGGCCAATTAGACCTCCTTTATAAGCAGGTAGGCCAGGGTCTTTGATACCCAAGGGAATATTCCAGACTCTAAGTATCCGAAGGGGCCTCCTGAATCAAGTGGAGGTCCTCCAAAAATCAGCTAGTGGCATTGCCCCCATCGTGGCGACGCCCCTGACTGTATGGGCAATGCATTCTGCGGAATCCAATATTATCCCGCATTTTAGTATGTGATTGTTTACTGAACGTCGCTAGGATTATTTACAATTACAATATAATACGATGCAATTAAAGGCATGTATTGTGCCCGTCAAAGTGAATGTGGTTCAGACCCCAGTCAATACGCGTGTTAAGGCTGCAGAAATCGGCTGTTGGTTTTGGCTGCAGCCATACGTCGAAAACTCACAGCTTTTATTCCCTGTAATTATTCACGTCATTTGTCCCTTTACCGTGCATTTGGCCCCCATTTCTCTTCAGAACCCCGTGTCACTACGTACCATGTGCTATACGAGCGCCACATGCGAACTTTTACGATGCATTTCCAAAATTTTATTTCACCAATTTCATTCTTTCCGGGGCGTAGACTTAACCTGTTTGTAATATTTAACGTTGAACACCAGCACGATGTTTTTCTTACATTCTGTGTAAGCAGCCTTAACGTGCTGTCTTTGCCAAACATTTTAAGTCATGAGCAAGATATTCCATTCAACATTGTGAGTACCTCCTATCGCAGGTGTTGAAAAGGCATCAGAGGATTCAGCGACTACGTGTGGGAGTGTTCTGAGTCACAAGTTTGAGAGACTTTTGTGTGGTTTCTCGAGCCCGAGGTCTCTCGACCCCAAGTGCCGAAAATGATGTAGAAGCTAGTAAGAATGCTGTGCGTTTTGTCACTACGTGTGTATGATGATAATGCAAAGGCTTTTTCCAAAATAAAACCCACTTGTTTATATCCGAATGTAGCGGCTGCATAATAACTCAGAAAACTTTGATATGGGTGTAGCATTTCGGCATCCATGTGTAAATTTATTGCTGAAAGAATGCATGCCGTGGTTGAGAACATGTTCAGTGATTATGTGTTAAACTCGTGAACTAATATAATACAGAAATGCTCATCCACCATTGCTTTTACGACCGACTGGGTGGAGAAAGGGATCGAAAGAAAAGTGACGCCACGATACGGGGTAACAAGTGAGGAGTCAATCTACAATAACACCATAAGACGGCATCAATACATGTGTATTGACACCCTGATTTGGAGAACTTCGTAAGAAATACACCAAGCCACTCTGGGCTCCCTAAGCTGAGCTGGGGCCGTAAGCTTATCAGGTACCCCCGTGCTTAACTGGGGCCTCTGCACTGGCATGGGGCCCCTGAAATATTTTAAGGTCCCTGGGCTAAGGTGGGGACCGTGAGCTTGAATGGAGCCCCTTGAGCTGGTTTGAGACGAGACCCTATATCAGTCAATCTGGGGGCCCCTGAGCTGAGCTGGGCCTTCAAAGCTAATCTGGGGCCCCTGAGCTGAACTGGCGCCCTGAGCTGGTCTGGGGCCCTTGAATAGTTCTAGAGTCACTGAGCTGAGATGGGATCCGTGAGCTTGGACAAGCTTCTTGAGCTGTTTTGAGACCCTATAGGAGCCGACCTGGGACCTCTGAGCTGAACCGGGCCCCTAAGTTAATCTGGCCCCCTGTGCGAATCTGGGGCTCCCTGTGCTGAGCTTCTAGGGGCCCTGTGTTTATGTGGGGTCCCTTGATAAGCTGGTCTCGAGAACCATGAACAGGTCTGGGGCTCCCTGAGCTGACTGATTTGGGTTCCTGAGCCATAGTCTGGGTCTTGGGGGCCTCTTAGATGATTTGGCGGCATCTGAGTGGCATAGGCATAGAAACAGGGGGCCAGGGGCTACTACCCCCCCCTCCACTTTCCCGTGGTGGAGATATACAACGAATATACAAGTATCAGAAACTGTAAGATAAAAAAATAAACTCAATCTAGCCTGATAGCTTGTCTGGGAAAGTTCCAGTTCCGTGGTACGCCCCATGCGAGCCCCTGGATGGAGAGCGCTTCGTGGAAAAGACCAAGGCACCTTCTACCCGACTGTTTCCGAAAGAGCCCCAAGAATTGAACGCAATAAAACTCCATCCCATATCGCTCCGAACACAAATATTATTTGTGTTCGGAGCGATTATTGTCCAAATCAATTATAATTGATTTGGACACGCACCCGCACCAAATTCCGAGCAACAGCTGTCCCTCAGCCATCGAAAGGCGTGACGAGATCGGCCGTCTTCTACTACGAAATGGAAAAAACCACACGGAACTATTAAATGAAAGGAAACGGCAGGAAAGAACGTAAGAGGTCACGTATGAAAATACCTAGTGCATATTGGTGGCTGTGCCAATGTATGAAAAAAATTTGGGAAATGAGATTTTTTCCCCACGATTTCCAGTTCTATTGTGGCATAATAAACAATAATAAAAAGCAAAACTGGTTTAAGCTTTTATACCCATCCCGTTTCCGACTGAAAAATTCATTTCTAGGTTTTTGCGGGCATTTAAATCATTTTCACCGAGTGCATGTCTCCTCATATTTGCAGATAATTCAGTTTTTTACCGCATTTACAAAATAGGAAACAATATTTAGAAAAACACAGAGAGTGCCTTTATATCAAACGACCAAACTTCTCTATGCCTAGTTAGCTCTGAGTCTCTTACTTCGTGACACAAACGAGAACCACTATTTAGGTAGTTACGGGCTCCTTCTTTAGAGCAGTAGGGATTTATTCAGGCAAAGGACGGTCACAATAGGTATAGCTGTATTTCGAGACCTAAAATACAGAGTTTCCGATTAATTGCAAGTTCCATCTACTTGATGGCAAACTTTGTGCTGCCGAGGAGGTCCTGCTTGCTGTTGATCCTGGGCATCAGTTTGGCGAGCTGGGCCCATCGTCCGATAAAACCACCCCTCTTTCAGCACGAAAGACATTACCGGCAGCTGTCATTTGTTTTACAGACGTGGCAGCTAGAGCCAGCTCCATGGCCTGCATGAGGCAGACGAAGTGCTCTACCTCCATGAGCTTTCCCATGAGCCCTGGGAACTTGGATTTGATCAAGCTGCAGGTGATGATAGGCTCTGTGGCCCCGTCTCAGTCAACCACCTTCTTGAGGGTGGTCATCTGTGTGCTGACGTAAGGCAGGGTCCGCAGCCTGAGAGAGGTGTTCCCCACCTCCTGCCCCCTCTGATAGAGATGATCTTGTGGAAGATGACCCTCCTCTTCTCCTCGCTGCAGAGCATGCCATGGCCATCAGGATATTCTCGGAGTGAGCGAACCATTCAGAGGAGCACACTGTCGGTATGGCAGTGAATTGCACCATCTAAGGCTGGATCCTGAGGCAGGAGAGCTAGAATAGGACGTTTCTGGGACTGTCTACCAACTTGTTGCCAATCTTCATCTGGAGTCAGTACGGAAATTGGAACTCGGTAATGAGGGTGACGAGTTCCTTGAGTCTTGCCAGCAGCTTGCGCTGTAGTCCATGGTCTCAGCACAAGAGTGGCGAAGGGTCTAGCACATCAAACTCGTGCCAAGGATCAACAGCAAGCTGGACCTCCTCGGCATAATAACAATATTTTTGGGACCTGTTGACGCAACAACTACCAGTTATATGGCGTCGCTAACTCTTTGCCTGTTGGAAGGGTTTCTTGGGAGCAAAATTGCTCCTTGCTCACGGAATCTGCTGAGCCTTAAACCTGAGTCGGCCGCGTGGAAAGCCAGGCTGCTAACCACTATACCACCATGCCCCCACCTCCTCGGCATCACAAAGCTGGCCATCAAGTACATTGCACTTGCGGTCCTACTGGAACTCTGCATTTTAGGAATCGAAATTCAGCTGGATGGATTGATTGTGACCACCTTTTAGCTAAATCAATATGTAATGCGGTAAAGAAGGGATCCGTACTAAACTAAATAAATTCTCCCGTTTTTTTGTAATTGAATAAGTATTCAAAAATTGATTAGGCATAGCGAAGTGAGGCCATTTGGTATCAACGTATTGTTCATAGTTTTTTCAACAGTTGTTTAATTTCTAAATATGATGAAAAAGGCATAAATATCTGTAAATATAAAAACCAAGTTCTTGGTAAACAATTATTGAAAACCTCCAGAAGGGCTTAAAAATGTATTTTCATTAAAAGAAGTGTATAAGTTTTGGAGCGCTGCGGCGAGGAGCATGATGATAAATTGATAAGGTGTTCACTGGCCTGTCCCCTCGAATCTGGATGTAAAAACACTGAAGATTGTATATTCGGGCACAGCCTTTCAACAGAATCAAGTAGTAAATCTCAAACATTCTCAGTCATAGTGTTCGAGGTCTGGCTACACTAGGACTGATAATTTTTTAGATTTACTACTTGATTCTGATGAAGAGCTGTGTCCGAATATACAATCTTCACTGTTTTTACATCCGGATTCGAGGGGACAGGCCATTGAACATCTTATCAAAAGAGGGTATAGGTGAAAAGCTCAAAGCCTGTTTTCTATGATTTATTAGATCATAATACAACTCGAAATCACAGGGAAAAATTGTATTTCTCAACTTTCATCTCTTGACAACCTAGTGTGCATGCGTGCCTTATTGACACCAAACGAGCTATTTAAAACTGCTTTTAATAATGGGCCCCCGTGGGCTGGGGCCCCCTTAAGTTGGGCCCCCTCTAAGGTTGGCTCCCCCCACTTTTCAAACCGTTCTTACGCCCCTGACGAGGATCGTCTTTTCAATATATTCTGAACTGAGTCTTAGGCATTCGAACATTGGGTCAAGCGTATTGCAAACGTTAGAGGAGCTGAACACCTGGTTCAGCGTCTCAGTCCTCACGCTGCGTTCTGAATGAGAGGCCAGGACTGTTGATTGACCTCACTCCTTTATTGGACCCAGCCGGGCGCCGAGTGGGCGCCACGCTGTGGCAATCGACTCAACGGATGGATCGATCCAGCCCATGCTTCAGTGAAGCATTGCTTCACGTTTGTCAGCGTTTGGTGCAGCGGGTACATCTAGAGTGAATCTGGAGGTGTTTCGTACTACGTGCGAGTTTGAAGGTTTATTTCGTACAGCTGGCATTCGCACGGCAGTAGTAGAGGCGAGGGCGACGCGGGCGCGACGTTGTTACCGTATTTTAGCGTTAGCAATGTAACTGGTGCGTAGAAGTCGTTGTTGTGGCCGGAATTGCGATATTTTGCACAAAGTGCGATTTTGTATTAACCACCTTGCCTTAAACTTCGTTGTTTCAGTGAATATGGCGGACCCAGGCTCCGAGGTTGAGTACAGCCAAGGTGGTGCAGATCAACTTAGAATCGAAGAGGCTGACTGCCGCTGTCAGCTGAGTAAATTTGATGACGTCACTGTTTCCAATGAAACAATGAAAAAGGCGCTGCTGCATGATCGTCTGGGCAGGATTTTGTATGGACAGGTGAGTAACGATAACGGAATGCAGCACAACTTCGTGCATGAGGGAGGGTGGGTTCTTGCTTTCAGCTGTGCCTTATTGTATACATTACCACAGGCGTATACGCAACAAGAATTCGTTGTTCTGAATCTAGTTTGTTCCAGACAGAGCCAGATATAGGCCGGTTGTCTGGGATGGGGAGTAGAGGCCCAGAACAATCTGGAAACATGCTGTTTGTCATAGGCGGATCCAGGGGGCAAAGGGGGCACGTGCCCTCCCCCGATCGACCCTCGGCGCCCCCTGAAATGGTCACGGCGCCCCCTGAAAGGTCGATGGCGCCCCCTGAAATGCTGCTTCCCACCCCCCCCACAGGATGCGAAAATCGGCACCCACCGATAGGATTTGGCGCCCACCTAATAGATTTTGCCGGTCAAAAGTGGCGCCCCCGCAGGAAGGTGCCCCCCCTTCCCCGATCGGCAATCCTGGATCCGCGTATGCTGTTTGTGAAGACAATTTTCGGAAATCAGGTATTGGGAAATGTCCTTATTTGTCTCCTTTCCCTGGGTCCGCCCCAGATCCAGGGCTTTTGATCGAAGATGGTGGGTTTAGCCGGCAGGTTGGGGGGAGGGCAAGCCAAATTTGAAAAGCAAAAAGACCTCACACAGTGAAAGATGTTCCCACAATTTAACTAGATCGGAATATCGTTTGCTCTTTTGACGGAAAACACGGCCCCAAACATTATATGGAATAATTTTTAGCTCAGGCATTATTGGTCATTATGTTAACTGTATATTCCACCACAAGTTGTGAGTACCAGATGCTCTCAGCGCTTGATTCAGTTATGAGACTGGTTATTTTCCGCGCGTTCAAAAAATCAAAATATGCCAATGATACACTGCGGGCCAGGCCTTGCGTTTACCTACCATAGGAAATGGTATACTTTCAGCAATTTACGGTTCCCTTTTTCGACGGGCTGGTGCACTGCCACAAAGCATGAGAACCTTCTAGAGATTATTGGTAGAGTACTGGTGGGCCCGTACAATGTGTGTACCCCTTCCTTGTCCCTCTCTCTCCCTGCGCAACACTAGCACGAAGCAAGGCCACACGCCCGCTCCGCCGGGTCTCGAGACTTGAGGCCCGAAAAAACAACATATTACACTCATGGTTAAGCCGCGACCGGCTGATGACATGTCGCAAAAGCATGGACCAAGCACTAAAAAAATCAGACAAACACTATAAATCGGTGAGAAGTCACTTACCCATAATAGTCACTCAAAATTAGGAAGTATGTACAGCAACAATTAATCCAGAGAATAAGTTTTGTTCCCTAGCTCCAGCATTGAGGGAATCACGAAAAGATGGCAAGACAACAGCTCGTCAGTCCTGAGAGGGTTCAGTTGTTACTTTGTTCAAGCAAAGCCGTGAATTGGCTCCCACTCACCACAGTACTGTGAGAACGCACCTGGAAGGTATATTGCCTGGAAGGAGCCGATCAAGGACGGTAACACGGAGGCGGCCTCAGGGTTGAAACTCTGCGCCACCTTCACTTCCAGCGCCAACCGCCAGGCAGAGCTGCATCCTGGGTGGCGCTGAAGCAGAGACACCTCTAAATCCGTGTGAAACGACGAGAAAACTCCGTGTGTGCAGCAACAAATATCTCGAAGAGGAGATCAATCACATGTTTTCGTCGTTTCTAAAACTAAAATACCCTAAAGCATTTATCGTGAGATGTCTTATGAAGGCAAAAATATTAGAAACTCGAGAAAAACAAGAGCAACGCCACTGAGAACTATTGTAGAACCGACAACATCTGAACACGGAATACTAGAAAGGATACTTAACCCTCGCCTCACCGGGGGCAATCGATGGCCCCCTAAGATTTTTCCGGGATAGTAGAAAAACGACGAGGCGCAGCACCGCGGTTGAGGGCTCTACCTCTCGCTGCATCATTTTCCCACCATCACAGAAATTTTTTACTCCGGGTCACCCAAGGTGAGGTCACCAGACGAGGTCAACCATGGTCACCTCACTTCAACTTTAGAGCTCTGTAAGAGCTACATTTCGAAGTCGATCGATTTGAAACTTCCTACACTTCATGACCCCTCTAGGGTCTATAAGGTGTATACCCGGGATTTTTCTATTTCGTGCCCTGAGGTCAGGTCACGAGGTGACCTCTCCCATTGAAAAAGCATGGAGAAAAGCTGTCATATGATCTAAGTCACAAAAACGATTAAAAATGCTCAGCTTGATCAGAAAAGCGTTCTTGGACACCCTTTCACGGATTCCAGGGGCCATATTTGCCCTTTGACCTCTCCAAGGTCATCGAAGGTCACCAGGGGTCAAAAACAGTATTTTGACGATAACTTTTGACCTAATTAAGCTAGAGCGCTGAAACAAACACCATAGTGTTTTTCTTGTCACTGGCTTTCATTTGATATACGGCAAGATTACGTTCTGACCTTTTGTGACCTCATGTCATATTAGGTCACGAGGTGACCTCTGGAGGTCAAACCACTGGCGGGAGGTCTTTACGTTCCACATAGCGGAAAAAGGACTGGCAATTTCCTATTAAATGTGATTTACCAGACCTCAATAGCTCTAATGGCATAAGATTTATACCCAGTTTGCTTAAGCATTGCATATTTGAGTGAAAATAGCCGATCTTGACCTAATTTGACCTCTGGAGGTCAAACCATTGACCTTAGTACTAAAACATGCGAAGTAATTTCTTACTGAATTCACGCGAGCTTTCTAGTGCACTTTGCAGATTTGCGCTAACGCCCATATTTTCGGAGTTAGAGGGGAGCCATCGATGGCCCCCGGTGGGGCGAAGGTGGCGCCGGACCCCTCGGTGGGGCGCGGGTGAAGCAAGCAGAGATTAGGTTTATTGCAAGCACAGGCTTGAAAATAGGAGACCTTATCAAAAAGAAGCAAGATTCGAAAAACAGCAATGAGAACAGCATCGTCTACAAAATTCCATGTCAAAACTGCACAAGACTCTACTACGGGGAGACGTATCGTGACCTGCAAAAACGTATTTACGAACAGAAATCAGACCTTAGAAATCATAAAACCACGAGTTCATTTGTAATACACTCCGAACAATTTGACAACTTACCGAACCGGAAAAATGCAGAAATTCTCCAGAGAGGTCTATCAAAAAAATAGAAGAATTTTTTTTTGGAGTCGGCCCAAGTGAACAAAATAAGAATCTAAATTCCAAAAGAGAGGATTTCGCAATATCAAAAATAGTGGCAAATATTATCCACGTTTAGTCTCACGTGAGTTCCCAGAAACCTGCATTCGTCGACAGATAGTTCTACTCTTCAAACACACGCTGAAGTAGATACGAAACGCGTCCGTGTGTTTGATTTTGATTTTATTTAATATCCAACTTGTCAGTGTGTACATTTACCTTTATCGTTCTGTCAAATGGCTCTTTAACAAAAACATATAACACTTCTGGTTAAGCCACGACAGGCTGATAACATGCCAACTATAAATCGGTGGGAAGTCACTAACTCACAATAGTCACTCAATATTAGGAAGTATGTACGGTAACAATTAATCCAGAGAACAAGTTTTGTTCCCTAGCTCCAGCATTGAGGGAATCACAAAAAGATGGCAAGACAACAGCTCGTCAGTCCTGAGAGGGTTCAGTTGTTACTTTGTTCAAGCAAAGCCGTGAATTGGCTCCCACTCACCACAGTACTGTGAGAACGCACCTGGAAGGCAGCCCCCTCCAACAGCAGGTGCACACCACTGGATGTAACGTCACACCTCCTAGCATATAACGTGGGAAAATTAAATTATTAAATATCCAAATTTTTGCAAAAAGAGCCTCAGCATTGAAAATGGAACATTGTTTCATTGCATTTGGGATAAACTTGATTACCGTGTTTTCTCACAAATTCTTAAGCATGAAGTGCCATTAGCCGCAGTTTAACACACAACTCAATGGTGAAGAAATTCCTCCACGCCCGTGTGACGTCACTCGGGCGTGGAGAAATCCCTCTTGAACGTACCTTTAAGTAAAGGTATCTTGCATGGAAGGAGCCGGTCAAGGACGGTAACACGGAGGCGGCCTCAGGGTCGAAACTCTGCGCCACCTTCACTTCCAGCGCCAACAGCCAGGCAGAGCTGCGTCCAGGGTGGCGCTGCGTGTCCTTGGTCGACGCCGATCTGTTTCCGCCTCAGAAACCCATCGCAGGCGCCGGAAGCTCTCTGCCGCCAGAGTCCGCTGGTGTCACCGCCCCTGCGCAGCCGCGCTCACCGGTCGCCGCGGCCGCCGCCCGGTCACCCTTGAATCAGCCGATCCTGGCAGCCCGCCAGCCGGACCCGGCCCCGACCCGAGCACGTGGGAGGGCGCGCCGGCACGCGCCCCGAAGCGAAACGCCGGAGCACGGGCGGACCCAGGGCCAGCGCCAGGGGATCCATAGGCACCGCGTCGACCTCCGCACCCGGCCGAGAACGTCCCCGCCGGCGGTGCCCTGGAATGGACACTTCTCAGCTGATCCAGAGTGCTGACACGCGTCGGCGTTGAATCGTGGCGATTTTCACCATAGGAATACCGGCCCTGGTGAATGCCGTCCAGATGCTGCCTCCTTCCTCAGCAGCAGCAGGGTCTTTAAAATGTCCTGCTTCACTTTCGTCAGGGATTCTTTGATAAAGAGCTGGGGGCCCTGGATGGTGGCCTGTCGCAGTCTTCCCTCGTAAATGTCATTCCGCACATTTCGTTTGACGAACGCACAGATGACGGTGCCGCCCCTGCAAACGGTGAATGACGGTGAAGTCGTGCCGAGCCACCTTCCTGTTTCGTTGACAATACATATCGCCATGGACTCAATGTCCTCACCCGTGTGCTTGCTGCCTAGTTTGTCGCACTGCATGCCGATGTTTGACTGACGAGAGTGATGCTCAAGTTCATCAAGCTGGTCAGCCTGCTCGCCACTCTCTGCTCACGGTGCTGTAATTTTCGTTCGAGCTCCTCCACCCGCTTGGTGCTATCAAACACTTCGCCCTCTAAAACTTCAATCCGTTTGCCAAAACTAGACAGCTTTGCGCCAATCTTCTCCCACAATTTTGAAACTTCGCTCTGTATCGTTTACTCCACCACCGTTTTTATTTCAATTAGCACGTCTGAGCTTACCGCCTGTTTGGGTGGCTCTGCCTGTAACAGTTTCTTTTCCAACGCCTTGATCATCTCACTCATAGATCGTTGTCTTGTCAGTCCTGCACACGGCAGTTGCTGTCTTCCGTGTCACTAAACTCGGACGCTGATTCCTGAGAGGTGAAGGGCATATTTGCTTTAAAGTGAGATACGTGAACAAATTATTTTGGTGGTTTCTTGCCATTTGAAAAATCCTGTTTAGGAACTGTCAATTATTTTTGTATCTTCGACAAAATTTTGGGAGGCCAGTCACTTATTATCGAAATAGGTTAACAGGTCCGATAAAGTTCTGAAACATTCACCCATCACTTACTTTTCGAAAACTATTTAAAGTTGAAAAGTAATGTTTTTTTTGTAATAGAAATGTCTGTTCTCCTGTATTTGTATTTGAATAATTTTACAAATCCTTTAAAAAATACAAAATGAATTAGTTTGCCCTAAAAACGAAAAAAACTGCATTACACAAGTCTTCAGCCGTTTCGTAACTCGGGTCTTGAGTCGTCTTCTGCTTCCGCCCCAAGATGAGGCTTTTGCGTCAGAAAGGTCACGTGACCCCCTATGAGTTGGCGTACGTTGTGGTTGGTCAATTGTGATTTCATAAAAAGTCCTATATTATTGTTTTAATATTATTTTTAGCTGTAGCTTTTTAAAAGAAAACTTTTTATTTAATAGTTTTAACTTTCAAGTCACTGCTTGGAAAAAATGGGGACCGGTTTTTTAGAGAATTTGATAGCCTTAGCCGGGGGTACGTCTTTTACATCGATAAGAGGTGTACCGGTAAAGTCGTCTAGAAATGTTGACTTTGAGAGCAATTTTAAGGAAATTTTAGGCCGAATTCGCAAAAATGAGAAAAGGACTTCTGAAACGACTTTTTGTGACCTTTTGATCTAGCCAATAAAAATTTTTCGCGTATCTCCCTTTAACCCGCCACCGGGGGCCACGATGCCCCCTAAGGTTTTTCCGGGATAGCAGAAAACGACGAGGCGCAGCACCGCGGTTGAGGGCTCACCCACGCACATTCCATCACCCGAATTTTACCCCGGGTCCCAGGTCGGTCACCAGACGAGGTACCAGGTCCTCACTACTTTAGGCTCTGTAGTGCTACATTTAAGTCGATCAATTTGAAACTTTTACACCTAACCCTCCAGGATTACAGGTGTATATCCGGGATTTTTGATTTCGTGCCTGAGGTCGGTCGGGCGACCTCCCCATTGGAAAAGCATTGGGAAAGATGTTTCTGATATAAAGCCACAAAATGATTGCAATATCGACTGCCGAACAGGTTGGCCCCTTCGGATCAGGGGTCATTTTTACCTTGCTTTTCCAAGGTCATCCAGGTCCGAGGTCAAAACAGTATTTTGAGAATAACTTTTGACCTAATTAGGTAGAGGGTGACAAACACACGTGTTTGTTTGTACTGGCTTTCATTTGATATACGGCAAGATTTTCTGACCTTTTGACCTAGGTTCTTAGGTCGCGAGGTGCTCTGGAGGTAAACCACTGGCGGGGGAGGTTTTACGTTTCCTAGCGGAAAAGGACTGACAATTTCTATCAAAGTACTTTACAGACCTCAATAGCTCTAATGGCATAATAGTTATGGCCAGTTTGTTAAGTTGTATTTGAGTGAAATGCCGATCGCCATTTGCTCTGGGGTAAACCATTGCCTGGCACTAAAGATGTGGATTTTTACTGATTCGCGGTTTCTATTGCACTCTGCGTTTGGCTAACGCCCATATTTTGGTGGGGGGCCATCCCGGTGGGGGGGGGGCCGGCGGGGTTAAGAACCAGCGTACCTGATCACAGTGTACCAAAAGCTCATTCGGTGGAATATAACGCATATTCACGTTCTGCCACGTTCATTTTAACACAACGGGCCTCATACCTCGAGCGGCGATCACCACCGAGCTATAGCACGCGTGCGCGGTTGGTGCGGAACGGAGAGGAGACGTCCTCACTCCACTAGTACGTAGGGCTGACTGTAGGGGGCATAGTTTTGTCCCGAGCTTTTCCGTTTGGGGTGCCTTTTTGCCCCCTGCATCCGCCACTGCGTATGACCTTGTGTAACCTCTGCTCTCGGATAGGTATATTTCCGTGAGATACAGCCCCACTGCTCCAGTGTATACTACCGTATGACCTTGAGTGACTTCTGTTCTCGGACAGGTACGTTTCCGTGAGGCGGAGGAGCAGTTCACTCAGGCCCTGGCACTATGCCCAGACCTGGCCGCTGCTCTCCACAACCGCGCCACCATCAAGTACAGAATGGGTAAGCACCCGCCGCGTTCCGCCTGTGGGAAGGAAGCGCCCGTTCAAGTAACCTGGCAATGTGCGAACGCCGAAGGTGTTTTACAGCTTGAGCCTTTGGGGGTTGGATATTTTTTGTTAGCAGACTAGAAAGAGAACTATGGCATCGATTTCGTTGAAAGTGAGTGCATTGGACAGCTCTTGAAATTATCCATATAAAACAAACATGAGCTTTTTACCGTCCAATAACTTCAATAACCTCTAGAACTTGAACCAGCCTGATACTTCTTTCATCTCACATACTGACCTTAAACACCATCCGAAACGGTTGGAAAGCTGATCCCAGGCGACAAGACAAATCTGAGTAGCCTGACCTCAGGTGACCTCTGACCTCACAGGTGATCTCGCCGCCGCGGAGGACGACCTGGTGCGTGCGCAGAAGCTACGGCCGGACCATCCGGAGGTGGCGGTGGCGCTGGCGGAAACGCGACGGCTGCGAGCGGCCCAGCAACACAGCTGATCAACAGCAGCACAGCTGATCAACAGCAGCATCGATGATAAGAACGCACGTGGTCACAGCAGCACGGAGGATAAACACACAGCAGCAAAGTCGATAAACACACAGCAGCGCATATGATAAGCAACAGCACAGTAGATAAACACACAGCGGTACAGCTGATCAACAGCAATACCGATGATAAACACTCAGCAGCAGAGATGATAAACAACAGCACAGTGGATAAACGCTCAGCAACACAGATCATAAACAACAGCAAAGTGGAGAAAAGTGACTGAAATTTTGCCACATTGCGAGCAACGTTTAGTAGACTTTATCTACCCCTCTGAACACTGGTTTTTATTCACAAGCGACTGCTGATGTTGACGTCGATCTGGGAGCAGCTGGTGAAGCGCCCAGGTCGCGAACATCGTCGTCTTCCTGCTCCTTCAAATGTTGTCTCTTCCGTTGGGCCTCATTGACGTCTTCGTGCTGTAAGTTAAGTAGATACATGAAGATTTCGTGGGGGTTATGTTAGGATGAGCCACGGAAGGGGACGTGATATCATTGTATCTCTTCTTTAAGGCCATGGGGTCTGACAGAGTGATGACGTCCGCTCCTAAGAAGACTGACGGCTGTAGCCATCTCCTGTGCTGCTGCCCCGCGTGCGAGGGCTCGCTGTTGTAGTCGGTCTTGGCCTGATGAGCATCTCCAGCTAAGAGCTCGCGTATGTTCAGAGAACAGTACACCCACTGGACCACTGCGGTCACGCCGCAGGTACTCTCCAGATCTCCAGGCCCGTCCGAGCAGCGCTGGCAGGGCCGTGTGCTGGTACGAGCAGCTGGGTGTGATATAGCGGCAGAACGAGGTCACCTCTACATCAGATGGTGCTTCCGCGTGCAGGGTAGCAGGTCTTTGATGATTTCTTATATAATATTAATCTGTATAAACGGAGCCCGCGGTTGAAGAGGGTCAGACACCTGGATCAGCACCGGAGCTGAGGGACCTCAGCGTGCTGTCCGACATCAGCTGGCTACCCAGCTGCTTATGGCTGGGGTCACCTCTCGGTGATTGAGGCTCCCGTCCGCGTGAGCTGACGGGACTGGCAAACTGGACATGCGGATATGCATAGCCGGCTGAGCTCTCCCAACGCAAACAAGTATTTGGAGTCGTAGGTCCTGTATGTATCCCTAGTATGTATCACGTGTTTTGATGCGACAGGTGGCGTTATAGTTAGATATATTGCACAGTGGCGGTTTTCAGTATTAGTTTTCGGGTGCTTACTTTCAAATTATGTGTATTTTATCTGTGCAAAGCTTTTATTATTGAAATTGTGTCTGAAGCAGGGTTCTTGCGATCAAAGAGGGGACTATTTTTGGTCCAAAGTCCCTCCCAATTGTCCCAAGCCCTTCGGATTTTCTATCGCTGGGGACCAAAGTCCTTCTAGTCCCGACTAACCTAGTCCCGACTAACCCCACATCTAGTCCCGACTAACGGAAGACCTGTTCCCCCTTCCTGTCAGGGCCCCTGTGTCATTTGCTTAAGGTCGCTATGGCCCCTTTAGATGTTTTGTTGTGCAAAGCAAGAAACAAAAGTGTTCGATGACGAAAGTAAAGTGTCCGTTAATTGCAGCGTTCCCATTTGAGGTCTTATTTTACCCCTTTCCCTCGTTGTTCGCGAGCGAAACTGAATTTGATGAATTAGCGAAACTGGTCTGGTCGGATTTGAAATTGCGTGTAAAATACACGGGGCGTCGCCATCGATGTTTCATTGGAGCACAGGGAGGGTGGCAATCAGCGGGACCAGGGGATCCGCTGTCTTTGAAAACGCTTCCGATACGGGGATTAACTTTTCAAACTGGTAACAAAACGAAAAGTTAGAACTACTTGATCAAGTGGTAAAATTTTGGGAGGCTTCCTCATTGTCTAACTTGTTGTGGAGGACGTCGAACCCCCATCCCTCTCCCGCTTACCACGCTCATGAAAATAAATGTATAAACAAGAACTGTGTGTTTGCCACCAGATTGGTACATATTTCGGTTATCTGTAACGCAGTTGAATTTGGGCATCTGGCGTTGACGGATTTGAGCATAACACCACGGACACGTGGAAGCACTGGGCAACATTCTCGGATTCATGTTGCTTGTCGCATGTCGCTTGTACCTTCCTATCATTCTGGAGTTAACTTTTACCCCATGCAGATAGAAAAGAAGAGACGCTGGAAAATTAGGAAGCTTCTGTTTTGCGAGGGAGATCTGAACATAGCGTGCAATATTTGAGAAAGGCGTGCGGTTTTTTGTCGATGTAGAATGGTACATGCTGATGTCGGCGCCCTCTATTCTGAGAGACACATGAATGAATGCTCGGCGCCACATGTGCTCTGCACTAGCGTTCTCTATGGTGCTTTGGGCCGAGGCAGTCTGGTCAACGTTATAGAGGGCGCGGCCGAAGCCACTACGGTTTCTTCGGCGTGCACAAGAATGTGTTTTTGGGCATTCGTGGAAGGAGTTCAGGAGAACCCGAATGATTCTGGTTAAATCCAGGTTTTATCTTAAGCTTTTTTGTTCGCTGTTTTAAGTTTGTCCCCACCTAACTGGCCGCCATTGAAACTTAGTCGCAGAAGAAGAAAAGTTCCGGCCCGATTCCCTGACTTTGGCCCACAAAAATAGCTGTGGAGTTTCCAGACTTGTCATTTGATGTGGACATATTGGTGGACATTTCAATAAGGTCAACACTCGCTCGGCTTATTTCGTTGACTGAGTAATAAAACAGGGGATGAAATGTGATATATGTTTCTGTGCTATTCAAGGAGGGGATTTAGGCAATAACCACCACTTTGCTTTGACATTTCAGGTGCACTGTTGACTGTCGTTAAATTATTTAAGGCATCGCTTCTCCGACCGCTCCTCTCCCCCAGAGAACATGTACGCAGGAATCATGCACATGACTCGCTGCTTCACATCAAACCGCTGCGAAGGCTTCTGAACTGTTATTGCCTCAACTGTCCGTACTTCGACGGTGTCCCCGGCGTAATTTAGGAGCTCCGCGCCGGAGGCGCCCATGAATGCGTGGCCCATGTTTGTTACATGTTTTTTTATTTGTTTACTGTCGTGTGTTTTTTAGCATGTGTTTATCGTGTGCAACACACGGCATGGTTCTAACTACTGAGAGCTAAAGTTCTTTCGATTTACCAGCGTGCTCAGATATGTTGATGTGTCACTGCATAGTGTAAGTATGTTGAGTTAATTTTTCACGGTTGAAAATGAATCCTTCTGCTGATACTCTGGTGCAGCGATTTGGCTTAGTTCAAACGTGCTGCTGATGGGTTCATCCTTCCCTCGAGATAAAGGGTGAAAGTAATGTTTCTGCTCACTGGGGGTCTCCACATATTTGAAGAAGATTTTAGATATTAGTTCTGCCCTTGAACGGTTTCTCTCGCGACATACGTAATCATCTCGATCCAGAAACACCAAAATACATAAATAAATACCCACACGTGACGCCCAACAGCTGAGTTTGCGTGGAAATGAGGTCAAGGAGAAACCAGTATCGGGAACACCGCACGAGCCGTGCCAAATATGGCCGTTCTGGACGATGCTCTTGCATCTGCACATCTGGGTATTTGCATGCTAGAGCAAGCACACACCTTACGTTAATCACCAAAACAACTTTTCGGACCGCAGAACGTGAGCTTCACCCCCGAAACGCCTTTGCTTGCAGGTGACACCTACCTGTACATCAGCAGTGCATCCATGCCGTTCCCCTGACACCTAGTTTCACATTTCACCGGAGCCAAAACAACGGGAAACCGCATCAGACGCAGCTGTCCGGCGGAGTAGTGGCCAGTGAAGTCTCCCATCTGTCTCACTTCAGCGCCCCCGTCCGAGATGCGACTCCATCTTTCCAGGACATCGTCTGCTGTCGGGGCCGCCGACGCCCGTCTGGCAGCACGTTAGCCTCATTTGTCCATATGGCAGCAATTAACTCTCCATCGGTGTTATCTCGGCGCCGATGGAAAGCATTAATTAGAGAGTGTGGAACCCGGTGGCACAGCTTGGCAGCATATAGCACCTCAGCGTCGAACAGCTGGTGAGGAGAGTTAGGAGAGTTCGTCTGCATTTTTAGCGCACGGGATGTTGGTGGTATAGATAAGAGGGCACATTCCCGCTGTTTCCAGTGATTGTTGCGATCGTAAAACGGCATTGCCGCTCCGGGTCATGCCGGGCACACGCTTCAACCCCTTCAGCTGATGTAAATTGTTCAGAGCGTTATCTTTCTCAGTGGATTCTAGCCTTCAGACAGCACGAAACGCGACCATTTATGTAGTCCGCCCGGTCAGTGAACCGGTAAGTTATAGTGTGATGTTCAGTATTGACCTGAACAATGGTAATTACAAAAACACCATTATTTAATGTATGGCGCTGAATGATTTACGAGTCCTGCCGCCAGTGCTTTGTGACAGATATCTGATCTTAGCAGTTAACTGATCATTATTTAAGTTGGCCTCCTAGGGACTATCCGTGCTAGGAGCATGAGCGGACTTTTACAACTTATGGCTCGTTTTACACGTTTTACGATCCGTTCGAATCACCTCTGTATGTCTGCCCCGGTTCCAATTTAAACCTCCCGATACTTCAAACACCCCGTGTAGATATCACATAGGCGCATGTATTGTAGCAAATGAGGATTGGCAAAGCTGTACACAATATATAAACACAATTGAAAGGAACAAAATAACGGGAATTAAACCTAGAAGCATTTGCGGTGGACGATGGAGGGGCCGGACTCGTCGTACTCCTGCTTGGAGATCCACATCTGCTGGAATGTCGACAGGGAGGCCAGGATGGAGCCACCGATCCAGACGGAGTACTTCCGCTCCGGGGGAGCGATGATCTTGATCTTCATCGTGCTGGGCGCCAGCGCGGTGATCTCCTTCTGCATGCGGTCAGCGATGCCCGGGTACATGGTGCTGCCTCCCGAGAGGACAGTGTTGGCGTACAGGTCCTTACGGATGTCCACGTCGCACTTCATGATGCTGTTGTAGGTGGTCTCGTGGATGCCGCAAGACTCCATGCCCAGGAAAGAAGGCTGGAACAGGGCCTCGGGGCACCGGAACCGCTCGTTGCCGATGGTGATGACCTGTCCGTCGGGCAGCTCGTAGCTCTTCTCCAGACTGCTGGAGCTGGCGGCGGTGGCCATCTCCTGCTCGAAGTCCAGAGCGACGTAGCAGAGCTTCTCCTTGATGTCACGCACGATTTCCCGCTCGGCGGTGGTGGTGAAGCTGTAGCCACGCTCGGTCAGGATCTTCATGAGGTAGTCTGTCAGGTCACGGCCAGCCAGGTCCAGACGGAGGATGGCGTGGGGCAGAGCATAACCTGAGGAACACAGCACGTGTGCACGTTAGAATCAGCAAGGGCACACTCAGCTCGCCAAGGCCTAGACACAAGTGCATGTAGGACAAGAAGAAGCCACTATGACATCACTTCAAGGATTGTCTTTAAAAAACTGACGTGCGACAGTTTACGTTCGTCACATTCGCGACGTTTCTCACCTTCGTAGATGGGGACGGTGTGGGAGACGCCGTCGCCGGAGTCGAGCACGATGCCGGTGGTACGGCCGGAGGCGTACAGTGACAGCACGGCCTGGATCGCCACGTACATGGCGGGGGTGTTGAAGGTCTCGAACATGATCTGGGTCATCTTCTCACGGTTGGCCTTGGGGTTCAGGGGAGCCTCGGTCAGCAGCACCGGGTGCTCCTCGGGCGCCACACGCAGCTCGTTGTAGAAGGTGTGATGCCAGATCTTCTCCATGTCGTCCCAGTTGGTGACGATGCCGTGCTCGATGGGGTATTTGAGCGTCAGGATGCCTCGCTTGGACTGAGCCTCGTCGCCGACGTACGAGTCCTTCTGTCCCATGCCGACCATGACGCCCTGATGACGGGGACGGCCGACGATGGAGGGGAAGACAGCCCGGGGAGCGTCGTCTCCGGCGAAGCCGGCCTTGCACATGCCGGAACCATTGTCCACAACCAGGGCGGCAACCTCGTCGTCGCACATATTTGCTGAGTTGTTGGTTCAAGTGGGTTCTGAAACTGAAGGGGTGTATTTGTCAGTTTACATCGTCATTCAACTGTGCTTGCGTTCGTCAAGGCGATGGACTTCGTAAACAAAAATTACGGCGATGAAGGCAATCAGTGCTAGTCTGATCACTTAAGCCAACACAGCAGATGTTTAAGTGATAATTGTCAACAACTTTACACAGTTTAGTCGGAGTCGGGGTCAGCCTTAGCTGGAGCAGACCGATCAAACACCTATCGGCCTTGTAGCCCTTTAAAAAGTATCGAAGAGAAAATTCAGCGCAATTGTCTCCTGCATAAGTATTCATATACGTCCAAATTCCAAAATATGATGAGCCTGCAGATATGCATGAGCAGGGGCCCTAGTTTCCCCAGCAGCCGGCTGTTCCCAAAACCGTTACCGAACACTTCACTACTGACCCAAAAGGTTTTTCTTGCGTGGCGACGTGCTCACTCTCGCCACGGCTACCAGATGCCACGTGCGATAGCCGCTGCAGAGCCTCCGCATTCGAGAGCTATCTATCGCACGCCCCGGAGAGCCACGTGACTCTGGAGCCGTTCCATTGGCTGGAGAGCTGGACGGTCACGTGACCGGGGAGGTGGCGGCTGGGATAGTCATATATGGTGCTACAGCACAGCACCGCTGCTGGTTTAGTCACCGCGCCTCTGTCTGAGTCACCCATTTATGGCCAGCTCCCTCGGAGACGCCCCCTCCTCCCACTGAAGGGGGTGAGCGGTAGCCCCCTCCAGGTATTCTGAGGATCAGCTGAATGGACATCGCTACCCGACAGGCACCTGCTGATCACGCAGTCGACGTGTCGAAACGACTCGAGTCATGGGGGTGAGTCACCGGCCACGGGTATCGACCACTTGACACATCCCCTCCCCCTCCCCCGGGCACCGCCCATCGCGAGGAGCCACGAGCCGGGTGGCGTCGGGTTCAATGCCGGCATTGTGAAATCAATACCCGGCGGTACCGAGCGCGTGTCGATGAACGCGGTCAGTCACCTCGCAAGGAGGTCGGCTGGCAACGGCTGGCACTGCCGCTGGAGCCACTGCAGACATCCGCTGCCAGGGGAAGCGGTGTGGGGAAGCGGATCTGTGTATCGGCGGGCTTCCGCTGGGGAGGAGATCTTGAAGGATGAACGCTTCCGCTGCGGTGGACCGCGGCTTTGCAGTTGGGAAATTTGGTTTCCGGGATGGTCACAGCCTAGGTTATCCGATAAAATTATGCAAGGAATTGGAACATTTAAGCGGAAAGACAATGAACAGAAATCGCATTAGGAAAATACGCACGGCGAAAAGTAGGGCCAGTCTAAAAGGGGTACACAAATAAAAAGACTAGTTGAATGGATGCAAAAGCAGCTTAATTGGGTGTAATTTCTATTTAACTATTTTCGCTTCGGCTTAAAACATTGGTCCGTGTCGTTCAAAGTTGCCTGGTGGTTTGCCAACGATTTGAGGTCACCGTGCCAACATTACGGTGTTGTATGGAACACGGCTACGTAAAACAGCTTTTACTTCCAAAATCCGTGGCATGATACACGATTTACTGACTACAGACATAATCTGCTTCTTAATACACACTAAAACCAGATCAAAATAATCCGCTTTCTTCCGAGAGCACGCGCGGTAACTTTCGCAGGGACTTTCGGATGCCTCCAGTTCTCCCGGACTTGGTCGTTAGCTTATATGGTACGACCGCTGGGTAGATTTCACTAAGCCCGTCTGACGCGCGCTGTAAAAGCTTTCACTAAGCTGCACGTCCGGGCGGGTTACTATCCGCACTCAGAATACCGCCAAACTTCCTAGTTGCGCCCGTGTAGATTGCGGAAAATAGCCGCCCGCCGTGAAGATCAGGCCCAAATGGCACCGCCAAATAAGCCGTTGGCTTAGGCTTGATCCGAACCATTGGCTCGCGGCTGAGGAGGCCGTTACGTTGAGCCAGCTGCGATAGAAAATGCATCAGTAGGCAGGGAGGTCTCCGCCGAATTTTACATGGGAGGGGGGCCTGGCGATGAACCTCCTGAGAGGTTTGAACAGGAGAGCAGTTCTTGAAAGTGCTACTTATGTATTTTATCAACATTAGAAGTTGGAAAGTTTCTGCAGATCTCGGCAGATAAGAAAACGCGAAAGTTCAGTCTTAAAATTTTGGGGGCCCCCTGGTTCAGAAGTACGGGACACGTCCCCATATCTGCGTTCGAGGTCCATGTCTGGTGGGAGCTTTGTTTATTGAACTGCATTAGTGCTTATTCGAACCATAATGCTGGAATTTTCCCAGACTTGACTGATCAGAATTGATCACGGCTCAACTCTTGAGGTGCAACTTATTTATAAATCTCTTTTTTCAATCTTGTTACAATTTTTCATTCTGTTTTCCTACAGAAACAGTGCACCCGACGTTTAACAAATGTTCTTTGAAGGGATATGCGAAGCAAACTAGTTTGAACACCAAGGTTGTTTGATATACGTTTTCGATAATTCGAGATAATTTTGAAGTTTTGCAATTTAGATTTTTTAGATGAACATTTATAAGAACAAAACTCACTGAGTTGTTTGATTGATATATTGGCACCATTGCAATGATGGCAATATATCAGAGTGTCACATTATTTCCCAAGATACATCATTACGAAGGTGTTCCTAATTTTGTTTCCAAAATCATGCGTGATTTTAATGAGTATCCCAGTTCAACTTTCGAAGTGAGGCTTTTATTTTTTATACTTCAATCTTTGTAGCAATTAGGTACTAACTAACAACCCAAACATTTCACCAGAGAGAAGCAAACACCCGCAAGTCAAAGAAGATCCAAAGTGCCCATTGTTTGGTCGG
Source organism: Lepas anatifera (assembly GCA_034440635.1). Taxonomy (NCBI): domain Eukaryota; kingdom Metazoa; phylum Arthropoda; class Thecostraca; family Lepadidae; genus Lepas; species Lepas anatifera. The sequence continues at coordinate 304,870 of JAOTON010000209.1, forward strand.
CAATATGAAATACGTATGTATATATATATATATATATATATAATATATATATATATATATATATATATATATATATATATACGCATATACACACGTTATGTATATAATTTTATTCGTTTTTCTTTATGTTTTTTAATTTACTTAGTTACTTTTTCTCACGAGTTATTTTGAATAGTCAACGTATTTTCAAACGGATTGCTAACATTTTTTCGTGATCACAATAGGTTAGCATGAGTATAAAACAAATAAGTTTTAAAGCACGCAATATTTTATCAGCTCCCAGTAACACTGATGCTAAAAATTGCAATTTCCCTTGAATACCAATGTCTCTCAAATTTAACACAGCCAGGCAATAATACACATCAATGGACAAGCCCAAACAATTTAGCTAGAGCACGATTAACATTATTCCCGCACCGAATAACCACAAAAGTAAGAATCGACTCTAGCCTTTCTTCAAAAGCTTCTCCTTGATAAAATCACAGCCTTCTTCACTTCAGTTCATCAAAACAAGCCGCCACATTCCGATACTTCTGCCCAAGCCCTGCACCACCACACGTCCGACAGATATCACTGGCGCGCTCGCCGCGGAGCGCCGCGCGGACCTACCTCCTCTGCGAACGTCCAGCGCTGGTATGCCTGACCGTCGGGGCGGCCACCGGCTGGTAGCCTCAGCCGGCCGGCAGCCGCCGCCCTCCGGGCTGCCTGCTGGGGAGGAGGGGCGGCGGGGGGAGGAGGCGGCCGGCGGAATGCCCGTACGTGGCGTACTCCCAGGTGGAGGAATGTGACGACAGCCGGCGAGACGGCACTCGGAGCACGGCCTGGTTGAAAGCGGGGAAAATTTTGGCTGTGTGAGACTGGAACAGATAGATAGACTGGAACTGAACAGAACTGAGACTGGAACAGAACCGAACTGAGACTGGAGCAGAACAGAACTGAGACTGGAACAGAACAGAACTGAGACTGGAGCAGAACAGAACTGAGACTGGAACAGAACAGATCAGAACTGAGACTGGAACAGAACAGATAGTGTCTCTGCAGCTCCATGCTAGATCTGCATTTGGCTCTAACTATTCTCCACCTTGTGCTGCGCTGGGTGTGGAACGTTAGTAATAGTAATGGTATGCTGTAGTTTTCGGATGGATGAATGACTCCTTCGGTTCGTTGGTTGTGGCCAGAGGGGTGGGCAGCGGGCGAGATCGGAAGAGACCCGTGGAATGTGGGGCATAGCCCCGGGGTCAGAAGGGCTGTGGTGGATAGAAGGGTTCTGGTTGGTAGAACCACGACTGAGATCAGGGCTAACGCAGGTTAAGTCTACGGGCCTAGATTTTTAACGTAAAGGGGCGGTGTGCTATGGTAGGATGAAAATGAGAAGACAAAAAATACTGAAGAAAAAGCTCCTACAAAACCCCAACGAGGAAAACAGTTGAACGATGGCGATGCTCCGATAAAGTTGTTTCAGAAGTTATGAAGACTTAATGCCTGAAAATCGTTATAAGGCTATTGCATTCACTGATGTAAAAGGTGATGAATAGTCTGTATCAGTGGCGGATCCAGGGGGGGGGGGGCAAAAAGGCAATTGCCCCCCCAAACGGAAAAAGCTCGGGGCAAAACTATGTTTTTGCCTCCCCCAAAGCGATCGACCTCCTTTTTCCCCGACTGCTTTTTAGCTTGTAAGCGAGATTTTGGTGCTTCAACTCTCAACTTCAAACAGAATTAGTGAAGTTCAGTGTAAATATTGGGGATTGGATAGGAAAAAAGTACCTATCCTGAATCCATATTTTTCACCCCGTGCCATTTTTTTGCTTTTCATCTCCAGTCTCCAAAATCCTACCAAAAAGGCACATTGTAACGAAATTTTTCACTGCGCGACGTTTTTTTTTGCTTTCCGACTTTGGTTTGCCCCTCCCAAACCAACTGGCTAGATCTGCCACTGGTCTGTATCCTGAGGACTGAGTGACTTCTGGGAGTGACTCATTCTTATAATGGTTTTTATCAAGCTGCGCAAGTAAAAAGCATAAAAATGTTGAGTCTTTTGAATGTAGCTGGCTGAAGAACTTTTCTCGACCAAGCATGGAACGTCCTGGAGGATTTAATACTGGTACTGTTATTAAAAAAACCCTGTACCCATCCGCGTCGGAATAGCGAGAGGGGGCCTGGGCCTTCCCTTCAATCCAGGGTTTTCCCATTTTAGCCCGGTTGGGAAGAAATATCAAAATTGTGCAACTAGCAAGCGCGAAAGGCAACAATCAGCCCAAAAATTATGGCTTTGATTCCAGAGAGAATGTTTCCGATGTCAGAGTGTTAATAGTAAATGACAGTAAATGCATAGGTGAAGGCTTATCCGAGGTAACGAAACCGGGGTTTGATCCCCTAGCCCCCTCCCAAATGAAGTCCTGGATCCGCCACTGTACCATAAGCAGATAGCAGATTCACTTGTTTGCCGGTGGCGAGGATTATAGATAAACAACCCCATAAAGCCCTTGGAATTCCTAAAATCCCTGGGGGTTCTAGCCTCCCCAAACCCTCTGGATCTCCACCCATGAATGAAAGGTACCTACAATTCCGAAAATAAGAGTAGTCGATTAAAGAACAATAATAATGAACACCTCATGCAATGGGCCGGTCAGTGTTATATATGCTTTTAATTCACGCCGCCACAATGATAGTACCATACACCAGGGGTGGATTCAAGGGAAGACACATCCTCCAAGTCCCCGATTTTTGCCGATTTTCTTTCAAGAAGCAATATGTTGCTTACAGATGTTGGGCCTCGTTGCCCTCCCCCTCACACCATTAGCCTTGATCCAGCCTTGTCATCACGATGTACCCCAGTGCCCCGTAAGACTGATCCAAAGTATGTTAGGGCGTATCGTCCAGTATTCAGAATGTATTTACAACCCACTTTGGTACGGTGAGGGAAAAAGGCCGTGTATTGCGGTGCAGTTTACTCCAAGGATGTGCCTTGCGGCGCAGTATAAAAAAAGGCTGTGTATTGCGGTGCAGTTTACTCCGAGGCACAGCATGCTCCGAGATTTTGTCTTGCGGTACAGCATGAAACAAATGTTGTGCCCTGCGGTGCAGTTTACTCTGAGCATATACCCCAGGATATACACTCATTAATTTTTCACATCAAAACACTTATATTTTAACACGCGCCCCACTGGGGGCGAAATCCACACCTTCCTGGTTTTCCCCAGATAACGCAAAAAGGAAGAGAAGCAGAACAACGAAACTTACAGTGCCTTATCCCTGATCAATTGTACGCATCTAACAAAATGTTTTAGGTCAAGTCACGTCAGGTCAAGAAGCAATCTAAGGTCAAGCGACCCTGCCTCAAAACCTAAAATCACGAGTTTGCACCGGCGCCAACCAATCAGTTTTAAACTTTCACAATATGATGTGGTCATTAGGGTCTAAAAATCTGCTGTCTCGGAATTTCGACATTTTTTATCTAAAGTGGGGTCAATTTTTTGGTCACCCCATAATAAGTCTATGGTAAAAAATAGAAAGGCCTCGCTTTCAGTAAATACTGGATAGATAAAGCTGAAAATCCTCAAACCGTGTATTGTTACCATGATCTTAACCATAAAGCAGTGGCGGATCCAGGGGGGGCAAAAAGGCAATTGCCAAACGGAAAAGCTCGGGGCAAAACTATGTTTTTGCCCCCCCAAGCGATCGACCTCCTTTTCCCCGACACCTTTTTAGCTTGTAAGCAAGATTTTGGTGCTTCAACTCTCAACTTCAAACCGAATTAGTGAAGTTCAGTGTAAATATTGGGGCTTGGATAGGAAAAAAAGTAGCTTGAGTTCATATTTTTCACCCCGTGCTGTTTTGTTTTTGCTTTTCGTCTCCAGTTCCCAAAATCCTACCGAAAAGGCATATTGTAAGGCAATTTTGCACTGCGCGACGTTTTTTTTTGCTTTTCGACTTTGGTTTGCTCCTCCCAAACCATCCGGCTAGATCCGCCACTTCCATAAAGTTGAGTTTTTTGCTATCTGACCTCTCAAAGGTCATGTCAGGTCACAGGAGCATACAGTGATTGTTTTGCCAATAACTTCTCACTGAACTGAGATCAAGCTCCTATTCTGCTTGTATTGTGCTTATATTGTCACGGAAAGTCGAGTATGCAACATGACCATACCAGGTGACCCCGTGACTCTGACCAAGCTCGATGTCAGGTCATTTTCACAATTTGACCCAGCAATGTCATATTATATATCACTCGATTTCTCCCGTTGAGTGGAATCCAATGATGCATTAATATTTTCTCTAGCTCCGCTGAGTAAAAATCGAGAGGGGCAAACGTACACTGCCCTGTTGTAGGCACTTAGAACTTTCTTTGACCCGTGCTGACCTAATATTAACCAGACATGAAAATAATTAGTATAATTTATCCTCTTCCTCAGGTCAAGAGTTTTCGAACGCCGTCCGTGACTTGTCTTTAGCTTTTCTGGGAAATGAGATACAGAGGGGGAAATACGGCCCCCAACGGGGCGCATCATGCCGGGGACCCCAGCTGGACGCGTGTTAAAGACCTGTTAAAGCCAACCTTAGGCAAAAACGAAATACGCATCATCGAGCTAAGACAGAATCACACTGCAAAGGTAAAAGGGTGAAAATAAAGCAAAAATATCGACTGGTGTCAGGGACTAGGAATTTGTGAATATGACTGGTGATACTCAAGTTTGCAAAAGAACAGTAACTGTAATATTGAAACAGATAGTATAATAAAAAGTTTGTTTTAGCCTTCCTACAGACTCTGAACTGCACGAAATCAATCAAAAGTGCGTGAAATAAAGACAGGAAAATTGAACAGGCATTTTAACACAGGTTTTGCTTATTGATGCGATTGAAAGTAGTCATCAGCAGGGAACCTGCTAACATAATCATGAAGCAACATATTCATACTCATTAAAAGCACGCACCACCGGGCAAAACAAGCCTCGCTTCGCACTGTCCTTCTTTGCCTTTTGGGCGAAGAAACGTGGAGTGATCAGTGGCGGATCTAGCCGGTAAGTTTGCGAGGAACCAAAGGAGAAGAGCAAGAAAAATGTAATGTGGTGACAGATGTGGCCCCAAGATGATGGTTTCCACTTTCCAAGGATCATTCACTAAAAAACGTTTCTAAATATCAGAGGACAAAGGTACAATGTTTACAGTGAAGCTGACAGGTTCTCCTTGAAGCTGACTGGTTCAGTTGAGGCACCAAAACCATGCTTATAAGCTGAAAAGGAGCGGGGCAAAAGGGAGGTGAACAGTTTTGGGAGGAGGGGGTTGGTAAAGTATAGTTTTGCCCCGAGTTTTTCTGTTTGGGTGAAGGGCAAATGTCTTTTTACCCTCTCCTGGACCCGCCTCTGTGAGCAATTATAGCAGCCTTCCCTGGTCTGACACCGTGGCACGTGGAGCAGGCTTTAAACTGCATGAGATCGCATTTTTACTGGGCAAATCGAGCAATTTACTGGGCAATTTACTGGGCAAATTAAACCACCCCGGAAATGTTTCATTTCTGCCAGGGCTCCCCGCACCGTACTTGCAAGCGTGGGTTTACACTAGGAAAACGCTCTAGATTTCACTCCAGGTTCTCCTAACGCTCTACTTCGGGGGCATGAGTTTTCTAATGATTTGTGGTGCCCAAATGTGAAAATATTAACATCCACAGCACTAAAAAGTATAGCTAATGTAAAGTTTTTTTCGGACATTCACATGGACATGTTGATTTGTCTCAAACCAATAAGAAATCCTGAAGACTAAAAACACGAAAATATAAGGCACATTATAAGTTTGCCTTAATATTTTGTCGGAGGTTGCCGGGCACCCCCAAAGAGATTTTTTTAAAGTGCCGAACCAACTACATTCCCAAACCAGTAGCCGCGGCGCCCCAACACTCTTGCGCTGCTTTAAGTTTAATGTACAATCTGTTTTCACGCTGACTTGGTTTCGACACATGCAACATGCTTAATAAAATATTCTAGATTAACCCGCGCCCCACCGGGGGTCCGGCGCCACCTTCGCCCCACGGGGGCCATCGATGGCCCCCTCTAACTCCGAAAATATGGGCGTTAGCGCAAATCTGCAAAGTGCAATAGAAAGCTCGCGTGAATTCAGTAAGAAATTACTTCGCATGTTTTAGTGCTCAGGTCAATGGTTTGACCTCCAGAGGTCAAATTAGGTCAAGATCGGCTATTTTCACTCAAATATGCAATGATTAAGCAAACTGGGCATAACTCTTATGTCACTAGAGCTATTGAGACCTGGTAAAGTACATTTGATAGCAAATTGCCTGTACTTTTTCCGCTATGTGGAACGTAAAGACCTCCCGCCAGTGGTTTGACCGCCAGAGGTCACCTCGTGACCTAATATGACCTGAGGTCACGAAAGGTCAAAAAGTGACCTTGCCGTATATCAAATGAAAGCCAGTGACAAGACAAACACGATGGTGTTTGTTTCATCGCTCTAGCTTAATTAGGTCAAAAGTTATTGTCAAAATACTGTTTTTGACCTCCGGTGACCTTGGATGACCTTGGAAAATTCAAAGGGCAAATATGACCCCTGGGATCCGTGAAAGGGTGTCCAAAAACGTTGTTCTGAGCAGTCTGAGTATTTGCAATCATTTTTGTGGCTTTTATATCATGAAATAGCTTTTCCCCATGCTTTTCCAATGGGAGAGGTCACCTCGTGACCTGACCTCAGGGCACGAAATCGAAAAAATCCCGGATATACACCTTGTAGACCCTGGAGGGGTCATGAAGTGTAGGAAGTTTCAAATCGATCGACTTTGAAATGTAGCTCTTACAGAGCTCTAAATTGAAGCGAGGTGACCTTGGTTGACCTCGTCTGGTGACCTGACCTTGGGTGACCCGGGGTAAAAAATTTCAGGGATGATGGGAAAATGGTGCAGTGAGAGGTAGAGCCCTCAACCGCGGTTCTGCGCCTCGTCGTTTTTCTGCTATCCCGGAAAAACCTTAGGGGGGCCATCGATGGCCCCCCGGTGGGGCGAGGGTTAACATGATAAGCCAGCCCTATTTGCCTTTGACGCTTCTCGCTTCCAGTTCAGACAGCTGACTTATGCCATCACTCTCGGTCGCGTCCCCGTGCGGTGGACTGTACCCACGGTGAAATGTCCTTATAAGGAATGGAGCCCTCGACAGGCAACTGCCGCAGGGAGGGGGTGAGAGGGTATGGTTGGGTTATGTATGTCGAGTCACGAAGAGTGCCAGGTCATGCCCCACGGTATGAGCAACAGCACAACAATGGGACAAGCCAATGCCCCTGCACTAATTTGTTCGTGCTGGCTGGGTGTACTTGTATTGTATTAAAATGACTCCCCAATCATGTCTTGAAGTCAAGTATAGGCATAGGCTGTACTTTGAAGTGAAGGTCTATATTAACTGAGGCCTGTGCAATAGACCAAGTTGTCAGAAAATAATTTCCGATTTCGGATTAAGAGTAGTGATTTTATTATGTCATCATATGTTGCAAACATGATGCAAGCAAAACAAATCCGATGAATCTACGTTTAATGGGCGCGGAACGGCTTTTTCTGAAGGCATGTTTTCAGTAGGACGGCGTTGAAGTCTCCATTGACTTCACAATGCATTGTTGTCAGTATCCTTGCAGCACGGTGACTTGGTTACCAACATTAAAACGTCGGATCCATTTGCACTCGATCCATAGCCAGGCGGATGCACTGGATACCCGGGCAGCTGCTGAAACGCCAATCAAGGCACCCTCTGGTCATTTCCTGGTCACCCCCTTGTATTGAAGCCATGTGGATTTCTCGAGTTTTGAACCTTAACAACTTTGGAAATTGTTCACCTTTAAAGGGAATGTGACACTTTGGTCGGATCCTGGACTTTGGTGTAATTAGGGGTACTTTTAGCCAAAAACCATGGAACTGTCCCTGATTTCTCTTATTTCTCTGTAGAATGTACAAAAAGCTCAATATTTTTATTTTTGAAATGCGCCTCTAGGGGAAAAATAAATATCTGCCTGTGAATGATGTCATGATCTGATTTCCACTATCATATTAAATAGGCTTCAAGGGCTTCGATTGGCTGATACTCCCCGTGACGTCAGCATATGCCGTCACACCAACAACTGACAACTGTGGCCTGCTGCTCAGGGTACATGAGGGGTACATTTCAAGTAAGTTTTAGCTTTTATCTAGGGAAGCTTCGAGTTTCAAGACAAATGAGATATTGAGTAACGGGTTTTCCGACATGCTGTAGAACTTGGCTATCTCAGTCAAAATCACGTTATAAAGGTGCCACATTCCCTTTAACCACGCACCAACCTCTTGGATGATACGGTGTCGCCAACTCTCATCCTGTTTGGAGGGATAGTCAGGTTGTTCTCATTCACTGTCCCTGCCGGGGATTTGAACCCGGAACCTATGGTGCAGGGTACAGATGTGCTGCCTATAGCAACACAGCACCCCCGTCCCCCTCCACCCTTGATAACTTCGGCTGGTCAGCTGGTTGAGCTTTTTCTCTAGTTGAGCACCTACTCAGATTAGGGTCTGGCTACGAGCGTGGTTTGTATGTGAGACCTTGGAGTAAGACAGTGTAGTAATGTAATAATCAAATGATCAGACTGGAGGCTGTAGGTAGGCTATCCTGTGCTCACTCTGAGCCTTCCTGCCGAGGAGATGAAGATGTTCCAGACTACTTCCATGAAAGTTGTCGACTTACTCGTTCATGGTCAGGGCGTGGAACTGTGTGTGAAGGAGGTAACGGCCGACTCCGAGGCTGTGTTCGGATACGACAGGAGGGACGGCTTCATCAGGGCTAGGCTTACTCACAGGCAGAGACCGGCAAAGTGAGACACAAGAAAGGCCTTGCAATGGTCTCCTTATAGAAGGGATGGATAAAAGTTGAAACTCATGTCTAATGTACTGCGGAATTGATGTGTAGGTATTGTGTAATGTGTGTAGGATATTCGAGTTGCCAGGTCATCTGCAAATATATGATGGTGATAATGACATACAGCATCAAGCATGCGTCAGGCAAATAAATACGGCAAACAAATAGAATTAGTGGTCAATCAGGTTTGTTTCAGAACTGCGTGTCTCAACATGCCCATGACGTAGGATAGCATACCTACAGCCTCCAGTCTGATCATTTGATTATTACATTACTACACTGTCTTACTCCAAGGTCTCACATACAAACCACCCTCGTAGCCAGACCCAAACCTGAGTAGGTGCTCAACTAGATAAAAAGCTCAACCAGCTGAACAATTAAAGTTATTAAGGATAGAGGGAGAGGAGGGTGCTGTGTTGCTATAGACAACACATCTGTATCCTGCACCATAGGTTCCGGGTTCAAATCCCCGGCAGGGACAGTGAATGAGGACAGCCTGACTATCCCTCCCAACAGGATGAGAGTTGGTGACACCGTATCATCCAAGAGGTTGGTGCGTGGTTAAAGGAAATAAGGCACCTTTATAACGTGATTTTGACTAAAATAGCCAAGTTGTAAAGCATGCCGGAAAACCCGGTTCTCAATATCTCATTTGTCTTGAAATTTGAATTTTTTAGTGCTCAGGTCAATGGTTTGACCTCCAGAGGTCAAATTAGGTCAAGATTGGCTATTTTCACTCAAATATGCAATGCTTAAGCAAACTGGCCATAACTCTTATGCCATTAGAGCTATTGAGGTCTGGTAAAGTACATTTGATAGGAAATTGTCAGTCCTTTTTCCGCTATGTGAAACGTACAGATCTCCCGCCAGTGGTTTGACCTCCAGAGGTCACCTCGTGACCTAAGATGACCTGAGGTCACGAAAGGTGAGAAAGTGACCTTGCCGTATATCAAATGAAAGCCAGTGACAAGACAAACACAGTGGTGTTTGTTTGAGAGCTCTAGCTTAATTAGGTCAAAAGTTATTGTCAAAATACTGTTTTTGACCCCTGGTGACCTTGGATGACCTTGGAGAGGTCAAAGGGCAAATATGACCCCTAGAATCCGGTGAAAGGGTGTCTAAGAACGTTTTTCTGATCAAGCTGAGCATTTTCAATCGCTTTTGTGACGTTTAGATCATAAGATAGCTTTTCCCCATGCTTTTTCAATGGGAGAGGTCACCTCGTGACCTGACCTCAGGGCACGAAATCGAAAAATCCCCCTCTGGATGTCGGACGCTCATGTTTGGCGGCCAGGGCATCCTGAACGCCCTAGCACCCACCCCGGTGGGCCTCCGAGCCACCTTCGCCCCGGTGGGGGGGGCTCAAACGCCCCCTCTAACTCGGCTCCTATGGGGGACAGCGTTAAACACAAATGCTGGTGGATGACTTGTACAAATTCATGAAGAAACTGCATGATCACTTTTTAGCTCGGGTTAATATTGAGGTCATGACAGGTCAAAGAATGTGGTAGGGTAGAGTGGGGTAAGACGCATACGTTAAGGGAGAATTCGTCTGTACCGATCCTGCCAGGACGGAATCACTTTATTTTTTCTCCGTTAAGTTCTTTCATCGCTTGTTTACTCTCAGATAGAAATTTGTTATTCTGACACGATGTAAAGTGTGCGAAATTTATTTTTTCTTGAGACCATGTAAAAGGCGTTTTACCCCGATAGCGGGGTATAACGCCCAAGCCCCGGATTAAAGGCCGTCATAAAACTCCCAGCGTATATTGTACCTTTTATTTCACGTGAACAAATAGGAATATCATTATACTTACCTTGTAAGACAATTTAGTGACAAAGTTGGTAGGGTAAGGACATTCACATCGCATATAGTACAATCGCAACTTTAAGGCAGCTTGTTTTTAGGTCCGGAGATGCAAAAAGCAACAAATGTTTGCTGAAAAATAACGGAGTTTACTGGGCGCGTCCAATCATGCCCAGGACCGGATCAGAAAGGCCGTTACCAGAAAAAATATTAGATGGAGGCTACAGTTCTTACATCAGCCTGGACATAGTAGTAGGCGTCTTACCCAGGTGGGCGCGTTACCCCACTCTACCCTATGTTGGAGAAGGGTTGCTGTGCTCTAGCGTGTGACAGATTAATGTTAGAATCATTTTAGAAACCATTCGCTTCCTCTCGTTTCGGTGAATCTAATGATGTATAATATGACTATACTAGGTCAAAACATAAAAACGACCTGACTTAAATTTAGTTCAAGGTCCCCACCTGACAAAAATAGTCGATATGTATATCAATCGAATCGCAATAACAGCTAAAACTTAACTATATCAAAATAAAAGCTTTATCATCATTTCTTGCAAAGTTATTGAACCAAGTCTGAGAATCAATCAACAATCAACCACCCGACAACTGGATCTCTGAGAAAGCGTACATTTCCAATAAAAAGAGGAAGCTGAGTAGGCAAAATTTTCTTAGGGTTTGCTGTCAGTATAAATTTCTTCCGATCATGTGGTATCAAAGTCTTTCTACACTACACCAAATTCCCGCTATGAAAAACAAAAAGAATTTAAACGCATCGTTAGGGACCTTTTATAAATTTCGGGTCATCCCTATCAGACGTTCAGCCAAAAATATATTTTGGAGGAACGTGGTAGGTTCTTATATGTGGCATTGGTGACTCTTTGCTGGCCTCCGTCTACAAACAGCTGATTCAGAATTCAGTCTGGTTGCTGCCACTGCCTTGGATCTTATGCTAAAAAAGAAACAAGTCTGAGGAATTGCTGGACAACTGGTTTATAGTGGTCAAAAAATGTATATTTCCCCCTCCCATCCATCTAGATCCGCGACTGGCAGGACCTCTGGTAATAAATATTCTAAATTTGTCCGCCCTGTGCTTTGGAAGATGTGTAAATTATATTCACACAGCTCCATGCCAACAAAATGACGGATATTGCCTATCAAATGAGTATTAAAGCTAAGAAAATGTATTAGCCAAACACCAAAATATGTTGGCTCATTTCCATTTGACATCGTCAGGACGCTATTGCCATAGATATCCAATATACCCCTCAGTAAAGTAGATCTATGACCCACATAGACCTATCACTTGTGGTCTATGACCCATGCATATAATACAACCAGTATAGTTGATCTCTATGACGTCGCTATTCCTCCAGAACAATAGAGCCATCGCAAAAACGGCACGTGACCAGAAAGATAGACATCCGCTGCGGATGGTAGTTGGGAGCGCCGGGCTTGTGTGTGTTTTGAATTGGGCCCACATTGGCTCCAAGGTCGGACGGCACCGGGTCGACTCCGGGCGCCCAGCGGAAGCGGAACGCTGTTCCGATATTGCCTTATATGGCGATGCTTCCCGCGGCCTGGGCGCCAGCCGCAGGGCAGAAAAACTCTGTTTATGGAGATGTGACAGAGCTGCCCCGTAGAGGCTAGTGCTCAGGCGGGGCTGTGCCAGATTTTGGGGTCGACAAGGTTGGAAAGCCTTCTAAAGGAAGTTACTAGACTGGTGCTCTGCCGAGCGCCACGTGACCTGTGATGCAGACGCCCTGAAATTATAAATATGTTGATGTAGCCTTGATAAGGGGTGTTTTGTAACCGCATTCTATGATATCCTGTAATTCCATTGAAAATTAATGCAGGACCTCTGCCGTCAATGGAGATAACAGGGTGTAATCAATTCCATAACCATCACGTATTCCTCCCGATTAAGACATGCTCCACTATCTGTCACGTTAAATAATAGCTCGCAGGGTAAAAACTTCCATTGCATTACTTGAAGCACCTTCAAGTTGAAATAGTTTTTCTAGACATAATTATGATTTGGCTTTAAAGGTGACAGTATTTGCTTGGTCAATATAAATGCTGAAGCAGCCGTTAGCTCTCTGTGCAATGAGCCACCAGTATGAGTGATTGTACATACCTAACACGGCTGGTGGCGGGAACCCGCCCCTACAAAGCTTATTTCACCTTTGCAGACTCGCACCTTCTTCAAAGCATTCTGATATTCCTGGTTCCTGTTTTCCTTCATGCATTTAATGAGAATGTGACACCTTAACACGCCCACTGGAAAGGGGTCTGACACTAAGGCGCACTGGAGGGGGGCCTGGTAGACCCCCTCTCTCCAGTGCATGGTAGCCCCCACCCCCTCTTGGCGGGTGGGGGCTATGGTGAACTACATCATGACCAATTTATATTGACCTAGGTCAATATCTTCAAGGTCAAACGAGGCCATAAATTTCAAGTATTGGGCATGCTGGGGACGGAATGGAAAATACAATTATTCTGTTGGAAAAATGCGGGAATAATCTAAAGGTGGACCAGGGTCATAGCAGAGAAGTCGCAAAGAACCTTCCCTACACTTTTGGGGCCAATGTCACTCAAGTTCGTTCACCTTATAGGTTCACAATATGGTATACTACTTATAATGTACATTATGACTATCACTATAGCAACTGTTTGGCGGGAAATAACCATTGACCTTTCCCAATGACCTTCGACCTTGATCTTTGAAGGAATTGACTAAGCAACACAATATTCCGTGTTATCTAATTTTCCTCTGCCAGAGGCACAGATCCGCCTGCTGGCATGGTCTGCTAACACTTCATTCCAGTTTGAACCTCTTTAGGGGTGCCACAAATGAATGCAAATACAAATGAATCGTCGTTTTTAGCCAGAAGAGGCTATGACTGGGATCCAAAGTTACATTGACAGATTTCTAATATTTTTCATGATGCATTGAAACATCCTACATGTTTCAAAATAATCAATGGAGAGAGCTATACGCATCTACAGTCACCAGTACCAAAGTCACGTTTGCCTTGTAGGTTTTAAGGAGCACTTAGCAATAGGCAGATTGGTAACTTCTTGGACAAATGAAATATCCAAGGCCTTATATAGAGATATCTATCAAGTGGTTTCTCATTGTGCTCTATCACATGATAATCTCAGTGAAATGCCATTTTGAATGTACCATATTCCCTTTGACTAAAAACACAGATGATACATTGTGAGAAATTTTGCTGTCATCTAGTAAATGAATTCTGCCGATATCACATCGTCACATCTAATAGGCAAGCTTTCCGCATCTCTGTCGATGTGTGCTGGTATGGCATCTTGCTGCTCATATTGATTCAAATGTGTTCGGAATGTCATAAAAGCGTAATACATGAATTATATTCTATTCTATATTTGGTGGAGCAAAAGTACTCACCTGGGTGACTTCCGATTACAGGTAAAAATGTGGCTATCACAACTGGCGGAGCTCTTGGAAGGCTTAATGTATATGTGGGTACTAATGCGGAATCAATCTAGTCAGAGTGTGCAATTTTCTTTAGTCTTGGGCTTTCTGTTGTTTATCTTCCTGAGTACTGCACTGTTCTCGCGGCACAAAATCAGTTGGATTCATATTAAAAAATTTTGAATCCATTCGTGCCTTCATCCCATAATATGTCAAACGTGGTGCATTAGTTTCACCCTCCATCCACCGTGCACAGTGCTACAACCCGGAAGGGTCAGCAGCATAAGATATTGCCTGATCTGTTTTCCCACGATGACGGAAAGCGTTATTACTCGACTGGGTATCATTTACCCATTTTACTCTGCTTAACGATGTCAGCGAAGTCGTATGATTTGATCTAAATCGTACTTTCACCGCATAAAATGAGCTTAAGTGCCTGCCATTGAACAGTGACATGAGAACCGTGTAAACAAGATTACAAGGATGACACAGAGTCGCCAACACATAAACGCACCCACATACGAGAACATGCGAGATAATCCAGCAGCAAACAGCTTTGGTGTTGCATTCAACCAGCTTCCGTGTCCCAAATGTCTCTGAGTGACTGTCCTAAATGTCACCTGATTTGCATCTGACTGGTTTCTCTTCTACCAGTCTGACGGGTACTGCGATCCAGTTTTCGTTGTCGTTCATCTTACACCTGGATTGGCTATTAACGACTCACCAAAAACATAGATTCTGGCTTTCAGCTCATTTTCCATGCAAAACACACATGGCTTAACATTGTGAATCTAGCTGTTATTCTACGGTCCTTTATGTTGACAGTATCCTTGCATCTGTGAGACGACGGCATTTTTCGGCTCTACAGCTGTAAATCTGTGATATTTTCACCTGCTCAGATCTCAGACATGCCCCGGCGTGGTACTGCTTCCCAGCAGAATGAGCGATTAGCCGCACCGATAGTCCGTGCAGCCCCGCGACACATTCGCACCGGCTTCTAACGTTCTCCAGATGCTCTCCAGGCGTTCTCTGCAGAAACGTTCTCAGGCGAGAAGGTGCTGAGACCGCCACAAGTTATAGGCGGTTTCAGGTAAGGGAGTAACTACCCCGCCGAGTGTCAGGACCACCAGCCCTCGCGGCAGGGCCTCACCCCGCCCCTAGAAATGGCTCTCCCCACCAAAAGCGACGTCTCTGATGTATACATGCTAGCGTGCTGCCCAACTGCTAACTCCATCATGAGATGGCTTCTGATTTGAAAATAATCGCCGATGTTACTTCTCTTTAAGCCCTTTGCGCCAATGACTGACCAAAGCAGTTGCACAGAGAAATGGAAAGTTATGTTTGTAGGCTTATAAACTACACCGTACGCAGGGATGGATCGGGAGGGGGGGTTAACTGGGCGGTCTCCCGGTCTCCCAACCCCACATCTAAGTTCCTTTGAGGCGCCCTCCTGTCTGAGTCGGGCGCAGAAGGCGCCTTGAATGAAAAGTCAAACGCCTTAAAATGTCTAAACTTAGCGAAACATGCGCCTTCGAGGATACGCGGGAGAATCGACCCGCCTCTTGCCGTCCTTAATTGCGACTGCGATTCCATTGCTGGCGGCAAACTCTCATTTAACGCGTATAAAATTTGATTTGCTACTTCGTTACTCTAATGAAATTATATGTGTTTTTTTACAGATAATAATTATAAAACAGCGGTCCTCCCTTCAGCACCTATGCTTTCGCTGGGTTGGCCCCTCTTGTAATGGCCTGATCATAAGCGTCGCCAGCGGCAAAAAAGTGAGCGGCCAGCCGATCTTTAAACTGCTGCTGACAAGAAGCTGCTATCGCTCTAAGACCAAAAACTCATTCCATTTCGGCTCAATATTAGCTTTGACATCGGCTGTAATCGCAACTTTCCCCAACTGAGCTGATATCGGGAAAATTTACGGATGGAATGTGCGGGGTCTGACCCCCTGGCTTCCCTATTTCAGTCGAGTGGGGGCCAAATAGTGCCCCTGAGAGGATATTTTGGCGCCCCCTGAGGCTTCCCTGCACCCTGTTAGCCAAATTTGAGATCTTTACTGATTGCAGGCGATATGTCAAGATTACGATTACGTCCATGAAGCCCGTACAAGACATTTGTCTCAGGAGAAATACATGTTTTCGTTACATATTCCTTACCTAAAGCAGCTCTTGTTTATAATTTCAATATTGTCTGATTAGAAAATACACTTTATAATGAACAGGGATGAACTTTTTTTTAGAAAATAAACGGGCAGGTAGGAAGTCTAAGTTGGGGAAAAAATGTTCACAGGAAGTCCTGTATTTCCAATCATATAGTGGGGAAACAACGTGAAAATTGTTGATAATATAAGCATAACATCGCATTCCATTGCGCACGAATAAAATAAAAATGTGTTTGCAGCTTTTGCAGCGTAGAATGTTACCCAGCTGGTGGTGACAAGTCCATCTACCTCTTGGATATTCTTGGGCCCAAAGCAAACGGAAAAAACAGCGTAAATGGACACACATACGCGCTGGAAACAGGTTATAATCGAAATATCTAGCACGGATGTTTGAAGGCCGCACTTACATCGCACCAAGTCGCTCAGATTAACGACCCAGTGATTCAAGCGATGATTTGTGAACATTACAATGCCTCGCACGTGACTCAAGACAGCTCGGTACTCGCGCGCAGTATGACTCACACTTGAGCCGGTGTGAGATGAGTCATCACCAGTGTGCCCTGGGGGTGTCGGCTGGCATTTAACCTAGTGACAGCAACTACTGCCTTACCTGGAGAGCGGACAGCGAAGGTGGACCGGAGACCGTGGAAGCGGTCAGATGAATCGGCACACCAAACCGACAGGGGGCGTGAGTCAGGGTCGCCGTGGCCGTGAAGCACAGACACCAGGCGCAGACTTTGAGATATGGTTGCAGAGGAGGAAGGAGACGGGTTTGGGTGAAGGTGGTAGCAGGAAGAGATGGATAAGGTTTCTTTTTTAATAGGTACTGGTATGAGCTAGGATTTAGCTGTTTAATTTGACTGAAAAAGTGGAAATTATATTTTGATAAGGAATATTGAACAAACGTTAAATTAAGCATTGTTTAAAGCATAAATTCGGTTTTCATTTTTCCCAGGATAATCATCTACACTAGAACTGTTTCAGTTCTGGCTCAGCATGATTTAGCGATTTGGAGTCAAAAATTAAATGTTAAGCGACCGTTACCTGGAATTTGCTAATAGGCGTCCCTAACTTCCTCACATGAGTGTCAGTAGCACCCAATCTTCCATAACGGTGCTTGCGGGCTAGAATATTTATGCGAGTTGCAGACCATAACGACGACATAAAGGTGATAATCTATCAAAATCATATGACAATCTTTCGAAAATATCTGTGCACAACGTTTCAAGAGATCGTTCACTTCAATGACCTTAGGGCTACAACAAGTTTAGATGCTCATACAACATTTTATTTTTGATACCGATGCGTATATTTAGTCGGGATCCGAGTTTTTACCTCTAAGCCTACTGTTCCGGAGGCCAAGGTTATGAACTCTGACCTTGAGTTCACGCGGTGGCAGCCGGCAGCGATCCATTCTCAACGGCAGAAACGGGTCAAGAGGTGACGGACACGATAACTGGCTACTTACTGCCGGTGGTGCCGTAGAAGGCGGTCCACGAGCTGCGCGCTTTTTACATACATTTTATCTAACTTATTTATACATTATTTATGTATTAGCTGCGTACACTCTCACGCATGAGGTGACTTTTCACGTTCCGTCGCAATAGAAATGAAGCAATGATAACTATGGAAGGAGACTGTATGGATAAGGATGGATGTAAAGGAAAGGACTGTAAAGGACTGTGTAAAGGAATGGCGGAATACCAGCAATCTCTTGCAGTCTTAATTTTTCAAAATTATGTCGAGGCACAGGAGTTTACCAAGCCTTTTTGGGTATGTAATCGAAACCTTCCGGCAGCACGCACATCTAATGGACAGATTCACAACCTAGGCAAGCAGGAGTTGCCCGGTCTTGAGTCTTGACTCAAAAGCTATCTAGCAAATGTATACATTGACCAAAATTGTGAAAAATATCTAGCACTGGTTACTTCTTGTTACCTCAACTCTCGTGATAGTCATACAAAACACGCTCAACTGAAGGAAAAATATGTGCAAAATGACACTGTGTCAAAAGCTGCTGACTAACCTTGAGTTGGAGCGTGAGCTGTCTTTGGTGTGCGCTTTTAGGAAGTCTGCATAACAGGAGCGTCTTATTCAAACTGATAATGTGCAAAGGAGGCCCAACGTTCTCTTGGGGTTCTCCTGCGCTTCCTAGCCAGGAGCCAAGTCTAGCCAGGTTCTCCTAGCCAGGTTCTCCTGCGCTTCCTAGCCAGGAGAAAGTTTTTTAGTATTTTTGGTCCCCGACCTGGGGACATTTTCTATTTGACATATACACACAGTCACACTATGTACACGGGATGTTTTCATTTATGGCACCTTCGGAGTCTGCCCGCACGCACCCTTTCATACCCCACCGTATGCACGGAGGTTATCCCGATTTCTGGCCCGGCGAGCGAGGACTGCTCCGGTGACACGAGGCAGGCCGGCCCTCGGGCGGCCACCGGACCGGTGGATCTATTTAAAGGCTGATCAGGCCCGTGCTTCAATAACAAGGGCGCTGGTTGGTCAGCGAAACTCCCGTGTCAAGGCAGCACTACCCAGTTTACTGCCATCTCCTGGGTAGGAGGCGGTCGAAAGTCTGCCAGAGGTCAGCTTTGTCCAGGGACCTCCCATACAACGGCGCCGCCTTAACAACTGGCCACCGCGGTGGTAGGAGAAAGGTCTAGCCAGGTTCTCCTAGCGTTCTCCTAGCCAGGAGCCAGGTTTCCTCGCCAGGTTCTCCTAGCCAGGTTCTCCTGCGCTTCCTAGCGTTCTCCTGGCGACTCTGAGTTCCAGCAAAAACCTGCGCTCCAGTTGCCATGTTAACTTGGCCACTTCATCGTCGTCGTCCAATTATATACACATGGTATCGGGGCCCGTCATCTGAAGACCCTGGAGGAATGTGACTGCTCTGCAGAGCTCCTGTACGATCGATTCCTCAATTTTGTTGGATATTCCTTCGAATCCTTCAATGATGTATGAGTATGCTCACATGGAGAGGGAAAGAATTTGCCACATAATGGAGGTAATATCCTCAACCCACTTATATTTTTCGACATGGACACCTTGAAGCTACATGCTAAGAGTTGAACTAAAATTATCCGTTCAATAAAGTAGAAATTGAAGTAAAATTTGTCTCTGGTCTTACCAAACCTTGTTCTTCAGACGTTCAAAAATTGCGACACCAGAGGTCACTAGTGCAGCTACGTCAACGGCTCCTCCCACATATTTGCAGAGAGGGTAGGTTTATTTATACAAGCTGACCAGATGTGGAGATGTGGCCTAATTTTGGACGTTTCCGCAGGACAAATAAACGCCTGATGTTTAGCCAAACAGTAATCACATTTCAGGATATCAAATAGAGATACAACGTATCAGCATCTAACTGTCCTAATGTTCTGGGCACAAACGTGATGTTAAAAATGTACCGGAGAATATCTTAACCGTTCGTAAGAATATGCCTACGTGTGGATGCATGTATGTGTGTACATACCTTGAAGTCATAACGTTTACACACGTGCTTTAAGTCTCTGAGCAAAATGACCTCTAAACATTGAGATACGCTGGTGCTTATTTTTTCATCATCTGTCTTGGAAGATACCTACATATTAGCGATATCAGCAAAACGGTACTTATCAACTGCAAAACGATAAAAACCGTACCGGCTCGTTCACATTCAAAAGCAGCCCAACAATTTCGCCTTAGACGCCTTCAGTATTTCTACCACCCTTCTTTGTTGTTGAACAGCGAAAGCTCTGTTCGAACAAGCGATTCGGAACATCCAACACAGTCCGTCCGCAGTAATCACATCCATGATCTATCACGGCCCACCTCGCCTCTTCCGCAAATTAGACATGACCCCGCCCCGGCCAAGGTCGATGTACCTGCACCGCTGGTTGTGGTGCCATGTATGGCCACACCAGACAGGCCCCGGAAGTGAGCACAGGAGGGAGAGGGGAGGGAAGGGTAGAGGGAGAGAGAGATAGAGAGAGAGAGAGGGGGAAGAGAGAGAGAGAGGTAATGTATGTTGGGGTTGAACGATGCACCAAATACTAAGGCTGCTGCCATGATATGCATATCCAGTGGGCACTAAGAGTAGGGGCACTTCGCCCTTGACTGATCCTCGTACCCCCTGAAATGGTCACAGCGCCCCCTGAAATTTCGCTTCCCTTGTGAGTATTGGTGCCCCTGCGATAGGAGATAGGGCCCGCCCACCTGACAGGTTTTCTTGCCCAAAAGTCGCTTCCCCTTGTCCGAATGGCGCCCCTTCCCGACAGTGAGCACCCCCTACGATTGAAAGCCTGTGAGACCTCCTATGATCGCCGTTGCCGGTTGACACCCTGTTGGCAGGGCTGGAGAGAGTGGGCAGGCCGGCAGTCGCAGTGATGTGTGGGGGCGCCTGCAGGAGCTAGCTGGGCGTTGGCCCCGATTTGAGCAACCCCTTTGCATACTCATGTAGCCGTCAGCCGCGATCTTAGCCGGGTCCCACCGACAATAGGGACCGACGGAGCTTCTGCGCCTAATTTCCTTGAGAAATGTTCATCAATGCCGAAGTTTGCATGAGCTCCCAGTCGATTTTAGCCAAATATCTGAAAGTGCCTGACATTCGAATACCATGAAGGCTGGTCCTTGCATGTGAAAGAACGTCGAGGTACAGTGTGCATGATAACTATTGACGACAACGAGATTTGTGACCACAGAGGGCGGAACAGGGGGAGCCCTGGCAGACCCTGTGGTTAGTAGACGTGTCTGTTGCCCGCACCCCCGCGCTCCCCGGTGAGTGGCAGAGGGAGTGCGTTATCGGCAAACAATGTCGAATCCAATCCCATCCATATCTTCCTGAGAAATACAGATCGTTCCATGTGCACACTTTAATTATAGTCATACTTTCGGACTGGATTTTGATTGATATTGACAAAACTTGCAAACCAAATTCACCTTCAGGTTCAAAACTGCCCCACATCTATGACTTATATAATCCGGTCTATCGTATTGAATAGTATTTTATCCATTCTGATATCCCGCGCCCCACCGGGGTCCGGCGCACTTCCCACGGGGGCCATCGATGGCCCCCTCTAACTCCGATTATATGGGCGTTGGCAAATCTGAAAGTGCAATAGAAAGCTCGCGTGAATTCAGTAAGAAATTACTTCGCTGTTTTAGTGTCAGGTCAATGGTTTGACCTCCAGAGGTCAATTAGGTCAAGATCGGCTATTTTCACTAAATATGAATGATTAAGCAAACTGGGCATAACTCTTATGTCATTAGAGCTATTGAGGCCTGGTAAGTACATTTGATAGCAAATTGCCTGTACTTTTTCCGCTATGTGGAACGTAAAGACCTCCACCAGTGGTTTGACCGCCAGAGGTCACCTCGTGACCTAATATGACCTGAGGTCACGAAGGTCAAAAGTGACCTTGCCGTATATCAAATGAAAGCCAGTGACAAGACAACAGTGGTGTTTGTTTCATCGTCTAGCTCAATTAGGTCAAAGTTATTGTCAAAATACTGTTTTGACCTCCGGTGACCTTGGATGACCTTGGAAAGTAAGGGCAAATATGACCCCTGGGATCCGTGAAGGGTGTCCAAAACGTTGTTCTGAGCGTCTGGTATTTGAATATTTTTTGGCTTTTATATCATGAATAGTTTTCCCATGCTTTCCAATGGGGAGGTCGCCTCGTGACCTGACCTCAGGCACGAAATCGAAAATCCCGGATATAGACCTTGTAGACCCTGGAGGGTTGGTGTGGAGTTTCAATCGATCATTTGAATGTGCTCTTACGAGCTCTAGTGAAGGAGGTGACCTTGGTTGACCTGTCTGTGACCTGACCTTGGGTGACCCGGGGTAAAATTTCGGGATGATGGGAAATGATGCAGTGAGAGGTGCCCTAACCGGGTGCTGCGCCTGTCGTTTTTCTGTATCCCGAAAACCTTGGAGGCGGATATATGATCAATGATATACTCTAGGCATGAGTTTATTGTGGTTCAGAGGGAGGGATACCCGCTGCCATTATCGAATACAAAAGAGGACTAAGGCCCCCCCAATGTCAGAGTGCCCTCAGCAAATTTATAGCCGGAGGCTGCTCCGAGGAAATTTCTGGAGAGGTTCAAGCTCCCCTCTAAATGAGTTCCTGGATCCGCCACTGCCCGCGTCCCCGGATGGTGGCGGTTGACTCTGCTTCCGACCGGAGACCTGGCTGATTGCCTTGTGGGTCTCCGCTTCCGCTTGGTAGAGATCGGCTCTCTGCTGTAGGAACATGGGCGGATCCAGGAGGGGAAGTTCCCCCGATCGACCCTCAGCGCCCGCTGAAATTACCACGGCCCCCTGAAAGGTCGCTGCCCCCCCCTCACGATGTGAGTATCGGTGCCCGCGATAGGATTTGACGCCCACCTGATATGTTTCGTAGAACAAAAGCAACGTCCTTTGGTTTGGATTGCACCCCTACCCCTTACCATGTGCCCCTCCCCCATCGGAAATCCTGGATCCGCCTATGTGTAGGAAGCCACCTGTTGGGCTCCGGTGCTTAGTCTGGGCTGCGGGTCTTATCTGTCTGGAGAGTGCCCTTAATAAAAATGAAATACAATTATTGCAGTTTAACGGCGCAGCATCTGCTAAGTACTTATCGCGCGGCCAACTCCACCATGTAAAGCAGTTTTGGGGATTAGAAAGCACTTATTTAGAGAAACCGGTGAGAGAGGAAACTGATATGCAACGCAAAAGACATTATCAGCTGAGCCACGCGGCTCCAAGTGTGTTTAAATGGCGGCACTGGCATCTTTGACATCTCTTCCATCTGACAACTTCATATCTCCTGGGACATAATTGTGTCTAGTTGTTTTTGTACAGTGCTGGTGTTGGTGTTTAGGTATTTGCATTAATCATAGCCATTAGTATATATTATATACCAGTATCTGTATAGTACATAGTACATGTTATTGATTTGTACCAGAAGGCCTTTAATGTGGTGACACCTTAAAATGGCCTTTTTATTTTAGGTTTGTGACGTGGTTGTAGGTGGATCCGCTTTATTATGGAATCACCCGATCGTGGGTGTTTACGGTTTCAGATGCATCGGGGGTGCGATTTATTCCCCGTCCTCAAAGATTTGCCTAACGACTTCTCCTGAAGCCCGTTCTATGTGCATGCGTTGTGACTCGGACTACGCTGGTGATGCCGATTGGTTGTTTTGGGTAAGCGATACCGAGCATATATTATTAGTACATGTGTGCTCAATTTTTAGAAGAAGGTAAGTTTCGTGAAATAATGGTTCTTTCACTGGTTCTTTCTAAATAGTTCATGTTTGCACGATCTCTTTTTGCGAGGGATCTTCCACCATCCGGTACTAGGTGTGTTACAAAACAATGATATAACTATCGTTCGCAGTTATTTTGTTATGTTTTGGCTTTACCAGCACTGATAAATTTTTAACGCCGGTTCTGGTGTTGTTTCCGAATGCAGTAAATGACTCCCAGTCCCTTTAGGCTCGTTAAAAACACCAAGCTAACTGAAGAATCTTGCTCAAGCCAACACTGAGTGCTGCTTACATACACGGAATGGACAGCTTCACGCATCATACTTTATTTGCCGTCGTTCATTTAGATGGCTCAGAATTAGACATTTTGACCTTCAAAACGAAGTTTTTGGCCAATATTGTTTCTTTTTGTTCCCAGGTAGGGGGCCATAACGGCCTGAAGCAATTAGGACAATACTAGCGGTCAAACCATCGACATGACTGCAGTTTTTTTAGTCCAAGAAGTCTCCAGTGAGCACACATTTGAAGATGGGACACTCTGAGGGGCTGGGGACCGACAACTGTCCCTAGATTTATTTGTAATGCACTGTATATACTAGTATCTCGGAATCACCACCTTAATGGTTCCATCTATTCGGCTAGCCAGCCCACAATATACCCGATACCTTAACCAATGCGTCGCGTAGTTTCCTGCATAGTTAGGCTGGTGGTGTCGATTAATCGCAATGATAAAATACGGTTTTTAATTTATGCGATCGTTTGAAATCTTTAGTCGGGCCAGTGCACTTAAACTCAAGTGCAGCATATTCAAAATACTGGATATCCATCAGCTCATAAAAACGAGATGTCATCACCTCATTTCTGAATGGGAGAAACTCAACTTGATAGACCGCGTGGGCAGTTTATCACGTGCCACTCACTGCACAATGAAATCTAAATTTTCATCCCTCTTTGTTGCACAAGCTGAACGCGTCGGAGCACCGCATCCGGTGCGTAACCTCTTCCACTTTTCTTCATTCCATTGATGGACTCTCTCACAGTTATCTCTAGCAGCGTTCCGCCTCGTTCTTTCTCCGCTTCCGTTCCGAAGATTCCATATTTGCCGGATGCTGGCCCCATGCAGAGCGTGGAGCGTGATTTATGGCAATGCCAGGTACCACTAGCGGATCCAGATCTTCATTTCGGGGCGAGCGAACGCTAGGAGGCTAAACCATACCCCACATTTGCCTCGAAAACCTCTCACTATGTGATTGCCTAAGGAAATTCCGAAATTTCGGGGGAGGGGGTTGAACCCTCCTAGCCCCGCCCCTTTTCCCGTTACTGCAAAGTCGTAATTACTTATGTATTCATTCGAGATAATCACCAAGAGATAGAATCGACTCACAGGCGAAATCACAATACTAAAAGGGCTATTTACAGACTAAGTACTAATACTCCTAAAAAGGCTAAGTACTAATACCTAGGTACAAACTTGACACTGAGCTGCTTTGTTAGTATCAATGAGCTGTCCATTTCCAGTGAAGACAGAAGCGTCAAAGCTATCGTAATGCAACTATAAACGTTGCACCTATTTTAGGCTTATGTGCGTTTAATTTTTTCCACTGTGGAATGTTTCGTAGTGTTATTCATGCTTTGTGGAGGGGGTGCTTGTATTATCTCAGCTTTTGAAAGGTCCCACTTTGACGAATTTGGTTCATAGATAGCATACACAAGGTGTAATCTCGAATGTTATTTGTCATTTTGACGTATATGTTGCTGGACTGGGCTAAGAGGGTTGCATCCTTCCATAGGTGCCAGACAGTGGCGGATCCAGGTCTTGATTTGGGGGAGGGGGGCACGAGGGGCTCGAGCCTCCGCCACCATTCCTTGGATCAGCCTCCGCCTGTGCATTAACTATAGGCACATTTGAAGCAATGTCAATAGTCACCACATAAAGAGACTGCATCCAAAGGATAACAAATCCACACGCCTGCCCTATTCTCTTGTTTCGTCCATCTATTGGAGACCCTTTACAGGTCCATAACATGTTACGAGACTGTGGAAAAGCACTAATGTTTTACTCTTTGAGCGATGTCGACGAATGCTGAAGTCATAGATCTGGTCGCTTTCAGGACATTTTTATGCTTTCCATTGCACGGCTCGGAGCTTGTCAATAGTTGCAGTGATGTGCTAGCGCTAAAGGAATACAAAATTGAAAGTTTGGTGCATCGTTAGTGAGGAAAGCATGCCTTCTGCAACTGCCTCATAAAATATTTCATTCCATTTCAATTACCGTCTATGGACGAGCAATCTGCATTGACATCTTGCATTATTTGCAACGTGTGATCAAAGTTACCCGTTACCAAGCGAGATCAGCTGCATTAACTTTGCATGAACGCACTTCACACATGAACTAACCCAGCCAACTAATCAAATCCCGTCAGCTACAAACAGCGGAGTGAAATTTCTGTGGCGGGGCGGGGGGCTGGCCGGCCGGCCGGTCTCGGTTCGCTGCGCCTGCTGCTCTCTGGCCAGCTGACGCTGCCGACGCCGCCGCCGCCGCGACATGCCCAAATAAGGAGATGACGGCGGAGCGTCCGCTAGCGTGGCCGGCCGACGCGCCGCCGCCGGCTATCGCTGCCGTGTCACCGCCGCGTCTCGTGACGGGTGTCACGCGGCGCGCGCAGGGGTGGGATTTAGTGCAAAGTAAGGGGGGGATGAGTGGTGTATATCGCTCAAGTGGCCGGATTAATGCGAGTGCCGATAGCGGGGTCCCACGACAGTTTTCAGGAGGGCACGCCCTGCGGACCGGTTCGGAATATATTTTTTTAGGCACACTGGATGGGGGAAACTGGTCTTGTTTCTGCGAAAAACATTGCACTATAGCAATGTTTTTTATGACCGACCAAAAATGGATACACCTGTCCAACGATGTTGAATAGCCCTGAAAATAGTCAGTAATGACGCGACCGCTCAGAAATTAGCATCGGTTTGCGATCAGTCTTTGATGAAATTCTCGACGTGATGATTTTGTGTAATATTTACACCCATAATGCGTACTTACATCTATATGAATAATATATGTCATTACGCAAATTTAGGTTTGCAGCTACACACCACACACCATAGGCGGATCCAGGGGGCAAGGAGGGCACGTGCCCCCCGATCGACCCTCGGCGCCCCCTGAAAGGTCGATGGCGCCCCCTGAAATGTCGCTTCCCACCCCCAGGATGCGAAAGTCGGCGCCCACCGATAGGATTTGGCGCCCACCTGATACTTTTGCCGGTCATAAGTGGCGCCCCCTGGTCCGGATGGCGCCCCCGGTCCGGATGGCGCCCTCCCGGGAAGGTGCCCCCCGATCGGCAATCCTGGATCGCCTATGCCACACACCTTAATTTCAATTTCCAATCCACTGGCAACTGCGCGCTAAAACAGAACAAGATGTTCACTCCTCTTACAAATTGGTTAGGACGCGAGTGGAGGTGCAGACTAAGCAACGCGAATTCCTATTGGCTGGCATATGGTCAGCAATTTCAGCAATACAAAAACTGTTCGCGCTAAAGTTCTGAGCATTTCGGTTTGCAAACTTGCAAAGCGCCTGTGCCGTGTGGTCCAAAGGTTATTGAAATATTTGATTGCTTGGCCTGAATCCCAGAATGATGTGTATTCTCTATTGTACACACTTTATCCGAAGTGTATAGCTTACCTTTTTCTGATTTTCCTCATTTACCCACGAGCACCTCGGTGTAAAATTGTTCGACTTGATAAAAATTTCAACAAAATTGTGTGGAAAAAGACTGTGGAAAATATTTCTAAACAAGGTCACAGAAGTTATTATTCACCAGTTGTCCACATATCTCGAATTTAAGTTATAAATCTATCGCTACATCATATATCTAACTTTTCCCATGACACATTATCACAGACCAGTATTTTCCACGTTTTGCACAGCTTTCGCCAGGGGTGTAGTGTCATTTCATGTCCACACTAATGCTCATATTCATTAACAGTTTTATACCAAACCAACACTACCTCTCCATTCCTACTGTCGCCACCGCACAATATCCACCCTGCGAGGTATGATTTACGTCCTCCCAGCAAGTACTACTTTTTACAGTCAGGCAATAGCGTTAGCACAGTTTTGAGTCACTAAGGGCACCAGACGTTATCGCATCAAATTTCCGGATCATATTTAATCCCCGAACATGTCGTGTCCGGGTGATGACATCATTTCAACAGCGGTGACTTGGTGCATAATTCCTTGGCCTCAATGTCTGCGATAGCCCGATGTTCGAGAATTGTTTGCGCTCGCTCATGTGTCGCCTTTTACCTAACCGTCTGTTTACTAGAGACGACGTGAAGTAGGCGCCCATGATAGTGTATCAACACTTCCGGCTTGACAAGTTCATATTGCCTCGTCACCCGGGCCCAGCGAGCGATACCTGAAGTCACGAGGAGACGGCACCGGCTGGGGCGACGGGTGGGGGGAGGGGGAGGAAGAGGGAGTGTCCTGCCGGCCGTTGTGCGCCCCCGGGCATACGGCGGCTAACCGCCGTCTCTACCGCCGGCTGCCGAGGGCAGCTTGACCTTGACTGGATCAAGGGCAAGGGTGCAACACCAGGCGAACGAGTGGCACGTGTGTGAACTCTGTGCACGCGCTTTATTCGTACGCGTGTGTAGAGATAGGTGCTAGCGCTGTTTAGTTGAAACTGAGATGTTCGCAGTGTAGATATTCGGAGCACGTGCATATTTATTTCGCTCTTTTTTGCAATGCTTTAACTTTCGTACCAACAAACACATATTTTACACTAGTTTTTGGTTCCTTACAAAGCGTCCATGGATCATGAAAGTGTCTTCAAATCATTGCACATTTTCCTAATAAAACCCAAAGTCTCGTTATGAAAATAGACATCATCCCCATGATAAGTATTTTCAAGATGATGTTATTCAATATCAAGCTCTCGGAGGGCTTGCTGCAGATAGGGCACCATGCTGGATATGTCAAGGGAAATTACTTAAGTCCCTAGATGATAAAAGTGAAGAGTAAAAGGCGACAGGTGTGAGAAGATCCCTAAAAAACTAAAACCAACCACAAAGAAAAATAAAAAATACTTGGAATCCCACAACAGACTCCTGCGGAACACCACGAAAGCAAAAAGAGGATTAAGTCCCCCGAATGAACCTAAACTGGGTGCAAAAGCCCATTTTGCATCCATTTTTGTGACCCCATTCCTGGACAAAATCATCAAAAAGAGCAAGAGCGTAATCCTCAAATACTCGCTCGCCTGCTTCAGGAAAACCTGCCGGTTCATATCCGGTCAGATAATCCACCGCTTCATTTCCGGTCGGATAATCTGCCTTGGACCATCTGCCGCACGGAGGTAGGCCGACCACCACCGGAAGGAGCGGCAGGTAGCGGTGTAGGCAACCCGCACGACACCAGAAACTCCAACGGTCGCACAAGGGACCAACACCTGCCGTCTTGGCCGGGGCCGCCGATGGTGCTACGGGAGAGGCCAGGGAGGGAATTGGGTGGGGCACTGGTGCACGAGTTTCAAAATCCGGTAGAGTACGAACGGTGTGTGTTTTAATGAAGATGGAATTTGAAAAAAATATAGTGGTAAAGTGGCCATACTCAAGCAGTGACAGTTAAAAAGAAAATGAAGATATCTACAAAACAATTTGGTCTCAGCTTTTCTCGCTTCGAGTGATGTGTTTCCACCTTCTGATTAAGTAATCAGTAAGCTCAATAAATAAGCTTAGCGGCACTGTTAAGCTTATTCAAAGTGTTCGCCTGTTGCTGGCCTCTCCAGCTTGGCCGCTGAGTGTGTATGGAAGTCAGTACAACCTTTGATAAACCGTACGCGAGAAAGGGTAAGGGCAGTCCGGTCAAACACTTATCCCTAGATCGAGAGCAGAGACCGGGGAGGAGTTTGACTGAACTAGAAGGGTGCATTTTTCTGCGGTGCCGCTATACAGATTAAATCGTTCGGTAAGAAGGGTGCTGCAAAAAGTGACGCAGCGGTGTAATACAACAGCGTGGCGTTCGCGACTGGGCGCCACCAAGACTTCCGTCCGCGGCAGATCGCTGAGTCACGCCTGGGGAGAGGGAGGGGAGGGCTTGTCCACACTCAGGACGCGGTGCCGAGGGGCTCCCGCGAAGCAGTGTGATTGGCCGTCCCCGTGACCCATGGCTCTATGCCTCATTCAAGTGGCCAGACTGTGGTCAACAGCTCCGTTGACAGAATCGACATGGTATCATTCTATACGGCCCCAGCGATAGCAACAAGGAAAATCAGAATGTATATATATATATATATATATCTCTTTTATAGGCTGTTATAGTTTTGCAACTTTGGAAAATTTTCCAAAGCTGCAAAACTATAACAGCCTATAAGAGATATATAAATACTGGAGGTACGTAGAGACCTGACTGGCATGAGAATGCCCCAGGAAAACAACTGCCGATAAATCAAGTATATATATATATATATATATATATATCTATGTATATATAATATATATATATATATATATATAATTTCAAGTGTTTAAGTCTTTTATATGGTTTGTGCTTGAACCTATCGTGTTCACAAGCTTGTGTGCACCTTTCTTGGGCCTGACTTATTATCGGTAAAGAACCAGAGGCGATTATGTCGGTGTCGAGAAGATGGAACTTAAAAATGTGCTTCAGAAATGGAATTTACACTTAAATCTGTTGCGGTGGAAGGTCCAGATTTAAGGGGGATCATGAACTTTTTCACTATTTATTTTCAGTCTTCACCATAGGGTTTATTTTGAAATTCATCATTTAAGCGGGAGGGACGGTGCTCCGGTGCTCCCCTAGTTCCGCCGCCTATGTTAATGATCAATACCTGCTTCCACCGGACCTAACTACATTTAGCTGGATTGAGTTTAATTTAAAATGAGATACCAAATAGGAAATTATTTTCCGACAACCTTGGTTTAGGTGCGAAGATAAACTCAACAACCTAAATGCCTGACATAACCAGTCTGAATGAAATTACGAGCACAAAAATCGACGGTAAAATGTCAGCAAAATGTTCAACAGTGACTCGATTTAGTGCCAGTGACGGCGGAACGTCCTAGTTTAAGGGAAGGGGGCACCATGGGCTTTTCAACCCATTTCTTTCCAATCAACTCCATAAGGTTAGTGTTAAAATTTCTTATTTAAGGGAGGGCACCGTACCCCGGTGCCCCCCCTCAGAATGTGTTTTGATGCAGATTACAGAGCATAAGAGTACAGAATTTGTCTCGTACACTTATAACAGCTTCTACAGAAGCAAATGCCAGACAAGTATGTACCTCTGCACCAAGCGAGGTATGGGTAGAAACGGCAGAGCAAAACCTGCCAATTATTTACGTAGTTGATTTGATTTGGAAAGGGAAGGGAGGCGGCAGTGGTATGAAGCAAGCCCGCAATGTGTACAACCCAATTCCTTGGTATGCTTCTTAACTTTATGGACGTTGCTCTGTGTAAGTCCGTAAAGTTCGGCAAGTAAGTACTGGATAACAATGTCATTATCACTTACAGTGTAACCACTTCTAACGGCTTTGACTATGCCTTTAAACTTCCCTGGCGTGATCAATCCTTTTTGAAGAAATTGATGAGGCTCTCTCGACGCAATACAGCCTGTCTCTTTCGGAGGGTTTCTAGCGCTTCTTTAATTAGCCGATTATGTTCCAGTTTTTTAATTGTTCTCGAGGTTCTCTGACCTGCCGGTGACCACAGATTTGGTACCGGTTCAGATCGGCACCTGCACGCGACAGACCGAGACTTAAAACGGTCAAACATCCACCCGCAGTGTTGACATTGTCTCCTGTAATAACAGTACATCCATATCAAGTGATATTCATATGATAGTAATACTTAACACCGGACAATATTATTTTTAGATGAAATCCATTTCTGCCTCGTGCTTTCCAGACCCTGGATCCGCCCATGGCTGGAAGACGGGAGCCAGACCAAGCGTGACGGCGAAAACGACATTCGTCTCGGTCGGTGAGTTCTGTAAAGTTTAAAACATGCGCGAAAGCAGAGCACCAAACAGAGTAATGACCAAGCCTGCCAGCGGCGACCGGACCCGAATCAGAACGGTGACATCTGAGCACAATTTCACCTCTGTCGTCGCTGGTGATCTAGAGACCACGGATGGGGATTTATATCTCTTTCGGGGTGCCCAGGGATCACCAATGGAACGTCAAGATAGTGCTGAGATGTCTTTTAAATTTCCGTATTTTCGTTTCCAGGAATTTCAATGATGCTATACAAATCAACAGACCTAGGGAAAGGCTGAGACACAGGTTATTTTATCCTATTTTTCGTTAATAATGCAGTTATTTACATCATTTCAAGTTTTGGCACCCCACATATAAAACCATGTTCCTGCCAGGGGGTGGACATGAAATGCTTCTCTGGAATTCTGGGGGTTTTGAAGGTTCCATTTCTGGGTCTGATAGTTTTTTTGCAGCAAAATTTAACATTTAATTCCAACGAGACTGTTTGCAGGGGTTTGGGGCACGGGCCAGTTGGAAAATATAAGTGGTGCTTAAGGGTATATTTCTTATTTTTGGTATGTAAAATTGATCAAGCTATCTTCTGGGTGCAGTTTTTAGTCCCTGACATGCTTTATAACAAGGAAAATCCACGATGAATTTCATGCTAATTCCTTCACAATTCTGTTTCGAACGTTTCGCTCAACCAATCAGAACGCTGTATTCTACCTTATGCTACCAGAACCAAAGGTATATTGAACAGAACCCTCCAAAATACTACCATATCCTCAACATGCTGCCAAATCAAGCAGTCAGCTGGCTGTCATCTCCAAACCGTATCTATAGGAACCGTGGTTCCTGCTAACTGGAATAATTTTTTATTTGGTTATAAATCTCTAAGAAACTTCGATGCGCATGTATGATCTGTAACCGACTTGTTACCAAATCACAAATACGTCCATACAATCCCAAAACATGGCCGTGGCGAAACTGACCCCGGGTCGTCACAGCCCAGGTCACAGCCTCCGGTCAGCCCAGGAGGAAAGACTAGTCCACACTCAATTGAATGCGTACCTGAATGAGCACAAACTGTACTCAAATGCCCAACACGGATACAGACACAACCATTCAACTGAAACAGCCCTCACTCTCATAACCGATGAGATCTACCAAGCCATGGATAATGGAAACATTTCACTTCTTCTACTTTGCGATCTCTCAAAATGCCTCGATGTGATCAACCATACTAAATTACTCGAGAAATTACATGCCTACGGAGTGGAAAATCATTGTTTTTCAGACTACTTGAGACAGCACCAGCAGCAGGTCAAAATTACAACTAAAGAGGGGGTCAAAATCTGGTCAAAATCTCTTCCAAACACGATGGGCGTATATCAGGGTGGATCTCTCTCTCTTGTTTGCTCTTTTCGGTCTTCACTAACGAACTGAGTCTTTATACCAAAAAGGACAAATTGTTCAGTTCGCTGACGACACCCAGATACTCATCTCAGGCAAGAAACAGGCCATTTTTCGAATGATTGCTGACCTAGAAGATGAAGTTTCTATATTACTCGATTGGTTTGCTCACAACTCACTGAAATTAAATGCCTCCAAAAGTCAACTCATTGTTTTCGGCACGCAGGCAATGCTAAAAAATCTGCCAAAAGTTAGCATTCGTGTTGGCAATGTTGTCGTGACCGAGAGTAGGGCAGTGAAAAACCTAGGACTCTACATGGACAGATCATTGACATACCAAACACACATTGACAACTTAGCTGCTAAGTGCACAGGCATGTTGATAGGACTGAGAAATGCTAGTCATGTTTTACCTCGATCTGTTCTGAAACCAGTCATCAACGCGTTAGTCATATCTTCGATTCGTTACTGCATTTCCATTTACGGCACGTGCTGCACAACGCAACTCCATCGTGTACAGAAGCTCATCAATTTTTGTGCCAGGATCATTACCGGCAAGAGAAGGTCAGACCACATATCACAAGATGTTCAGCGCTTAGGGTTTTTATCTGCATCTTCACTGACCTCATATCATCAACTATGTTTAGCTAAGAATGTGCTTCTTACATGTCAACCAACCGACTTGAGCACGATGTTTCAATTCGTTCACCATTCTCATCATACCAGATAGATAGGACAGCTTCAGATACCCCGAGTTAGAATTAATGTAGGAAGCGCAGACTTGCGTACGTTGTTGCTGCAAAGCACAATTCACTGCCCACCGAAATTCGCAATTTTGGGAGCGAAGAGCCTGTTCAAACGTGCTTTGCTAGAAGCTTTACGTGGTGACGGTTGAGGGGCTACGTGTGTGATGATGTGTATGTATGTTTTTACTTTTATTCACCTCTCTCTTACTTTTTATTTCCACAATGCATTGACGTGGGAGCATGAAAAACCTCGCTATCTTGAGGATGTTACCGAATAAACTGACTCTGACTCTGAGGCCACGCAGCTGTGCACTGCATGACTAAGGTGGGATCGGGTTACCTAGTGGCTTCATTGCCGGTTTTCAGATTGGACAGCATGGATTAACCTGGGTTCAATCCCCACAGCGGGAAACTGTCCTTCATGTCCGATCTGGCCCGTTGGAGAGGACATTTAACACGCGCATTGACGGGGGTCTGAGCCACTTTCGCTTTGACGGGGAGCGGGTACCCGCCCCCCTAAGATCTCGAGAACCACGATAGGTAGCGAAAAACGGTAAACGGCGTTGGGTAGCCTATCCACTTCTCCATCGAAAATATTTCCACCATTTTTTCCAGGTCACATTTGAGGTCACGAGAGTTGTCAAAACGTGCAGTCATAGGGATAACAAGTAAATTAAGGTTTTCGGCCATTACATCTAAACACAAGTAAAGATAGAGCAAAACGACTTAAACCCTATGAATCCTCGCAGAAAGCCGAATCGAATGATGTATAATTTGACCTGGCTAGGTCAAATACAGGATTTGACCTGACCTAAGGTCTGGTCAAGGTCAAATTATATAAAATGTATATCATTAGAACTGCGAAGACAGGGAAAATCCAATACAGCTAAAATAAACGTTCTATCACCATCCGTTACTGAGTTGTTCAGTAAAAACAATTTTCCCCATATATTTCCAATGGAGAGGTCATGCCCCGTACCTGACCTTGGGTCATCGATATCAAAAATATCGGGAACATATTTTAGAGAACTCGCTGGGCCCATTATGTGATATGAGTTTCAATTGGATAAGTTCACTCTGCTCCGACTTATGCTATCATAAACTTTTTTTTAGGTCAGGTCACTTGACCTGTACTGGTGACCTGACTTGAGATGAACTAACCTTAAGATTTTCACAGAAGTTGTAAAATGATGAGGGAAAAGGTATGCCAAGTACGGCGGCGCTACGCGCCGCCGTTTTTCTGCTGTTTCCGAAAAACCCGAGGGGGGGCGGTTACCTGCCCCCCTCGGGTCAATGCGCGTGTTAATCACCCACGTCAATACTCCCAGTAATTGGGTAGTGTGTCCGTTGGGAGTGACTCTAAGAAAATTAACGGCATGACTATGACTACGGCACTTCGTGGTTGCGACTACACCACACACGGCGTATCCTTCACTTGACAAACTGCAAGCTTCTGTGTTGTATCTGCATCTATAACCGGCACGGAGTTATTATTTTTCTGGGAAAGGTAAAGTGTACATCGTACAATCTGGAAGTGGGCTAAGGCACTTGAGAACTTACTTATTAACCTATCGGAGGCATATTTTACGGAGAAAACAGTACAAAGGTGTGAGAGCTTACACCTTAAGCTCTAAATCTCATTGTGGGGTCTCATCTCCAGAGATGGGGGACTGGAAAGTAACATTTTACAAGAGCACCATGGCGGTTTCAAGGGAAACTTGGACACGATGTGAAGGCACAGAGTGCTTGATCAGGGGACCTGCCCCTTTACCCCCTGGATCCGTCTATTGGGTCCACTTTTAACTACTCGGCAGTGGCGGAAACAAGAGGAGGGCTAAGGGGCTCAAGCCCCCCCCACCCCACTGGGCGCTATATAACCACTAAGGTTGGTGCGCCCTTAAGCCCCAATAATCAATCAATCAATCAACCCCTCACCCAAATTTTCAGAGTACCTATAGTAAATGCTTAGCCGGAGGCTGTTCGGAGGCAATAGCGGGGAGGCTCGAGCCCCCAAGCCCACCCCCCCTCAATGAAGCCCTGGATCCGTCACTCCTGATCGATAACAACAAATTGTCTACAACATACCCGATACGTGGTTAAAGAAATTTGACACCTCCGTAGGGTTTGATCTGATCTACAACGCACATAGAGTTTGTGAAGAAAGCTCACATTGCATATTTTTGTTGTCTCGAAACTCGCATTTTACAGAGCAGCAGCGCTGCATGAGCGTACTATTTTTAACGCACGCCTGTCCACGCCCCTTCCCCCACGCTAGTAACGGCCGGTGCCGGCTGTTCGGTGGCCACTGGTGCCGACACGGAGCCAGTGGGAGCAGATCCTCTCTTGGCACAGTTTCACAAATAGTAAATTTTAGAGTGAATTATAAGGCCTGTTCCATCTGTCAGCACAGTTTTGTCAGCAGGACCTCTAACCTCTTTTCCAGAAAAGAAACATCAGCGCCATAATCGCCTCTAGTCTGTGCTAAGCAAAGGGAACTTAAACCTTGATACGATTAAAAAATATTAGGCTGCCACTTCGTGCACTTACTATTTTTCATCAGCACAACAGCAGGCCGTCAGCCCGTAAAACCTCTAGGACTAGTTCCCGGGAAGAGGCTACTGTCCTGTGACGTAGGCGCAGCGCGGCCCACTGATTAGTGCTGACAAAACTGTGCTGACAGACGGAACAGGGCTATAGTGTAAATAGGGATTTATTGTTTGTCTCATCACCTGGCTATCTAAATTCAAATCATAAAGCTGCTGCACTTATAAAAGGGCTGTCTGCCCCTCGACCAAAACCCTTTAATGTTTAGGCCGACACTGATTCAAATTTTCAGGAAAATTCCCCAAGAAAATTGGTATATTCCATAAAGGTTTCAATTTAATCTACATTTTTTCGGAGAATCACTTAGATATATTTCGATTTAAGACAGATACTTGATCGAATAAAATCTCAAACGAGTCAAAATATCCCAGATATCGAGTCGTGCAGTAAACAAAAGAAAGAAACAACATTTCCTCGACAACCCACGAGACCAGTTTGAGACGGCTTCTGGCTGGGAACCAGGCGGCTTGCAGCGACATCTGACGGCCGACCTCAGGCGAGAGCTCTCCTTAAACGCCACGGCGCGCCAAAGTTGGCACATTTTCCAGCACGAGGCACAGTGTCAGCCGGTTCAGCACCGCACATTTGGTCAGGCACGCAGCCAGGAATTACAGCCAGGGGCAAGCTCTTATAAGGCAGCTTTATAACTACCACAGCTTTCCGTATAGTGCCAGGGTTTTTCGTGCGAGCAATGTCACGCAGTGAGACAAGGTTTTCATGGGGGCGCACGTGCCCTGCGGCCTTGTGGTACTTGCGGGCCTGGTTTTGACGGTCAGCCCGCGGGGAGCAGGCTTGATTCGCGGCCTTATATGTTTTGACTCGTTTCGTCACCAGCTCCGCCTGCCCGGTTCGTCGGGGTGGTGTGGTTTTCATAAATGGCGCGAGCGCGGGCGCGCGCTGGATTCCGGGCCGTATTTGGCGAGGGCTGTACCTGTGCTGAAGCGCTCCGCCGGCAGGTGGCGACCGCAGACATCAGACTGCGCCACAAATGCCGCACCAGGCCGCGCCAAAAACGCTGCAGATGGCGCCAGAACACCGCTTGAGATCACCTCAAAATGTTCCAATAAACTGCGCTAAATTGTCACAACAAACCGCGCCAAAAATTCCGGACTAAGCCACGCTGTAGGAATCTAGCTTGTTTGATTATAACAGAAAAGGCAGTAGTTCTTTCTGGGGAAAAAAACACAAAATAGAACAAAATGGAAACTTTCTAGCTCTTTTTAATAAGAAGCTTGCAATAGTATTGAAATGAATTGTATCATTTTAGCGTAAAAAAATACTAGAAATATGCATGGTTTTCCAGGGAAACTGTTTATGTTTGTACGAACGGAAAATCACATAAAGGATGCTAAGCTGTAGTGAAATTCGTGTTTTAGTCAGCTTCAAAGATTTATGACCGTTTTCACCAGGTTTTACCTACCCAAAATCTTCGGTTAACATTGATTAATTCTGGAACAGCGAAATTTTGGCGGGACTTTTCACCGGTACGAACAAGAAAGAGCTGCAACGTTGTCTTGTCTTTTGCCGCTAAAGCTCCAAATGAATGTGCGATACGAAGCCGCCCCAAAATACCACTCGAGGGCCGGAAAAAGGAGATAATCTGGAATAAAGGGTCATGTGTAAAGGCCAGAGAGGCTCTGCACGAGTACCGGAACACGACCTGTTGCTCTGCCTCCTCGTTTCTAAGTACAAGTATTAAAAGTTTATTCTATACCTACTTATTAGCTTATTCCCCACTTATTAGCTTATTCCCTACTTATTAGTTTATTTAAAAGTTTATTCTATCCCTACTCAGTGGGCTGAAATCCAATTAGATTCTTTCTCTGCTAAGCTTCATTCCACTTTTTTACTTTCTGTGCGACTCAAGAAGATAAAAGTTGAGTAAGCCACTCCCAAAACTATCATCCAAGCTTACAAGAGCCAACTGTTTCCATTCAAGCAGTTTCCGAAAGATAATCACACCTGCAGTGAAACTTTACTGATTTGCATACGGTGCATCCACTTTCCGTGCCCATGAGTGCCGAATCAGGGAGCGTGAGGTTATTATTCACAACTGTCGAGGCCCGTGAATAACGAGAGGTAAGACAAAAGGTAGCTGCCTCAACGTCGTTCCAGAGTAGGTTTCAGACAGAGCATAGTTGGCATTCGTGCGTCGCTGTGCGTTTCAAATTAGGGTGGGATAATAATCAAGTGTTGGTATTAATTTAAAGGCCTATACTTTCGGCGCATCGATGTAAAGTTTAATTTTCAAACTGCAGGAAAACGGTACATCAAGCAAACAATAAGTCTTCGTGACTTTCTCCAGCCGCCCTCCAAAAGGTCAGTGGAATTACCGAAAATTGTTTGCTCCAAACGACTTTAGATGGAAACACCCTGTAACCTCAACACACACTGACCATTGGAGTTTCTGGACCTTTTCAGACTACATTGAAATCAGTGACGGATCTAGGATTTCGGTAAGGGGGTGAAGCCCCAGCAGTGGTGACCTATAACACCCAGGGGGGTAATATTTTTGGGGATTAGTGCCGCACCAACTGCCAGGGTATACTGCGTCGCCAGCTCTCACACTGTAGGGAGGGGTTTATGGATCAGATCAACTTATTCAGATGCCCCGCCGGGACTTGAACCTGGGACCGGGGGCTTAGGAGATATTGATGCTATCTACTAAGCCATCCATCCCGCCACCACCCGGAGGGAGTGGGGGGACCTCATGACGCGAGTTCATAGGTGGGCAATTCCAGCACCAATCGACCAGGCAAATGGCAAATCTACACGGTACCTCTTCGATTTTCTTCAAAATAATTTTCATAGGGTTCTCATGGGCCCTAAAGACGAATCTGAATGTTTTTAGCTCGATTGGAGTAAAACTTTAGAAGTTATTGCTTCAGGCATTTTTTGAAAATCTGCTTACAGTGCATTTTTTAGGTGATCATAAAACCCACAGAGACTAATGAAATATGCTTAAAGTATATATTTTCCTGTCTGAAATGCGCCGAAGAGCTCGAATCTGAAGTCTGTTTGACCCTAGGTCACTTGTGAAAAAAGTTGTGATTTGACCTTGACCTAAAGTCACATTCAAAATTTGCTGGTACACCTTTTGTTCAAAATGGCATATTCCAAATCAAAGATTGAACTTCCATTAAAGAACTACCTTCCCATAAAAATAGGTTAGAACATCCGTTTTTTATATCTACTAGTGTTTTTAACACGCTGAGTGGAGGGTAGCCTGGCGTCAACACGTAATGAAGGGGTCCAGAAATGCCTCCCCTGAGATTTCACCAATTAAGAGGGTTACCAAAACGCGTGTTGCGGCCTTTGTGAGGGCTGTAGAATGTGTTTTTAAGCCAGATTTCATGGACCCCGACCAGTATCCTCAAGGTCAAATGAGGTCATAGAGGTCAAATGTAGGCTGTACCTGACACTTAGCGAAATGCCGTTACTGTGCAAAACAAAGTCGCGAATACACTTTGAGCGGGCAAATTTCATAAAGAGAAGATATAAATTGTTCTCTGGAATATTTATGTCGAGGTCGGTCAAGGTAATTGACCAATGACACCACAACGTGAGATATTTCCATAATGGATGCACATACGTTGAACTTTGCATAGAAGCAACCATTAAGCAATCAATGAGTTTGACCTTGACCCACGGTCTTTGGTCTGTGACCTGGAACTTAGCATTTAGTAACCTCAGCTGTAACATAAAAACATAATACACGTATTGCCAGGGAACGTCATGTTACCGAAAGCTGTGCGATCAACAATTGCGATAATGTTTATATGACCTTGGTCTGTAGCCTATGATCTAGTGAAATGATCTTAACATACAACTCTGACGATGCTACGTTTTCATCGCACAGCTAGGTCTGCAATGCATTTGAACTGGTGTGACCGCACATAGGCGTCGGAAAAGAAGGCCAGGGGGCCTGGCGCCCACTTCTTGGCCCAAAATTTCCTTATCTCAGTCAAAATGGGAGAAAACCTGAAATTTGCAGAGGTCAAGAATCTCACCAACTCGCCCACGCTCGTGGGTAGCCAAATGAGGTTCAAGGACCAGAACTTAGGTAGCCAATCACGGAGAATGGCCAGACATCAAGAATTGCACTTACCAGCCCCAACCAAGTATTTCCACGGTCTTACCGCCACGTGAAAAGAACGATCCATAACATGCAATGCTACCTTGACTGATTTTAGGTACCATTATAACTTTAGTGACAGACGATAGAAATTAGTGACAAATAATTTATCCATACTCACTCGCGTTATTTCGCAGCTAAGTTAGAGATGGGTAGGTAGCCATATCGGCAACGAAATTGACCCATATAAAGCCATGAGATAAAGGTACTCTAATTTGTGATGACATGAAAACGGTTATATTCATTCTCTTATATGAAATCGACCATTTATTTTGGAAAAGAAGAGAAAAATTTAAAGTCTGTATCAGGATTCATAATGAAATTACTCCGCATAAGATAGTAACTCCACTGCTTACGATGTACTTGAGGACTCGTTTTACGGAATTAGAGATGGTCTGGCAGCCAGACTGGCAACGAAAATTATGATTAGGGACCACAGGTAGCCACTTGGGTAACCACAAAGTTTTGCGTTTCTGGCGCCGGAGTAGCGAGAAGAAAACAGTCAGAAATACGTGTCGAAGCTGCTGTGTGGGTATCTTACTTACTAAGAGGCTGTAGTTGAGCTAAATCAAAATAGGAGGTTTTGCTGTCAGTGGTAAATCCACAACCAAATCCTATATATCATGCCGCAGCCAGAGAAACGTAGGACAAAGTGAAGTCTGCCAGATCTCAAAAGCCCAGGGGAGTAGTGTCATTTGAGGGTGTCAATTAGAACACACATCTTAATCAAGTGCATGCGAGATATCTAAACTGTAGACCTGTGGAGATCAAGATGACAGTTGCAAGTTCTGGCTTTGCACCTAGAAAATTATATGCTTTTGGTGCCCATGAAGTCAGGTAAACTGCAGGTAGATTTCTTTGGTGCCTACCTAGGTAAATTTTATCAAATCAAGCTTAACAAAATTGTGATGATTCCACCAAAGTTTCCATTGAGCAGGTGAATGTGGTAATGCTCATTGATCTGCTTCAATCTTTCTAGGATTTGCTGGATGATGGTTGTAGTATTAGGAGGTACTTGTCCTCTGGCTCAGTACCTATATTTGGTTGCAGGCATTGGATATATGGAAATTATATGTATTCTTTTAACAAAATGTGAATTAAATGTATCCTTCAAGTAGCTTAAGTCTCAGCGTGGTGACTGCTACAGTCAAATGGTGGTTGTCTGCTATCTTAGCAATGATGTTCTAAGCAATTATTGATCATAGCAAGCAGTTGCAGTAAGGGTAATAGACTCTGACAACACATATTATTTTTTCATGCCTTTTTGTATTAGGTATTTGATAACATTTTTGACTGATTAATTTGCCCAGCTAATGGACACATGCTTGTATTACAGCACATACAACTTGTAATCACTGCACATATACTTAACCTTTCGCTGTTTGGTATTAAGAATATACTATATGTAGTTCATTAGTCTCTAAATCTCAGTAAATTTAATTCCTTTCATACTTAAACTTTTTTAAGGCAAATTTTTACTCACTAAGACATATCTTCTGGGAGCAATTTAAAGCCTCAGTTCACGCAAAAGTTTATTTCACTTCAGGTAGCCACGTTGGTCGCATCAAGGATATGTGGGTAGCCAACCTGAGATGTTCTTGACCTCTGGAAATTTGCATCAACAGTAACTGTGGAAGGCAACGAGGAGCCCAAATTTGAACAGTTTTTGGTCATATCGTGGAAAGGTTTTTTTCAGCATCAGGTTGAAGTTTGACTGGCCCCCACTTTTTCCGGTGGTGATGCTTATGTGACCGCAGATTATGGCTATTTAGGAATATACATCTGATTTTGTAAGCCTATAGGTCGGTCAGTGCGTAAACCTAGAGGACAGATTTTCAAAGTTTTTTTCCAAAATTAACTCGCTCATCGTTGTTGTTTTTCTGCCATGAAGGGTTTTCGGCCACCTCGGGTAATTATGCTTAAGCCCTGTCCGACTGCGTGTTAATGCTCATCACAGTGCTTTAAAGGATGATAATAACTCGTCGCTGGGGCTTCGACAGACCATATTGGAAATGTAGTGGGACAAAATGGTGATACGATAGGAACAGTGCTAGAAGTCTGGTGAAAGCCAAATAAGGCAATCATGGTTTCCCGTGTTCATATATAGAACTCGCCTATCGCGTCAATTCAAATAAGTTTTTTTCTGCATCGGACCGAAGCAAGCATTTTCCACTTGCGAGTTAGAACTAGAGCAATACTCTCTCCTTGACGATATCTTTGCGCGATTTTACTCTCCTTGAAGTTAAAGGAAGCAAGCATTTGTCAACACGTGGAAAAATATGTATGTATGTACACCGGACACCGGTTTGCAACAATGCACTGAAATACAGGAGCTGGCGCCTCCATGAGCTGTCTTTGTGCTGAGCTGACCTTACGCTGTCACAGTAGGCAGCTCTGTTCCGTCCAGTGGCGGATCCAGGGGGAAGCAAAAACGGCATGTCCCCCCAAAATGGAAAGCTAGGGGCAAAACTATATTTTTGCCCCCTCCCCCTCCCCAAGCGGTCGACCTCCTTTATGCCCCGACTCATTTTTAATTTATAAGCAAGATTTCGGTGCTTCAACTCTCCACTTCAAACAGAACCAGTTAAGTTCAGTGTAAATATTGGGTCTTGGACAGAAAAAAGTATCTTGAGCCCATACTTTTTCGCCCCGTGACGTTTTTTTGCCTTTTGGCTCAACTATCCAAAATCCTACTGTCAAATCATATTATTGTAGCACAATTTTTCACTGCGTGACGTTTTTCTCTTTTTTTACTTTTTGACTTTGGTTTGCTCCTCCCAAACCGACCAGCTAGATCTGCCACTGGTTCCGTCGATGTCTTCAGAGAGCTCTCGCACCTGCATGGTGTTCAGGTTTACGGGTGTGAAACGATGAAACCGTTGGGTGCCCTTGATCTTCAACGCCGAGCTGTACTGCTGTATCAGTCGTTTTGACATTTCAAAGACCTCCTCTCTACTGACAAAAGCGAAATGGATTGTGGTGTCGAAGTATTGCGTCAGAAAAGAGAACATCAATAGAAGATCCAAGATCTGATCCTTTTCTTCTCTCCTTAAGCTAACCTTGGCTGTTCTTCTAACTTTACCGCCAACTCCGTCACAGGCGTTCTTCCCGTGGCTGGTAGCAAAAAAGTGTTATTCACATGGTATTTGAAAGTCTATCTGGATGACGAGAAGCATTGATAAAGTGAAAATTGTTTTTGTATTGGCCACCGCACCCGTCTGATACGTAATGTGTTTTCTTCAAACTTGGCATGTGGGTGCGTAGCCAAGGTAAGAGTTTGTGCTGCAAGATATGAGCCATGATGTGAGAGTGCTTTAAGTCGTCACTTAAAAAAACAACTTCTACTGCACTGGACTCCATCCTCAATCCAGTATGGAACAAAAAGGTGTACAGTCACCTGATTTGCAGACCAGAGATACGACTGAGCAGCATTTTGCGCAGCACATGTATTATTTTCTGATAAGTCATCGATGACTACGGCTTCCTCCTTTGGTGCCTTTTCCTTCCAGTTTGCTATATAATGCCCTTGAGCCATATAGATGTAGTGGTGAAGGGTTAGGTTACATACCTTCTCACTCAGGGTATCAACAAATCGCTCTATATTATCCCCGCAATCCAAACGCGTCGATTCTCTCTCTCATTTTGACCATTCTTTTAACGTAATATCTTCAGAAGCCATTTGAACGGAGTCAAAAGAGTATAAATACTCCCTAACCTCCTCCTATCTAGGGCTCCTTTGACGTGAGGGTGTCCACTGTCACCGTACTGTTATATTTTTCAATATGACTGTTCCAATATATCACTGTTATATGTTTCAAACGTTTCGCGGCTTTTTCCGTATAATCACGGCACTTCACTAAATGTGTCCGGTATGACGTACATACATTTAACATTTATGACCTGATTTGACCTTAAAGATATAGATATAAGTCCATACAATTGAGCTCAAATAATACAGCTTACAGGCCTCACAAATCCCGGAACATGCGTTTTCCTAACCCTCTTAATTGGCGAGATCTCAGGGGAGGCATTTCGGGACCCCCTTCATGACGTGTTGACACCAGACCATCCTCCACTGTGCGTGTTAAAACACTAGTAGATATAAAAAACGGATGTTCTAACCTATTTTATTGGACGGAAAATTTCAATCTTCAATTTGAGATATTTCATTTTGAAAAAAAGGTGTACCAGCAAATTTGTGACATGACCTTAGGTCAAGGTCAAATCATAATTTTTTTCACAAGTAACCTAGGGCCAAACAGACTTCAGATTCGAGTTTTTCAGTTCATTTCAGACAGGAAAATGTATATTTTTACATAGTTCATCAGTCTCTGTGGGTTGTATGGTCATCTAAAAAATGCACTGTAAGCAGATTTTCAAAAAATTTCTGAGGCAATAACGTCTAAAGTTTTATTCTGATTGCGCTGAAACTCTCAGATTCAGCTTCGGGGTCCATGAGGACCCTATATGCCAATTATAAAGAAAAT
Organism: Lepas anatifera; assembly: GCA_034440635.1. Classification (NCBI taxonomy): domain Eukaryota; kingdom Metazoa; phylum Arthropoda; class Thecostraca; family Lepadidae; genus Lepas; species Lepas anatifera. The sequence goes on from JAOTON010000209.1 coordinate 349,777, forward strand.
CTGAGAGGTACCGTGTAGTCCTTGGTCGATTGGTGCTGGAATTGCCCAGGTGGTAGGTGTTTAAAAATCTTACCGGGATGCAATGGAACAAATTTGGTCAAATTTGGACGCCGCTGTCGCGAGAGAGGAGGGGGAGAGAGAGGGGGAGAGAGAGGGGAGAGAGGGGGAGAAAGAGTGAATGAGAGGGAGAGGGAGAGAGAGAATGAGAGAGAGAGGCGACAAAACAGAGAGAGAGAGAGAGGGCGAACAAAACTCTACGACTGTCAGTGATGGACGGTAAACCAAGAAAACACCAGAAAACAGGGCGCCTCTACAAGTGCCACCTTTCAAAATCAATATTAACACGCGCCCCGCTGTGGGGGCGAAATTCACCCTCCTCCTGGTTTTCCCAAGATAACTCAAAAACAAAGAGACGCAGAACAACGAAACTTACCGTACCTTATTCCTGATCAATTTTACACGTGTAACCAAATTTTTTAGTTAAGGTCATGTCAGGTCAAGGAGTTATTCAGGGTCAAGTGACCCGACCTCAAAACCTAAAATCACGCGGAGTTTGAACCGGCGCCCAGGAAACATCAGTGAACTGATCAGTTTGAAACTTCCACAATATAATAAGGTTATTTGGGCTTACAAATCTGCTATCTCAGAATTTTTATATTTTTTACCTAAGGTGGGGCCAATTTTTTGGTCACCCCATTATAAGTCTATGGTGAAAACTAGAACGGGCTTGTTTTCAGTAAATACTGGATAGATAAAGCTGAAAATCCTCTAACCGTCTATTCTTCCCACGATCTTGACCATAAAGTTGAGTTTTTGAGCATCTGACTTCTCAAAGGTCATGTCACGTCACGGGAGCATAGAGTGATTGTTTTGCCGATAACTTCTCACTGAATTGAGATAAAGCTCCCATTTTGCTTTCATTGTGCTTATATTGTCACGGGGAGTCGATTGATATGCAACATGACCATACCAGGTCACTCTGTGATCCTGACCTAGCTCGAGGTCAGGTCAGTTTTACTATTTGACCTAGCAAGGTCATATTATACATCATTCGATTTGCCGCGATGAGAGGAATCCAGTGATGCATAAAGATTTGCTCTAGCTCCCCTGAGGGCAGATCTAGGGAGAGAAACGTACACTACTCTGTTGTAAGCCTATGGGACCTTCTTTGACCTATTCTGACCTCAATATTGACCTGGCATAAAAATACTTAGTATAAAATCTTTTCGTCTTATCAAGAGCTTTCGAACACCGCCCATAATTTTCCTTTAGCTTTCGTGGGGAATGAGATACGGAGGTGGGGCGAAAAACACCCTCCCCCAGCGGGGCGCGTCATGCCAGGGACCCCAACGGGGAGCGTGTTAAGGCACCTGTATCACGCAGTTCGTGCATTTTAACCCTCGCCCTACCGGGGCCATCCATCCCCCCCTAAGGTTTTTTTGAGATAGCAGAACAACGACGAAACGCAGCACCGCGGTTGAGGGCTCTATCTCTCACCTCATCATTTTCCCACCATCCCTGAAAATTGTTACCCAGGGTCACCCAAGGTCAGGTCACCAGGCGAGGTCAACCAAAGTCACCTCACTTTAAATTTGGAGCCCTATAAGAGCTACATTTCTTAGTCGATCGATTTGAAACTTGCTACACTCCATGACCCCTCCAGGGTCTACAACGTACCTATATGTCCGTGATTTTTCTATTTCGTGACCTGAGGTCAGGTCACGAGGCGACCTCTCCCATTGAAAAAGTATAGGGGAAAGCTGTCTTATAATCTAAAAGTCACAAAAATAATTGCAAATACTCAGACTGCTCAGAACAGCGTTTTTGGACCCCCTTTCACGGATCCCAGGGGTCATATTTTGCTCTTTGACTTTTCCAATGTCATCCAAGGTCACCAGGGGTCAAAAACAGTATTCTGACAATACCTTTTGACCTAATTAAGCTAGAGCGCCGAAAAAATACAATCGTGTATGTTTCGTCACTGGCTTTCATTTGATATACGACAGGCCACTTTCTGACCTTTCATGACCTCAGGTCATATTAGGTCACGAGGTGGACCTCTGGAGGTCAAACCACTGGCGGGAGATCTTTACGTTCCACATGACGTAAAAAGGACTAGCAATTTCCTATCAAATGTACATTACCAGATCTCAATAGCTCTAATGGCATAAGAGTTTTGCCCAGTTTTCTTAAGCATTGCATATTTGAGTAAAAATAGCCTATCGTGACCTTTCTTGACCTCTGGAGGTCAAACCATTGACCTGAGCGCTTAAACATTCGAAGTAATTTGTTACTGAATTCACGCGAGCTTTTTAATGGACTTTGCATATTTGCGCTAACCCACATATTTTCGGAGTTAAAGGGGGGACATCGATGGCCCCCGGTGGGGCAAAGGTGGCGCCGGATCCCGGTGGGGCGCGGGTTAAGGGCGCTTAGTGAGCCTTCTGGGTCCGGTAGGGGCGCCCGTCGTCCAAACGGGCGGCTCCACGGACATTAGGGGGCGCCCGCTCCCTCAGACCGGTCCCCGCCCTCTGCCTTTGACCAGTCACTGGCTCAAAATGAATGAGCTCGAAAGTCTGCCAATGCCTGCCACCAGTGGCGGATTTAAGGAGGGCTAGGGGCTCAAGCCACCCATAAATATCAGAGTGTCTATAGTTAATGCATAGCCGGAGGGTGTTGCGAGGCAATGGCGGCGGGGGACTCGAGCCTCCTGCCCCCTCGAAACGTTATCCTGGATCCGCCTCTGTTTGTCATGCGTGTCGGCGACGGATGGGTGATTCAGTGAGCGCGGAAGACATCAGTGAGCGCGGAAGACTGACATTTATTGGACGCTGGTCTCTGAGCTAGTTCACGACGTTGTCTGCAAGTATTGACTTTTTTAGGCATGTCACAATCCTGGGTACTATATTTTGTTCTGCGAATATTAATTTGGCATTTGAAGAATACCAAATTACTTCATTTTAGAAGTATTTGAGATGCAATAGATAATCGCAACTAATAAATGTAATCATCTTGGAGTGCTTGTTTGAGTACCTAGCTGCAATTGATTGTTTTCCAGGACGCGCACTGTTTTCCTCAAAAGCTCACATGTACCTACTGGTTCAATGCGAAATAAAAAGTGGCGTATGCAGGAATTCATCTATGGGCACAGCATGGCGACCCAGGCTGGCCTCAAAGAATCCGCATGGGAAAGGTTCGACCCAAGTGTATGGTTTGATGCCCCCTCCTTACACCACTGTCTACAGGGTCGCAAACAATCGCATTTTCACCCGTTTTTGCGCGAACTTGTGGCGACAGTCAAATACCGCCGGTGCCCCAGTAAACCCGCTCCCACAGGATTTCGATACGGCCTGGCCAGCGCGGTGTATAATTTTCCGGCAGACCAGGCGCCGGCAGCCGGCAACTGGCATAGGCATTATGGCGCTAGTGGAGACGCCATCTGCCGGCGCTGACGGCCCTTTTTGTTCCATCAGACACACGAGCCGAAGAACGACACCGCCCGGTCAATACGCGGCAGCAGGCAGCAGGCTCCTGCGGTGGTGTCAAATACTCGGCCGGTTCGGAACCGGACAGAGGCGCCGGGCGCGGGCGGAGGACGCACGTGCTTTTCTGAATGGAGGCACACGCAGGGGCGAGCCAAGGGGGCGGGCGGCAGGGACAGCCCCCCCCCCCCCTGAGGACACGATTCTGTAAAAAGCAGGGTTTACCTATCAGGGCCTTTTTGACGCTGTCTCAGGGGCCCTTTTTCGGGGCGCCGCCCCCTCCCCCTGAGCGAAATCCTGGCTACGCCCCTGGCCACACGTGAACTCACTGAATGAGATGTGTGTTTGTATGATACAGGGGCGGATTCAGCAGGAATCAAAAGGCATAGAAATGCCTCTGAATCATCAGGTATTCGTCCATTTAGTTCTAAACTTTATGTTTTCTCACGATTTTGGGCCCCGCCATCTTTCGCACCTTAAACAACTGGTTTAGATCCAACGCTAATGATCATTTTAAACGGCATCACAAATTTTGATATCAGTTGATATCAATTCTAATTTGAATCCGATAAAGCATTCTCCCCTCTGATCTCTGGAAACAGTCGCATCGAAAGTATTTGGAGCATTCTCGGACAATAATGCAGCTTAAATACAACAAAGGCTGCATTTAAGTTCACAAAGTGTATACTGGCCTGTCTCCTCGAATCCTGGATGTAGAATACGCTTAGATCATATATTCGGGCACAGCCCTTCATCAGAATCAGGTAGGTCAAATCGCAAATTCTCAGTCACAGTGAAGCCAGACCTCGAATTGAGCTCCACGCCTCATTCGGCTTCATATGAAGCTCAATTCGAGGTCTGGCTACACCATGACTGAGAATTTGTGATTTGAACAACCTGATTTTGATGAAGGGCTGTGCCCGAATATAGAATTTGACCTTCCTGATTCTGATGAAGGGCTGTGCCCGAATATATAATCTAAGTGCATTTTACATCCAGGATTCGAGGAGACAGACCGGTATACACCTTGCCAACCTGTAATCATGCTCCTCGCCTCAGCACTCCGAAACCCATCAAAGATTACTCTTCCTCAACCTGGCTGGTTTCCACCGGACTGGAATTGTGGCACCACGGTTTCGATATTGCACCCCTGGTTTCCACCGGACTGGAATTGTGGCACCACCAGCGGGCACACCTGACGGGGCGGGTCCGATCCGCGGGCAGACACCGACTGTAGGAACAACACGACGGCGACGACGCTGGTAACGGATCCTCGCTAACGCGCCGCGCCGACCGCACGGACGACAGCTGAGGCGGCGTCATCCGGGCAGGACAGATGTACCGACAGCGTCATCCGGGTAGGACAGATGTACCGACAGCACACCAGCAGAGGGACAGATGTACCGACAGTGTCATCCGGGCAGTACAGATGTACCGACAGCGTCATCCGGGCAGGACAGATGTACCGACAGCGTCATCCGGGCAGGACAGATGTACCGACAGCGTCATCCGGGCAGTACAGATGTACCGACAGCGTCATCCGGGCAGGACAGATGTACCGACAGTTATAGATGTACCGACAGCGTCATCCGGGCAGGACAGATGTACCGACAGCGTCATCCGGGCAGGACAGATGTACCGACAGCGTCATCCGGGCAGGACAGATGCACCGACAGCACACCAGCAGAGAGGCAGATGTACCGACAGCACACCAGGAGAGGGACAGATGTACCGACAGCACTGAGAAGAGGTACAAATGTACCGACAGCACTCCAGGAGAGGGACAGATGTACCGACAGCGTCATCCGGGCAGATGGACAGATGTACCGACAGTACTTCAGGAAAGGGACAGATGTACCGACAGCACTCCAGGAGAGGGACATATGTATCGACAGCACTCGAGGAGTATAGATGCACCGAGAGCACTCAGAGAGATGTCTGACAAACATGTTTGTACAGGGGGCGTGAGTGGAGCGGCAGTCATGGCCCTTCCCGGTCAACCGGTCAAATGGTACCCTCCACTAGCCAGGTTTGGCAGATTCTCTATTATAAAAAAGATTATGCTCTCATTATGTTTCCCGTGATGGCCCCTTACCCAAACGTCTGATTCTGCCCCTGCATAGGTGCAGACACTCAGACAAGGAGTTCGACGGATACACCTACACACAGACATCCAGACAAACGCAGAGAATGGCAGACACCCATACACACATACATTCAGGCAGATGCTGAACCAGTCAGCTAAACATAAACACACACTCTGACTGAGCCCTTATGGAAGGTAACAAGAGAGGGAAGTTGGAATTAAGACACCGAACTGGAGACGCAAAAAATGAATTCGATAAGAACGATCACGCAATGTGCACGATCCTGGAGAATCTACATTTTCGTGTTTGTCTTCTTCAGTTTTGAATATCTTAAGCGTGTTTACGATTGTATGTGTGAGTGTTTCTAAACTGGAAATATTCATCCGCATTTTTCATTTGTCCTACCTGGGGCAGCCAGCGCATGCACCTATAACAGCACCGACCTATCCAGGTGGGAGTCCGTGTAGGTACGCACCTAACTTTCTAAAGGCTTTTAATTTTCTCCTATAAGTCCAACAGCTAAAATTTTTATGTGGTTATTTAGCCTGAAGAATTGTCTATGTATGGTCCATGTTTCAACTCCATGTCTCTGAAGTAACTCGCCACGAGCCCATGAAAATAAAAAGTACCTGCGCACTCTTGCCGGAGTGGGTCGACAGGTACGCAAGAGAGGAGGATGGGTACGCACTGATGCCCCGCTGTGCTTTGGTGCATAGGCCATGCCGCAAGTATTTTTCCCCAAACTAGGTGTTGTATGATAATATATCGTTCTGAATATACAGGAACTATGTTGCAACGTTTGGTTTTCTAAATATGAGTTACGGACTCTGTCCGAGTGAAAATTAAATTTTTCTATCTCTTAGCATGGCACTCTTGCCCAATGGTCTACTGCGTACTCTTACCGGACATGCTCCCCTGTGAAGAAAGTCTTCTAAACATGCTGACAGGCGTTGTGCGTGAGCTCCGGTCCTGGAGCACACTCTTAGCTCGGTTTCTGACTGATGACAGACCGTAATATTTGTTTTGATAATGAAGCATGGTCTACAGTTTCCCAGTTAAGAAATATTACTTCAGGGTGCCCGAAACTTATTTTGCTCGGTACTCCCGCGGAAGAACAGGAGCACGTTGAATTTTGGTGTGCAGCCTAGGCACTGACCTTGTTTTTATACCAGGGTATCCACCATCTCAGTGGTTGCTAAGTAACCAAACAGCTGCTGCGTACTCTTGTCTCCTGCGTACTCTTACCGCCCTTACCCTATCCTTCCGTCTATCGTGCTCACTCCTTACCGTCTTCTCCCATGGTTTTCAGTCACCTCATACTTATTAGTACAAAGCTTGAAAATCCTCCTTACGAGTGTGAAAGGCCTTGTCAGAGCTGCAAAAAAATCTGAAATCTGTCGGGCACTTTTGACAAGATGGTCCAAAGATGTGGCAATATGGTACCTAGGAAAATGGGCAAAAGTGTGCAAAAAATCTGCTGTATCCGAGAAAAGTCTGCCCATGACCCGATTTCTCCCCCAAATTGGCACAGGATTAGAGCTACTCCAAATATATCATTGAATCTCCTGACACATTTTGGAGAATGGATTTGCATTGCAACGACACAACTTACCTGCCTGTCTGATCCATGATTCAAAGCGACCTCCTTCGCCAAAGTCAGCATTCTTGAACTTGCAGGGAAACCCAGAATGTTTGAGTTTCTGGTGCTGGTTATTAAAACGTCTCCCCCAAAATATCAAAATCCCTCAAATCCACATTTTAACTTGACACGAGACGGTGGGATGGGCTTCAGCTTTGGTTTGATAACGCCCATCGTTCAGTGTTCGTGCAAAAGGCGATTAAGTTTGAGCTTGAACTTCTCAACCCTAACATGAGAATCGTCCGTTTCAAATTTATTCTAGTATTTGCAACTATGACGACATTCTTATCAATTTACTTCACGGCCACCAAGCCCGGCGTGTCCAAGCGCAGCGTACAACCGGCGTGTCTACGATGGGGGACACCGGTTTCCAACCACAGTGGCTCCAATGCCGACTTCCAAGTGAAAGAAACTGGCATAAAACGAAGGAACAACATATCCTCCTTTCCTTCACGACAGCTTATCGGGCCAGGGTGTCACGTGGAGGGGAATGAGAAAGTGCCCAGGTTCGGCCCGGTATGGAAGAGGATTTCCTTTCCTGTAAAGGATTCTTCTCCTTCGCTTGTCCAGCATAGGAAGAGGTACCAATTTCTGAGACAAAAGTGCCCAAAAGAGGTGACAATTCTGGAATCTGCAGTACTTTCTGTTGTAATTTCAGCAATATTCTGTTTTCGTCCGCTTTAAAATCTGTCGCAGAAAACCCCCCATCGAGCTCAAATCTGTCCCACACTTTGAGAGCCGAGTGCCCGGCTTTTTGGAGCTCTGGGCCTTGTAGGTACTGTATGATAAGCGATGAGTGCGACCTGTGTGACACAGGGGCTTAAAATCTACTTTAGAGAGTGATCTTGGCAGAGGCGACTTGTCTTATGACGTTTTCATTGCTTTCTGCCTGACTGGCAGCCACAAACTTCCGTTTCGCTACTTAGCCGCTCATCTTAGGCCAGCTGTATCCCTTGTACCACGCCATATGACCCTGGCAGTTGGTGCGTCGATAAGCCCCAAAAATTATGCCCCTTGTACCAAATTTTCTTTGCTTCTTCGGGGTCGGATTTTCGTTTCGGGACAGCACCCCTCGGATTGCAAAAAAGGTAAACATGGTGCTGTGATGCAAATAATGGTTTCAATCGTTACTGTTTTTTACTAGATCATTAATTTCTCTCAGAGATAATTACCAACCGGCTTAAGGAATCAAAATGCATACTTTGAAAAATATCGAAAGAAAATAATGTGTTCTTAAAACTCGATCGAAATCTTTTTACGTCGGCCATGTTTGCATTTGTAAAATTTACTTATTGTTCAACACAACGTTGCTTTTTACACACATTTATTTTTATAAGATATCATACATGCAAAAATTCGTTTTACCCCACCCAGACCCAAGTCCAAGTAAGCAAAAGTAGACACAAGTAAGTTCAGACACAAGTAAGCCCGTCTTGGCGACCTCTTCCCTGTCATGATAATCAGATTTTGGATTCCTTTATGCTTGTCTCTAATCGGATGATTGATATTCTATCTTAAGGCAATCTACTTTAACATGCTCAAGTTTGAGTCAAGCGTGGTTCGAGCAATACAGCGCATCGAATTTTACGCATCATGTAAGAAAGCACATTCATTCAATGACAGCGTGAACTATCTGTACGTACACGAGGCTAAATCATTTCTGACGTAAAACAGCTGAAATGGGCATAATGGGCGAATACACGTCCAAATACCTACGTGACCTTTTGCAAATTGCGTGAAATAATATAATCAAACTAGTATTTGTGGTAGCATACCTACTAAGCAGTCTTTTGACGAGCCATGTAATACCCTTGGAAACTGGATAATTCTATTGCAGGGGAGAGAGAGAGAGAGAGAGAGAGAGATCTTAATTGACAGATCCGTTAGCGAATTGCCTTACCGTTTCCCAGCTCTCGCCAATAGTTCAAACCGGTCTTTTCATTGGTGACAGCTTGCTTGTAGTTCGTCTGTTTCCGCACTAATGCCTTTCTCAGCTACCATCCATCAGAGACGCACTCAGTACGGGTTTGCTCCGTTTTCTAGACTGCTCGACGTATTTTTGTTCACGTACAAGCTGGTATCTATTTTTGGTCCACAGCTCCTCTCTATTGTAGATCCTCTCAATTGTAATCCTCCCTTCGTATTTTCCCCACTGCTGTGGACCTGTCAATTCTCTTATGGTTGTGAATACAATAAATGCTGTCCTCTTACCGAAAAATGGCATTTCTGTACTTTTCTGAACGCCATTCTGAACTCTTAACTACTTTTTTGTGTGAAGTAATAACCAAAGGGACACGTTAAAGAATGTAGAAATGCCCTTTCGACTGATGAAGTGGGTCCCTTGAGTCCTGCTAGTACCCTTTTTATATTTTTGCAGTAAAAGAACTGGGAAAAGTGCCCTATTTTTCTTGAAATTTATTTGCTTTTCCTGCTTTTCTTGCTTCTTGAAAATCGCAGAGTGAGAAGCCTGTCACGAACGTAAAGAAAATCGTATATCCTCTAACCGAATCCCACATCAGCCATTCCCCCTCCTAACGCCTGCCTGGACCCGCCCGTGCATCCGGCAGATGCAGAGGCATCCGACACGGGCTGTCGCGACGGCTCGTGCTAAACACGACGGCCCACTTCCGAGACGGAGGAAAGTCTGTCCGAGCAGCGGCCGCCGACCGACCGGGCACGACAGCCTGCGAAGTGAGGACCAGCCTGCGAAGCGAGGACCAGCCGGCTGGCCGGTAACGCGGCCGCCGCTGGTGATTAGCCGGCGCCAGCTGTGTGTTGCCGGTGTGACTGCTCGCCAGCTCCGGTGACGGGGTGCTGCTGTTAGAAACTGTGGGAAACCGTTTGCAGCGGAGAGCTGGCATGTGGTATCGGAAGAGTGATGAGCATCGTGATTTGACAGCGTGCTCGTCAAAGAAAACTCGCCAAATAACGCCGATGATGGCCGACATTGTGTGACCTCTCGCGGACAGATAGGTCTGCGGTGGCATGGTTATCTATTTATTCCATTTTATTAGGGTCACTCCCAACAGGCACACTTGCCCAATTACAGAGGGTATCGGCGTGGGTGTTTAAGGATTCTCTCCACCGGGTCAGATTGGACATGGAAGGCTCCCCTCACGTGGGGATTGAACCCGTGTTAATCCATGCTGTCCGAACTGAAGACGGGCAATAAAGCCACCAGGCCACCCGGCCCCAGCGCTTCTCGAAACGCTCGCCAGATCTCACCAGTTCGTAAACACTAAGTGCACGACCACTTAACGGAGAGCCACCGACCGTCTGTTTGCTAAGTACGCGCCTTCGTTGTGTATGACAGCGTCCGGGTGGCAGCAGCAGCCTCGGTACAATCTGAACAGGAGGCGAAATCAGGCTGCCCGGCAGCAGGTGCCAGAGTAGGTACTTCCTCGCTTTTGGGTCGGTCAAACTCATTTCTGCCTTGAGTAGGCAGCTCTGGGGCGTGGACGGTAGTTAATGGGAATGCCTGTCGAACGTCTGGCCGGCTGGGGAGCGGTGGAAAGGAACAGAAGCACGCGTTTTCGATGGTGGTGCAAACACGGTGCATGCTGCTTCTTCAATGGTTGTAAAATGGCTATTCCCGGATTCCCGGCCTGAAAGCCAGAAACGATAAAACTACTCAGCACGAGCAGTGGTGTTTCTGCGCCGAATGTTTGGAGAGGGGGCTGTGGGAAAAATAGTAAAATTGAGTGATTTTTTTAAAGAAATGCAGGTAAATTCGGGAGTTGTGGGGCAGCCACTTTTTGTCCCCTTCGACCGCCCCTGAGCAGCGGTACAGTTTATGGCCTGGCGACGAGGGTATTAAACACGGACACTGATCGTTTTTAGCACGAACCGTGGTTGAATTTGGGGCCCATTCTGCCACCCGTGTACAGATCTGTATCACCTTCATTACCCCGCACACGCTGCTGCAATGGACTCAAACCGAAAGGAGAGTGTCTGAATCAAGTTGAAAAATTAAAGGGGGACCACAGATATTCCACAGATTATAGTGGAATCCGAAAAGCTTGAAGGTTTTTTGCAATATTTGTTTTGAATTTTCGCTCGGGCTGCACTTTATGTGAACTAAATTGTATCTAACCGGATTTGGCTCACACAGATACAGGGGGCAAAGCCACATCTTTTCTTATTTCAGTGGGGTGGGGAGCAGCTAGTGATGTGAAACTTTACACAATTTTTCGAGAAATTTGTTGAAGTAATTACAGGCCCAGATTTGGAATCGAAGGCTCGCTATAGCCATCAAGGGAATTGTCGCGGAAACTCCGACTCCACCATCCAAAGGAGCAGTGCCTGCAATAGCGGGAAAAAGTTTTAATTACCACAAAGCACGGGGACGGCTGCCCCGCTCAGGTTACTCTCTCACCAGTCAGCAGCCAGCCGACCTACGTCGGGTAAATATTGAGAGAAGGGCATCTCAGGGGAACCGATCCCAAGTTTTCACCGGTGCACTGCCACTGCAGGGTTTTCTGGGCGGGCCGGAGCCCAACGTTCTACCAAGTGAGCTACCGGGGCGCCGTGCTTCTAAACTAATCTCAACTTCTTCAATGCAGACTTCTTGTTTGTACAGACTAGTTAATTCGGACAGACAACCTAATTCCAAGAGGATTAAAGAGTTCCTAACGGGGCTCCAAGCACTTGAAATTACAAAAAAATTTTTTTTTGTGTTTAACTCTGTTGGTGTTTTTCCCTACTTAATTGTAGAAATTCAGTCCGTATGGCAGCGGACGGCCGCCCTGTTTTATTCTGACCAAAGTTCAGCACAGGGCTCCTCCTGACCGGTCACCGCACGATCCAAGAGCACTGCTGTAAGGAATCCCGGCGCCAAATTGAATCGCACTCAAGTGATGACCTGGGGGAAACTCGAGAGCTGGCCTAAAGCAAGGCAGGTGAGAAAGGTTAAAGAAAGCGGAAGGGTGGTTGCAGAGGTCCCCCTGAATGCTGGTTTCATTGGCCCTGGAGCCTTGGTCTGAGGAGGCGCCTCACCAAGGCTGCTCTGAGGGTCCTGATGCTGCAGTAGAAGTGAGCTCCCTGAAATGCCGTCCTGAGGAACTATGGTCTGAACTATCATCCTGAGGACCGGGGCCTTCCGGACCCCTGTCTGGATGCCTATGGAATGCTTCTTAGTCTATAAAAATGTCAGGCCGAACAAAAACGTCTAAAATTAGATGACAGCTTCTTAAAAAGGTCCAACGTTAGGTTTCAAAATAACTAGCCCCCCTCTAAAAACACAAAGCAAGCAGGATTGAGACTCCCTAAGTTTGGAAAGGGATCAACTGCCTCAGAGGTACCAGAAAGGCGTCGACTTCCATAGGCGATCCGGGATTTTGGATGGGGGTATATTATCGGAAGGGGCACCATCCAGACCAGGGGAACCAAATTCTTTCAGGTGGGCGCCAGATCCTGTCCTGGGGAGGGGGTGATACTCGCATTCTGGGGGAGGGGAGGAGTGACATTTCAGGGGATACCGTGATCATTTCGGTGTGCGCCAGAGGACCGATCCGGAGGGGGGGCAGGTTTTCCCACCTGTCCCCCCTGGATCCGCCTATGTCCACTTCCCATTCCACCGTCAAACCACCAGACCAGATCCGGCAACTGACTTTCCAAATAAACTCCTAGGTCGGCCCACGGATTTGCAGGCACTAGCCACAGTGAGACTACCTCTCGTGAATCTGTAACCGGACTTGTAATCAGATGTAAGAAGCATTTCCAGCGAAGCTTAGAAGGGGAAATTTAATTCTCTGAACGTTCAAGCAAAGTGTTGATTGAACCAACTAATGTAGATTGAAATGGGGAAAAGTTTCCGGTCTGAAGGTGGACAGAACGGAGTAAGAAAAAATATCATTAAGAAACACCGTGCTCCCTCTCTTGGCGGAGGTGATACTGATCAAAGATATCTTTATTTAAAGGTACGTTCAAGAGGGATTCCTTCACGCCCGAGTGACGTCCCATGGGCGTGGAGAAATTCCATCACCATTGCGCCGTGTGTCAAACCGCTGCTAATGGCATTTCCCCCTTACGACTCTGTGAGAATGCACAGTAATCAAGTTGATCCCAAATGCAATAAATAAGCATTTAATCTTCGATTCTGGGCCTCTTTTTGCAAAAATTGGATATTTGATCATGGTGGATCCGCGGGGCAAGGGCCTCCCCCGATCGACCTGGCCCCCTGAAGGTCGATGTCCCCCTGAAATGTCGCTTCCCACCCCCAGGATGCGAAAGTCGGCCCACCGATAGGATTTGGAACCCACCTGATAGCTTTGCCGTCTTCCCCCTGGTCCGGATGGCCCCCCGGTCCGGATGGCGCCCCCGAATCCCCCGATCGCAATCCGGATCCGCCTATGTATTTGATCATTTAATTTTCCCATGTTACATGCCGCGAGGTGTGACGTCACATCCGGTGATCTGCACTTGCTGTTGGAGGGGGAGGGGCTGATACTGATCCAGGCGATACGGTTAAGCGAGATATCATATATCAATAAACTGGAAACATCTGCTAGCATCATCTCCGATTTCCTCGCCAGGGATGTTTTCTTTCTTCTGGTCTCCAGTTTGAGTCCAGTTTCTTCATTGAGGCGTCTCCAGTTGCGAGGTGGTATCTTCCAAAAGATAAAAGACTCCTACAAATATCAGGGGGCTCTTGTCAGGTCCCGGGGAAGAATTCAGTCTTCTGTTCTCGTGATTTTGTGCCCTGTTGTCCCCACAATCAGAACCACCAGTTCAGGTCCGGTAGTGTCAGCTTTTACTGACACTCATGGTCCTAACAAAATTGTATCTTTGTCGAATCAAGTCGGAATAGATAGAGCATTCATATTTTGATGGAGGGCGACAGAGGAAATCCCACGGACCAGCTTGCATTAGTTTCTTCTGTTCAATCAATATGGCGGCTATTTGGCATCAGAGACGACACCAGGTAATTATCTAAGGGGGACGGCAGACCCCTCTGTGGCGACCTGTGTGTGACACTGGTGAATCAAGACTTGAACTTTAGACGGGCCAGCGGGATTGAGATTCTGGTGAGTGAGAAGGAGAGGGGGGGGTGGCGGGTTGCAGCCCCACATGGCCTCCCAGTGCCACTGCTCAGTGGCAGCAGTGGCGGATCTAGCCGGTCGGTTTGGGAGGGGCAAACCAAAGTAAAAAACGAAAAGCAAAAAAAAAACGTCACGCCGTGAAAGCTGCGCTACAACATCACTTGCCGGTTTAATTTTGGATATTTGAGGCGAACAGCAAAAAAAACTTCACGGGGTGAAAAAGATGGGCTAGAGATCCTTTTTCCATTCCATGGCCTAATATCTACACTGAACTGAACTGGTCCTGTTTGGAGTTGAGAGTTGAAGCATCAAAATCTAACTTATAAACTAAAAAGAAGTCAAGGGAAAAAGGAGGTCAATCACTTTGGGTGGGGGGGCAAAAACATAGTTTTGCCCCTAGCTTTTCCGTTTGGGGATACCTTTTTGCCCCCTTGGATCCGCCACTAAGTGGCAGATATTTAGGGGGGCTAGAAGGCTCCACCCGCTCGAAATTTCAGAGTGCCGATAGCAATTGCATAACCGGAAGCTGCTCTGAGGCAATGGCGAGGGAGGCGGGAGCCCCCCCGAAATGAAGTCCGGAATCCACCACTGTCTCCCGCCTTGGGTGGAAAGCTGTTGACCAAGGGGAGGGGAGGGTTTAGACGTACAAGCCTCATCCGTGAGCTAATACAAGTGATGCTTTTGGTCCCATTCTGTATAGTTTCAGTTTGACGGCATTTATGGGGAAAAACTCAGAATGGTTCTTTGTATTATTTTTCTTTTCAGCTGCTTGCAACAAGGGCTAGATAGATGTGGGTACTTTTATATATATATGTAGGCGCAGGAACTTTTTCCAAGTTGGGGGGCGGGGCAAAAGTTGTCTTACCGCTGGTGGGGTCAAATATTATTCGGCCTATCGCTTAATATGTAAACGGAAAAGGTCCGGAATCGGTTCAAAGCTGGGGCACTGTCCCCCAATCCGGAAGTTCGGGGGCAGCCGCCCACTTCCCCCCGTTTCTGTGCCTATGTGTGGGTAATACACTCACCCAGTCAAATTTCCATCGAAGAAATAGGTAATACCTACGAAGCTCGGGAACATTTTTATAAAATTTACTGGTAACTAGTCATTCTGACGCAAACGTTACGGTGATTTTGGGACGTGACTGGTTTTGCTCGGGGCTGGTTGAGTTTTGACAGGTAGGTAGGTACGTAAAATTTTCACCATATTTTCACGTTTTCGAAGTTTCAGGAGTTGGCAACAACCTTGGGAAAAACAGTCCAGTTCAGCCAGAGCACAGAGGAAGGAAAGTGGTACTTAGTCATTGTCTCGATACATCAGGGTTTATTAGCAATCATAGGGCATGACAAGATTTTTCATTGCTCAGCCTTTGGATTTGCCGGTGCCCAAGATTTAGCAGTGCCCGAGACATTTCATGGGGCGCCATTGATCTTTCAGGGGGGTGCCATGACCATTTCAGGGAGCACCGAGGGTCGATCGGGGGAGGCAACTGCCCCCTTGGCCTTTGGATCTGCGTATGGGTTAGGATGAACTGCCCACTTCAGAGTAACGAAAAAAACAGGCTAAATGGTGTAGTTTCTTCATATCTGAATGTGTATACCCCAACATGGCGCATTTCGTATTTTTCTGACGCCCACACACTTTGAACGCCCATGCTTCCATCACGGAATTAAGATGTGTTTCTAGCCTGGATCTCGGGAAGCATTCGGGTTTATGTGGGCTTTCATTTTATAATTTTGTCCGCCGTTTGTCTCAAATCAGCCGTGACGCCCTGGAACCATAGGCCAGATGTAGCGATGCTGAACCCTATTACATTATCGTTTGAGTGTTCATACCGCGTAACATTGCCGTTTTTCTGGGCGATGTGACATGACTCCCGCCCTTGTCTTGTGAACGGCACAATTCGAAAACGATTCGTCGCCAGACAATCCAGTATCACTGTGTCACGATTGATGGTTGTGCCTCATACATTTTCCTCGGAAAATTCTCACGGAGCAGCGCAAATTCGCAAATTCCAGTGTTGTATACTTTTTATTGGACAAGAAACGGCTGCTCCAGTTTAGCCATGCCAATTTCATGATTTCCCATCTTCCGAGATGTGGCTTCGTCGCCGGGAGGCAGCATTTCCCTGAAGGTCACGTGACTACTCCGGCTGCCGCTGCTGCCGCGCCGACGTCTGACCATATATGGTAAACTCAACGCTGATTGGCTGACGCCGACCGGCCCAGATAGCCGCCCTGCAGCGAGGTAAAGCCGGCAGGAAGATTTCCCGAGTCTCACTCTGCTGTTGCCCGGTGCCTGTTGAGGGTGTGCTGTGATATTTAACAAGGTAAGGGAATATTTTATATACTCTTCGCTCTGACATTCTGGTAACGTAAGTTGTGTTTTGAAGAAATGTAACTTTTCTGTTGCCGCGATGGAATTTGTAGTGTCTGGTCCGTGCGGAGTGGCGATGGGTACTCGTGTGGCGAGTGGAGACTTCATTTCAAGTATCAGTGTGTAACTGGCCTCCCCAGGGAAACTTGAGGGTATCTCGACGAACTAGGATCCCCGTGATCGATTATCGTGAGGCTTTATCGGATATTTGTGGCGGTCATGGAACTGGAAATACAGTACTGAGCAAGTTTGATGCCGTGAAACTGAAAAGGGCCTGCAATCCGCAGCATCGCTGCCTACCTATTGATCTTCCTACTTTTCGATGTATTTGTATTTACTCAAGATCATTTCTCCTATTCGGATTTTATGTAATATTTCTGGTTAAGTTGTTGGAGCAAGTTAAAAGTTGCCGTGTCGTTCGTTCGTGGGGTGAAACTAGAGGAATTACTTAGTTTCTAAGTGCAGTGTTTTCGGACCAACTCTTCGATCGATGCTGCGATTACCAAACCTTGTAATGGTGGTCTTATTCCGCGATCGTTGGTGGGCCCTTCAGTTATCCCGAGTCTGTGGGTTTTCATGGGATATTTTGTAGTTGTTCTATTGACCTCCAATTCGTAAGGGATTCACCGTTTGAAGGTAAGATTACAGGGGCGATAGTGCAGAGATCCTGGACTTTAACTTAATTTTGGGGTGTTGGACAATTTCAGGTCATATAATGTTTCAAGAGTTTCAATGGGCATGCAGTTTCAAACTTCATATGTTTAAAATTTACAGCGAAAATTGGGCTTACAAGTTTTACTAGCATCAATTTACGATTTCGATTATCACGCCCCCCATTTTTCTGAGATGGTTTTTGAGGCGCGCCCCTCCCGTCTGCGTGGGCGTCGTCCCATTGATTTCCGCCCGGCGCCGCCGCCGTCGTCGCTGCCGGCCGGCGAGCGACGCCGCCGCTTTCATGCCCATATAAGGAGCGTTTCGGCGGTCCGCCGCGGCAGCCGCCGGTGATTCAGTAAGCGGGTGGCCGCGTGGTGTGTCGTTGACCTTGGTGGTTGCCGGTAACGTGGGGCGTCGGGAGTGTCGCGCCGGCCGGCAAACTGTCCGTTGGAATTTGCTCAGGCGACGGTTGGGAGGGAGCGCCGGGAGGGTGTGGCAGCCGGGCTTGGTAGCAGACAGCCGTTGAAAGGACCCCCGCGGCTTTGTTGACCTGCTTGATGCAGTTTGGGTGTGGGATCTCTATGCTGGTACTTTTTCCCGCTGTTAAATCCTTTAATATATTGAAACTGAGTGAAACATTCTGAACCTCTGGTGGGGGGCGTGGCGGTTTCGAGTCTGATAAAGAATTAAATTTATATTTGCACTTCCATCCACTATGCTGACTTATGCTTCCAACTGGCTTTTCGATGAAGTTTATAGTAATCCTTGTTCTTCTTTTTCAGTAACTAAAAAAACTCAGCAAACATGTGCGACGACGAGGTTGCCGCTCTGGTTGTCGACAATGGCTCCGGCATGTGCAAGGCCGGCTTCGCCGGAGACGACGCTCCCCGTGCCGTCTTCCCCTCCATCGTCGGCCGTCCCCGCCACCAGGGCGTCATGGTCGGCATGGGACAGAAGGACTCGTACGTCGGCGACGAGGCCCAGTCCAAGCGAGGAATCCTCACGCTCAAATACCCCATCGAGCACGGCATCGTCACCAACTGGGACGACATGGAGAAGATCTGGCACCACACGTTCTACAATGAGCTGCGTGTGGCGCCCGAGGAGCACCCGGTGCTGCTGACCGAGGCTCCCCTGAACCCGAAGGCCAACCGTGAGAAGATGACGCAGATCATGTTCGAGACGTTCAACACGCCCGCCATGTACGTGGCCATCCAGGCGGTGCTGTCGCTGTACGCCTCCGGCCGCACCACCGGCATCGTGCTCGACTCTGGCGACGGCGTCTCCCACACCGTCCCCATCTACGAAGGTGAGAAACGTCGCGAATGTGATGTACGTAAGCTGTCACCAGTCAGTTTGTTTTTAAAAAGGTTTTGTCTTGTAAAATATATAGACCTGTTCTTTTGCTACATGCAATTTGTCTAGACCCTGGCAAGCTGGGTGTGCCCTTGCTGATTCTAACGTGCACACGTGCTGTGTTCCTCAGGTTATGCCCTGCCGCACGCCATCCTGCGTCTGGACCTGGCTGGCCGTGACCTGACCGACTACCTGATGAAGATCCTGACCGAGCGTGGCTACAGCTTCACCACCACCGCCGAGCGGGAAATCGTGCGCGACATCAAGGAGAAGCTCTGCTACGTCGCTCTGGACTTCGAGCAGGAGATGGCCACCGCCGCCAGCTCCAGCAGCCTGGAGAAGAGCTACGAGCTGCCCGACGGCCAGGTCATCACCATCGGCAACGAGCGGTTCCGCTGCCCCGAGGCCCTGTTCCAGCCTTCCTTCCTGGGCATGGAGTCGTGCGGCATCCACGAGACCACCTACAACAGCATCATGAAGTGCGACGTGGACATCCGTAAGGACCTGTACGCCAACACCGTTCTGTCGGGAGGCAGCACGATGTACCCGGGCATCGCCGACCGCATGCAGAAGGAGATCACCGCCCTGGCGCCTAGCACGATGAAGATCAAGATCATCGCGCCCCCGGAGAGGAAGTACTCCGTCTGGATCGGCGGCTCCATCCTGGCCTCGCTGTCGACCTTCCAGCAGATGTGGATCTCCAAGCAGGAGTACGATGAGTCTGGTCCTTCCATCGTGCACCGCAAGTGCTTCTAAACGTTGTCTGGTTGTATGTCTGGATATGTGATTGTGGATAGGTCATATTTTTATTGTGAGAGGAGAATGCTCGGCTTTGTCAACCCCCAGTGATGTCCCCATGAGCATTCCAACTGTGAGAGCATTCCTGTGCGCTGCATGGCCTTCCGGCCTGTGCTGACTCTTGAGGGCTGTTTGACTGTGTTATTTATGTTGTACATGCCTCCTCACTTTGGATATCTTGTTTCAAGCTTTTGTCTAGCCTCAGGCAGGTTTGACTGTGCTCGCTGATGCGGGCGTACACAAAATGTGCTGACTGCGGTCTCGAGTCATATTCGTTTCCAACCTCGCAGATCGTATGCGATGCGCGGTGGCTGTCGCTTGCTGTTGGCGGCGGCGGCCCCACAAAATCTTTGTAATACAAACACAGAAATCCGTTTCCGCAACTTTGAGAATGGGTATGGCAAAGGAAATGAGACATGATGACCACTCAGAAACACGAGGTCTAATGACCACTTCGTAATGAGTAATGGTCGACAGGTTTGGCTTATAGGAAGATTCATCAGTGACTGACCCGTACGCAGGCGCAAAACGCGGCCAACACAAAAATATCCCGGTTTCTGGCGCCTCTGCCATGACCGAAACACGTGACCGGGGGTCAGGACGCAATATAGCTACAAAAGCGGAAAGCGGGAATTTTGGGCGGGTGTTGGGCAGGAGGTGCTCGAGAAACGGAGAGTGGATAAACCACAAAATACGACTAATATTTCGATTTGAAAAGAATGTTAAATGCCGACGGCTCTGCACCTAAAAAAACATTCATACGCCTTATCCCTAGGCTACTGGGAATGTAAGCACATTTATATGTATACCCAGCCTAATAATGTCATCTTGGATAGATAAATGCACCGGTTCATTACTAGCCCCAGTTTTAATGAGTGGCGATTTGTCAGTGTACGGTCAATGAGATCATTTTGGCCTCGCTTGTTTTGTTAAATATTTGGTTCTGAGTTGGTGCCTTCCAAAACTTCCAACATGGCCTGGACACTACAATATTTTGTATAAAATTGTAATATCGAGTGGTGTTGGGAAATGAATGCGCAGAACAATTTCTGTACTATATGGAAATTGTCTCATTTGCCTGGTGTATATAGATATTAGGGCAAAAAATAATTACCGTAGGTTCGAAAATTTGCAGTGTAAAATCGCGAAGGCAGGAATTTTGCCATCGTTTGTAACTTGAAGGGGGCCACTTGTAAAAGAAATGCCCAATCTTAGCCAAGTTGGAAAACAATCTGTAAGTTTTGCAAACATTGTGTAAGGTTACAAGGAGAATTCGCCGGGGTCTAAGGCTCCTAAGGTGAACATTGTATTGTCAGCTTGAGACCGAAGATTGGCTTGCCTACCCACTTTTTATCGGTGGCGACACTTATATTTTTTGTGATAACGAGGCGAAGTTGGTTAAATTGCAATCGTGTACATTATGTCGATGAGCATACCAGACAGGGAATTCAGATAGTTGCTAACTTAACACTCGCATTGACGGGGGCGGGTACCCGCCCCCACGGGTTTTTGAAGACAGCATAAAAAACGGCGGCGCGTAGCGTACGATCGTTTTTCTCCGATCATTTTTAGAACTTTTGTCACAATTTTAATGTTAGGTTATCTCAGGTCAGGTCACCAGTACAAGTCAAGTGACCTGACCTCAGAACAAGTCAAAGATATCATGAGTCAGAACAGAGTGAACTTAACCGATTGAAACTCTAATCACATAATGGGCCCACAGAGCTCTCTTAAATACGTTCCGGTACGATGACCTAAGGTCAGGTACGAGCCATTGGAAATACATGGGAAAATGGTTTTAGCTGAACCTGATAAGGTCATATATATCATTCGATTCGGCTTGCTGCGAGGATTCCAATGGTTTAAATTGTGTTGCTCCATATTTACTTGTGCAGATGTAATGACCGAAAACCTTCATTATATGTTATCCCTAGGATGGCATATGTTAACCTCTAGTGACCTGAAAAAATGGTTGAAATATTTTCGATAGAGAAGTAGATGGGCTACCCAACGCTGTTTACCGTTTTTCGCTATCTAGCGTAGTCTTCGTGATCTTTTAGGGGGGGGCGGGTACTCGCCCCCACCGCGTCAAAGTGAAGGTGGCCCAGACTCCCGTTAATGCGCGTGTTAAACACGTAATCCGCACGCGCCTTTTGCGCTTATTGCAAAGGCACTTATAGAATGAGGTTATGTAAACAGCTCATTTGCCTGCTGAAGTGTAGTTGCCCAGCACTAGAAACGAGGTTTCCTTCCATTCTTGTGACCGTGGAAATCGGTTATCTCCTGAGCATATCCCTCATTATTCCCATAATTTGAACCGGTGGAGATCTAGAACTGCATTTCGGGGGTGGGGGGGGGGTTAGGGGGCTCGAGCCTCCCTTACCAATGCCTCGGACCATCCTCCGCCTTCGTATATGCCCAGGCTGGGCATTTCATCCGGTAACCGAAAGTATGCTAACATATTCGAATTTATTCGACATAACTCGGTAAAAGTAGGCTTGAGACGGGTTTACTCTTGGTACGATGATATGAACTCCCATGCCTCGATCTTTGTGGTAGGCAGCGCTACCTACATTGAAGAAGGCTTAGCCGACCACAGTGTCCTCTATAGAGCTGCCCACGTGCCTCCACTTCCGCACACTCCATGGGGGCATCGATGGCACCCCTAAGTTTTTCAGAATAGCAGAAAAACGACGAGGCACAGCACTGCAGTTGAGGGGTCTACTTCTCAGCTATCATTTTTGCACCATCCCTGAAATTTTTACCCCGAGCCACTCTAGGTCAGGATGCCAGGCGAGGTCAAACAAGGTCACCTCACTTCAACTTTGGAGCTCCACCATAGCTACATTTCTAAGCCGATCGATTTGAAACCTGTTACACTTGATCACCTTTCCAGGGTCTACAAATTAGACATCCGGGACTTTTCAGTTTGGTGACCTGAGGTCCGGTCACGAGGTGACTTCTCCCATAGCAAAAAGCATGTGGATAGGCTGTTTTATGATCTAAAAGTAAAAAAGACTGAAAATGCTCACATTTCTCAGAGAGGCATTCCTGGTGACCCTTTTTACGGACTTCAAGCGTGATATTTTCCCTTTGACCTATCTGCGGTCATTACAGGTCACCAGGGGTCAAATAGAGTATTATGACGATAACTTTTGACCTAATCAGACTAGAGCGCTGAATTAAACGTCATCACGTACGTTCCTTGTCACTGTTTTCATTTGATATACGGTAAAGTCACTTTCTGACCTTCGGTGACCTCAGGTCATGTTAGGTCAAGAGGTGATCTCTGGAGGTTAAACCAGATAAGTTCATAAAAATTTATCAAACGGATCTCCTGCTTAGTGGTACGGATAAAAACGTTTTTAAACATTGGGACCTGCAACTGGACTGCGAGGTCAGGCAGCGCCGGATCTGGCCAGTTTTTATCTGGGGAAGGAGAGGGATGAGGACACCGTGGTCCAAAAAGGTAAAAAAATTTTTTTGAAGAAAAGCGGCAAATACATACAGTTGGGTGCAATATTATCGACGTTTGTAGGGTGCAATATTTTCTGGTGTCGTACTATTTTCTGGTGTCGAAAAGTAAATTTTTATGCCCTTTGGAGAAAAATGAAGCACTGAAATAGATTAAAATGAAAAAAACAAATTTGAGACAAAATTGCACTGTTTCCTTTCGCCTAAGATCCACCTAGGCTGTCTTAGGAAGAATCTAGAGACATGTCTTGGGGTACGAACTCGCAGAGGATTTTTTTGGAGGGTTTCTGCCCGTTTTCGTGTTTTATCTCCCTATCTGGTATTACCTGATAAGAAAGTGATGCACGAAAATTTAGGCAAACAAACGGATATGAAAATGAAAAACGACAATGCGAAAGACAGAATGCTTGTTGCTTTTGTCTTGTTTTGTGTTGTGAGTTGCGTACGAGGAGGGGCATGACAGTTTTATTTATTGCTAATGATTTATTAGTGCTTAATTGAATGGGTCTAATGAATAATTCATATGCTGGTTAGATGGTACCCATGGTATGCCGGAATTGAAGAATGACCGTAAAATGTATGATTGCAGGGTCCATATATCTTCCAGTCTGCAAAGTATGGCAGCGGGCCAGACGAGTCGCACCAGCCATCTGAAATTCTTGCACCACCAGCCTCCAAAAATTCGCACCAATCTGCCATAGATCAGGGAGAAAATGCACCCATTGCTGCCCAAACGATGCAATGCTACCTCTCACATTAGTTAAATGTTTTTTGTTATAAGGCCCCCTCCTGTATCTTAACCATTCAGCCATTATTGGTCTGGTTTAAGTATCACATTCCTCACACCAGTCTTGCAAATTTTCACCAGGTTGATGAAATTCGCACCACTCGTTCCTGTCTCCAAGGGCACTTGCACAGACAATATCTTGTCGAAAATGCCATACTTTGCACACTGGTATATATTTGCTTTTACTATCTGCTAGTGACTGATACACTAATGTCAATGTGAGCCTTGTGTGTTTGTATATATTCATCATGACCATGAAATGTATATGCACATGTTCATTCCGAATAGTGTTACAAGAAGATAGACACAAAACATGCAAGGAGCAAGACTCAGTCTGCCAAAGTTGGCAGGGTTCAGCAAGATCTTGTTAGGGTAGCCTTGGGGCAGACCTACCGGTTTGGGGCAGCTTTTGCCCATCTTTGGAGCAGGTGATGAAACCTTGTGGTTGACACTGGCCCTTAGCAGCAATAATATATTAAGGTGGACATGGAGGCACTGAGGAGAAAAAATGAAATAAATGGCAATTATTGCTTATTGGAGGCTACTTTAAGCCAGTCTTCAAAGTATGGCAGCAGGCCAGACCCAGTCTGCAGAACGTGGCAGGCGACTCGACGAGGCGCTTGGGGCAGTCCAAAGCCTGCCCCAATTGGGGCAGAAATTTGGATGCTGGGGCAGACTCCTCCAACAGGGGGGGGGTATTTTTACCGATATATGTTTATCTACTCCATTTTAAACGAAACACCCAGAAATGAAAGAAAACCGTGCATCCAACTCGACGATGGCAACGCACTCACGACCCTCCACGCACAGCAGCAGCTATCTTGCATTCATGATACACGACTTCAAGAATACTTTTATTCAAAGGTATATTTACAAGCGAAGTATTTTCCCTTAAAGACGTCATTTGCCACTGCTTTCACGCCGTATAATCAATAGCTTAAAAAATATTTCAATTGATAACTAAATTTGATAAAGAATAATTTTTTCCACAGCTAAAGCATTTTCCCCCTTCCATTTTCTCACATTTGCATGAAAGCATGACAAAATTTGGAATATTTTCACCCCTAGTTTTCACAAGACCCAAACGAAGAAAGATTCCTGTACGCTTTTGTGACGTCACATCACTGACTAGCATTTGTTCTTAGGGGAGGGGGCTGGCATGATTTTCTTTTGAACGGTGGATCCTTTGAACAGTGGACCTTTTGATATAGACCCGATTTGCCGGCCTTTGGCGATCAAAACATAGCAGAGGAAATGCAAAAAACTACATACAGGGAAATTTTATTTCGAGTTCTAAGATCGTTTTTTGTAACTAAAACTAGGTTTAGATTACAAATTTAGAAAATAAATTTAAATTTAGCTTTAGAAAGGCGCCTGTTGCCTGATTTTTATTCACTT
The DNA here is from genome assembly GCA_034440635.1 of Lepas anatifera. NCBI lineage: Eukaryota > Metazoa > Arthropoda > Thecostraca > Lepadidae > Lepas > Lepas anatifera. The sequence continues at coordinate 374,866 of JAOTON010000209.1, forward strand.
CCAGGAACTTTGACTTTACATCTATTAAAAATTTCCTTTGTTTGGTATCTTTTTAACCATATTTCTCTAGACGACAAACATGACGCTTTTGAGACAATTCAGCTTTTACAGCGCAATTTTAACCAATGATTGTCGTTCCTTTTCATTATTTTTCTTCTTCCCTCGGTGATTACCCGTGCCGACCGCTGCCCCAAGTACTAGTTCCTGCCCCAAGAGCCCCCATCTGCCCCAAGATCGACCAAAAAGCTGCCCCAAATCGGTAGGTCTGCCCCGAGGCTGCCCCAACGAGATCTCGTCGAAATCTGCCACGTTCTGCAGACTGGGGCCAGACAAGCTCGTGTGCAAAGTGTGGCATTTTCGACGAGATCTCGTCGGTGCGAGTACCCTTGGAGACAAGAGCGAGTGGTGTGAATTTCATCAGCCGGGTGCGAATTTCCCAGACTGGTGCGAGGAAGGTGACACTGAAAACCAAACAAATAATGGCTGAATGGTTATAAAGACGCAGGAGGGACCTTATAACAAGTGTTTAACTAACTAATACGAGAGTTAGCATTGCAACATGTGGGTAGGAAAGGGTGCGTTTTTCTGCCTGGTATATGGCAGGTTGGTGTGAATTCTTGGTATCTGGCAGTGCAATGATTTTAAGTGGCTGGTGCGACTCATCTGGCCTGCTGCCATACTTTTCAGACTGGCAGACAAGTCTAACCAGCCATCTAAAATTCTTGCATCACCAGCCACAAAAAAATTCACACCAATCTGCTGTATACCAGGGAGAAAAATGCACCCATTCCTACCCACATGATGCAATGCTACCTCTCTTATTAGTTATTTAGTTGAGGACTTTATAAGGCCCCCTTGTGTGGCAGGGCTGCCAGCCGTATGCGAACCGCTTGAGGTGAGGTGTAATTGACGGAGATCTAGACTGGGATCACAGCCTGTGAAGCATGGACAGTCGCTACAGACGAGCTTTTGCGACGTTGGAACCAGTGATGTCAGCCCCCTCCTCGCCAGCACAAGCGCCGTCAGTGTGCTCCTCACTGTCCTCAGGCTCCTGGTCCTCGGCAAAAGTCCTGCTCCCCGCCATCCGCCCCAACGTCTGAGACATCGGAGATGTCTTTGGACGCGCCGGCCTCGGTGTTGATGCTGCCGACGAAGGCGCCCACGCACCACGTGATGAGCGCGCGCTCGCCTTCCCCGGCACCGGGCCGGATCCAGCCGCGGCCGGCCGAGTAGGCCTCAGCCGGAGCCTCGGCCGTCAGCCGGCCCACCCCCGACAGCTCAATGTCCGTGTACCGGTAGAAGCCCCGCCGCGCGCCCGGGATCACTCCCGGCCCAAAAACGAAGTCCGCGCCACCGCGAGGCACCTCCGCCGCCATGGAGCCGCCGTCCGGGTGCTTGGTGTTGATGGAGGAGAGCTTATACATGGAGGCGTTGACCAGCGCCTGTGCCGCAAAAAGTCACGAGGCTGGCAGCCTATATCGGTATGGCACTACAACAGACACTGTGCAGTGAGGCGCGCAGCACTGCATCGCCCGCGCCCCCACGCGTGGGCACCCCGCAACAGTCGACGGCGCCTCGCCCATCAACACGGGAGTGTGCGTGCGGCTGAGCAGTGGGAAGTCCTCGTCGGCTGGGCACGCCGAGTCAGCACACTGTGCCATCAGCACTCGCTGAAGCTTCCCCGCTGGAGTGTACTCGTGGAAGGCGTGCAGAAGTGCTGAAGGGTGCCGGGCACGGCCTTTATAACCATTTCTTTTAACCATTTAGCCATTATTTGTTTCGTTTTCAGTGTCACCTTCCTCACACTAGTCTCACAAATTCGCACCAGGTAGATACAATTTGCACCACTCGCTCCTGTCTCCAAGGGCACTCGCACCGACGAGATCATGTCGAAAATGCCATACTTTGCACGCTGGACTTTAAGTATATCATAAACACTTATGCCCCAGTGGAAGCTAAGTGCCAGGGCCCTGGAGTTACACAAGCAACTGATCTGCAATCTCGCTACACACTCAAGGCATGTAAGGCGTTGTTGCTTGGATTTTCTTCTGTGAAGTATGTTACCGTGACTCAATAATGCAGCAAGGTACCAAAATATTTTGAGGAAAAAATGTGTGTCACACCTAACTGTGCTTGAAGGAGCACCTAGACTGTGTCATGTTACCTTGTATCCACTTCAGTTGCCACATTAAGGGAATATTGTAGATAAAAAATAGTGGCCCCTTTCCGGATCAGTGTGTAAATCACTGCCCTCACACCCTCATTGTGTTTCTTTAGTCCTCCTGAACTCTTCACACCAATCCAAGCACCAAGTGCTGAGAGTGGGGCTTCTCATGTACAGCGTGCAAAGATCTTGCTTTTGCTGTGGTTGCTTGCGCTTTCGCCGCTGAGGAGCACTTTTGGTACCGTCTTATGGGGGGTTGCTCGTGTGGTGGCTGCTGGGGCGCTTCCGCTGCCGCTGCTGCCGGGGGCGCTCGTGTCGCTGGTAAGGTCGCTCACGTCGCCGGTGGGGGCTCTCGTGTCGCTGTGTGGGGGGAGGGAGGGGTGCCCGCCTCGCCGTCGGCCACGCAGCCGCCGCCGTGTTCGTGGATCAAGCTTGGTGTTGCCTGCGGCCGCTCACGTCGGCTGTGCTCGGAGATGCCGGCAGAACTACGACGTTCAGTACGAGTAAGTATTGAAAATCGGGGTTTAAGTGGGAGTTAAGCGACAGGATTGTGCTGAATAGAGAGAGGGTGTCTTGCTGCTTCTGACAAGGTATCATTTCTACAGAAAATATTTCGGAAAAGTGGACGTCTTAATGTAGTTTAGCACTGATGTAGCACTGAGAAAACTGATGTAGCACTTTTCTCATTTTGCTTCTCTGCGCCTCTGTGTCTTTTTCAAGGGCCAGTGCTGCCCCAAGTGTCAGTGTCTACCCAAAGGTTTCCTTCCCTGTCAAAAGACATGCAAGCTCGACCCCAATCGCGAGGGGTCTGCAGCAAGGCTACATATCCGAGATGGAACCATAGGACCATACAATGTATTCAGTATTCAGTATTTCAGCAGAGGACATCACAAAAGAGTTTGTTCTCAGATTTACATGCCAACATGCACCAGCTAGTCTGATAGTTCCGAGAGCTCCTAGTACGCCATCAGGCCACATTGGGCCGCCACCAAGCCCCCGGTGCGGGGTCCCTAAATTACGCCGAGGGAGATAAGATCTCGTCGAAACCTGCCATATTGTGCAGATAGGGAATTGCTTCTTGTACTCTGCTACCATTAAGTGAGACTGAAGTCATGGATTAGTGGACCTAAGTAGGGACAGCCTAACTCCCCAATTCTTCACAGTTCGTTATCACTGCTGGATGCAAATAGCTTCTTGTGGAGAAAATTACCACTCTCCACCAAGGCTTGATTGACATGCGCATTGACGGGGGCGGGTAACCGCCCCCTCGTTTTTTTGGGATGGATAAAAACGTGCGGTGCGTAGCGCCGCCGTGCTTGATATACCTTGTCTCTGATCATTTTTAAAACTTGTAAAAAATTTTAGGGATGGACCATCCGAGGTCAGGTTACCAGTGTAGGTCAAGTGATCCGACCGAAAAAAGTTTAATATATCATATGTCAGAATTGGGTAAACCTATCCGATTGAAACTCATATCGCATAATGGGTCAACTGAGCTCTACAAAATATGTTCTGGTATTTTTTATATTGATGACCTAAGGTCAAGTACGAGCCATGACAGATGACCTCTCGATTGGAAATACATGGGACAAATGGTTTAAACTGAATAACTTGAAAATGGATGGTTGTAGAGCGTTAATTTTAACGGAATTAGGTTTGCCTTGTCCTTGCGGTTCTAACTATACGTAATTTGACCTAGTTTGACCTTAACCTGACCTCAGGTCAGGTCAAATTCTAGATTTGACCTGATTAGCCTAGCAAGGTTTTATTATTTATCATTCGATTCAGCTTGCTGCGAGGATTCCTATGATCTAGATTGTTTTGCTCTATCTTTACTAGTTCAGGTGAAATGACTGAAATCTTCATCTACATGTTATCTTTATGGTGGTGTGCTTTGACCTCTAGTGACCTTAAATGTGACCTGAGAAAAAATGGTTCAAATATCTTCTAGAGAGATTTGAATGGGCTATCCAACGCCGTTTGCCATTTTTCGCTATTTAACGTGGTGCTCGAGGTCTTAGGTGGACGGGTACCCGCCCCCGTCAATGCGAAGGTGGCTCAGACCCCCATCAAGGAGCGTGTTAACACATGCATTGGCTAACCCACAAGGTTTAACCCATCTGCTAAATTTTTTATACCGTTTCATCTTGCCTTATAGGTTCACCGAATGCCTAAAACATTGTCTCAAACCTTTGTTTTGCCTCAATCCTTCAGAAACCTTTGTCCTTTTGTCCTAAATTAAGTTTTCATTGTCTTATTCTGTAAGGTCCTGTCTGTCATAAGCTCATGTCAAGATATATATGAATAAGATGAAACCTCATCAAATTATCTTACCGGCCTTCAAGCAGGGGTTGAACCCAGACATGCCGTACTTTTTCCTTTTTTAATTTTGCTTTCTCCATCTGGGGAAAAGTTTAGATTCGCGAAACTAACGTGAAAACCAGACTTATAAGAAATTCTTCCCAAAGGAACTGCACTGTGCAGCCGAGTCATAAATGACCCAACCGGCAGATGTCAAGTGACCTTTGCACTCGGGACCCCGTGCAGTTCCCACGAGCCTGCATCACTGTCTTAATGCATGATATCATCACTGTCTAGTGCATGTTAAAAGAATGCAATTAATCTAGAAATGTTGTACTGGGAATGCTACAAAACAGAAACAAAAAAACGAAAACAAAAACACCCACAAAAAACGCAAAAACCCAGACTCGAGTTTAAGGGTTTTCCAGCCCTAAGAGTTGGGAAGGTAAGCTCCTTTTGAAGTTTGGGGAGAGGGAGCAGCTGTCTGCTCACTGCTCCCCACGTTCATATAGGTCAGTGTCAGTTTCAACCTGTTTACATGATGCTGCTCTCAGGATGTAAGTAACGATAAAACACAGGACTCTTTCTCAAATGTAATGACAGAAATTGAAAAGAGAAGCGTTTTACCAATAAAACGTTCTTTATGAGAGAACAAATCTGTTGGTACTAAAATATGAGTCAGTATTGCAAACTAATACAAGTGGTCTGTAATGTTTGAATATATTGACCGTGGCTAAACTTTTGACGCATACTGTACTTCTCTTCCAGATGATCTCGTAGTACCTACCTGAACCAATGGATAGCCGAACCAGCGACAAGTTTGCGGAAAACTCGTGTGTTGTGTGCTTCAAGGAGCCAATAGCGATCTTCAGCATCCAAGACTGCGAACACATTATATGCTATGAGTGCTCTGTCAGGCTCAGAGTGCTGTGCAACAACCTGGAGTGCCCCATCTGCCGACAAAAAGACACAAATGTGAGTGCTCATTCTAACTTCTCGTCTTGTTTACTTTGGTATTCTTCAAAAGATATGGTAAGTAGAGGTATATACATCTATCAATTTTCTGGATAAGGTTACAGGTTTTCAAGACTCATAGATAAGCTGGAGGTAATTCTGGCAGTGTTGGAACTTCAACATGGTATAGGGCATAGCTATTTTGTCCATGTGTGTGGATTTAATAGGGGACCAGAGGAATCACACCTCTTCAAACTCAGTGAGCTTAAAGCTGTGCTCTGATGCTGTTAGCTCTCCAGCTTTTTTGAATTTGTGGGGGAGGTGGTCATAGCCATCAAGCAAGCAGGGGGTTCAATGATATATAAGTAGAACATCGCATCTATGCGTTAGACCTTGTTCTGGCATTGGACGCCTCTTTCCTGTTTGCTAAAGTGAAACAAGGTCCATCAATGATGTGGGGCTTTGCACCATTCTGCTATCTTAGACTTTACTCATTCTCTAAGACTTAGAGAATGCTGATTGGATTTCAAAAGCTAATGCGTTCTAGCATAATAAACGGGAGCGAGTTTTGACTTGAATTGCTCAGTCATGGAACAAAGGCTCAATATTCAACTTATTTCGGAAGTTGAGCTCATTTTTGCCCTGCGTTTGCCGTAAACTTGGTTACTGTACTTTTCCCGAGGGAGAAAAAGGTTATGAAATGCTCCAGAGTCCAAAGGGTAAGATGGAGGACTGACTCCCCAATGGCAACGCCTCTCCCCCTGCAAGAAGTGTGTGGGGGAGGGGGTATGGAACATTCGAACATAACTGCCAAAAATAGTGCATTAGCCGGCTAGAAACTCTCCAGAAGTGTTCTCCGTCTTGTCTTGTTCGGTGAAATGTTTGTCTGTACTTCGTCGGTTTCACAAACACTGTCTTTTTCCGGAGAAGTACCTGAGGAGAAGGATGGGCTCATGCTTTCTTTCTTTTTCGCCAGCTCTTCAGGGAGGGTTCTGGGTGGCTCTCCCACCTCCAGAAGGAACGACCATATGTTTTGGGCTTCTTGCGTGAGAATGGTTTGCAGTGAGGGCACTGGGCCCCACCTCCTCTGGTGGGGACCCTGGTAGACTGGGCAGTCTGTGAGGAGATGTTTTATTGAGTCCAGGTCCCCGCAACTCCGTGGTTGTGTCCTGGTACTTAAAAAGCACAGCTGAGAACGAGAGCTACTTTTTGTCGGGATCCCAAAAGCCTCAGACCAGAAGCTGAAACGAACTGACCCCCCAGTGGCTAATTCTTCCGTTGGATTTTAGTACGTCGGGAATTTTCAATTTTTTCACTCTTCCTCCGATGGGTCGACCCCATTGGGTAGCATACCAACGCTTTTGGTGCATCGAGCAGTGTTGTGAAACCAGCAAAAGGTGGCATTTAGTAATGGTGACGGACGAACTAACACTTCTCCTGTCTCCCGGCAGGCGGTGCTGTCGTCGCGGCGGGGCACCTACCGTTCGCTGGTGGGGCGCTGTCTCTGGCAGGACGACCGTTATCGTATCTCCTTTGAAGACGAGGACGCCCGCCGGGCATTCCAGAAGCTGGTCGCCCACGAGTGCCCTCTGTGTGGGAGTCGGAAGACGTTCGGCACCTTCCAGCAGCTGCGTTCCCATCTCAGCGGCGCGCACGGTCTTCAGCACTGTGACCTGTGCGTCACGCACCTGAAGGTGAGACCGGCTGTCCTAATCAGCTCGCAACGTGATGTGCCGCTCCGGCAGCTCAGTCAGTAGAACTTTGGGGTCCGGCCGGCTCAGAAATCCTCGCAGTGGCAGTGCACCGGTGAAAGCTTGTGATCGATTTCCCTGTGACGCTCGGTCGCTCAATATTTACCCGACGTAGGTCGGCTGGAAACTGGCTGGTGACCCGAGCGGGGCAGCGGTTCCTGTGCTTTGTGGGTCGTTAAACTGGAACATTAACCCGTCATTGCGAGAGTTGCTCGTTCGAATCAAGGGGTGGGAGTTTCTGTGACAAGTCCCTGGATGGGTTTAGTGAGGCTTCGATCCCAATAGCTAAACCTGCCGTAACTCAGAAAATATTAGTTAAAAAAGCAAACATGATGTGGCCACGGGCGTTACAACGGGGAAGACGGAATCCCTGCTACTTCTGGCTGAGAATGAGTTCCTTGGAAGGAATTTTTCACACTGAAGTCGTTATTAACGCCAAGTTTAAAGAAACCGTTATGAAATGCCACGTTTTCCTGGTTTCACAAGGCTGTAACATTGTTCGATACACCATAAGCGTTGATATACCATCCAATGGGGTTATTAACCCATCGCAGGGACGGTGAAAAAAATTTGAAAAATTCTGACGCACTGTCATCCAACGGAAGAAATTTCAGAAAAGCGTGTTTCCATTTTGCTTTATATCAGCCAGATGATCCTCATGTGCAAAATTTGTTTTAGTTCAAACTGTGACTCAGTATGTTAGGATATTATTCCTTGACATTCTGGCGGCCACGTGGCGGGTAATGTTGTCTTAAAATATAGTAATATAGGAGATATGATATAGCTAATAAAGTCTAAAACGTCGATCACGAAGTTTGTTCCTCCCGCCCCGTGAGAGTTGAATGAAATGTGGTACCGTGGTGGGGTTTGAACAGAGCTATCAGGCGCACAGAGCGCACCGGAAAACCTCGGGTTTACTATTCCGCTCCTCTGAGAAGTCACTTTCTACGGTAACCTCGTGACCGTACCTGGTTTTGAACGCACTTCTTTCACGCTCACCCTTCTCAGAGTGTTGTTTTTAGGGTGCTGTCGTCAAGCTAGATACATTGGTTTTCTTTTATGAGCCCCGCTTGCGTACCAGGAAGAATCCACTATGACCCGTAGATTACAAGCATGCCCGATATTGGCTTTTTCCAAAGCGGTGTTCGCCTTTATTACGTTGTTTACCTCTCTCTTCTGCGCTGTGTTGATGAAAAGGTACGCTACGCTCGCTTCAGCTAATCTAACCATGTTTTTATCTAATCTAGCGCACTGCACCACTGTGCGGCGAATGCTAGGAAAATGTACAATATCGCACACCTCGGGCGGTTCTTATGTTGTCGCAAGGCACATCTCGAAATGCGGTGGACAAATTTGTTCAGAGGAATTCACACAATATCCGACAGGAGAGTTATGCCTACCTTTTTATGGAGGCTAGGAAAGTAAATGAGAATTGATTGGGCATTACCACCGTGGTGGCGCAGTTGGTTAATGCGTCGCCGTTGTATGTGGGAGGTTCTTGGATCAAAGCTGACCTCTGGCAGCATTTTCCTCGACCGCCTCCTACCCAGGAGATGGCAGTAAACTGGGTAGTGCTTGTCTTGACACCGGAGTTTCGCTGACCAACCAGCACCCTTGTCATTGGAGGCACGGGCCTGATCAGCCTTTAAATAGATTCACCGGTCCGGTGGCGCGCCCCGGGGGACACGGCCTCGCCTGGTGTCACCGGAGCAGTCCTCTGTTCCGCCGGGCCCGAGAAATCGGGATAGCCTCGCCGCCTGGTACGGTGGGGCATGTGAAAGGGAGTGTGCGGGCACGACTGTCCCGCAAGGGTGCCGATAAAGTGGAAACCTCTGCCGTGTATAAAGTGTGTATGTGTGGTGCAAACGTGCAAAAATGTCCCCAGGTCGGGGGCGCAAAAATATTTAAAAAAATTGCTTGGGCATTAATGCAGTTTCCTGTTTTTCCAAACATTTCATAGGCTGTCTTGTTTTTTCTTTACGGTATTACGGAGCACTCGTAAGGAAAATATCCAGATCCTGGCAATTCTTAAATGATGTCGATTACCGGAAACATATTTTCTCTAACTTAACCTATTTGAAAGAATGCATTTATTCATCAAATTTCATAGATTTCGTCTGTACGCTGTGGCCTCGAGCTTTACTCCACATAATTTATCTGCAACGATTGTATATAAACGGCGCTCCTCACGGTCTACTTGAGCGGCGAAACCAGGGGAAATGGGGATCATTGTCTGACACTTTGTTAATTCTTATTTGTGATGTTGTGTTTTTTCTGGGTGGTAGAGTACTTCATGGCCTAGACATTCAGATCAGATCTCGTCCGTATCTGAGGCTTTCTGAAGTCCATGTCAATCCGTTGTCATACTACGACCATTTATCCAAATCGTGTCAACGCAGTACCCACTGTGGGCGACTCGGCCGCGTCTTTTCCCCTCCCTCTCTCACCAGTTGTCTGGGTCATGTGCGTGTTCGCTTGATGCCGTGTTGCTGTCGAGTTCTAATAAGTTGTATGAATGTGAAACAGTATGATTCGCATCCGATAGGTATGACGGAATCGTGGTGATGATGCTATATAGAATTAACCGATAATCGTTCATAGTCTAAAGTAATTGAAAACACCAAAGAGTATATTAATATTTTGACAAGAGTTAATTGATGAATCGACAAAGGATACGACCAATTCATATCCAGATCCGGAACAAAACCCAAACTTTCGGAATTATTTGATCCACGATATACTCTCCCGGGGTAGACTAAGACATCCGATCCATGAAGTGCTCGGTTTGGTGGGTCTCACAGTGCCGCAGGGATCCGGGTGTGCCGGGGTTTGATGGAAAATCTGATAGAATCCGGAACGTCGTCGGTGATACAGCGGCGCCCGGCCTCAATCCAGATTTGATTACTGACGCCCGGGCTTCCCTCGGACCGGGATGGGATTTCACAGGGAGTGACGAGACGGAGACAGGTTTTACACTGATGTCGAAGTCCTGAGGCGGAACTAAGAGAATGGGAAGTAGTCAACTGAGGGAGAATGCATCTTGTCGAAGCTCCATGAATGTTCAGGAGGCATCACGCCCACAGTGTCTTTGCAGTGTAGGGAAAATTTTCTTTTTCCTGGAATCGAACCCTCTCGATTTCCCGTCAAGGACACTGTGCACTGCACCACACAGGAGGAAAACTTCATTGGAAGCTGCGGTGGTGGTTCATATTCGAATTAAAATTCTGATCGGCGGTCTGGTTTGCTGGGTATGGTAATATGATAATATGTTTCATTGGGACCTCAGCAGTGGCTATAGTACAGCTACATCATTCTAAAATCATCAATTTTCGGCCATAACTTCATCTTTCTAGTGGATGATGATGATGATGTTTCGGGTTTTACGGCTCGTCAGCTGCTGAACCTATATGCGCCTTTCTAGTGGGACATACGCTACAAAGCTGGAGTAGTATAGTAGAATTTCAGGGTTTCTGGTGACCCCGTGAGAAAACCACCGACTTTTGATCAGGCGGCGTGGGTCTGACCCCCCCCTCTGGTCCGCAGGATTAGAGCTGTTAAAGCCTTGGAGGTTGGCTGTCGGGGAGTCCTGAGCTCGGACACAGTGTACTTTATGCATGGACTACCTCATTCCTCCCCCGGAACCTGTGACATCGGGTCAAACTGAACTCCCTCTAAAAAAACTCGCTCCCATGCCCTCTCTTAAATGGAGGGGGCGCTTAATCTCAATCACACTGGGCACAAGCCCTAAACAGCCCTAAACAGCGCTAGTCGCCTTCTGTGCCGGTTCCAAGCCGCGGCGACGGCTGTTCTGACCCAATATACCTTTACTTAAAGGTACGTTCAAAGGGGATTCCTTCACGCCCGAGCGACGTCACACGGGCGTGGGGAATTCCTTCACCCTTGGGCCGTATTTCAAACTGTTGCTAATGGCACTGCCCGCTTACGAATTTGTGAGAATGCACGGTAATCAAGTTTATCCCAAATGCAGTAAATAAGGATTTCATCTTCGATTCTGGGCCTCTTTTTGCAAAAAAATTGGATAATGAATCATTTAATTTTCCCACGTTATATGCCACGAGGTGTGACCTTACATCCGGCGACCTGCGCTTGCTGTTGGAGGGGGACTGGCCGTCCAATGGCTGCCCTGACCTGCCGGATCCTCTTCAGCTCTTCAACAAGGAGCGCCGGCTGTACTCGCGGGAGCGACTGGAGCGCCATCTGCGCAGCGGCGACGGCGACGAGTCCTCCTACCGGCACGGACACCCGCTGTGTCAGTTCTGCCAGACCAGGTAACCCTGAGATGACTGGTACGGTGCTGCGTGTTAGGGTTATTGAGATTTTGTCGCCTGCTGAGCTGAAACTCGAATTCTATGTTGGCTCATTGCGGTACAGTGTACTGGTTTTACACGATAGAAGCGTTCACAAAGTGGGCTACCCTCTTTTGCAGCCGACCCCGGCCGAAAATTTTTCGTCTCTTCAATTTTTATGGCTCCAATCGCTATTTTTTGGGGTTTTGTTCGTAGGCTACGGATGGTGATCATGTGTTTGTGGACAAAAATTACCAGGCAAGTCAGTCGAAATTCGAAGATAAAGGCTGATTGCTCTTGTTAAAGACAATGTGGCATCTGGGTAAAATTCTAGACTCGAGTGATATTAGGGACAATATTTATTGAAAATAATTAATTTGGCTTTATCTCAGCTGAAAAACAGGGGGGATGAGTGTCTCAGTGGATGGTATGCAGGTCTCTGAGGCCACAGGTCCCGGGTTCAAGTCCCGACACAGCCTCGGAGTAAGCTGATGGGATCCACGATTCCCTCCCAATAGGACAAGAGTTCACGGCGCCGTTTGACCTAGCAGTTGGTACATCGTCAAACCCCAACAAAGATAGCTGTTAATGTCAATATTTCATTTTATATGATTTCCTTTTGTTATAGTGTATAACTTTCAAATCGGTATAACGTGATATTTACGTGAGGTCTGGTAATGTTTCGTGCCGCGATGAACCCCTTCATTTAGGCCACCGATGAATGCGAATCGAATGAAGCGTTGTTCGCTAAAACATACTGTTATTGGCACCAAAAAAAAAAACACCAATGGTAATCTCAGTTCGAGCCCGATTATAAAGGTGTGGCATTTCCTTTAAATGTTTAACCCGCGCCCCACCGGGGTCCGGCGCCACCTTCGCCCCACCGGGGGGCATCGATGGCCCCCTCTAACTCCGAAAATATGGGCGTTAGCGCAAATCTGCAAAGTGCAATAGAAAGCTCGCGTGAATTCGTAGAAATTACTTCGCATGTTTTAGTGCTCGGTCAATGGTTTGACCTCCAGAGGTCAAATTAGGTCAAGATCGGCTATTTTCACTCAAATATGCAATGATTAAGCAAACTGGGCATAACTCTTATGTCATTAGAGCTATTGAGGCCTGGTAAGTACATTTGATAGCAAATTGCCAGTACTTTTCCGCTATGTGGAACGTAAAGACCTCCCGCCAGTGGTTTGACCGCCAGAGGTCACCTCGTGACCTAATATGACCTGAGGTCACGAAAGGTCAAAAGTGACCTTGCCGTATATCAAATGAAAGCCAGTGACAAGAAAAACACGATGGTGTTTGTTTCACCGCTCTAGCTCAATTAGGTCAAAGTTATTGTCATAATACTGTTTTTGACCTATGGTGACCTTGGATGACCTTGGAAAAGTCAAAGGGCAAATATGACCCCTGGGATCCGTGAAAGGGTGTCCAAAACGTTGTTCTGAGCAGTCTGGTATTTGCAATCATTTATGTGGCTTTTATATCATGAATAGCTTTTCCCCTGCTTTTCCAATGGGGAGGTCGCCTTGTGACCTGACCTCAGGGCACGAAATCGAAAATCCCGGATATACACCTTGTAGACCCTGGAGGGGTCATGAGTGTGGAAGTTTCAAATCGATCGACTTTGAAATGTAGCTCATACGAGCTCTAAAGGTGAAGTGAGGTGACCTTGGTTGACCTCGTCTGGTGACCTGACCTTGGGTGACCCGGGGTTAAAATTTCAGGGATGATGGGAAAATGATGCAGTGAGAGGTGGCCCTCAACCGGGTGCTGCGCCTCGTCTTTTTCTGCTATCCCAACCTTGGGGCTCGATGGCCCCGTGGGCGGTTAAATGATAATTCAGACTGGGCGAGCGATCGCTTTATACGTAACGTCGAGGTTTGGTCATGGACTGAGCTCTTGTGCGCGGGTATAGTTGATGTGACGATGAAGAACTGGTGAGACGATAAGCCGATTCCGAGATCAGGAAGAATGCGGTAGACTGCGGCTCTCCGCTCCAATTGCATCGTCGAGATTGTGGAGAGAGGCTGCACCCGCATATGTTATCTCTGATTCTGCTCAATTAGCCCTCTCGGATTGGAGGAGATCGGTGATGTACCATATCATCTGACAATCATTCTCCTCGCAGCTAAACTGCGGAACTCATTATTTTTATTATGAACAAGTTGTGTTTATGTTATTTGTTGACTGTGCCACTGTTGAGTCGCCGTCTTATCGGTGCGGCAAAAAGCCTGTTTGTGTTCAGATGTCCGCGAGGTTTATCGTGTCGCACAGTGCTTACACCTACCGCTCCCTCAAATAATGCGACTTTTTCTGCCGGCTTGTGTCATGTTCTGCTGTCTCTTTGCCGTTAAGCCTAGTTATTACACTCTGCATGTCCTTTTTCCATTATCCATCCATGCTGGTTGTGTACTGCTACATTTTTGGGGGAACCAGACTGGGTGACCTGGTCTCATGAATGGCATGTGCTGTTAACACAACCTGACATTATCCTAGTGTCGTTCGCACAGTTTTTACAGAATAGTCTGACTTGGGGATCATACAACCTGGAGTGATAGTAGTCGGTAGTAGCCGAAGTTACCTTAAATTCCAACTCACGTACGCACTTACACACACACGCACGCACGCACGCACACACACACGCACGCACGCACGCACGCACACACGCACGCACGAACGGAAAGATAATAGCGTGGGTAGCTAATGTGAGGCTCTCGCATTTCTAAGATATTTTTATCAGGACAACGACAAGCTCCCGGCAAGGCGGGGATTGGTCCCGGCGCTGGTCGCAGTACAAAACGACGACGTTACTTTAAAAAGACGTTACGTTGCAAGTGCTTGGAAATTGTATTCAAAGGGCCAATGATTTCGACGACCGATCGGAATCGGTAAATTCGGATCTCGGCAGTCATGTAGCACCTATAAGAAAAGGCCTCTTTATTCCATTTTGATGCGTGGACGCTCAAATTCATCAGCGTTGTTTAACCTTCTTTCCACGAGCTTCTAGGATATCCAAACCATAAAACTGTGATTTTATCCCATGTGGGTTTATGCATCAGCTAGTCCTGTTGGATGTCCTGTAGTCCCGGCGAGACCTGGTTGGTCCCGCCCCGGGCCAGTGCGGCAACCAGTGTAAGAAGGTGTACTGAGGAGGAGAAGCCGCCTGAGTCTGTCGAAAACCTAGTAAACTGGCTCGCGCGTGCAATCTAGCAACATAGGTAGAATCATCCACGTATGAGGCTTTGGTAGTTTGACCTTTGAACGGCAAGGTTAGTCTTGAAATCATTGATGCCATATTTTCCTTGAGATCTCTCGATTGAGCTAAATTACTGCGCGTGCGCGAGATGCGCCTCACTTGACCTTGCCCCCGTGACCTGTCAGGTACCTAGGCAGAAGAGAGCTGCCCTGACCCTGAAGTGGTGAGACCTGCTTTGTAGCCGGTTTTGGATGCGATGTACCTGACCTTGACCTGATCTTGTATGACCTGCCAGATAACTGGACAAGGACGAGTTGTATCTTCATCCTGACCTTGACCTGACCTTCTGTGACCTGCCAGGTACTTAGACAAGGACGAGTTGTTCCTGCACCTCCGTCGGGATCACTTCTACTGCCACCTCTGCGAGGCGGACGGCCACCAGTTCTTCTACTGGTGAGTCGGAGCGCGCGCTCGCTCCTCCCCCGCGCGAACCAGCAGAACTCCCTCCTTCCCCGGAATACAGCCCCTCCCCCGAACACAGATCGGGCCAATCAATGTCCCAAAACTGGTGTTGCGCTAGTGTGCTCGGTTTAAAACAGATCAGAAAATTTAATCGGCTGGTGGGAAATTCAAAGTTACGATATTGTGAGAGTCGATTGGAACCCTTATTTAAAGTTTTGGGAAGACATCTCTTATTTAAACTTTCTTATGGTCATATTTTGATGAGTTCATATACACCAGGATAATTGATATCTTTAAAAATAGCTCCAGTTTTTTGTGAAAAAGTTTTTTTTTGTGAAAACAAGTGAGTTGAAAATTTAGTAAGAGTAGCACAAGAGTGGAAAATTTTGTTAAAAGACCACAGAAGTAGTGTTCAAAATTTACAGCAAAATTTGCTACAAAAGTAGTAATAATATTCAGCTTGCCCGGGTGCTGCTCTCCATCCAGTATCCTGGGATTTGGAACTCTGCTAGCCCCACACCTCCCTCCCCGAAGACGGATCAGAGCAAAGCTCCCCTCCCTGGGACAGAGGTACAAGTAACCTCCCTCTTCTTGCCTCGGGCCCAGGACCTGGGACCTTAGAACACGTGTTTTTACCGTCAGTATTGCATGCTATGTACACATTCAGTGTTCATGAAGAATTCGATTGCTACATTGCATATAAATGTCATAGTAGTAAAGAGGAAATGTAGTATTATCGCAAGATCGGAATTTCAATCGAATGCCAACGACATTGTTCTGATTACTCGTAGACACTCGATATTGAATTGACGCTAGGAATTGGGCCGGCTTCTCGTTTGGATGCTGGCTTTGCTATAAGCCTGGCTGCGAGCGACCCAGCTTATGGTGACTAGTCCCTCTCGCTGAGGGAAACTGAACGTGCAGCAGCCTCACATAACCCAGATTACACGCGGCACGCATCACATGGCGAGGCCTCCCGAGAAGCAGCCCTGGCCAAACTGCGCGGTGTTGTACAGAGCAGAGATCGATGTCTGTGTGGACAAACTAATTGGTGCGGTCAGCCTTAGATGGGATCGCTGGAGGATGCCAGTCGGCGCAGCGGACGGGAATACCTCCTGAATAGAGTTACCGTGCTCGTACTGAAAGAAGCTGCCCTTCGGTGACTCGGTGTGATTCAGCCGAGTGTTTGTGTCTGACGCTGGCAACGACAAACAGGAAAACGCCACGGCTTTTTACGGGGAGGGTGTAAACTCGTAAAAGGAGACATTCTTATCCAAAGTCCTCAAAAATCTTTGCGATAAAACGTGCTGTCTTGTGAGACCGGGTGATCGCCGAGGATGATGAAAACAAATTAAATACCTGGCTTGTCGAAGATCTTTAGATAGGCAGTTCCACAACTAAAGTCTAGGTCGAGTCCGTAATTTATTGATCTGTTTGACCTTATCAACGCACTAACTGCATAAGCTATATGGCGTCGCTAACTCTTATTCCCTGTTGGAAGAGTTTCTAGGGAGTCAAAGTTCTCCTTGTTGAGGGAATTCGCCCGGCCTTGAACCCAGCTCAGCCGCGTGGAAAGCCAACACGCCAACCGCTACATCACACCACCTAAGTTTGAGTCCGTTTGGGAGGGAGGGAAGAAGGGGGACCACCTACACCCGTGCCGGCAGGGCAACACATGAACGTCAGAGTAGCTGACTAGTTTGGGGAAGGGCTCGGTTCCTGGCTCGAACCATGGAGACTGGGTGTTGCTAGGACTTGACCAGGACTAGGTGCGAGTCGAAAGTCTGCGAAGCCCAGGATGTATCAGACCCTTTGATACGGGCTCGTCCCTTGTAATGGGCAATAGCTCCTCTTGGTCGCACTGGCGGTCCGTTTGAAGGTCCGTCTTCAATAGGTGTTCGGACCGACAAGTAAAACGTGTCGAGGTGGCACACTCACCCGGGATACATGAGCAGCCTCGGTACCATGGCCCTCGGTACGCACTATTACCAGACGAAATTTGGCGCGAGCCCGACAAAATGCAGCGTTGCGACTGCAACGTTGCGTTGCAGGGCCAGCTGGTGCCGCATCTGCCGGGAGGAACCGGACACCTCGGCCCACGTCCTGCAGCGCTGCGCTGATGCCGACCCGGTATCGTCTCTTCGGGTCCATCCACCCGAGGGCGTAGGCGGTGCGCTGCAGCGACCTCGCAACTCCTCCGTATTTTATACCTTATGCCCTATCACCTTCTATACCGTATTACCTTATATACCGCATTATATATACTCCGACACATATTATATACCTTTCCACCGTCTCTAACTATCTCATCTCTGTCACACCCACCACTGCCGTATTTTGTGGCAATGCCTACGTGGGCCGCGTCGCTCAATACATTCCTGGCTATTTGGTAAAGCGGCTCGTAATCGTAATGCTGTTTGCCAGTGTTGTCGCTGGCTAGTATGTTGCTGGCTGACCTGATATTAAATTCTGCTCCCCGCGGTGGTATGTTTTCGGGGTGTACCGTATCTGTTTGTCAGCATTGCAAAAAGGCCGGTGCGGAAACAATTGGACGTCGCCCGTGTACATAAGAACCCGGTTCTTCTATTATCCTGAATGGGCTGGTTGATTATTCGCGTTTTGACAAATGCTTATTGAAGGAACACTATGCCGATTTGGACACTTATAATCTATAACACAGACCTGTCACTCTGTGGCTTTCAGTAAATGTCTGGTGGGAATGATTTGTTGTCTCAATGTTGAAAGACATCAGAAAAAGAAGTATGGTAGCTTAAAGCTCTTGACCTTTTCAGGTGCATCGGATGTTCCCCTTTCTTTCCCTTGTTATCTCTTTCTGCGGGGGTTGGGCGCGGGGCGAAAGTTCTGCCAATTATATATTCTCTTCGTCGTGTCCTGCCTCACTGAAGTGGGGCCTTCCGCGAATTCGCCGGCGCACTGACCGGGCTGCTATGTTTGCCCCACTTTACGGTTATTTTACTCTCCCTTCCCATGCGTCGCCTCTCGTGTTTTTTTTTAATCGCCGCTAACTTACAGATAGCGTATCAGTGAAGAGCACGTGCGAACTCTCCTACGGTTATCCAGCTACTGTAAAAGCTGAGCGTTAGGCTACGACTTGCGCTTATTCTGGCAGAAACAGAGATGGGCTGTGGGACAGACGTACAGCTAAGTTAAGGTGGGAGGAGTATCGCACCGCCAGTTTTTACTGGCCAGCAGTTCTCGACTGAAATCGGCGACCTCACGCTGAGAGGTAACCTCACGTTGCAGCGCTGAGAGTAGTTCAACCTCGGCTCCAACACCGCCAGAGCCGCATCCGGCCCCAGTCAGCGGTCAACGGAGCGGGAGTACCCGCCTCGGATGACGCGAGGATGGCGAACTCCAGGATTTAATCTGAAAACGATCGTTTATATAGGCCTCACACTAGGCATATATGATATTCACATTGTAGCTTCCCAGAAAACAGAACTTTTCACGAGCTTGGTACAGCTTGAGGCACTACCGGGTGCCGTAAGTCCGCTCTGTTCTGGACTTGAAGTGGATCTCAGAATTCAGAGGTTATGAGTATTCATTGCCGGCTTTGATATAGAATTTTGATGCAAAAGTTGAGCGCCTGTTTTATTGCCACGTTGGGAGTCCCCAGTGAAATAAAAACCTCGGGGCTCCAGTCGGGTCGAAGTTTGAGGACCTCTGGTATCCCGGCGTATAATTTATTTAGTTACAAATCAAGGATTTACGGGGATATGTTTCGAATGTTAGAAATTTATGCACCTATTGGTCCACAATCTACGTCGTCAATTTCAGTAGGTAGTAGGGAACTGCCTTCATTTCATGTCTCGCAAACATTTCCACACTCCTGAGATGGTTTTTCAAGTGCCGTTGGAATCAGTGCGAGATGATATAGACCATGGAAGGATTTGGTGAGGATAAGGATGTGTGAGGACAAGGGAGAGTGAGATACCACGGGCTGCTGATGTCACAGGCGCATTCGCTAGCTCCTTCAGGTAGGCTTGGATTAGGGATAAGGATTGAACTAGTTTAAAGGGAATGTGGCACCTCCACAACGTGATTTTAACTGAGATAGCCAAGTTGTAAAGCAAGTCGGAAAACCCGGCACTCCATATTTAATTTGTCTTGGAACTTGATATTTCCGTAGGAAAAAGCTAAAACCTACCTGACACTAGCCCCCCATCAGCCCGTCGCCGGGCGGCCATTGTTGTGAGCTACTGGTGTGACGACATATGCTGATGTCACGATGAGCATCAGCCAATCGAAGCCCTTGCAGCGTTTCAAGTACGGTAGTGGTTGTCAGATCGTGACATCATCCACAGACTGATATTTATTTCTTTTTCTAGAGGAGTATTTTTAAAAACAAAATATTGAGCTTATTGTACATTTTTCAGAGAAATCATAAGTGGTTTCATTATTTTTGGCTAAAAATACGCCTAATTTCACTAAATTCCAGGATTCGACAAGGTGCCACATTCCCTTTAAAAGCTATTACATCTGTGTTCCATTTGGCCCGACGGTGTCCCTGGAGAGGCTCTGGCGTCTCAGGCAGCGGATACCCCTTGTACTTCGATGGACGTAAAGTTCCCACTACAAAAAAGTGCGGCAATTTATAAAACATGAATAATAACTATGAAATGAAAATTTGATAATCTGTCATGAATGTGTACTACACGCATTAAGTAGATATAGCAGGTAGATAAATTGAATGCACAGACAAATTTCAGACACCAGCATGATCAATGAAAACTCGGTGCATCATGAAATGTTCTATCGTGCGTCATATGCTGTGTTACACAAAATCGGGCGCGGAATCTTATTCTGCGACTGTAACCCTCGTAAATGTTATGAACGGCTGTTAGTCATGACTGGTCTGACCTTTTCGTCCGGCCTGCTGTCCCATTTCACACCACGGGCTAGAAGAGGTGAGGGAAATCTCAGACTGGTGATTTACTGGTCGAGGGGGAAGCATAACTTTTAGGACATAATTGAACAAGTGACCAAGACATGCGATTGGAATGATAGAGACCATGATTGGGAGGATGGGGAGTGTGGCAGGCGTGATTAATTGGATGATGAGGAGATGTGATTGGAATGATAATGATTGTGATGAGGAAGATTGGCTCTTTGACCAAGACACACGATTGGGATGATAGAGACCGTGATTGGGAGGATGGGGACTGGCAGGGGTGATTGATTGGATGGTGAGGATATGTGATTGGAATGATAATGATTGTGATGCGGAAGATTTGTGACTGGAACCTGTATTTGGGATAGGCACTGTGATGAGGACGATTGGTTCTATGGCATGGAGATGTCATTAAGGTGATAGGTAGTGTGGTAGGCGTGATTGAGCGAATGGTGGGAGATGTGATTGGGATTAAGGGACTGTGACTTAGGTGATTAAACCTATAACAGGGACCTGTAGTTCGGCTTATATGAACTGTGGCAGGCACATTGAAGTCTAAGTGATATGAGAGCGATCGGAGTGCTGGTTGGCTCGTGAGAAAGCTGTCGTAGATTCAAAGCACTTTCGTGGCCCGATCGGAAATGACACTTTTTCAGTGCTCACGACGTCATGATTCCAAGCCAGCGACACAACCGTCACACTTGGGATTTACGTACAGCCATTTGCGGCTCGGCTTTAAGTATCAGTTGCTGCGCCCAAAATACCCAGTAACGATGACTATAAGCCTCTAGAAATCCTGTAGAAACCTCTGTGCTTTGTTACCAGTTTGCTACCATCCAACCCTGTGTAATCCCAACTATGAAGGCCGTGAAGTCGGCCTCTCGTCGACATGTGCTTGGGCTGGCTCGGCTTGAATGGCTCTCTTTATTACGCCGCTATCCATGGGTGCTGATCACGAAACTCAAACTGCCGTTCTTTTCCCTGATGTTTTATGTTCTGTGATCCCAGCACGTACCATGAGCTTCAGGAGCACTTCCGACGAGACCACTTCCTTTGTGAAGAGGGAGACTGCAACGAAACCAAGTTCATCGTCTTCAGAACAAACATCGACCTGCAAGGTAAGTGTTGTCCTCATTTGGGTCAGAGCTGAACTTCCTGGAAGGAAGCTGTTGTCTTCGCTTGGGATAGGACGAAAAGGGATCAGTCATTTTTCGAACGTGCTGACAGTTTTTTCGGCTTGCAAGGAAGTCGGTAGATTTGTCTCTGAAATAGAAATCCCGCTCGCTGAAACCTTAACAGAGCGGGAATTTAATATATGTGTTTTTTTTTGCCTCGGACAGCGGCATACAGTTCGAGGAGCGAGGGTAGAACCCAAGCTTAAGGTGGTGTCGCAACCGCTCATGTTGTGTCTCCTGTTGCAGATAATGTGTGTGAAGCTTAGGAAATGTATTGTGAATGCCAGAAGAAATGCTTTTGTTGATGCATGCTAGCTGAATGGCAATCAAGACTTAACAAGCATGATTTGCAAGCTGCTGATCAATGCACTGCGCACCTGCCGGGCACGTGGAAACACTTTTGGTGGGTTTCAACTTAAATCATTCAGTTTGCCACTACTGCACATTGCTTGTGTGAGTTGTGTGCCTTGTGCATGTTAAAACTCTGATTCTTTGCATTAAAGCATGCAGCTTGGTTGAGTGATTACTGCATGTGCGCATGGCTGCTTAATTGTCCGTCTTGGGAATCCATGCTAGTGGTGTAACAGCATGTTCGTTATGCTATTTCAGAAACCATATCAGTACGTGTCACCAAGGTCACCAACAGTTAGCGCTCTGGTTCCTTGGATCCTTCAAGCATCTGTAGGTCATGCTCCTAAATTCCTTTATGGCAAGCAGCAACAAATAAATGTTTTCAAGCTGATACTCTGTGCGTGTTCATAGGTTTACTCCGGCGGTAGCGACAGGTGGCCTGATCAGACATCTGGCATCTCTCTTGTGGTTAAACCCTGTCTTTTACCGGCGGATCTATAGCCTGCTCGAGAGCTAAACATGGGAATGTATGGTTGCGTTCGGCGAGCCGCCTTTGCAGAATCGGGTAACATTGTAACGTTGCAACCAGGAGCTTTTCGCGGGATTGGGTTTAATATGTGCACTTCGTAATGCAGGTTGTACGAAGCCGCTGCTGCAAATTTTTGTCGTGCTTTTTACCTTCCGTAAAGTCCTCTGATTGGCCTCTGAATTACCTGCGATAGACGAAGCCGCTGGACATGCTTCCAGTGGGCGACTGAGCTGGTCGTCGGTGACCGGTATTTTAATATGGCGCCTCCCTCGCATCGACAGGTGTACTTACGTGAATCCAAAGTTTGAACAGGCGTTCGGCCTGGTTGGCTTGGAAATCCCGTCATTTGGCGCTAACCCTATCAATACTGGCTGGCACGACGAATACCGGTGGTGAAATGGACGGGCCCCTTATGGAGAGCTGCTTTGCCTCAAATGCTCGTGGCATGATGAGTTTCGGGCTGTTTTTAAAGTACAGGCATTGCTCAACAGGCGCGCCGTGTTTCGTGTGTGTGGGTTCTCGTGTGACCCGCCGTTGTGCAAGGTATCTCCCGGGCGGAAGTTTCGGCCTGGAGAGGTTTACGGAAACTCTGTCTGAAAAGAAGTACGGCACCCACCTGGGATTTGAGCTGAACATGAAATGAGTTGGGCGTAACAAAAACCGACTGGTTTCATATTCCGATTGTCTAAGAAATTGTACAGAAGTCGTAAAAAGACTGACATAAAAATCGTCAAGTAATCACGTTGAATTTATGAAATGTTTCTGAATTATTCTGGGAACAGTGACGAGATGTGGAATGTTTCCGTTTTCTCCGCTACCACAGTGAGCCGGAGGCTTTTACAAAACCCTGGCGCGCGCGTCTGGTCTATCTGCCGGGCGGCGTTTTGACTAGCCTTGAGCAGTTTCGGCATGAGGACCCACTTCGGCCTATCCCTGCCGCCATGCCCATATAACAGCTGCTGCGGGCGGCGTTTGCTGCTGTCATGCTCTCCAAAGTGGCTGTTTTTACCGGCGCCGCGAAATGAGCAGATGAAATATGCAGGCCAATCTCAAACTGCTCCGATAAGATATTCCCTTTGTGCCTGTGACCGCACGCACAGGTGGGAGGTGCTTGTGCCGAAAGGACTTTGTTGAATAGTTGGATATGATGTGATATGGTTCTGACTTTTCGTGCAAACTGGAGGGTGAGGCCTCACTCTCAAAAAAGTTCAAAATCAGTATCTATTGTTCAATGCTCAAAATTCGTTGTCATGCATTTTTCAACTAGTTTTAACAAACCACATATACTGTCTCCGAACCTGCGCCCTTCTATTTATCAAATAAAAAACCTATACTCCTCGATTCGTTTTTCAACTGAAGTCAAAATAGCCTGCTGGTGAGGCCGAAAAAATCTGAAAAAGGTACCTTTTCCACTTGAAATTTCGAATTTCACGACACTGTCGGATGTAAGCACAGTTCAAATTTCGATTCTGTTGGAGACCTCGCGCTGGCTGGTCTGCGGGATATCTCCTCAGCCGGAGTTGAAGCTCACGGCAGCTCGCCTCGTGAACAACGCCGTTCATAATTTCGATGAACGGGTATTTAAAAGGTCTGCCATTTTTTGTCACTGCTGTGTTTTTCATATAAAATCCGCACAGTGTTATGGATGTGATTTCTGTGTCGCCTTAAGACCCGCTATGTGCGCCCGTGTTTCTGCTTGCGTCGTGATATTATGTTACCGTTGACTTGGGTAATGGGCTGTCGTCTCGAAACTGGCTTTAAGATTGAATACGGGCTTCTTCTCAGACACCAACCCATTCTTTTGCGCGTGAGACGGCCTGTGTGGGTGTGAAACTTCATGACGTTATCTGGCGGGAACACATTCTGCGGCAGATCAACTCTTGCAGACCAAATTCGGATTAAAGTGATGAAAGGTATCTAAATTTGGGATTGGAAGAGTTCATAGTTTCCATGGTTGTACCCGTATTTAAAGTACCTTGATTGTTACGGACGTTGTAGATGCATATTTGTCTAGGCCTGTGCGACTACTCAGCAACTGCCCATCACTTGCACAACTATCCACGTCGAATGTTTAACACCTGTCATAGAGAAACAGACTGTTATGTAGTTATATTAATGGTACATTTTGGAGTTTACCGACGCAACAACGGCCAAGGTTATGCGACGTCGCTGTTAGCTAGTTGGATAAGTGCGTTATCTACCACAAAAGCTACTCTGAAATCACTGTATTAACTATTTATATCCAAGATAGCCTAACGTCTCGCTGTAGCATCCTCATCAGTGACTAAACATATATTAAATATGATCCAAACACACACCTTTGACCCCGGTAGAGATTGCTCTTTTTCGATTTTCTTTTTTGATTCGCTTTTTCTCTCTTTTTCGAGTTTCGATCAGACTTCGATCGATTTTTGCGTCAGATGTATGGTTTCGGATTGTGTTTCATACCTTTCTACTACCTGATGAACGTGTTACAACAAAACGTCGGATTATTCAAAGAATAAATGTTCAATATAATGATTTTGAAGCTGTTTGACCTTCACATGCCCATTGCTCACCCTGCCTGAACCTGATCTCGCACTGGCGTGGTCTTTGGTGAGAGCGTTATCATTGCCGTCCCCACCAATTCCGAACCTCGATATTTTACAATGCTGAATCTGACTGGTATCGAAACAGCACTTGTAAATGCTACCTTCAGCGAACTGGCTCGTCGGCTGGGGAGTGCCCGCCAGCAGCACAGCACGTGCCTGCTGATGTCTGTATCTGCGTTTCAGCCCACCGCGCCTCGGTCCACAACAGGGGTGCTCAGACCCGCCGGCGGCCCGTGCTCACGCTCCAGTTCAGCTCCGAGAACACCCGCCGTCGGCTCCCCTCAGACAGGTCAGACTCTCAGACAAGGCAGACCCCCTTCAGATAGGTCAGACCCCTCCCTCAGACAGGTCAGACCCTCATCTGTAACTCCCTCAGACAGGTCAGACCTTCAGACAAGTCAGACTCCCTCAGACAGGTTAGACCCTCGGACAGGTCAGACTCTCTTCTGTAACCCCCTCAGACAGGTCAGACCCTCTTCTAGCGCGCCCCTCAGACAGGTCAGTACGTCTAAAATGCTCCCCTCAGACAGGTCAGGTCTTCTTCTATAACCCCCTCAGACTGGTCACTACTTCCATAACGCGCCCCTCAGACAGTCACCCCCCCCCCCACAGACAGTTCAGCTCTCATATTTTGCACTGCTCCCTCAGACAGGCCAGTCCTGCAATGCTGCCAACAGATAGGTGAGTCCTGTGATGCACCTCCTCAGATAGCTCAGTCTCTCTTCTCTGAAACTTCCGTTCACAGCGCTACCGCCGGAGTTTTCCGCTGACGTCAGCTGACTGGCCCACGGTCAGCTGGCTGACAACTCACTACCCACAATCCGTCATCACCTGCTCAATATAAATGATGTGAAATAAGAAAAAAACATTGCCAAATTTTAGACTAGCCCCACCACTCTCAAATATGTCCCACCACTTTTCGCGGCTTAGCATCGAAAACTGGTACCACTGAAAAGTTCATTTCGTAAGTAGTACGGTCAGAATACCATTTTTAGAAAGGTCATACCAACCGCTCGATGACACACAATTTAGGAGGGCGGTATCGATGCCTAAAGATGATACAAGCGGAAAACCTGGACGGAAAACCGGTGCGAGTAAAGCTATTTATTCATCATGGTTTTAGAAAGCACTCACACCCAGAAAAGCTGCGAACAGGCTTTAAACCTCCTATCAGACAGCTCAGTCATTTTGTAACGCTGCCCTCGTGTAAGATATTTGGCTCTTGGTGATGGCAATCGAAACTGTGCCGGAAACTATTCCCCTATCTCATCGAATTTCTTCAGACCCATCTAGAATAGGTCCGGAACGCTCTTATTTAGCACGCTTAATTTTGAGACTTGGCTTTTGAAGCCACCAAATGATTTAGTCGCCGTTAAAGTTCAGGTATGACTTGGGCCAGAACCATCCCCCCCAGATTCACGTTGAAAACGGATTATCTGTATTCTCTGTATCAGACCGGTGGCTGTACTTCTGTCCGAGTTCTCGGGATTTCACACGAGCGAATCACTGTAGATATCTGTAACTCGTGCTTTAATCGAACCGACGCCTCCGTTCCTACGTCCCCGATGCCACGTATTTCACTCAAGGAGGCCACTTCGACCCACTTCACGCAGTCATAAAACCTCACGCACGGCCCAACGGTAAGTGGGGCATACCCGTGAGAAGCTGCGTTAGAGGAGACTCGTCACACACCGGGATGCTTTTGTCGCTGATTGTGTCAGAGCTGGCTTAATCAATGCATGCTGTACGATTCCCGTTCATCGGGTTGATCGATCCGTTTTACTAGAAGCTTTCGTTTTCCCGCCTTTGTTGTTATAAATAGCTTTCTGCATGCGTTTGGTGATGTTGAATAAGTGAGGTGTGCGCTTGTATGCATTCGGAATATTTCGCCGAAACAAGCGCAGTCAATATCCACTTAAAACTGTGTATAGATTGGATCACGTATCTGAATCTACTGAAGGCCCTGGATGACATCGTGATAATTGTACGAGAGATGTGATCCGAAATCACTGTACTTTGAGATGTGTTCTGAATTCTGTGAATTGCCAATAGCCCATAGCTGAACTGTTTTATAAGTTTGTTGGAATTTTGTAGGTGTGTCTGGTCGTCGCCCGTCTGGCGAGTAAGGCGCAATCCAAGAGAATAACTTTTCACAATGTTTTCTATTCCCCTCTTCTGTTTTGTGCAGTTTTTTCTCGCCCTTAATCTGGAATCGTGCCCTTGCGCTTTTACTCTGCGGCGGCGATGAGAAAGTGTGAATGGGTGGAGGTATCGATTACATGCCTAGCCAACACCCCTCGCTAAAGCACAGCCCCCTACGATTAAATCTGAACACACTAGGCTCCGCAGTTTTTTCTTTATAAATTCTGGACAACTCCTGCTCCCTCGGCCATGATGAAATATACAGCATATGTGTCTTGCTCCTGGCTTTATATCTCTTTCCAAAAACTGTGTTCCAGGTTCGTAGTTTGGAAATGATTTGCAGAAAAATTGATGATGGCTGTCTCGTGACAATTTAGTCGTTCGCTATTAATTTCTCAAACATGAGGCTGCTGAGTAATAGCGGGTACGTAATTGATAGATGGGAGCAAAACACACAAGCTGTATGTGGAATCACGACTCCGCAAGCAGTAGTTCGCTCTCACAAAATTCTTCTGAGCCTTGTGTGTACAAAACCTCTCTAACAGAAACTTCTGAGCCTAGTGTGTACAGATTCAATTGCAGGGGCCGTACACACACGCGGTCTTACAGCCACATGCGGTCGCTCCGGTCGGATGCCATCGGTCTGAACGTAAATCAGTGCCACTGAGATCTCAGCGGCGAAAACTGTGCATTCATTTCAACTGGACGGGGTCCGATTGACCCGGAGTGATCACCAGATCTCAGTCGTGACCAATCGGAGCGAATCGCACGTGGCTGTGGGATCGAGCCGTAACCAGCACCGCGGGCACCGCTGCTGTGCATGCCCTTTAACGCCGCCGGCCTCTGCCTACACGTCTAACGCTGTGGCGACGGCCCGGAGCCGCAGGGTACCAGTCGCCGTGGAGGACAGTCTGTTTGAGGTACCGATCACGTATGCACGTCCTGGACGCAACCGTGCCCGCGCGCAGCTCAGGCACCGGCACAGGTGAGAGGCCGACTGGGGGCCGCGCGTGCGCCCAGGTGTAGGCGGCGAGGGGCCGGCGCCGTGGTTCAATTCGGCCAACCGGGATAAACGCTGTGCCTGGTGGGAATAGAACCCGCGGCGTGCGTGGTTCTTGTTGATTCTTTAGTCAGGTGTGTAAGCCAAGGGACTAGAAACTTGAGACCTTGTAAATACTGACAAGTCTAGTCCCAACCGGCCACTGTCTCAAATGATGTGGTTGAGGTGAGATGGTATTTGGAAAGAAGCTCACTCGAGGCTCATATCGCTTTATGGCAGATGTATGAAGTTTTGGTAACCAACACTTCTTCACACTGCTAAATGTTACATGACTTTTATCTCTGAAGAGAATCAAGAGAAACGGAAACCTCTTTCAATTATGGTATTGTTTATTACCCTGCTTTTCTGAGTTTGGTGTGAGTTGGAGATACGTTTCTCGATATCCGTGCGACGTTGTGAACTTGTCTTCGTTTTCTTGTCAATCTGCTGTGCTGTGTTTTTGGTAAGCATCCCTGAAATTATTTAATCTAGATATTTTGAGCGAAAAGTGAAAATCGTGGCCATTAAGTTTCTAAGTAATTTGGTTGACTTCTCGTTTTTCTTGAAATTGTATGTGACCCGTTGTCCGTGCACATGATTTATGATTCCTGACTTAAGCCTTTATTGGGGTATGACCCTGTTGCTCGTATGACACAAATAAACAATAAACAGTTAACTATGTCAAGATGAATTTCTTGTATCGGGTCAATATTTGATCGCCTGCCAGAGGCACTTGTAAATGTCCCCTCGTTTATTTATGCTATTTACATGATTGGTATTTTACATCATTCCTGTATTTATATGACTTCACTTATTTCTATCATTTATTTCAAGCATTGATTACGCTGTTACAGTCCTGCATGTTGAAACCACTCGGATTTCATTACAAATGTGTTTTCAGAGTCAGAGAGGTTCCCAAATTCCTGACACAGTATTGTAGAATAAATCCCCGATCAAGCGATCGATGCTGGTGCTCCGGTTTTCCAGCTGCTTCGTGAAGTACCAGCGAGAGCCTGTTGGCTGGAACAGCCTGTTTTGCGGTAGTTGGACGCTTAACGCGAAACTATTGTCTTGTTCTCTTTTATGGCAGGCTTAATTTCTGTGAACAATTTAACAATTTCGTGAAAACGCTTGTCACCGACTCTTCTGGTCGTTGTTCCTGCGATTTTTGTAAGTGCCGAACACGGCTTGCTTGGCCGTGAGGAGAGAGAGAGAGAGAGAGAGAGAGAGAGAGAGAGAGAGAGAGAGAGAGAGAGAGAGAGAGAGAGAGAGAGAGAGAGAGAGAGAGAGAGAGAGAGAGAGAGAGAGAGAGAGAGAGAGAGAGAGAGAGAGAGAGAGAGAGAGAGAGAGAGAGAGAGAGAGAGAGAGAGAGAGAGAGAGAGAGAGAGAGAGAGAGAGAGAGAGAGAGAGAGAGAGAGAGAGAGAGAGAGAGAGAGAGAGAGAGAGAGAGAGAGAGAGAGAGAGAGAGAGAGAGAGAGAGAGAGAGAGAGAGAGAGAGAGAGAGAGAGAGAGAGAGAGAGAGAGAGAGAGAGAGAGAGAGAGAGAGAGAGAGAGAGAGAGAGAGAGAGAAGAGCGGGAAATCATCGCGCGCGCGAAGATTTTCGGCTTACCTTGTGCTGAGTACTGTTCAACATGTGCACCAGAAATAAGAACGGGAGCGTCGTCCCTTTATGCCTCCAATGAGATGAGCCCGCCCAGACGTGGGCTGAATGCACGGCGGTTATGCGTGCGATGCTGATGCCGAGGTAACATCATAACCCTATCCCGCCTCATTCACCGTAATCCGTGGCCGAATTGAGCTCCGCTTGGCTGATTGGTGTCCGCCTGTGTCAGGCTTCTGCAGTCATTTAATCCCCATGCAAATTGCTTTCTGGAAGTGAGGCAAATTGCCAGGGGCACTAGTTGAAGATTCGGAATCCGTTTCTCGGTAAGGCGGTCTGTTGACAGTCGTGCGCCACGCCCGACCTTTGGGTCACGTGAGCTGTGCCGGAGATGTAGAAAGCCTGTGTGGGCTTCATTGAGGAATACAGTGTCGTGGCTGGCGGTGGCCAGGCCGCTACTGCACGTGTCGCAATTTCCGCCGCCCTGCGCAGAGGCTGCAGATGACGGCGGACATTCTACGGCGTGTGTTTTTTATAAGCTGTCTGTCAGGGGCGTAGCCAAGAGGGGCGGCAGGGACAACCCCCCTGAGGGCCCGAAGGGCCCCCTGAGGACACGTTTCTGTAACAAGCAGGGATCTTTTTACCCATCAGGGCCCTTTTGGCGCTGTCGCAGGGGCCCTTTTCGGGGCGCCGCCCCCTCCCCCTGAGCGAAATCCTGGCTACGCCCCTGCTGTCCATTGCCTTTGTGCTGCGTGGATTTGTAATATGCCTTACTAGTTGTGCGTAGTCTTCAAATTGGTTTCGGTAATGTCTATCTCCGCTGTGTGCGGGAGAGTTTGTAAACCACAGGATTCGTCGATCAATACCGGCCTGTAATTTAATCATCGCCCCAGATGTCCCGGACCATTGCATTGCTTGGTGCCCCTGGAGGTTATTAGCCGTCATGTTGGCATGCATTTTCTGAATCCGAACTTGTTTTTTTGCCCTTGAGTAGTTCATCATTTATTTTTGCTCGTGTGCGGTCGCGGGTGCCTTGGCGATATTTTTATAAAGATTGTGTCTCGTGAAAGAGAAGGCCGTTTGTTATGTTTCCATGGAAACCTGCTTGTTGACATTGAGGAGATGCTCGAGAGAGGCTGAATTGTAAACAATATTGACTCTTAATTTTTGCACATATTCCGAGCTATTTGCATGAAGGGCTGTGCCACACGATGTGATTTAAGCGTTTTCCGGCATTTAATGTGTCGGCTCCCGTTAAAAGTTGGAAGTAAAGTTCACTGGGGTTTCCCAGCACTTACCACCAGAGAGTGTTACACTGTGCTCGCTGTGGCCTTCGTTGAAACTTTTGCAAATGCCAAATTAAGAGTGAGAATTGCGATGTATCGCAACGGACGCGAAAAGAGATGTCTCAACTTGCGGTGGGACATCGTGGTACCAGTCCGAATGAAATTTTTCGCCTGATCTCTGTCTCTGTCTCTGTCTCTGTCTCTGTCTCTGTCTCTGTCTCTGTCTCTGTCTCTGTCTCTGTCTCTGTCTCTGTCTCTGTCTCTGTCTCTGTCTCTGTCTCTGTCTCTGTCTCTGTCTCTGTCTCTCTCTCTCTCTCTCTCTCTCTCTCTCTCTCTCTCTCTGTCTCTGTCTCTGTCTCTCTGTCTCTCTGTCTCTCTGTCTCTCTGTCTCTCTGTCTCTCTGTCTCTCTGTCTCTCTGTCTCTCTGTCTCTCTGTCTCTCTGTCTCTCTGTCTCTCTGTCTCTCTGTCTCTCTGTCTCTCTGTCTCTCTGTCTCTCTGTCTCTCTGTCTCTCTCTCTCTCTCTCTCTCTCTCTCTCTCTCTCTCTCTCTCACCCTGTCCCCTCTGCCACAGACCGGAGCCGGCTCCTTCCGGTGCGTCGGCCCGCCCTGTGATCACCAGTGAGGCCGACTTCCCGGCTCTGGGCAGCAGCAGGTCCGAGTTCTCGGCTTCGGCCGGGGTCAGGACCCCGGTACGGACCGCCGTCACCATCAACATGGGCCGCAGGACGGCCGGGTCGGCGCCCGGCCACAGTCCCGGCTCGCCGGTCTCCCCCAGCCACGGATAGCCCAGGTGAGAGCCGCCCAACGCCCCGTAACACTGGACGGGTGGACGGTACTTAGTACCGTACTGCACCGTCTGGGCCGAGATGACTGGCGAGTCGGCTTGGTATTTTTCTTGGAAATTCTGCTGCCTGATCAACTAGCAGTCAGTTGCGCCCCCTCTGCGATCTTATCGAGTACATCCCCGCTCATTAACACCATAACAAACACATTCAAAGGTCGCGGCACGCCCTGTTAAGAAAGGAGGATAAACGCTAACAATGATGGGAAATTAGTCATCCCCATGGGCGCCGAAAGCGGGGAGGGGGACAGGGGGACGCGTCCACCCCTGTTTGCCAACCAGGGGGACGTCCCCCAAAAAAATTGGGTCCATCGTCATTAATGCTGTCAGATATCGAACATGCTCAAAATTCGCCTCCCCCGGTCAGCACAAACCGGGGTCGGTCCCCCTGGCCATCCCGGATATGTAAGCGTATAAGCTTTTGTTACAATGATTATAAAGAGAAGCACAGATGGCAGTCTTGTCCGTTAGTAGTAACGATTGAGCGGTGCCACGGAACTGGCTGCTGAGCCTGTTGAACGGACTGTTGTCGATACTCCGACTCCGTCGCTATCGTTACGGGGGTATTGTACGCAGGGTTGGCACTGCCCACTACCCACTGCCCGGTTTTTTGTGGGTTTTTTTAATGGATAAAACCCACCCGGTTTTTTCATAATTCATTGTCTTCAGAACAGCTTGGGGAATTTGAGCTTACCCTCCCTTCCTTTGCTTTAGGCAAGGACTGATAGTAACGACGATGTTGAAGGCATCACAGTGTTAATGCGTGCTCAAACAATGGAATTAATCTAGAAACGGTGTAACGAGAATGCTACAAAAACGGAAACAAACACCCAAAACCGCAAAAAACAGACCCGCGGGCTTTTTACAAAAAACACGGGTTTTTTTCCAAACCCTGTTTGTACGTGCCCCAGCCGTCTCAAATGTGTACCGTGCAACTCGCGTCTGCGGAGACCTCGGACAGGGACAGGCGGAGACCCCAGGGGGGTGGGGCGTGGCGTTCGAATAGTTGGTGGCTCAGTCTGGCAGCGGCTGGACGTTTTAATTAAAAGGTGTTCAGCGTTCCCTGGTCCCCAGTTACTGCAGGCCATACAGGCGGGACCATTGGGCCAAATTATTCAAATCATCGAACGGCAGATTGATTGAACCGAACTAATGCACCGGTTCTCAGAGTGGCAGGACCGATCAACTAACGAATTGATACTGATTGATCGACAAATCGGTAGGTCGGTTCGGTCGGGTTCGGTTTGGTTGGGTTCGGTTTGGTTCGGTTTGGTTCGGTTCGGTTCGGTTCGGTGGTTCGGTCCGGTGGTTCGGTCCGGTGGTTTGGTCCGGTCCGGTTCAGTCGGTTGGTCGGTCGGTCGGTCGGTCGTTCGGTCGATCGGTCGGTCAGTCGGTCGGTCGGTCGGTCGGTCGGTCGGTCGGTCGGTCGGTCGGTCGGTCGGGTGGTCGGTCGGTCGGTCGGTCGGTCGGTCGGTCGGTCGTGTGGTGGTGGTGTCGGTCGGTCGGTCGGTCGTCGGTCGGTCGGTCGGTCGGTCGGTCGGTCGGTCGGTCGGTCGGTCGGTCGGTCGGTCGGTCGGTCGGTCGGTCGGTCGGTCCGGTCTGAACCATATAACGATCCCCTCTCAGTCGATGCCAAATGACGGGCCGAATAACCGAAGAACCGACTGATGACTGCGGTGCGAGATCCGACGAGACGAGTCTGTGACGGAGCTGCAATTACACATGTCTGGCACATGCTCGGATTTCTACTTTCCAGCTGTAATGAGAAGCGGTAACTTGGGCAAGTGCCTGTGCGGAAAATTGGGACCACTTGGCATGAATACAAATTGCCCACTGTGGCATGCTTTAGTTGTGCATAACGAACCAGATGAAATCCCAGGGCAGGGCATTAGCGAGACGAATGGAGCCAGGGAAATAGCCAAAGTTAGCTGGGCGGGCCCCCGGAGCGACCCTGGGCGGGGGTTCACTGGTGTGGTCGCGCGGCCGAACTCACCGTCGCCGACGGCCGGGCGGCGGCTCATTCTGCAGTCACGTGCTGCTAAACTGGTTACGGCTGAGCATAGCGGGTGTTGACATTAGTCTAATTGTGCGCGAAGGCGCTTTTGGACTGCGATGTAAACAAGGTTCGGATGGAGGGGCCGTCGCTTTAAGCGTTTGTTGTGTGTGTTTGTTGTAGAAGCGCCGTTGACATGTATTAGGGACTGAATTTGTGCGCGGGCCGTGCCTTTGTCCGACGTAAAACCTAGTTGCCAGTCTTTGTTATAGTACTGGGTATCACCACGCAGAACGCTGTGTCATGCCAGATGACGGAAGTTTATGGCACGGTGTCTCGACACTTATTCAGCATTCAAGTGTGCGGATATGTTTCTGTCAACATGAGCATAACTAAAAAAAACTTTTATTGACATCCTTGATCGAATAGTTTTTTTGCGCTCACGCGAAATCTATTGTATTTTATTTTTTGCAGTATGGTGATGGCACACGCCTAAGTTGTGGCATTTCAGCCAGCACCTGCAGTCAACTCTTAAGTTGCCAGAGAAGCTGACGCATGTGGCTCGAACGCTGTGGCTATGACAGTTGTAACCGAGGGCGTCGCCGCTGGTTTCCGAGCGGGAGGGGGCGTGGTCCCAGCGACGGGGCGATGTCCATCTGTCCCCTCTATGTGGTCGGCTGGTTACGGAAGTAGAATTACTTTGTTCTTTGTTCTTTTGTCCTTTGAAGAAGAGCTCCTTTGTTCGATTAAACACCAGTGCGGTCTCATGAAAATAACGAAAGCATTTTCGTTACAAAATTGAAATTTTCAGCGACACCCGTTCTAAAGTGGTGGGTCGGATGTTCCACTTTTCGGCAGTGGAGGAGGGCCCTCCAACCCCCCCTCCACCCCTCGCTTCCTATTCCCCTGGTTCTAGCCAGATAACATGTGAGAATAGATATTACGTGCATACAGAAGACTAAGATGTGCATATTATATAATTTATAAGCTAGTCGGAGAAGCTGAGGCATTCTGAAGCCATCACGGATATGAGAGTATATATAAAATGTCATATGATTGCTTGTGCGAGTCATATGATAATATTACTGTTATTGGCATCCTCGTATTCCTTGTCCTCTGTTGATGTAAACCATTCCTCCGTTTACGGGGAGGAAATTACTTTGACCATATGATTTGTAACATTACAATCACTGGCAGTCGCGTAATTCCGTGTCCTTTGTTTATGTGAAGCATTCCTCCGTTTTTTAGACGAAATTTATTTAAAACATGATGTATAATGTTACTATTGCTGTTATTCTCGTGTTCCGTGTCCTCTGTTTTTTATCTGAGCCGTTCCTCTGTATTTTTAGAGTATATGAATTTGACAACTCTGAGGAGCGACTTGTGATTTCACCTGTTGGTAGGCTGTGCCCACTGGTGATAAGACGTATATAGAAAACACACGTATAGGCTGCTCCAGGGGCCATGGTGCCCCTCCTCAGCACTCAGCCCCTGCACCCTGGACCCTGGCGCCTCCTAAGACCACCCTCGCGTCCTCCTGAGATGTCGCATCCTGGTCCTTCTCCCAGGATAAGCATTGATGCAGTTTGCTCCCTCCCCTTGTCTGCCAGCACCCAACTGCCACCCCTTTACCCTTCGCGGCTGGTGGCGAGTGTCTGAATGGGAAGCATTTGAACACTGACCCCTCGGAGTGCTAATGCTTGACCCTCCCCACTCCCTATAACACCGAACTCTGCAGTTTTCGAATGCAATCCCAATCTTCCGGCCACAAGACACCGCCTCAGGATATGGGAACAAGGAGGGTTTATGTTATGTTCAGGCTTTAAATATATCATAGTTTTGCAGAGGTTGACGTAGAAAAAGGCACGTGGAATGCTTCCGGGCTATTTGATTTTATTTGCCTATCAATCGCTTCTGGTCCCACTTCATTTTTAAAGAAGGTGGACTTCACGGGAGTATGTTGGCTTTCAACTATACGCACAAAATATACGCCCTACGCCCAGCGGTGCATCCAGGGCGATGGGGCAGGGGGGGCAATCTAGCCGTCTGCCTTAAAGCGGTCAAGCTTTACATAGTTCTTGCCGATTTTAGTCTATTTTCTTATGAAAAACAGCCACGATTTTGCTCTGGTTGCCCCCCACGTTTTGCATATATCCGCATATGCCTGTTCTGATTGCCTCCCGATGTGGGGTATTCATCAATTCATCAATTACAGCAAGTAAGCATGACAATGGTCTAGAGCTTGGTTGCATCTTTAATGAGAATTCTTCCTGCGCTGGTGATGCCCATACTGATCTGTACCTGCCGATGCTCTAAAAGATATTAGGCCGCATTAACGTTAACCCGGATTGATTATTGCCATGAATATGATTAATAAAGCTAGAAAGGTACACTTTCCGGGCAAGAATCATCCATCTTTATTTTATTTATTTTTTCTTGGCCAGTAGATTGACGCAATAACCGACGAGGATATAACACACATGGAAGATTGCACAATTATGTCGCAAGTGTATCTTCGAGAACTTGTCGCTAAAATAGCTGCCATATCGGAGATCTGGCAGTAATTGCCTTCGCAATCGATCTTTATAGTGTTGATATTAGGTTTCCAGT
The DNA here is from genome assembly GCA_034440635.1 of Lepas anatifera. NCBI lineage: Eukaryota > Metazoa > Arthropoda > Thecostraca > Lepadidae > Lepas > Lepas anatifera. Next base: position 411,075 of record JAOTON010000209.1, read on the forward strand.
ATTCGCGCAATTGGCAGGTCTGTCGCCAATACTGGAAATGAACGCCTCAGGATAACTGCATATTCTGGTATATTTCGGGAGCAGGTTCTCTTTTAAATGGAATAGCCCACTTTGTCGAAATTCTAAAAACGACAGTGTATGGACAAAATAGGTTTGACAATCAGGAAATCACACTTCGTTTCAACCTCCAATTGCTCAAAACAAAGATATCGCCTTTTGTCTTTCTACGCTGGTTGACCCAAGCATCGCGTGTAATCACGAATCTGGCAGCTTGCGACGGCTTGCCACATGCAAGGTTGCGTGGTCATGCCATTTGTTACCATTTATCACGTGACATGCGCTGCCAAACGGGAAGGGATTGTTCCATGGTTTGTTATAAGGAAGTCCTTCTACTTTGAACTTTAAAGCTTGCGTAATAGTTATACAAAGGGCTTTGGGTGAAATTAAATACGTCAATGGTGGTTTCACAACACGCTCTAAAAGTTGATAAGGTGTTCACTGGCCTGTCCCCCCGAATCCGGGTGTAAAAACACTGAAGGTTGTATATTCGATCCAAGATTGTATATACAATCTTCAGCGTTTTTACATCCGGATTCGAGGGGCAGGCCAGTGAACACCTTATCAACTTATCATGCTCCTCGCCGCAGCACTCCAAAACCTAAGATAAGTAAGTAGAGCGTTGGCTCTAAGCAAACTTACCTCAGTTCAAAACCCATTACAAAGGTGGTACTACATTCAAGCACTCGCTATTATATGTAACGGATCGCTGTGGCGCGGGAAGTTTTTAAGCTAAAGATTCAAATTTTCTGATCGGTTTTCAACTGGTTTCGGAATGTTTATGAAGAGCTGAAGCGAAGGACATATATCGAAAGTCGCAAAGTGTAACATTTTACTTAACATTAAGCATGATCACGTTCACTGTAGCATTCGCGCTCGGTAACATGTTGGATTACGGCCGCAAAGCCGTGCATTGGGCCGCAGGGCAGATGCTCTATATTGTAGAGACTTTTATTTGTCGAGGAAAATAAGCGGCGGGAAATGCGCACTTCTTACTTTGTTGGGACCAAAATTATAGATCGGTCTCGCAAGAAAATGTAATCAGCAGTGGGTCATTCCTGGCTGTGGTTCAAAGTGCAAAAGTCGAATGATATGGTGAACTTCCTCAGCGACAAGCTCTTCAAAAATCTATTTGTACAGCATCTGTTTCGCTGCTGTGTTTCGTTGCTTTGCACCGTCTGTTTGGGGCGGAGCACTGGCGTTTCGCGGTCGGTTTCCTGTCCACGACTCCGATTTTGTCGGTTTCCGCCTCCGCCCTCTTATTCGGTCGCTCCTGTACTCTGCCGTGTATACGTCCCCTCACGTGCGTTTTCAAACTACCGGGAACATCATGCAACAATTGCTAAGTCGTTTGCAATCTGTTCTTCAGATGGAATGTCTACTGCAGGAAGCAGTGCTAAAAGAGCGAGATATGTCGTAGTTGGCCCCGAAATTTTCGTTTTAAAGAACTATTTTTACAGCTAAGGCAGCTTGCTTTCGGATTGTAGATATGTTCCAACGACACAGGACCGTCACAACCGCGTGAAAATTGATGGGGTGCGTCTTTTCCTTACGGCCGACCCCCGCAGAGGGCGTCGCGTGCCACGACTGCTGCCCATCGGCGGCATCTGATGATGTCTGTCGGCCAAGTTAGACAGCGGTCGGGCTGGAGCTGGGCGGAGCACTAAATGCATTTGATAGCCCACGTGCATCTATGAACATTTATCTACATGTATAGTATGTGTCTTTGCTTACAGCGCGGGCATCATTTCTGGGCCCTCCCTGCTTGGGCTAAATGTGCCAAATTTAAACCTGGCTAAAAGCAGACTGTATGCATCGATGGGGGGAGGGGGAGGGCGCGGTATAACGTGGCTTTGAAGCAATGATAAGCTTTGCCAGCCAGTTTTGAGTCGCCCTTCAAACACGGTTTTTCTGTATTCTACATTCCCTGCAAAACTTAAGAAATGGCTTTTACACTCATACACATACGCCGTAGCTCCTCTCTCTCCAAAGCGTCGTAAATATCTATCGCACGCATCGTTCCTAACCCAGTTCTGACGGAATGTCATTCATGGTTTATTTATTTATCAACATTGTGCCATTGCTTATTTATTCATACTGGTTGGTTGGTACAGCGCTGAATCATCATCGCCCGCGTATTTGTTCTCGTCGGTCAGTTAGTCGGGAACTTTCCCGTACCAGTCCACCAGCCAACCATAACCTGCCAGCTGCCACGGCGTGACGTCAGCGGAGCCAACGCGGGCGGCCTTGGGACTCCAGCGGCGGCGTTATGGGCGGCTGGTGCAACGTTGCCACTCGGACTTCATTCCGCCGGTGCAACCGCACTGTGTGTGCCAAACTGCCCGGTGCAGCGGCAATATGCCCGACGACATTGGCAGGGGCGGTGGTCGGTCGGTGGACACGGGCGGGCTTTCTTTCCACGGGCCATTGCACCGGTCTGCACCTTTGAACAGAGGTCTGCACCATGTATTCATTCACTGAAACCAACAAAACAGATGAACGCTTTTCGTTAGTCTTTTTCAATATCTATGGTATGATTGGTATAATTGATCGATTGACTTTTTCAATCCCTCATGCCATAGATGTTGAAAAAGACCGTTTGTCGAAACGATCTCCTGTGTTGGTTTAAGTAAAAATACCTGTCAACCACTGTGATAGAATTGAATTCATTCACGGGGTGGAATTTTTAAATGGACAACAAACAGCATTGCGAAGAATTGCGAAGGAAAAGTCCGTGCAGAAAGAAGGATGCAAAGCGGCAGTTCAACAAACAAAGACTTATGATAGTTACCCTTTCTGCACTTGTTCCATGTTTTTCTAATTAGTGGGTTAATTAATGGATCATTGATAAGTATGTCGTGGTCGCTAAGTGCGACCTGAATCGATAACACCTACGTTTCAAGAATGGAATATGAAAAAAGAACTTTATGAAGATTTGGCAGCGTATTTTTCATGAAAATAACGTTGTATCTTTAATTCATTATTGCTCGAATCCTTCCATGTTGCCGAGCTTATTTTCAAAGCCGTCATTCAAACTCTTCAAAACAGCAGTTGTATCCGAATGTTTTACGCATCAAAAATAATCTGCCGATCTCCACTGCTCCCGCCAAAGTCCCGGCTTAGCTGATGTATGCACCAAGTGTTCTAATGTGCGTGTCCCTGTTACTGCAGTAGTTTCCAGTTATTGGATAGGTATATGGAAGCTTGCCCGATCTGGACAGTTTTTTAGGGGGGGGGTAGGGGGTGCAACAGGTCTCCAAGTCGTAAAAACAGCCTTTTTGAAGATAAAATCGGCGGAATATCGGAGGGTCTGGGGCACATGCATTTTTATCCCCAGTTTGGATTCACCCCTAAATTGAGACGCTGAATCTGTGCCCGTAAATTACATGTGTCGTTTTAGATGAAAGCCCACAAGGTGGTGGTTTTCTTACGGGATCTTACTGAAACCGCTTGTCTCAAGACTGTGCCAAAATCGTTAAATTAAACGTGGATGACATTACTCGGATCTTTTGGTTCGCTAAAATCGGGCTATTTTCTTCAAGAATGAGAGCGAACCCCGCTCCTCCCTTTCCAAAATCGGATCACACCGGCGCTATATCAATGGCTTCCGAGATTTCACCACCAACTCCCAGTTAATTTGTGCGTTTGCAGCTACACACGTGTGTGTGTTCTTAACCGGTCATCCTTAAACTGCCTGGAGACAGCTCGCGCATGCGCCTTGCGAACCAGCTACCCCTCTGGGTAATATCCCACTTTAGTTTTTTCTCATTTGTGCTAAACTGTACCGTCTCCTTCCTTGACCACCATCTTCCTTCCAACCTCCTTACTTTATGTCCTTTGCATCGACCCCTGAAAAACCACCGCATGTGTTGAAGCGTTTTCAACAAATACTGTTCATATTTACGTGGATATCCTTGAGCAGAAATATATATATATATATATATATATATATATATATATATATATATATATATATATATATATATATATATATATATATATATATATGCGTGCGCAGGGTGATTCTTTCGAAGCGCCAGGGTATGTGTGTGGCTCGGAGTTCCAGCGGTTTCCTCAGTCATAGGTGGCGGGTTCAAGTTGGGGCCAATTCTGTGAGTGTAATGTCATCTCCGAAATATTGGCAACGGGAAAGGGCAGATGGTATGTTTATGGAGTTTATATTGAGCAATATATTGAGCAATATGTAGGGAAGAAGAAATTACGTTAAAATTAACAATATGTTTAATGGTTAGATGGCTCAAAAACCTTATTTATTTATTCCATACCATCAGGTCGCTCCACAGTATCCATGTGAATGTTGTTGGTCCGTTACAACATGCTCCCGCAAACACACTAACTTACCAGATGCCCGCCATTTTACAGAATCAGCTCTTCTCATTTGCTTAGCGTGATGCACCGCTCTGTTTCGCCAATCCCCTGGAATGGTCACTGGAAGCGACGTGTTTTGCGGCCGGCAGATATCCAGCTCGGGCAACATCACCATGCAGAGCCCCACCATGGACCACCCGCCGCTGTTCCTGGGAGGCAGGGTCGTGGACGATCTGGAGGCGGCCTATCCCCGCCCCGGCGCCTCTGCCGGCGGCGACGCCAGGAGAGGCGGCGAGAGACACAGACACGGCGATGGGGGAGGCAGGTGACGAACGCGCCTCCTCCTGGGGCACTCACAGAGCAGGGGAGGCCTCTGAGGGACTGGCCAACTCAGGCAGTCCTCCCCAGTTCCCAACCCACTGGCTGGCTGGAAGAACCCGCACTCCGTCATCGGACTCGGACGGTAAACACGACGAAGAGGACGGTAGAGATGTCAACTGGAACCGGTACCGGGACCCGGGCAGGGAGACCAGCGGAGGTCCGGAGACGACCTACAACGGCTCCGAGACGGGCTACTCGGCTGATGTCAGCAACGGCTGGACCTCTAGCCTCGGCAGGGGTGACGGCGCCTACCTGGTGAGAAGCGGCACGTACTCGCTTCAAATATTTTGCTTGCTGTTTTTTCTTCTCTTTTCCTCTTTCGAAACCCCTTACAACATGAAAAACTGAAGTCATGCAGGATGCTTCGTGACATTTTCCAGTTTGTTTCACTTATTGTTATAATTTAGCTCCACCCATTTCGACATTCTTTGTTATTCGCATTTTCATTGGCTGATCACTGAATTGTATTGTGTTGTGCATAACACTATATTGGCTATTTATTCACTGCTTAGTGTACCGGCCTGGTTTGTTTTCGACCAGGTAACTGTGATTGTAATCCAAACCGATCCTAGTGACCGAAAAACTAAACTGTTACCATCGCTCCGCTCTGCCATGAGGATTGGGTCGGAGCTGTCACCGACATTGAAGAACAGTCTTAATAACGAGCTGAAATTGTGGTTGCAGCTGCAATGCTCTGGAATATTGTTGGGCGTGAAATGGCCACAGTAACTGGAGGCTTTTAAAGAGTGGTTCTCAACTTCTCAGCAAAAGGTCCCTTTTGGCAGTCGGAGGACCACTTGGCGCTGTCTTTAAATCTTGTTTGTCCGATTCATGGAAACAATAGTGTTAAACTTCCATCAATGTGTTGGGTTTGCTCGTTAACATACTTTCTTTGGAGCACGGTTTTCCCTACACGGATGACTCCGTGGCCCCAAATAGGGTCATGACCCACGGGTTGGGAGCCTCGGATTGAGAAAAGACGAACATGTTAACTCTCCCCGTTTGTGGAATAATTCATCTATTATAATTATATATATATATATATATATATATCCATATATCCATATATATCCATATATTTAAAGCACTGAAATTGTGAGAATATATAAATGATTTCACTAACAAAAGAGAGTATGAATGCTCGTCTTTTCATGCAGATAGATTATATAGATAAATGGATGGATGCATAGTTAGACGGACGGAAGGACAGACTGACATATTATATATATATATATATATATATATATATATATATATATATATATACATATGCTATCGATGTCGAGGGCAGATACTGACCGACGTCTCGGCTGGCGGCCTGCCCTCCTCTCAGACGGACACCACCAGCTCCACCACGCTGTCGGAGTCGGGCGCCGCTCCCGCGCAGCTGCCGGCTGCCTCGGCAGCTGGGCAGCTGCAGCTGCTGACGGCGCAGCTGGCGGAGCTGCCGGCTCAGGAGGAGCTGAGCGTGACGCGCTGCGGCCGCTACCTGCGGCCAGAACAGTTCGAGAGCAGGAACGGCAAGCTGGTCAAGATGGCGCGCGAGGTGCTGCGGTCGGAGGAGGCTTTCAGCACGTTCCGACAGGTGTCAGGTGGGTCGCCAGCGGTTGTTATGGAAACGTGGCCGTCAAAATGTTCCGCTAGGTGTCGGATTATTCGCCAGTGGTTGTCATGGAAACGTGGCTGTCAGGATGTTCCGCTAGGTGTCGGGCCACACGCTCGTGGTTAGTGAAGTGGGAGAAGCCTCCGGATCACGGCGGAAGATCTCTTCTCGATTCCTCGCACGACAATACAAGCCCTATACAAAGCCAATGGGAGACCCAAAATCCTGGGGGGCTTACCCCCCCTCACCCCCGGGATTTCCACCCATGCTCCGGGTGATTCACCCAGCTGTCAGCGTAGTGACCAGTGGTTGTCATGGAAACGGGAAACTTTCTGTGCGCTGTGCAGAATGTCAGTTCTGTCGCCAGTGGTCGTGTACATGGGCAGGCTCGTGTTGCTTTTGTTCGGCTGGCTTTCCTATGTATACATTGTGTGTGCTATGCATGATTACTCTATTAGGGATAGTGTTTTGCTGCAAATCATTTTTCCCTAAGGAGAGTGAGGGTTGCCAGTGGTCTGAATTGTGCGTCGTTGTGTGGCGTGAATCAATCGTAAGTTCCAGCTCTTAAGCTTAATAGTTAATAGCAGACATTATAGTTGTATCTTCGTTATCCTTCGTTATCGACCAGAAAACTTTGATTGTAATCCAAACCGATCCTAGTGACTGAAAAGCTAAATTGTGATCGCGTTGTGCTTATATTTTTAGCTTAAAACGCGCACAAAACGCACTCCGGCCTATCTGGCGGGGCTTTTCTGTTTCAGTTATATAAGGCGTTTCGGTTCGAAATAGATTGTGGAGGCGGATCTGACCTCTGCTGACGTGCGTCAATCCCACGTGCGGGCCGAAAGAAATAGACTTGTCTTGGGAACAACCTTTATGATTTATCCGATGATATCTGAAGAACGCATTTATACCCGAGATTTTAATTGAATGCCCTCGAAACAAACGCCCTCAGTCTAATGGTCTACTGTCGATAGAGATGCCTTGGCTACAGAATACCCACCGGAGCACTTTTCTACAGGGGCATGGCGAAAGTCGTCGAAAACAGTTTAGAATTAATGCGCCCAGAGTGGGTGATAGAAGTAGCCCTCTCTGCGACCATACCAGTAGATTAATCCATTTTACTCGACGCCTGCTGGGTGTAATAGTCTCCGGGTCTGGAAAGTCGTCCCCCCTCCTCCCTGCAGGACGTGGCCTCTCCACCACAACGATGACGCCACTGACGTGCTGACGTGCTCTGACGGTGATGCTGTATGCTGCATGCTACCCTCCTCCCTGACGTCATCACTGGTGTGTTATTTCAGCGGACTACCGAAACGGTACCATTACCGGGCAGGATTACTACCGGAGGTGTCTCTCGCTGCTGGGACAGGATGGCTTCGGCAGGATCTTCCCTGAACTGCTGGTGCTGCTACCCGACGTGCAGAAGCAGACGGTCAGTCGCGGGTTCGAATCCTGCCAGCGGTACATTTTTATTGAGCTTTGTTGATGATGGCTTTCTCGCCAACAACGGTCTATTGAAAGGTGTTATGATTTGGTCAGTGCTAATTCTGAATATTGTCTGGACGGTGTGATGTGTAAACTGTGGCGTCTTTCCTTCACTACGCTGCTGTTTTGTACCGAACCCTGAGACGGTTCTTTCTGCGTAAATTTGTCTCATTCGACACCGTTTGCAGGAGTTACTGGCGGCTCATGACGTTATCAACTCCAACGGGGTCCGACGCAACAAGTTTATCGCCTGTCCGACCTGTAGCCAAGTGCTCGTCTTCGGCGATTTCGCCTGGCACTCCACGCTTCACTGCCAAAACGGCGATCTGCCCGCCGGCTGGTAGTGTTGCCATATGAAGGGAATCCTCTGTGAAGGAGGATTAGGTCTTCCACCCGGATGCACTCAGGGAAAGAAACGGTGCAGCTGAATTTCGGCGCAGTTGCGCGCTTTATTGAAACTTTGTGCTGGTGTGTGCAACGGCGCTCCGGAATAGATATCCGCTTTTCATGGCTGTGTGTTCAGCCGCGGCCTATGGAAAAGCGTAGTGAGTAAATTGTGGAGGTAACTTTGTAGTGAAGGACCGTGCTGAACTGCCAGCGCAATGAAGTTTTCATTCAAGCCGTCAGGTAGGCACTCGTCTTCCGCGAATGCCCTCTCACTGCAGCGACTGAGTTGACTTCTCCGACTGTGTTTCGGACTGTGTGTCGAGTGTCGAGAAATCCCCATCGCGGGAGTTTGGTACGCATGCAGAGCGCGCAGTCCTCCAGGATTCTCAAGTGCCTTACGCCACCCACTCAATGGCAGAGTGCCGCCCAAGTTTTTATATTACCGAGCTGGAGGTGGCGGCTGGAGGTGATCTGGGGCGTGACAAGTATCGCCCGGCGTGTGCTCTGCCCGCTGACAAAGCCACTCTCCGTGTTTGATGTCCTCCCTCAGCTGCTGTGAAAGAGCTGCGCGCCGACCGCTCCCTGCTCGGCTTTTCAACTTCAAATAGCCAGAGTTTGTATTGATATCAGCGTTTCTTTCAGTTGTCAGGGTCAGTTAGATATGTTCTCTATGCTCGTTTTACAGTTGCTCTCTGAGTGGCCGACAAAGGGGGGGGTAAATGCCGCAGCTGGTGTGGATGTGCACGTGTTGCGTCTTTTCACAGAGCGTTCGGTCGTCGAACCGACATTTGGCAGTGTGGAGACGTGCTAAGGATTTGTCGACGGGAGAAATGTTTATGCTTGGGTTCGTGCGATTTCTCACCGTGCAGTGTGTATAGTGTGCAAAGTTATAGCCGTGTCACTTTCCCCTTGTTTTTTGTTCGAAGCAGCGATTTGGTGGACTCTTATTTAAGCGTTGACTTGTAAGTCTACCTTCTTTGTCGGCTATGGGTGGTGCACGTTCGCCGATCAGGAGACCTCCACGCGAGTGGGCCGCGCTCTACAAATCCCAGAGGGCGACGGTGGACTCTGACCGAGCAGAGATGAGCTGGAACCCGCCACATGCCGTGGTTCCAACGGGAGGGGTGTTTCTCAATCGTAGCACGTGTAAGACTGACGAGTCGACTTGTTTCTCTTTATGTGTTTATATATCTTGCGCTGCTGTTTGAGACGGGGCATTCACTAGAGTTATCGGAGCTTATTGAAGAGTACAAGACATTTTTGTGCAGCTAAGGTACTTCAAAGACGCAGTTGACTTGTGTCGGCACAGAAGTCAGCTTCTGCAGAAGTGTTCCTCGTTTAAAGAGCTTCTTTTCTGTATGTTAGTGGTAGGGTGGTAGGAAAATATGTGTTCACATAGTGTGCCGGAAACTATGTGGGAGAAAATACTCGCAACCGTTTGAGAATCAAAAGTGCTGTGAATTTCATCCAGTCTAGTCGCGCTCGCGTTGCTGACCGCGACAGGGAGTGGTAGCGTACAAAATTCGCTTTTGCGTTAGTTTAGTGCCGGTGGTATTGTGCCTTGGATGTAGAGACGCGAAAGGGGTTGAACGTCCACTGATAAACATCACTGGCATGGTTTTTCTCATTCTGATGTCATTTTCTGCCCGAAGAAAAAGCGCATTTATTCAGAGGAAATCACTGATGTTTGCCTGGTTTGGTATTAGAATGTTCGTTTCCCTTATATTCGTTTGTACATCCAGCGCCTTGATCTGAACATGGTGCGACACGCTACCTTCTGCGAGAGAGTCGGTGTTCGTTTGTCATGTCGTCGTCAGATTACATTTGGTCTGGCGTTTGCGACAGTGAAGTTTTAGGGACTCTGGTTCATTCGTAAACATCCGTGGAAATTTCGGCCTATTCGCTGGCTGTTTTTTTGTCTCAAGCTGCCCTGTTCTCAAAGCCTAAAGCAGGATATAAATATGTATTAACTTTACTGATTTCAGAAAGCCAGTCGAAATAAGTATTTACGTGTAAAGATAGATTAATCTTTCAGTAATTTTTGGGTGCACAGTTAAATATGTCGATCCGGGAGGATCAGTAGGGTCCCAGGTGGCGCCCAAGATCTCGGCAAACGCGAAATGGCTGATCCAATATCGGAGTGGTATCGGGTGTAGTGATGGTGTAACTGTCTCGACTCCGCGACTAACGTGGGGCAAGGAAAAGCAACACACTGCACGGAGCTCAGGGCACCGCGTTATACCTGAGCCCCTTATCTCCTGTCTCAGAGTTCATTGTCTAATGTAAAAGTCCATTGTAAGTCTGGTAGTGTAAATGTGGCGGTGAAACCATTGGGGTCTAGATGGATTAACCGTCGCTTAAGCTGCAGTTATTTTGAATATTTATCCAAGAAGCTGTCACATTACGTAAGTTTCGAATGTGACTGGAAAGGTTTGTTGCTTATTAAAGTGCACTTTGACCCGTAGTGGATTGAGTTTTATTCATCTTTGACTCACCAACTCTTGAACACGGAACCCGAGCCCTCAAAATCACCAGCATTGGGAATTCCCGCCTTTTTACCGGATTGGCTGTTTCCGAAACCTGTGTCGAAGATGGGTCTTAAACTTCGTTTAAAAACGACTTCCCTGCTGGACAAAACTGTATGTTTCCAGAACATTGAAACCCTGAACGAGTCTGATTATAACAGACCAATTATTCCTGCACTTGTTGGTTTTATGCGCGAAGCAAAGTACTCTTGTTTTTGTTTTAGATTTAAATGTGCTATTCTGTTTTTTCTCCGTCTCTGCGGGTTGATCGGAAAGCCCGCTGGAAGCCGATGTAGTGTTGAGCCGCTGTTCTAAATAAAGCCGAGAGCGCCAGCAGATGCTAGAGAATACGTTGCATGGAACCCAGAGTGACCTCCTCGTGTCTGTGTGTTTGAGCTGTACATAATGGGTTTGCTACCGGGTTGTACCCTTGTTTAATGTGGCGCTGGCCAAGGAAAGCCCGACGAGCGTGCACAGAATGTCATGTGTAAACTATGTAGCATGCTAGCCAGGAGACGGTCTTGTTGTAAAACTAGCCGAGGGATGTTCAAACTTGTATGAAAACCACGGTTGTGTTTGATATACATTGTTCTGCTGATACTGTGTGTGGAGAGAGGCCGGAGTGAAAGAGCCCAGCATGCGAATGAAAACGACTTGATTGCGCTCGAACGCTTGGCTTGGCCTTGTCTGAGTGTTTTTTTTTAGTCAGCTGACCCTGATGACACCCGAGGTCCTCCCAAAATGAAGAGTTGTCCGCGCTTCATGGCCTGGGCAGTTGTTACTTCGTAACAACAAAACGCTGAACCCGCCTATGTGGAGGTCAGTTTTAGGCGCAGGTGCGTTGAGACCATTAGGGACACTTGGATCCTACCTTCTGACCTGCCTTGACGTCTGGCCGAATCTGTGCGGTTCCTCAGTGATGACAGTGATGCCCCCGAAGATAACACGTGTTACGAGAATCTTTTGAATACTCAAGTTTGGCCAACAAACCCATGTTTGGTACCAAGGCTGGAGACCTCTTCTCGACCCAGGAATCGGGGGTCCTGGATCGGATAACGCTAGCACGGCAATACAAGCCCTTTACAAGTCTATGGGACAATTGGGCACGTCACTGGTCAAAATCCTGTGTTGGGGGTCCTGACGCGCACCCCCTCCCCCGGTCTCCAGCCATGCTTTAGGAATAGCTTGCTATTGTGTGGAGGTATACCAGTGGTGGTAAAACACGGATGTAATTGCCGCTCCGGAAAGCTACCGTAGCAGGGTAGCTTCTGGGTGGCAGTATCTCCCCTCGGAAGTACCTACAAAGTAGCGTAAATAATTCAGGCCATGTACTTGCTTCTGGGGACGCTGCGACCGGGTTTTCGGGATCGTGACGAATTATTGCCTCACACGGTGAATTAAGATTTCCGGGTAAAAATATCGGTCCTCTTCCAATTCCGCGGTAAATTGTTTTCTGGGGGCGTTCTAACCAGAGGTAGCGGATCATGGAAAAGTCTCGCCTCACCTAAAATGTCATTTGGAGCAGTGGCAAAAAGTATCGCTTTATCGGGAGCGTGGGTGAGGACGAAACTAAGTGGGAATAAAATCCGGCCCGCCGTCATGGCTAGTTCATTGCTTAAACCAGCAGCTACGCCACGATCTGATCAAAACAATCGAGACACGGATCTGATAGTATTTTTTTTCTCAGCTTTCCAGCGTTGCGAGTTAAGGAATAAAAATGTAGGAATTCAGCCAATGGCGCGACCTTCACGTCTTTATTATTTCCGTTTTAAACTGCGCTTTGATCCTCGGTATCTCTTAAGGGATTTTAACGTATTTCGAAGAAAGATCATAGTGTCAGCGCGACTGAAAGGTAGCCTGAGCCTTTCACTTTCCATTTGGATGTTCGTCGCTATCAGGAGATTTGTTCGCGCTTCGGAAATTATAACAGAAGCAGCTTTTACTCTCGCCAGTAGGCAGGGACTTAGAACTGTGGCAAGGTCAAAGGAAGGACATTCTGTCTCAATACACCAATAACTTTTAACATCTGTAGTGAATCGATGAGACTAGCCCGGAATTTTATTCAACATCAAATTTAGTTTCAAATTAGTTTTAGTTTGCACCCATTGAAGTTCCAAGTCAGTGGTATCAATTCTCAGGGTGGACAGGCGGCAAACAGGATAGAATCATACCGTGAAAACAGAATAAAAGCCTTCTTATATCGCTAAGGACCTCTGACTATGGGCGCCGAAAGCGGGGGGGATGGGGGGACGCGTCCCCTGTTAGCCAATCGAGGAGGGATGTTCCCCCAACATTTGTGGGTCCATCGTCATTTATGCTGTCAGCTACCGAATATGCTGCAAATTTGCCTTCCTCCGGTCAGCACCAGCCCGGGTCCGTCCCCCCCCGCACAAATTCCGTGGCGGCGCCCTTGACTCTGACTCTAGGCTCGGGCGTGACTCTGCAGCACGAATTGTGGATGTGGAAGGGGGAGGGGTACCCGGGGATGGAAAAACGTGTCCACTTTTCTGTTATTTGGGTAACCATAGAGAGCAGTGCAAAAATTTAGCCGTATTGAATACAACCGGATATAAATATCTGAAGACTATGTTTTTCTGTGTCTTCGCCCCAGTGAGAGAGGGGATGCTTGATCCTCCCCTCGGGCTTTTTCCTGTGCGACCGAAAAGGGCGGTGCGAAGCATCATCGTACTGGGCACGCCTCATTGTTAATGATTAGTGTAACTTCTCCCCAAATTGCGGGCCTGGCTTCTGTTAGGTCAAGTCAAGAGCCTCACCAAAGATATGTAAAGTGGCACGAGTGAGAATAAGCTTGACCTATTGGTGTGATATCCACAGAAAACGATAAGCCCATCCAGTAAGTTGTGACAATACCATTTTTTACATCCATCACCAGGGTTCAGGGCAGCGGGTCAGGACCTCTTTTGACAATGCCCGGGAAAGTAAAAGAACGACCATAGAATGGCTAGATTTCTGTAGATTTGGCGTAGAATTACTTCTGAACACCATTGTATCCTGACACACTCGGGGTTTACGATGAAACTTTTGACCTGTGACCTCTGCGAGGTCATCTGGAACCTTAAGTGTCGTTACCGACAACAAGAGAATTCCAGCTAGTCTTTATCCTCGACTCGTCGGATTTGGACTCTGCTACCCTTCCCACATGCTGATTATAAAACTCTGGCTCTTCAATTTTAGCAAGATAGGGAATTTTTATATAAAGTGGGCCCCTGCCGCCTTTTCCAGCACCTACATACGTCTGGAACTACTGAAGCAACGTAACCTTATCCAGAACTTAACCTTGTCTTCGTCTGGCTCCTCTCTCGACTGTGACCTTTTTGTGTGTCAAGATGCTGACTCAACCTCCATGCTTGCTGAGAACGACCGTCGCGCCTGAGGCAAAGCTGGGCTTTTGCTTTTGTTCTCTGTCCTACTCAGAAGACTGTTCATCCGCGCGATGGCTGGATGGATACCATATCTACAGAGCTGCCATATCGCTGCCATCGGTAGCCTTTTGGGGTTGCATTGAATAAATGAGAGAAATATGAGAGGAATGAGCTGTGTTTTAGCACACCGTTGTGTCTTTTTAACCTATAGGTTAAAAACGGTTCCCGTGTTTGTACAGCTGACTGCCAGGGAAATTGTATGGGTAGGTAATCCTCAAATCAGCACGCGCGTCAGTTAGATATGATGATTTCTACAGGATCGACAAATCATGGCCAGTTAAAATTGAAGACTGACTTCTACAAAGCGCCATGCTGCCTCTATGCGTTCTGAGCTATTAACACCCGCCCCGCTGGGCCTCCGAGCCCCCTGCGCCGTGGTGAGGTTTTTTCAAACACTCCCCTCAAACTTGGCTCCCTTGCGGGATAGCGAAAAAACACGAGGGCTGATGGATAGCCCATAGACATTCATGACGAAACTACATTGGTCACTTTTGGGTTCAGGTCAATTTTGAGGTTATGACAGGTCAAAGAAGGTGGCATGTTAGAGAAGCGTTGCTAGGCTCTAGCGTCTGACAGGACTACGTTAGAATCATTTTATTGGCAAAATTCGCTTCCTCTCGTTACGGCGAATCAAGTTATGCATAATCAAACTATACTAGGTCAAATTATAAAAGTGACCTGACCTAAGGTCAGGCCAGGGTCACCATCTAAGCTAGCATAGTCAATATGCATATCAATCGATTTGCAATAACAATCCAAACATAATGATATCAAAATAAAAGCTTTATCGTCATTTCGTGCAAAGTTATTGACCCAAGTCTGAAAACCTGCTTAAGTAGCCCCAAATGACCTCAAAGAGGTCACAGGTCTAAATTTCAGCGTGAACCTATAAAGTGATCCAGCATACCATGATTTGGAGAATAAAAAGTTATTCCAAGCAATATCTGCAGAAATAGAACACATTTAATCACCAATTTTCGTTGTCTCCATGCATTTGCAATGAAGAAGTCATGATCCGTACCTGACCCTAGGTCATCGGTATGAAAAATCCCGGAACACATTTTGTAGCACTCGGCGGGTCCATTATGTGGTGTGAGCCTCATTTCGATAGATCCACCCTTATCATACTTATTCTACCTTAAAATTTTAGAGGTGGGGTCACTTGACTTGCACTGGTGACCTAACTTTTATATTTTGGGGAAAGTTGTGGAATTAGTCAAGGATAAGGTGTACCGTGTACAGTGGCGCTTCACGCCGGGGTGGGGGTGTTCAAACAGTGGGGGGTGTTCAAACATCCCCCACCGAGGCGAGGGTTAACAGTGTTGCTAAACACGTGACAAGTGAGGTTAGAATGCAAGGTTTGGCCGGCTTCTGCGGATCCCAGGGCACCTCATTTCAACATTCCGCCTGTCCCCGCGTACCTGCGCCGCCCCCATCCCCCGGGCCGGGGCCGCGGCGGCCGCCGCCGCACGTGCGCGCCGCCCCGCCCCCCTCCCCACCGAGAGGGTGTCCGCCCGAGGCGGTCGGCCGCGGCCGGCACTGGTGCCTCTGGTGGTGCGGGAGGAGGTCTCACTGCCAGAGGTCAGGGACCTCTCAGCCCCAGGAGTGAAGAGAGCGGCTTCTCCTGGCTGGTGAGTACACAAACGGTGCAGTTGTGTGTTGTTGTGGTTGTGCAGTTGTGTGTCGTTGTGGTTGTGCAGTTGTGTGTCGTTGTGGTTGTGCAGTTGTGTGTCGTTGTGGTTGTGCAGTTGTGTGTCGTTGTGGTTGTGCAGTTGTGTGTCGTTGTGGTTTGCAGTTGTGCGTCGTTGTGGTTGTGCGTTTGTGTCTTGTGGTTGTGGTTGTTTCTTTGGTTTGGTTGTGTTTGTGTTTGTTGTTGTCTTTGTTGTGGTTGTTTGTTGTTTTGCGTTTTGTCTTTGTTTGTTTGTGTCGTTTTTCAGTTGTGTTCGTTTGTTTGGGTTGTTGTCGTTTTTTCGTTGTGTCGTTGTGGTTGTGCAGTTGTGTGTCGTTGTGGTTGTGCAGTTGTGTGTCGTTGTGGTTGTGCAGTTGTGTGTCGTTGTGGTTGTGCAGTTGTGTGTCGTTGTGGTTGTGCAGTTGTGTGTCGTTGTGGTTGTGCAGTTGTGTGTTGTTGTGGTTGTGCAGTTGTGTGTCGTTGTGGTTGTGCAGTTGCGTGTCGTTGTGGTTGTGCAGTTGTGTGTCGTTGTGGTTGTGCAGTTGTGTGTCGTTGTGGTTGTGCAGTTCTCTACCTGCAGTATGATCGTGCCGATATGTGCGTTGCTGAAGTGTTTAGGAGAAAGGCGTTGCTCATAAATCATATTAGGCCCGTGAGAAGTGCAGCTTAGGCGCCAGGCGAAATCGAAGCTGGTCGAATCACTTATTCAAATGTTGTCTTCAGCCACAAATCTTTAATACACATGGGGTGTTTGTAACTGCCATGTGGATTATGGTTTTCTTCCGCATCATATTGTATATTTTTCCTTGCGTACTTGGGTATGTGGTCAGATCTCCAAAACAGCAGTGTAGATGACGCAAACTGCCTGGTTACCAAGGAGACCAATCAGCTCTCCAGCGGGACGCAGCATGCTGTAGGAGCTTGAAAGGCTGAGCGATGGCAGCAATTCTGTTTCATTTTCCTGGACACAAACATCTGTCAGGCGTGAAGTTTGTATGAGTAATGGACCAATGTTGGTATATTGATTTGTTTTCTATTCTTGAGCCATATTCAACTTTATAATGTTGATTTGTGATGTCACGGCCTGGTTCGAGAAAACAAATCGTTTGGGCCAAACCAACGCAGGCATGATAAAGGTTGACAAAATGATAAGTTTCTCAATAACAACTGAAACATGTATCAAGTTATATTAACAATAAACTTGAGATTTATTCGCTGTTCTCCTCTACCAAAAAATTTGAAAGTATAACATGCGCGACTTTACGATACCGACTGGTGAGGTTACATGGTGTCGCCAACTCTCACCCTGTTGGGAGGGTATTATCAGGGTTGGAAATTCATTCGCAGAATGCCCGTCTGGGGATTTGAACCCGGGTCAGCGGCGTGGAAGCTGAGTGCACTTCCCCACGTCACTGCACTCTATGAAATATTAGATATAACTCCCGTTCGGGGCCAACGGCTCCACTCATTTCATTTCTCCCTTAGAGGACTTACACAAGTGCTCTCATCTGAGTCTGCTCGCGCTGCTGTTTGCTGTATAGCGTTCTGGTTCTCCTCTTGGCCTGTTTGCTGTGTAGCGTTCTGGTTCCCGCCGTGTATATTCGTTCAGCCCGTTATGCAACCCGCACTGGCGGCGGGTTCCCTTGATGTTCGCCGTGCCGCGGCTAGTGATGGAGTTAAAGCAATTAGGTGGAATTCTGTCAGGAGCGATCCGACCGCTCTATCACTGCTCACCGTTCACCCAAATTGCATTAATAATGAACAGAGTGCATCATGGCCGATACAATCCAATCCAATCCAATCTGGGTCGCTCGCAATTTTCCGTCATCAGCTCGGGTGAGTCTGGGCACCATGGCTCCCAATCCAAAAATGATCAGTATGCGAAAACATGGTCACTTGGCCCAAAATAAAATTAGAATGCTTATCCGGATTAGAAATTTTCCATGTTTTACTTATCTGATACGATCCACCAATGGTTCTTCGAACCAGTTCAATACCAAATATATGATATTTCTTATTTTGAGGCTTATTATTTTCCGAAGCTTGAAATCCCTATGCAAAGGGGAAACAAATGCTACGTATGTACCTAGTCTTATGTAGATCAATTTATCCATGAGATAAAACAAAATTCCCAAAAATAAAAGATATTTCAGAGTCTGCCAAAGGCGGAAATCTAGCGAAGGGTGCGCTAGCGAGGACTGTGCTACTGTGCTAAGGGAAGCGTGGGGAAAGTGCCTCTGCATCCATCCAGCTCCGTTTCACCAAGTCTCGTCCTGTTCCGCTCTGGAAAATTTGTCCAGTACTCGGTTCTCTTCCTTTCCCATTTTTACTAGATACATTTTCAGAGAATTTCCTCCTGTCCCTTTCCGTCCTCAATTAAAGCTTTAAATGTTTTCCGACCCAATTTCGGACCGCATATGCATTTTGCCTTTCTGAACTGCCTGAGAGCAACATATGTGAGCTGTGCGTATTCAATGGTCTAAAATGGCATTATGCACCTGATATTTTTTCATTAACTTGTCACAAGCATCATTTTGAAGTTTGGATGACATAAAGTGAATGTGCAAAGCTAGGCTTTCGTAAGAAAACGATTTCCAGTGATTCCTATTACCGAAAGCTGGGCATGTGAATTCGCATTTTGGACAGTGATTTCGTGGATTGGCTGGTGGTGAGCATTACCTGTCATCCCGGTGACCGAGCTGTGCGACCCAATTTTTTTGCGAAAACGCTGTGAATGGGCCTATAAAATGTTCTCCATCCCAGCCTCGTAATATTTATCCAACTTTTTCGTCCCGTGCAGATTTTAGTACTGTCTCTCCATAGAGAAGAACTTAAATGGCTTTCAAAGGTCACCAGTTCTAGTTGTGAACAAAATTTACACACTAGGTAGAGACAATTCAACCAACTGGCTCCTCTAGATTCGCTCCATCCAAGTTGGTAAGGTGGGACTTTTCCGACTTTTCCCACGTCCTCTATCTTTGAATGAAATATTTGAATCGATGGTGCGTCTGCTTTTGAAAGTAGAGGTAACAACTTACACATTTCAATGGCACCCTATATATTTATAAAACAACTCTACATTTCATGTAACACACTACCTAAGAGTATTAATACCGTTCCGGCTCATGAACTGAACATTTTCACCGGCGAGGCTCACCGTGCTGCGAGCTCTCTGCTGTCCATGCAAAGACGAGTATCTCGTCCATAATTCGCGGCTTCCGGATGACGGACGCCGACGCGTATTTGGAAGCGACCCTGTCGCCGCTGCCCAACATAATGAACCTGCCAGTCAGGCATTTTCAGCCTGGGCCAATCCTGAGCGTAGTGCTGCACGGGGCCCGTCGGCGCAATCACCTATCACCGCTGGCTTGAAGCTCTTGGGATATGTGTGTGCTGTTGGGTTCACGAGTTGTGGGCTCTGGTATCATTTATCGACAATGTCGACGTTGAATGTCATAAGGTCACTCGAAAAATTGGTTGTACGCTCACAATTTTTGGAATCAACCTAGAGTAGCGTTTTCGTATCGATATTTGGGACTTTCCTTTGCTTGAGTGTTAAAACGTTCGAAGCTTTCGACCTGTGTTGCAGGCCTTCATCAGGCAGTACCTACATGTGAATTGACGGATGACAACTGGTCAGATGCCGCGGCCGTGTGTGACAACTGTTCAACAGTTGCCACCACTCATTTCACATTCAGGCACTGACTGATGGAGGCCTACAATACAAGTCGAAAGCTTCGAACGTTTTAGCACTCCAGGGGAGAAAAATCTGCAAAACCGATACCGATAATTCTTCCGAATCTACGTCACTTCGCTAGAGTAGTGTATTGAGCTGTGTCGTACCGATAGCACGCCGTCTTAATTCAGTGTAGTTTATTTCAGTCATCACCAAACGAGTCATTCAGTAATTGGCCAAGACAATTGATACAAGTATTATGTACAAGGAAACTAGCATGTGCCGCTCATTAAAACGTAGAGTCTTGATCCTAAGGGCGATTAGCTCACTTATGTTCCAAGCATGTCGTGCATATCATAGACTGTGTTAAATAGATGAGTAATAGGACCATGACATAAATACCACTGCAACTTATGATGGCCATGCATGCTGTAAGAATATAAAACTATGAAGAAAATGGCATTAAAAAACCGGTCGAGATGTATTCCGTATAAAAATCAGTCAAGGGAGCATAGCGGTGAGTGAAAACTATAGCGATGTGAAATAATTCAGAACTGAAGCTCAGTGCTGGGTAAGATCGGTCTGAGTGGTTTCTCCCAAATTTCTAGACTGCATCTGCCAGAGACTGGTCCAAGAGGGCCAAGGAGTGGTCATCCTCCCCTCTCAGGACCTAGAGGCCACCTCTCTCGATTTTGGGCGCTGAAGGCGCCTAATTTGACTGCAGCGTGGGTAAGAACAGTAAATATTGGACCTAAAGGCAAGAATAAACCATCTGGAATTGACTTGATCCACCGTGAGCTATCCCTAATTTTAAATCAGCTACCTTTGGCGTGACAGCGGGCACCCCCCTTCAACATGAACTGCCCTCATCAACCTTTGGCCGCCCTCTTCTTTATGGTGTTGATCCACTTTTTCACGATTAGCCTCCCTTTTCCAGCCCTAGGGCACCGCGCTGCAACGTAAACTGCCCCCATCTATTTTGAGCCGCCTTCTACCGTATGATTGTTGTGCTGTGCCACTAAAGCAAAGTTGTCTCCAGACTGCAAAGAAAAGTTCAAATATCATCCTTGTGAGAAAATTGAACACCCGGCGGGAAACACTTGCAAAATCATGTTTGCGCCCCCCCCTCTTGAAAATGCGCCAATCCCCCAGAAATTCACCTTCATGTAGAAAACTGGATTTATTACTATCCGCTCCGCGCCGACACGTTCAATTGGGCACAGAAATTGGACCTAAAGATATCCATGGCCGCTCTTGCGTGAAGACGACTGTAGAGAATAGCTCAGGTGAAGGCACTTCATTTTCTAAAGCCGATATTAGTATTGGTATTTGACCAGAAACATTTCTAGAAATGCCCCATATTCTCTGGCGACGTTTTTTTAATATTACTCCACTTGATGCTGTTTGAAACGAAATCACAATTAGCCAAAATTAGTGTCGCAAAGGCGCCTTTCATGAGACTAAAGCCACCTCAGGGTGGTAAATTTACCGCTCCCCCGAGACTTCACCCCCCCCTATTAACGAAACCCTGGGTCCGTCCCTGGCATCTGCCAGTGTGCAGAAGTATGACATGACATGTAATATTGCATGACACCCGCAATGATGAGCTGGGGGGTTGAGCTACGATCCCCTCATTTGTTCATGACAGCCGCTTCCATTTATGTGTACACAGGAATAAAATAAATGAATCGGCTCTATGAAGGCGGGCGGTTCAGATCTTGGCATCACCACTTTATTGATATATTTTCATTTATTTGAAAAATGCACCACGTTGAAAATGGCGATCTGTACTGCTGATCTAAGACATACAGGAGAGATAGACACTAGACATACAAATCTCAGTGCTGTTATTGTACTCACGACCAATGAATATTGGGAGCTATCGCCAGACTCGCTCCATGCATGCCGCCCCTCCCCGTAGCTCGGGTAGTATAGCGCCGGGCTCCGGCCCGCTGCTCAGAAAACCTAGTCGTGGCAATGCACTGGTGAAGGTTTGGGATCGATTCCCCTGAGACGCTCCGGCGATTAATAATCATCCGACCTAATTCGGCTGGAAAATAACTGATGAGAGGGTAACCCGAGCGGGGCGACCGTCCCTGTGTTTTATCGTAATACATAAAGAATTGCTTTAAAATTAGCTCGTCATTGCGGGAGTTGTTTGTTGGGATTGAGGAGTCGGGGTGTCCGTGACAGGCCTATTAATGAGTGTGTTGAAGCTTCGATCCCAAAATCTGACGTCGCAATAACTTGGTCAAAAAACATGTACAGAACCTGTAGGAGTGGGGCTCAGAAACGAGACTAGACTGCCGGTGCTGACACTCCTGAGGTCGCTGGCTCGTTAAATGGTCGAATTCCGAGCTGAGCCGAAGCCTGAAACATTTATGGTAATAAAGCAAAACCCACATAACAAGGAGCAGCATCCCGGCAACAGCTTTGAGGGAGTGCTAGCTTTTTTGTTAGCTTTAGGCCAAAGCTCTCTCATCGCCAGAGCTGCCTGGGAAACATCTGCTCTTATGCGCTGACCCGTAGCTTGACATCTATAAATAATGATTGCCTCCTCGCCAGGACTATCGCATGCGCATAACTCGCGCTTGTGCAGATCTCGAAACTGTTCATCAACAGTAACAGGCCGTAATTGGATCAGCACCTGAATAGGATAGCTGACGATAGCACTGCTGTAGATACGACGCAGTAGCAAAGCGCATAGCTGTGTCGCACCAAATACCTTGCGATCCCATTTCTGTAATTCCGTGCAATGATACTTGGCTTCCTGTTTGCGCTTATGAAACTTGACTTGCTTGAGAAAGGGTAAGCCTGCCTGCCGACAGCAAACGAAGTTTGCCTGGCTTACTTGAGTTATGCTGCTGCCTAATACAGCGACCTTGTGTAGTTTCCGGGCTTTAATAAGAAGGCACCCTGTTTGACTTTGCTGTAATTCGTTACATGTTTGGGACAGAAAATAGTTTCCGTAGCCAAACCCAGCCAACTTTGCTTCGTTTACTTATGTGGTCTGTTTGGGCAACCATGTTAGGATGATGCTTTGCCAAGTTTCTTTTTGCCTGAAAAAGCGCACATATGAAAATTTGTTTAACCACACTAATGAGTGCAAGTTACTTTGTGGACAGCGAAGGCTGCTAAAATCTGGTGACTTGGGTAGTACCTTATCGTGTTACCCTTTCTGCTAATTCCTGCTAAATTGTAGAGACATCACTAGATATCTCGTTAAGCTACTGAAAGTAAGAGAGAGAGAGAGAGAGAGAGAGAGGGGAGAGAGAGGAGAGAGAGAGAGAGAGGGGAGAGAGAGAGGAGAGAGAGGACTCCAGCTCTCAAGAAGTGGTTTTGTTGTGCTCTGGTTGTGTTGTGCTCTGGGGCGGGACATTACTTTGCATGGAGGCGGTTGCAAACGTGATTTTACAGAGTCGAATAATGATCTTTTAAAACGTTTCCAGTGATTGGTGTTCCCAGGATTGGCGGCTGGAGCTCCTCCTGAGCCACGGAGAGGTGCCGCCTTTGGTCTGTTCATAGCTCAATACTCACTTCAGTTATTGCGGCGAGAACACCCAATAGAGCGGGTGTTTGGAGACAGCCAAGGGGTTTAGATGCAAAAAATGAAAAAAATGGTCTTGATATAGAGTAGATGAATAGATAACTCGCCCCAACACGTGGAAATGTTTCTCATGAAGACTCCATGCGAATTTACACTTCCTCCCGAGTTTTGATGGGCATTGGCCCAAGTATTGACAATGGGTGGTTTGTGACCACACCCCACTCGTGTTTTTCCGCATAGTAAGCAGCTGGCGAGGGGCTCCTGAAACCTCTAAATTGTCTCAAACTAAAATTTTGCATTTCTACTGAAATTTCTGAGACTATACCTTGTCCTTACTCCTTGTACCACCATTTAGAGCAGTCAGCATGTTTGAATGTCTTGAGTGAGATGTCAGAAGACGGTGTATTTACAAGTTCAAACTGTCATTTGCCAGAGTCACTTACGGTGGTTCGAAATGATGGTTTTTATGTAAATGAACTGCATTTTTCATATAGAGCATTTCATCATAGATCAGCTAGGCTACTTAAAAACAATCATATTGTACTGTAAATTAAAAAGGAATGCCAAAGGCGTACTCAGGAACTGTGATTTGGGAGAATCTCACACTTGCACAGCGTGCTTTAGGGTACCAAGCAAAGTGAATGGAACAAACATGCTCTGCCTGTTTTTGATCCTATGCCGGTTAAGAAAAACTTCCTCTCTCAAGCGGATAAAGAAAATAACATTTAGACCCCCTCCTCCAAGTTTAGCATGGATGTATATGTTTGGGCAAAATACCTAATATCACTAGTTGAGGAAGCTATGTGCACATGCACAATGATTATGCTTCTTAAGCATTGATGTTATGCATTTTTCCACTAATGTACTTGCCTACATCCGCCTCTTATCATTTTTGACATTCTAACATCCGTCTCAAAAGCCGAGATGTGACGCAACGTCTCCAATTTCCTAGTCGATAACATAGATAGCTGTTGAAACATGTTTATATTTTACCACATATCTCTGTACCTGGAACTGTCATTTAATTTTAATTTGTACACCACACGGGTATTTTTATCGGGTTTCCAACAATTTTGTAAGATTTGTGAAAATCCACCTGTGTCGATTTACTTTTTAGGTGGTACTAAAACATTCAAATGCATATGCTTACGGTCCATGTTCCTCAAATTAACAAATTTTGAATAACTTTTAATGAAGGCTGTCCTTTAAAAACTATATTTAAGTTTAACGTTTCAGAATTGGACCAGCAAGTTCCCAGGTCTTATAGTAAGTAAAACCCACCCCCTGCGTTACAAACAGGGGTCCTGGATCCACCCATGCATGAAGTCATGGGCGTCGCCACATATTTTTAGTGTGAGGGGGGGGTGGGCGAAACTAGCGATGAAAGGCTGTGTAACGCTTTTTAGTGCTAGATACTACTGTAGTCTCAAGTAGATATAAAAAGGAACTTTCCTCTCTCCTCTCTCTCTCTCTCCTCTCTCTCTCCTCTCTCTCTCTCCTCTCTCTCTCTCTCTCTCTCTCTCTCTCTCCTCTTCATGCTAACGTGACGTGGATCAACTAATATGTATCATCATGTCGGAACCGCAGCCTTTTTCATGAGCTGTTCCATCGGTCGCCATGGAAAAAGGTTGTCGATTGAAGAAAGCGAGGCTGCCAAATTTATCGGCCAAAAGAGAACAAATAATTGACACCAAGAAAGCCAAATTATAGGCCGAGAGTACGTTTAATAGCTTGCCTCCTCGAATCCTGGGTTCAAAATAAAGCAAATACACTGTGATCGTATAAATGACATTCGAGGCCTAAGCTCACACTTTGATCAAGGATGCATGGCATTGCCTATTCTATTATGAGGATTCTGATGCCCGAATGTTTAATCACAGTGTATTTGCTTTATTTCGTATCCAGGATTCCAAGAGGCAATTAAACATCTTGTCAACTTATGATCATGCTCCTTGCCTCTGCACCTTGAAATCTATCAAAGCCTAATAACGTGAAGCAAAATCTATCAAAGAGATGCTCCATTCCACTCAACTTTTAGATGTAATTGACCGTCCTTGCCTTGTTTAAGCCCAGCTGACTATTTTGGGTTTTATTTGGCCAAATTGAACCCAGCCTCGTTATCTTCATCGTCGTTAGCTGAGTGAACTGGAGCAGCCCTTTTTATCGCCTGCGGCGACAGCCCTTGGTAACAGCACGTACCAACCCGCGATATGCCTGGACATCTACCCGGCACATAGTGGGATTACTTTGTTTGCTTTCACCTTAGTGTCCGGCATTTGTTTAGTCGTGTCGCGTCGTGCACAGCTCACGTTTCTACCTCGTCATGTGGTGTGCCTATTTTTTAGCTATATGTACAGATTATATATATATATATATATATATATATATATATATATATATATATATAAAGTCGCATTTTATGATTTCAAAGAGCTTGTTTCTACTACAAGGATGTAAAATGCTCAGAAATCTTAGAAAGAATAAGCTTGCTAGAATTTACATTTATTGGACCGCTTTAGTATCTTAACAGAAAAATCGTCAGCAATAAGTAAATAGTAGATAGCATCAAGTTCAAGGAGGCATAATTGCCGAAGGCATACCTAAACATACAATAGTGCATAAAACACACGGATTACAGTTCAAATACAAAAAAGATCACTCAAAAGCGACTGCACTTTTTAAACAGTTCTTCATATTTCAACTATTCTACAACGTTTAAGGAAAAGGTCGAGTTTGTATTGTATAAAACTGGTTTAATTTCATGTATATAAAGTGATTCTAAAATTCTGAGGTCAATTTTAGATGATCTTCTATGTATTATCATGAATTGGTCTAAGGTTATGGGTGTATCACATCCAAAAGAGTAGTCTCTGATTGCCGAAGAATCCGGATTTGTTAACATTTTTCTAGTTCTTTCTGAAATTCCTGGTGTTGCTTAACACCCGCACTGGAGGGGGTATGGCACAAACGCGCACTGGAGGGGGCTGGTAGGCCCCCATAAGATCTCAGAAACTAAGAGGGTTAGAAAAACGCCACTTGGTAGGTGGGTGGGGGCTATGGTGATCTACATGGTGACCAATTTTCATTGACCTAGGTCAATATCTTCAAGGTCAAACGAGGTCATAAAGGTCAAATATTGGCCATGCTGGGATCGATTGGTAAATGCTGTGATTATGCAGGAAAATGGCGGGAATAAGCTAAAGGCGGACAAGGTTCATAGAGAAGAAGTCTCAAAGAGGCTTCCCCACAACTTTTGGGTCAAGGTCATTCAAGGTCATTGACCTTTAAGGTCACCATATGGTATACTACTTATTATTTACACTTTGACTAACACTCTAGCCACTGTTTGGTGGGAAATGAGGGTTGACCTTTCCCCAATGACCTTTGACCTTGACCTTTGACCTTGACCTTTGTATTGGGGTACCCTAACGATGACGTCATAGCATAATATATGTCAGACGGGGTAACGTCATTTGGCCGGACGCACAGTGGTCAGTGACCTTGAAAGTGCAGATATGACCTTGACCTGTGACCTTTGACCTTGACCTTGACCTTCATGTGAAGTGTCCTTGACATATAGTCCCGCTTATATGACGTTATGACGTCACCACCCGGTCTTCAATGCAAGCTAACTGGTCCGACCGCGCGTTTACGGCGATCTCAAAATGCAGGTCTAACTTTGAAAGCCTATAAGTCAAAAAATGTTCGGCCGATTTTCAAAAAGTCTTCACTAATCGACGCGCTATTAAATTCTGTTAAATGTGGCCAAGTTTCGTTTTTCGGCTACAAGCGGTTCTCCGGCCACCTCGGAAAACAGGTGTGGGGGCCTCCGAGGCCCCCTCCAGTGCGCGTGTTAACTTTGGAGATCAAAGTACGCTAAGAAGACCCAACGTTCGACGCTTGGTAAGAAGCGCAACTGTATTTGTATACTACCCCAGAGAGGCAATCTTTCGGATTCAAATCAAATTTTAGTAATTTGTTTGCTTGACATCCGAATTGAAAGAAAAAGGGTACGAATCACCTTTATATTCTTGACTTTAGAAAGCCGAGTTTTACTGGGTTGGGAACGAGTTTCTTTAGCTTTATTCCCTCCGTGATGAAAAAGTCTATCATTAAGTCTGCCATCTTCCGTG
Organism: Lepas anatifera; assembly: GCA_034440635.1. NCBI lineage: Eukaryota > Metazoa > Arthropoda > Thecostraca > Lepadidae > Lepas > Lepas anatifera. Next base: position 438,313 of record JAOTON010000209.1, read on the forward strand.
CCTTCATGATCAGCTCTAGCAAAGTGCTTGAAGCTTGAAGTGCTATGATTGCAAACTTAATTTTCTACCAAAGTTTTTCTCCAGTAATGGCTTCCCTCTTCACATGGTAAATACAGGCCACAAAGAGTTCCCTTGACAAACGGTTCCCCAACCCTCCCCAAAAATAAAGTGTTCCAAAACTCTTAAAATATTTTGTCCTCCCTTATTTCGGTAAACAGTCATTGAAAATGCAAAAGGAATTGACTTCAATTTAAAAAGAATTACACCCCTTTCTGGACCCAAAGACAGTGCTAAAAAACAGCCTCCCTACTGGGCCATTTTTTCGCGTTAAAGATTTGATTCCGAAAGATTATCTCTCTGGGGTAGTAGTCAAATACAGTTGCGCTTCTTGCCAAGCGTCGCACGTTTGTTCTACTCAGCGTAGTTTGATCTCCAGAGTTAGGCACCACCAGGTATTTTTCAGAAAAAAAAACTAAAAAAATGTTAACAAATCCGGATTCTTTGGCAATGAGAGACCACTCTTTTGAATGTGATACACCCATAACCTCAGACCAATTCATTATAATAAATAGAAGCTCATCTAACATTGACCTCAGAATTTTAGAATCACTTTATATACATGAAATTAAACCAGTTCTAAACAATGCTAACTCGGTCTTTTCCTTAACCATTGTAGACAAGTTGAAATGGGAAGAACTTTTTAAAAAAGTGCAGACGCTTTTGAGTGGTGTTTTTGTATTTGAACTGTAATCCGTGTGTTTAATGTACTGTTGTATATTTAGGTATGCCTTCGGCAATTACACCTCCTTGAACTTGATTCTATCTACTATTTACTTATCGCTGATAATGTTTCTGTTAACACGCGCAATGACGGGGAGGTGGGTACCCGCCCCCCTCGGGTTTTTCGGAAACAGCATAAAAACGGCGGCGCGTAGCGCCACCGTGCATAGCATACCTCTTCTCTCATCAATTTTACAACTTTTGTAAAAACATTTATGTTCAGGTCATCACAGGTCAGGTCACCAGCACAGGTCAAGTGTCCTGACCTCAAAACAAGTTTAAGACAGCATAAGTCGGAACAGGGTGAACTTATCAGCTTGAAAATCATATCAAATAATGAGCCCACCGGGTTCTCTAAAATATGTTCCGGTATTTGTGGTATCGATGACCTAAGGTCAGGTACGAGCCATGACCTCTTCATTGGAAATACATGGGGAAAATTGTTTTAAGTGAATAACTTCGTAACGGATGGCAATAGAGCGTTTATCTTAACTTAATTAGATTTCCCTTGTCTTTGCAGCTCTAATGATATGAATTTTATATAATTTGACCTTGACCTGACCTCAGGTCAGGTCAAATCTTGCAAGGTCATATTATATATCATTCGATTCGGCTTGCTGCGAGGATTCATACAGTTTAAATAGTTTTGCTCTATCTTTACTTGTTCAGATGTAATGACCGAAAACCTTCATTTACATGTTATCCCTGTTACGGCATGTTTTGACCTCCAGTGACCTTAAATGTGACCTGACAAAAAATATTCCAAATATTTTCGATGGCGAAGTGGATGGGCTGCCCAACGCCGTATACCGTTTTTCGCTACCTAGCGTGGTTCTCGAGATCTTAGGGGTAGGTACCCCCCGTCAAAGCGAAGGTGGCTCAGACCACCGTCAATGCGCGCGTTAACCCGCGGCCCACCGGGGTCCGGCGCCACCTTCGCCCCACCGGGGATCGATGACCCCCTCTAACTCCGAAAAAATTGGGGTTAGTGCAAATCTGCAAAGTGCATTAGAAAGCTCGAGTGAATCCAGTAAGAAACTACTTCGCATGTTTAAGCACTCAGGTCAATGGTTTGACATCCAGAGGTCCAGTTAGGTCACGATAGGCCATTTTCACTCAAATATGCAATGCCTAAGAAAACTGGGCATCACTCTTATGCCATTAGAGCTATTGAGGTCTGGTAAACTAAATTGGATAGGAACATACCAGACCTTTCTCCGCTATATGGAACGTAATGACCCCCGCCAGTGGTTTGACCTCCAGAAGTCACCTCGTGACCTCATATGACCTGAGGTCATCATAGGTCAGAAAGTGACTTTGCTGTATATCAGATGAAAGCTAGTGATGAGACATGCACGATGGTGTTTGATTCAATGCTCTAGCTTAATTAGGTCAAAAGGTATTGCCAAAATACTATTTTGGACCCCTGACGACCTTGGATGACCTTGGAGAAGTCAAATGGAAAATATGACCCCTGGGATCCGTAAAAGGGTGTCCAAGAACGATTTTATGTGCAAGTCGAGCATTTGCAATTGTTTTTGTGGCTTTTAGATCATAAGACAGCTTTTTCTCATGCTTTTTCAATGGGAGAGGTCACCTCGTGACCTGACTTTAGGTAAAGTAATCGAAAAATCACAGATATGCACCTTGTAGACCCTGGCGGGGCCATGAACTGTAGGAAGTTTCAAATCGATCGACTGTGAAACGTAGCTCTTATAGAGCTCAAAATTTGAAGTGAGGTGACCTTGGTTGACCTCACCTGGTGACTTGACCTTGGATGACCTGGGGTAAAACATTTCAGGGATGGCGTGAAAACGATGGGGTGAGAGATAAAGTCCTCAACCGTGGTCCTGTGTTTCGTCGTTTTTCTGCTATCCCGAAAAAACCTTGGGGGGCCATCGATGGCCCGGTGGGGCGAGGGAAACCGGTAAGTTCCCGAGCGATACAAAACCGGTCCAATAAATGTCATTTCTAGCAAGTTAATTCTGTCTACGATTTCTGAGCATTGCACATCGTAGTAAAAACAAGCTCTTTGATATCATAAAACGCGACCATGGCCGAAATACACTTCGACAATTATTTGTCTATATATATATATATATATATATATATATATATATATATATATATATATATATATATATATATATATATATATATATATATATGGATTGATGGGCGCAGTGCAAACTTAGTCAGAAAACACGTTCCATTTGCGGAAAAATGAGAGTCGAATTATACATTCGGATCCGAAATAACCAGAATTGTCTAGCCACTTCCACACAGTCTACCGATGAGTCCACACATTCCACAATTCCACACAGGCCCCCTCAAAAGTGTGATTCGTGACGCACCGTTACCGAACACCTAAATCACGCCGAGTCCAATATTTTTCAGAGCGTCATTCCATACATGTCCATTTCTCCGATATCTATTCGCACGTCACATGAGCCGGTGTGACGTCACAACAGCTTGTTTTGTTTACGCGCAGCTGGTCTTCTAGTGCGTTGTCCAAGTACGTGGTCGTGCCCTTACTAGCGAGCCGTTTTCGCTAAGGTCTGAACTCGTTCGTGCTTAAGTGGAAATGACGCTACCCCTGCCGAGGCGTGTTGCCACAGTTTGTTTTGTCTTGACGCTCCTCGTTGTTATATCGTCTGCGTCTGCAATTAAAATGTCTTATTTCTGCTGGGAAACCGCATATATTATCAAACTCATCTTGGAACCATAGTTGTGTTTTTCACTTTTACGCCAGGCTAATGCGGTGTAAATTCTAAAAGTCTGATAAGTTTCAGAGAATATCTGGACACGAAATGTATATTTTGATTTCATGACCTAGCATGCTCTATATTGCAGCAATTAATACATATTCTAATACTTATACCTTAGACAAATTGAAAAGATCACGGCCCTTCCTTAACATTGACGGGGGTCTGAGCCACCTTCGCTTTGACGAGGGGGGGGCGGGTCCCCGCCTTCCCTAAGATCTCGAGAACCACGGTAATTAGCGAAAAACAGTGAACGGCGTTGGGCTGCCCATCCACTTCTCCATCGAAAATATTTGAATCATTTTTGTCAGGTCACATTTAAGGTCACCAGAGGTCAAAACATGCCGTAATAGGGATAACATGTAAATTAAGTTTTTCGGCCATTACATCTGAACAAATAAAGATGGAGCAAAACGACTTGAACTATATAAATCCTCGCAGCAAGCCGAATCGAATGATCTATAATTTGACCTTGCTAGGTCAAATCAAGGATTTGACCTGATCTGAGGTCAGGTCAGGTCAAATTATATAAAATGCATATCATTAGAACTGCAAAGCCAAGGCGAGTCTAATGAAGCTAAAATAAACGCTCTATCACTCTCTGTTACTGCGTTATACAGTAAAAACCATTTTCCCATGTATTTCCAATGGAGAGGTCATGGGTCATGCCCGTACCTGACCTTAGGTCACCGATATCAAAAATACCGGAAAATATTTTAGAGAACTCGGTGGGCCTATTATGTGATATGAGTTTCAATCGGATAAGTTCACGCTGCTCTGACTTATGCTATCTTAAACTTTTTTGAGGTCAGGTCACTTGACCTGTACTGATGGCCTAACCTGAGATGACCTAACCTTAAAATTTTCACAGAATTTGTAAAAATGATCAGGGAAAACGCATGCCAAATACGGTGGCGCTACACGCAGCCGTTTTTTGCTATCTCCGAAAAACCCGAGGGGGCGGGTACCCGCCCCCGTCAATGCGCGTGTTAAAAATTTGATGATACCCTCTGAAATGTCATCCTTCTCCAGGGTGGGAGTATCGGCTCCCCTAGGATAGGATTTGGCGCCCACCTGAAAGGTTTTGCTGCCCAAAAGTGGCACCCCCTGGTCCGGATGGCACCACCCCGAACCTGTACCCCCTCTTCTCAATTGAAAATTCTGTATCCGCATATGATTTATAGCACGGGCCAAAGCGTCATCAAATCTTAACCAAGAACAAACATCACTTTCAACAGTCGCCGAGGGCGCATGTGACAACAATCCACGTGAAATACTCATTTTGCGTCGTATCTGGTTGCTCGGCGCTGAATGAATTCAGAATTCGGTTTCAATGTACCACTTATTACCGACCTATCATGGAGCAGCATGCATCCCCGGGGCATTGTTCATTTAACCTTTCAGCCAGCCGCGTGCACCCGCCCACGTGCGGAGGGAGGTTGAGGGAGCTCGCCCGTCGGCAGCCTCTGGGGATGGGGAGGGGTAGCGGTGCTCTGTGAGCAGCGTTCGCCGACAAATCCGCCACGCCCGAGTCGTGAAAATTGGTATACGCTGGAGTAATCTTTGTAAGAAGCCAAATCCGGGAAAGAGCAGGCAGGAAGATCAATCTTGTTAGCTTTCAGTGATCTCGCGGATACAGACTGTCTTTGAGTTGAACAAAGTTTTCAACTCAACACCAGCGGTGAAATGTACAGAGGTGGCGATCACATCTGCATGCTATTGAAATTGTATTCAGGCTCAACAAGTGTTCGCTGCTACAGCGCAATACAGTTATGCCATTCGGCGAACTGGGCTTGGAAAAAAAAACTTAAAGAGTAAGCACGAGTGAGAGGCAGAGAGCAAAAGCAATGGAAAGCTAGATGAAGTGGAAGCCTTGAACTGCATCTATAGTTTGCTGGTCACTACCACAGAATTCAAACAAATGCAAGGCTGCTGATATGCATGTAATCTACATGGACATTTGGCGAATTTATCATGTTGGCTTTTTGCTTCCCATGTTGTGTTCTGCCATAATTATTAAAGCTCAGTCATTATTGTCATAATTTATAAAGTTCAGTTTTTCAAATTCTCCATTTTTTTCTGACTCTGTCACTGTTTTAAGTGCAGGGCTTTAGCCTCTGTTGCAAAACAAAAGCAGTATCATGCACATTTAGAGATTATTTGCGCCTTCACAAGGCGTATAATTTTTCAGGTTTGTCTTGTCATGCTGCGTAAATGTTTGGGACATGATGGTAAGAAGGACCTTGGTTAAATCTCGAATCTTCCAATATTGCTAAAGCTATTTTGCAGTCAGATTTGCATTTAGAAAGTTTGCAAAAGTGAATGGCGTCTTTCGTAATGGGTTTTTATGATTGTGCTTTGGGATGATTTCAGACAGCCGATTTGTATAATCAAAAGCAGTTTGCTTCATTACAGTAATACAACGATATTTTTAGGTGTTTTGAGGTTTGTGAAAAATCCAGGAAGTGCAGGCTTTCACATCACACTTAACTGACCAAGCGATTTGATGCAGCTCTGACCCGGATAGAAAATGTTCGGCAGTGAATTCATCTTTCGACCGGGCGAACATATTTTGACCAGGTCTGAATTATTCTTATCATGCTCTTTCAAATAATTTATAAACCTATTTTAGCTGAACCAAAATCAGTATTTTTTAAGTCCTTCCCATCTTGCCGGGTGCGTGCCTTCACATGGGCCGACTTCAACCTTGGTGCGGCCCTAGATAAGACTCCATCGTCGATCTCCGTGTTTATGTGCCCGGTACCGCTCTCCGAGCTGGAAAGGGAATCCAGGGTTAGGGTGGTCGTCAAGGCAAAAGAGTGAGATGGGTTAGTCAGATGACAGGACAAGGAACGTAAAGGAAGCAGATCCTTGTCCTATGCATCTCCTTACCCTACGGGTTTTGATTATAATCTGCCTTGCTCAATCGCGGTGTTGTTCAATATTTGAATTGAATTTCAAAAGTTTCAAAAAAATTACTTGAATTATTAATAAACTTACTTACTTAATACATCAATAAGACTTCACTGCAGCCTAAGTTTTAAAACTCAGCATTTCCGAATCAATTAATGTGTTCAGCAGTGCTGAGTTTACGATCAGGAAACTACCGATAGTCGACCTAGTTAACACAAACTGACGGGATGTAGTATTAACACGCGCATTGACGGGGAGTGGGTACCCCCCCTCGGGTTTTTCGGAGGTAGTAGAAAAACTGGGGTGCGTAGCGCCGCCGTACTTGGCATACCTTTTTCCTAATCATTTTGACAACTTCTGTGAAAATTTTAAGGTTAGGTCATCTCAGGTCAGGTCACAAGTACATGTCAAGTGACCTTACCTCAACAAAAGTTTAAGATAGCATAAGTCGGAGCAGGGTAAACTTATCCGATTGAAACTCATATCACATAACGAGCCCACCGAGTTCTCTAAAATATGTTTCGGTATTTTTGATATCGATGACCTAAGGTTAGGTACGAGGCATGACCTCTCCATTGGAAATACATGGGAAAAATGGTTTTTACTGAATAACTCAGTAACGAATGGTGATTGAGCGTGTATTTTAGCTGCATTAGACTCGCCTTGTCTTTGCAGTTCTAATGATATGCATTTTATATAAGTTGACCCTGACCTGACTTCAGTTCTGTTCTGGACTAGTATTTTGCGTGTTAGCTCAGTGTTGTGCTCATCATGCATGTGTTGTTTGATTGCTCCGTGTGAGTTTGATCATGCATATTGAGCCCGAGATCTTAGGGGGGCGGGTACCCGCCCCCCCGTCAAAGCGCAGGTGGCTCAGACCCCCGTCAATGCCGCGTGTTAATAGTTTATTTTGTTACAGATGCATAAAACATGGTTTTTCACTGGACATGTCGGACTATGTAAAACAAAACTGGAAAGGGATACAAACTAGAAACTAATGACACAACCATTCACACGCACATACCATAAAGAGGTAGATATCTTCCTAAAAAACAAAACTAAAAGACCAAGTGTGTAGGAACAAAGCATTGAACCACAGTAATATTTAGATATATAAACATATGCTTATTGTGTGTAATCATGGACGATTTTGTGATAAATATATATATATATATATATATATATATATATATACGAACGATTTTGTGTGTGATCATGCCATAAGCTTGGCGAAAAATTACTATGTGAAACTTAAACCTATTTTATGTCCTTGTTACGACTTTGCACAAACATACCGGAAATAACATTAAACATATTCGAAACATGGAATCTAAATTTAAAAAAACTTTCTGCGGCTCAACAAGCAATTATATTTAACGAACAACGCATTAAAGAGAATCTAAGCCCCACCTTTACGAATATATATATATATATATATATATATATATATAGTATATATATATATATATATATATATATATATATATATATATGTATGTATGTATATATATATAAGCTTCAACTAGGTGTGGTAGCACGTATGTACGCCGCCCAGGCAGACAGCCCTCAGTGACGTACGGAAAGTAATGGTCTGGTCAATGTTCAGCTCATTGTACATTTGTACTCCTTGGATGGATTGCGTTCAGCTATTTTAGGTTTATACGGAAAGCTTTTTCGAAAATTGGGGCACTCTAGCTTGACTCGGCTCCTAAAACTTGCCAAATCAGTATCACTTAAGTCTATCCGATAGCTGCATTATCTAACTGCGCTTTCCCAGAAAGAGCACGTTGTCCCATTTTTGTTTGTCGGATTAGGTGGTTAAAACGTGCAATTAAACGAGAATAGAAGCCACCAAGCAACACCTGGAATTTATTTTAAAAGCAAATAGATGCCGAGACTCTGAATTGAACTATCACGGTAGTGCATTTGATTTGGAGAAGCGTTAGCTATTCTGCTTTAAGTTTCTTTAAAACATCGCCTGCCAACATCTGGACTCAGTGGAGCCAAATGCACAAACCATCCGAGTTTGCAAATCCATTTCTGGTTTAGTATAGAACACCCAAATAATTTAGCCGTGGCTTCCGCCGGGGCTATATTTGACAAATAAAGAGAAGGTAAACAACGAGTAACAGAAATAATGGCGGAAATAAGCTCGAATATCCAAGAACTTTACAACGTGACCCCACCTAGCATTTCCATATATATATATATATATGTCATCCTCCTCCCATCAACAGCACACTGCGCCTCAGGACACCAGCAGTACACTCAAATGGAAAACTTAACTCATTAAAAAGCATGATCGATAGGAACGCAGATTTAAAAAATATCTCTGAGCACTTTTTACAAAAGTTTATCCCCATCAAATTTGTGCTTGCAAGCTTTTGCACCAGTAAGAGGATTCTCAACTTTCCTCGTCAAAACATTCATCTTCTCTTTGAGTTCCGTCAAGTACCATCTACATTTTCTCACTCTTTTCAGTCAAGTCTTTATCCTTTCCATTCAGAGCCAAAGCCACAGCCTCCTCTGTGGCGGGAAAAACAGATCCAGTGTCCAGTGAGAAATCTCTCTACCTCCGAAGGGCTCGCCACCTTTCATCCCCCATTGCAGTCTCGGGGTCGGTTTTTATTCACGAACGGGGACATCTTGCGATAAACGTCTCGTGCAAGGCCCGGGTTAGTGGATGAAACACTTAAATTATGGAATAGGAACACGGAGAGAAATGTTTACCATATTTGTTGTGACAAGCTACGATTATATTTATATGTGCTGTTTACACGCATGCACGCACGCACGCACGGACATACAACATATACATATGTATACGTATATATTGCAGGTATGTTTGGTATACGTTGTATATTGTAGGTATGCCTGTATTTAATATATTTTTGAATAATATGGAATTTTCACTTTAGATATCTTTTTGAAGCTAAGTAGGTAGTTGATTATGATTTTACTGTTTTCAGATAGATGAAATGTCAGTTGCCCGATAGTAATTACTAATAGAAATTCACTGGCTAGTAGCAACACGTTTCGAGTTTTACGCAATCACTCGTGATCATGTTTAAAAAAACAAAGCTCCTAGGTTTTTCGTTTTCTTTAGGTTTTAAAAACAATAAATTGAAATAATTCGTTCGAGAGGCATTTAGAACAGTTCCTCCCGTGACAAATTCCTCCTTCCAATGTTGCTTTGATTTCTGGAGCGTTACATGACAATATACCAGAATGCAATAATAAAGACACTTTTACATGTACAAACACCATACAACAGATACATGGAGCAATAAGCACTTGTCATTTCACACACTGCTAACATGCTAACACTTCATGTCACCCACCACAGTGCTAGTGTGAATGTGTGTATGTGTTTTGTAGGTTGATGTGTGGTGATAGCTTATGAATGTTGAGTGCTTTAAGTACTGCGAGTCTTCTTGTTTCTGGTGAGGCAGTGATGTCGGTGTTCTGGGTTAGCATTTATCGTGTGAGCGTTGCATTGTGTTGTTGCACCATGTGTTGTTTAGGTCCTCCCTCCCCCCCCTGAGATGCCATTTCAGACGTCGTGACAGAGTTGTTGGAGTTACACTAATGCAGCTGCTTCCATGAAGCCTACAATCTTTGTTTGGGCATTTTAATTCTTAAACTACATTGTTGCGCTTCAACGGCTCTGTTTTGAGTGGGTTTTTGCGCATGATAAGGTGTCTGTTCTGGCAGTAGATACGCATGTGGAGCTTGATGTTGTCGTTGCGCTTGATGTTTTTCTTAAGGATGTTTTGAAGGATCCTCTCATCAGTGGCATATTCGGTGTTAATTTGGTTGCGATAGTACAAGTTTATTGCACTGTGATCGGTTGTGTTCGGTTGTTTTGAACCTGGTGTTCACCCAAGGAGGTGCAAGGCTATGTTCTTTTTATATTCCGGACGGGCATTGTGAGGAAGGTGACGCCACAGCCCGTTCTTGTGAAATTTCTCGCGAAATTTTCGATTTTATTTCGATGAAAACCTCCGAAAAAGAAGAGCCAGTTCCAGCGATATTCTCCAGGTTGGTGGCTGCCTTGACCACTCATGTATTATATACACTTCCAAGCTATTGAGGTGACTTGTTAACTGTTGTCATGTTGAATATGAAGTGGTTAAATACTATGGAAGGACAGAGAAATGATGGGGAAAGGTGAGGATAAAGAAGATGAAGAAAGCGAGGATCGTTAATGTGGAGCAGTGTATGCTAAAGTGGCTGTAGATATATATATATATATATATATATATATATATATATATATATATATATATATATATATAGTGCTAATAATTGTTGGCCTTAAACGGCGCACCAACTTAATACAGCGTCGCCAATTCTACCCTGTTCGGAGGGGCTTAGAGATCAGATCAACGTATTCAGAGGCTCTGCCAGGACTTAAACCGGGACCTTTGGCTCAGGAGGCAAGTCCCTTACCACCGAGCCACGCGTTCTGATATTTCTCCTTTAAATGCGAGCTTATTAAACACTGTCTTCTCCCTGAAAGAGTGTTTCTTCGCTATGTGTTCCGTTTCTTTATAAGCGGGCACAAGGGTGCATGCGTCACACAACTGTCCAGTGGGCGTGTTGAGAACGCTCTGTGTCTCAAATGGAGAGGAATGCATCACGTCACATTCCCTAGATTAATGGTCCGGAATTTTCCGAAGAATACTAGCCGATTCATTGTTCCTTTCGCCTATATTTACACGTACATACCTTTTGCACAATCTAGATCTCAATAGACCAGGACAGTCTGGATATGTGCGGGTGAGCGCGCTGCCAGTGTATACTCCCGGGGTATGCGCACACTTCCACACAACGCCGAACGGGACCGAATGGGGGAAAAACGGAACGGGAGATCGTACGTGCTGAGGCCAAGTGTCAACGGTGCGGCGCATTAGCGTCCAAGCAGCCTCGTCCCTGGCTGTCCGCAGACCGCCTGGTGTGAACCGAATGATAGATATTGTCAATTTAGATGATACAGTCCATATGTGTTTAGTCGATATACTAAATTCTGCATGTAGCCCGAAAATGTTAGAAGTAATGGCGAATTATGTATCTATAGGTAGGTACGCATCTGTGAATAAGTGGCAACGAGTTAATTTGTTAGCTCTTAAATTTCAAATATATATATATCGATATTTTGAGTTGGTTTTATTTGGTCCTATCATTATGCAGCAACTCATGCAATAAGTTTAGGAATACAAATATATGTATATATATATATATATATATATATATATATATTTGTATACACTTCTTATTCTAATTATTAGTCCATTATTGTTGGATCGTTGAACCAATTTATTTATTAATTAATTGGACATTTTAAGACGTTTCCATACACCGCATGGCTATTCTACGCCTCGAGTAGTAAAGGGTAAATCAAAATGGATTAGGGATGTAACGCAATCGCAAATGTCAAACATTCACACATACCCACATGTTGAAATGGTTGATAGGAAAATGATGACAAATTGTAGGTATAAAGCAATAATATAAAAATTTCGTTCGAGACCTTAGGCTCAAGTGTTCATGTTTTACGCACATTGATTAAGCTAATTAGCCGTGTATATTTTGTCTTATTTTCATTTGTTGCCACCCACATGTAGACCTGATGTTAGTCCCTCGGAAAATATTTTTACCTACCGCCTACCTCAATTTCTGAAATTTTCCTGAGCCATGTCGCCACGTGTATATTGGAAGCTGAAATTCAGCTGGTACAGCCCGTCCGAACAAAGAGCTTTCACCAGGTTCAAAGGCCAGAGCAGCTGCCGCAGTGAATGCCCCGAGGCGCCTGACGGCCGATAGCGGGGCAGGGGAGAGGCAGCCGCTCCGTCTGTATGATTGAGGAGCGTCCGAGTTACATACTGCAGGTGGCGCTACGGCTTTCCCAAGGTATCGCTGTAGAGGCAGCACCGCAAATGAACCTGGGCACTGGCAGAACCTGGAATCAGCCTTGGGGTTTTACTGACACACCAACTGCGGAGTTAACAGTTAACGGGCGCGCCAACTGCTGAGGTCACCGCTGAGGCCAACTCTCACCAGAGGTGCAGAAACTTGCCAACTAGGCTACCGGAGTTTGTGACACATTTACGAAAATTGAGGTGCATAATTGTGACAAAATAGCGATCCTGACTGTATGGCTCAAAATCAAACCACATATTTTTGAAAGAGAGAATGAAGCGTGTAGGGAATATTTTAACTTAGCAGCTCGGTTCTTCACAGCGTACCATTAGTGATACAATATTGGTACTGTGTTCAGTTTCTACTAAAACGAGGGACCCCCGCTGCAGAAAACCCGCAAACCGCTGTCACAGTTGCCAGATTTTAACATGCAGCCCAATGGTGCCGATTGTTAGTAGTTTGCAGAAAGTTGTCGCCTAGATACCGGAAATGTGACAGTCAATTTTTTCGAGAAATACATGATTGTGGGCATATTTAAGGCATTAACGATAACGCAGATATTTTATCAAGTACTTTCTGTCTATTTTATCAGGTTAAATCAGATTTCAGTTTGAATCTCTTCGATTTAGGGCCCCTATTTCTTCGAGTTTAGTATTAAGTACGCCTAAAAGCTACTAATAAAAGTACTAAGTGAGTGAAAAATAAACATAGCTGGGCAGCAATTTACTTAAACTGCGCAACAGCGACAACACAAGTTAGAAATGTTTATGTGATGTAGAGCCTGCCAAAATTTAAACAGGCCGGAAGCCACTTATTTTGAGGGCATATTTATTAGGTATATTTGAGATAAGTGCAGGCTAAAACTAGCTAGAATAAATATTGCTGCCCATGGCTTATCTAAGATGAATGTAGGCTATTGCAAGACTGATGCACTTTCCATATCAAACTTAGGTTTTCTCCTTGGCCTGCTTGTGCCTTAGTTTATTTGTGCCCAAGATTGGTTAGATAGATTTGGAGCTGGAGGAAGTTGGGAGAGTTGGCGCCAGCAACAGGCTGGCAACAACAGTGATTCAGGTGAGTTTTCATGATCAAATTATCATATCAATATTGTACAGATAGCAAATGTGTGCTAATGCAGTCCTCCCAAAGTGTTAACACCCACACTGGAGAGGGGCCTGGAACTAACGTGACTGGAGGGGGCCGAGTAGCCCCTTCTTATCTCAGAAAATCACAGCAAATCGCAGAAAGAAATAGACTTCGAAAACGCTGGTTGGGGTGTGTTGCTTACTACCAGTGGTGGTAAGCACGCACAGGACCTGAACTGCATGGAGTTAAAGCGATTTTGACTACACTGGATCTTTCTTTGGTATGTGAATTCCAATAGCTCTGTACCTATTAGGCCAATAGACATAATTTTACATCAATGCAGGCTATTTGCCTCAGAGTTTTTACTGCAAGAAGGAATGACCAGGCAGGTGATGATCGTGAGTGGGATGCAATCTTAGCATTTGATGTGTTTATAAAAATGCTACCTAAGGTCCACTTTACCAACACATTTTAGGTAGATCCAAATACTATGTTGATATTGACATTTTTTCCTTTTGTTGATATGTGAGATAGAAGTTTAGTGGGGGAAGCTGTGGTTAGGGTTCCCAATTGTGTGTACATGTACGCTCCCATTCATAGATAGGTATGTTCCCAATAATGACTATTTTCATGATAATTGCTACATTTAATCATGTGGAAAGTACCATAATTGGAAACACTCCTTCCAAAAACGGAAACGTCTTCAAAAAGGGAAATGCATGTCATTGGGGGAAACTGCGGACAGAGTTGCCAATAATAGTTATGACCCCAATACGGGAAAAATGACCCATAATTGGAAATTTTCCTTACAAAAACATGATCTATAAATGAAAACTCAGCTTACTACATTCATGCTGTTATGGTTTGGTGCTAGAACCTTGTCTGCTGCAAAAAGTAAGGGACAGGTAGAGGACATTCAGCATATTGGAAATAGTATTCAAGTATACAATTATTATTTCCAGCTCTGTGTGACAGAGGAGGCACACGTCGCATTGGGTTTGTGACAGCCAGCATACTTTCTGACCTCTGACTCTCACCCTCTGGGAAGGGTATATTTGGGACCATGGAGTCTGTATTCATTATTCCTGGCGGGGATTTGAACCCGGGTCAGCGGCATAGGAGCTTGACGCTCTTCTGTATAGAATTTGTATACTGTAGGATGTGGGCAGCAGCAGTAATTTCTTGGATTTAACGACATACCAACCAGAATTGTGCGACTCACGAGTCGGAGTAGGAGTTTAACTGAAAATTTGACTCGTTCGACACCGAGTTGAGTTGAGTTGAGTCGAAAAAATTAGGCAGGTAACTTGAGTTGAGTTGAGTCGGTTCCCACTACATCAATGAGTTGAGTTGAGTTGAGTTGTGAAGACAATGAGTCAAATGAGTTGCAGGATGTGGGCAACAGTAACGAAATACCAATCAGCTAGGCTAGACGGCGCCGTCTACAGACTCTCTATTCTTAGGCACAGGTTACCACCCAGTTCGAGTATTCTGTGCATGCACGCCGTGCCCTGGCACCCTCTGAAACCACCTCAGTGCCCCTTGCAATGTCGCTTCTCACCCTCCCCCACCCCCAGCGTGCAGCTACTGGCACTTACACGATGGAGAATCGTTTGAGGCCCCGGTGGGTCGCACCTTGACAGATAGCGCCCCCTTGATCAGGGGTCGAAAAAAGCTACCAATTCGGCATTAGGTATAAATGGTGGCAGCCCAAGGTGAGCAATGCGGCAAAAATCAGCTGACATGTTTCACCCAGACAAATAACGGAACAAATCGCCAAAAATGGCAACTGTAATTTTAACTCGTAATGTTTTTCAACGACTAGTATTGTCCAGGATTATCCATTAGTATCTTACCAACGGAAAACGTGTCACATTTTGTAGCATGGTCTGGTGACACATTTATGGTTTTCAATTTTCAATGGTGACACGCTGAACACTTTTTTGGCTCCTGCCCTTGGTGAAGACCAGGCGCTCACCTAGGTTTTTCGGTTAGAGGGGGTGGCTGACAAAAAGGGGGCGGCAGGCTGATGGGGGAGGGGTGGCATATTTGACAAGGGACAGCAGGTTACTGGAGGGAAAAAATTGGAGAGGACTAATCAAAAAGGCGGACGCTGGGTGGCGGCAAGCTGAGAGTAGAACTGGTACTAAAAGCCAAATCAAGGCTCATTTCTGCCCTCCATGGGCGCCTACTGTGGTCAATTATTACCAAAACCATGCAGGGCGCCTTTGGCGCCCGACATGGTCGGGGGGGGGGCACTTTGTAGTCGAAGCGTTTGGGCCGCTGCATCCCTCTTGGGTGCGCTACTGGCTAATACAATTGCATCCCATGACCGCAGCGTACTCCACAGTCTCATTGGAAATTCCTTTTCGGATGGGGTGGGGCGGGCTCGGTGCGGCTGCAATGATGTTCATATTCACAACATGCAGTAAAGACGAGATGCGCCTCAATTCATAAGGTTTGACATTCTGTCAGGAAAAGGATGCCATTCCTGTTTTCACGTTTTATTTCTTACCAGATACCCTGATGACCACGTAATTGAAGGCCAAAATGCGTTAGGCCTGTTAGATTACTTTAATCATTTAATCACAAATTAGCCTAATGTTTCGCTTTTACAACTTCATTAGGGACACAACTATGCAAAATGTAAACAAAAACAATTCAAATGCAATTCCAAAATAGACGGGGAGCTCTGGGTTGAGTCTGTATTCAAATTTTGATGTGATTATGTGTGATGTTATCAGAGATTAGCTATGCCTATGCTGTAGTGTTTTTAATTTCATTTGAACTGTGTTTTTGTTATTTTATTTAAATCCTGATGGTTTAAATTGAAGGTTGGGTAATTAGCCATTCAATGGTTGAAGTAATCCAACAATGCTAACATAATTGGGCATTGACTCACGCGTTTTTCAAGCTGTTCCAAAAGGACAAAAGCTTGTTCACCACTACTTGAAAACGACTGAGTGATTTGGAGTAGGTTGTAGATATTCCCAGTAAAGCACCTGTTAGTGACTGCTGCTGCGTTAATTGTACCACAACTAAATGAAAACTGCTCCTTGGTTAACGTAATTTTGTGATGTGGAATTTATCCACTGAATTTGGCTGGCGCCAGAGATGCAGAAACACCTGGCGGTGCTTTCAATTTGTATTTGTCATGTGTAAAGAAGGGTACATCACTCAAAGTAATAAAAAAACACGAAAAGGGATATTACTGGATCATATCATAAAATTACGATGATGCAGTAGAAACAGATACAACACCAAACGATTGACTTCACACGCTCTTTAGCATATGCGGGTCCAGTATTGCCGATTGGGGGGGCGCCATCCGGACCAGTGGGCGCCACTTTTGACCGCCAAAACCTATCAGGTGGGCGCCGATGTTCGCATCCTGGGGGAGTGGGGAGGGGGTGGATAGCGACATTTCAGAGGGGTGCGGTGCCATTTCAGGAGGTGTCGAGTGTCGATTGTGGTGGAGGGGAGGGGGGCACGTGCCCCCTCCTGGATCTGCGTATGCTCTCTAGTGTCCCCAACATAAAAACGCACATTGTTAACGAATGAAGCTTTTCCACATCATCTTCTATTGCGGCTGTATATAGATTAACGGGAGCTTGTTAAAGTGCCAGAAATCGGAAAAGAACACCGGCAAATTCGTATTTCGGTAATGAATTCAAATACAACCCTTCCTCAAACAAATTTTCCAGCTTTCTTTGTTCTGTAGTGCCTGTCCATGCAAGTCAGAATCTTCTTCCCAGGTCTGTCACAGATATCATCAGCTCTCCAGTTCCAGTAATCTAATTGACTTCCGCGCCCTTAAACTCGTCATCTTATGCCGAGACTAGTTCCGCGATTAATTTTAGCCTTGCCCGGCCTCTGCCGAGCACACTGGCGCGGCGCCGGGGCCAAAAGTTTCGATAAAGAGGAACCTCTGGTCCTTATCCTTCACAAAGCCACAGCCATGTCACGTGACTTCTGTGAATCAGCACTGCCAGCTCAGGACCGCATCCAACGCCGACTCAGCGTCATTTTTTGCCCTACCAACATTGAAGTGCCGCTGACCTGGTGGTAGATAGCGCACGATTCGACTTCGCTGTGAAATGTTTGAAGAGTATGGAGAGATGAAATATCTAGAGGCGCACCGCAGCTGGTACTTATGAATGTCGTGTTGGTACTTAAACAATAATGTTGTCTTCCGAAATT
This sequence comes from Lepas anatifera, assembly GCA_034440635.1. NCBI lineage: Eukaryota > Metazoa > Arthropoda > Thecostraca > Lepadidae > Lepas > Lepas anatifera. Next base: position 455,979 of record JAOTON010000209.1, read on the forward strand.
GTAAATAATTAGTAGATTATTAACTAGCTCTGTTTAAGTTCATCACGTCAAACCTTTTCCATAACAATTTTGTGGTGATGTAACCTGTAGCTTCTCCTCTTATTGTTAAAATAATTTAATGTGTTCAAAGCCTTCTATGAGCTAGAACTTCAGGCAGGTGCGCAAAACGCAGCTCCCTCCAACAGCAAGCACAGATCACCGGATGTGACGTCACACCTCGTAGCATATAACATGGGAAAATTAAATGATTAAATATCCAAATGTTTACATAAAGAGGCCCAGAATCGAAGATCAAATGCATCTTTATTGTATTTGGGATAGACTTGATTACCGTGTATTCTCACAAATTCGTAAGCGGGCAGTGCCATTAGCGGCAGTTTGACACACGGCCCAAAGGTGAAGGAATTCCTCCACGCCTGTGTGACGTCACTCGGGCGTGGAGGAATCCCTCTTGAACGTACCTTTAAGTAAAGGAATCTTGCGCAAAACGTTGTTGGACCATCATCGAACACCGCACTGCCTTCTCAAGCAGGCAATGTTCTGCCCCACCCCCTACATCTCAGCAAGCGCCGGTGTTTTCTCTCCCCTGATCATCCATAGATGGATCAGTGGAGATTTGATCTTGGCTAGGCTCGGATTGGCTGCCTGCCGTACCAGAAACTAAATCCCATGATTCCACCGGTTTGAATCGGCCCGGATATCGATAATTCTGCAGACAGGGCCAAATGATGCATTTACTGCAATTTTATTGATGATCTTGATTTATCTTGTGGTATGGCATTGGCTTTATTTATCGGCTTTCTCCATGACGCTAAAAACTAAGAAATCAACCGTCATAGAGTTCAAGTAATTTCCGGCAAGTCGCGCTGAGCTCTCTGGCTTAGCGAATGTGTCACTTGAAACATTCTACAGAAATTGAGAGTTTGGTTGATTTGGCCGAGCGCTATGTCTCCGGCATCGCTCGGCTATCGATCCGCTGAAGTCAATGACTCACAGTGATATATTGTTGCTGCAGTTTCGATTTAAATGGTAATTTAATGATGCTGCCGTACGGTGGTCGTGATGTGGTTTCATCAGACATTTTTTACGAAAGAGTGTTGTCGCGAAGGGTGCATACGGAATTATTTCTAACAGGAAGTTTTGTACAGGGCTTCTGCTCATTTGGCTCTGTGTAGAGGAATATCAGTAGTACTTTGGCTGCCCTTTGAACCATCCATGTATCACTTCAACAAAACAACCATTAATTCATTAAATCACTCTACCTTATCTATTGAGTAACAACGGATTGATATATTTTCTAGGAACCAAAGTATGTTTTGCGAGCATTCGGCATTTGGAGTCGAAATGTGTCTTATGGTTCGGCACTGTCATTCAAACAATTCGGTCAGTGGTAAATGCGGGAGGCTATGTCGATATCTGTAGGTAGATATTGCAGATATACTGCAGTAGATGCTGCTTTAGGGTCATTTGCAGTGCCATGCAACAAACGGGGCAAGGAGAGAAAACAACTTTTGTATGTCTATACTTTTGTAGCGCCTAAGAAATGGCAGAGCTGAAAGAGAAAATCCTAGTCCGCCTATGTTTATCGCCGTCGTAGCCAATAGATTCTTCTGGGAATGGGTTCATTATCGGGGGTTTTTCAGGGAATGTTTTTCAGGAAATATAAGGAAATGTTTTCAGGGAGTGAACATGTCCTTATGTTTTTAAGAAAACATTGCTCAGTTTAATCCAAAACAAACTCCTTTAAATTGCCTCCAAAAAATGGAGGGAAGATGAAAGAGCTCTAGCTCCGAGTTCTTCAATTACTATTATTGTTATTATTATCATTATTATTATTATTATATAAAGAGAGCCCTGTGAGTTGAATCGGGAACCAGTGACTCAGATAAATGTTTTATCCACCGAGCCACTCACTCCCCGTGTCGAGTGATTTCCCTTGAGCCAGTACCAGATGTCCTACGCTTAATTTTGCCCCGGGATGACCATCAGCCAAACCAGAACTCTTTATGTTGGAAACTAAGTGATGTAGTTTAATCAGGTTAGACATGGACGCTAAATGATCAAAGTGCTCGATGCACCCTAAAACTCCAAACATGCTCATGATGGCTATCAGCTAAGATTAGTCTCGCGCTAGTCTGAAAACCAATTTTAGGGTTCGGTTGTTTCTCCTTTCTCTTAGTTAGATATGTTTTCGACTCCGAGCTGGGGACGTTTTTGCATATTGCACACGCATACACTATGCACGTGATAGTGTTTCCACCTTTTCGGCACACTTTCGGGACCGTTGTGTCAACACGCTCCCCATCACACCGTACCGGACGGCAGGGCTATCCCGATTTCTCGGGCCTGGCGAACAGAGGCACGTGGTGACACGTGGCGAGGTCGTGTCCTCGGGCGGTGCCACCGGACCGGTGGATCAGTTTAAAGGCTGACCAAGCCCGTACTTCCGATAGAAAGGGCTCTATTTGGTCGTCGTAACTCCCGTGTCAAAGCGAGTGCTACCCAGTACTGCTATCTCCTGGGTAGGGTTCGGTGGAGGAAAAGCCTGCCGGGGGTCAGCATTGATCCAGGGACCTCCCAAATATAAGGAAATGATTAGTCGGCATCAAAGCTACTATCATGTATCTGGATCTCACATAATCGCAGATGCATTTGTAATTATGGAAGTCCAGGATATTCTTTTTTGAGGAGATGCTGCCACTCTGGCGACGACCTCCGGAACTGCGGAGGCCAACCGGCCGATCTGACAGGAAGCCGTCAGTCAACGAGGCGGGACGCCTGGGTGCACGTCAGTACATTAGTCACGAGAAGTGAAAAACTGTCAGACGACGTGCTCTTACACTGACGCCGTCGCCTGGCCTACTGCTGCTTTACACTGTCAGGATTCGACTCCCATAAATACGGTAAGTTTCCTCCTATCTTTGTTTATATTGAAGTCTTCTTTTATCCTGTTTTTCTTTCCACGTATAATTTTTTTGTTCTTTTTATCGTGATGCATGCTGGGCTAGTATTGTCAGCCAATATGGATCATTTTCCGGAGCACAGAGGCAGAACTGGGGAAAACAGCTGCGCCTGTTCCAGGAAGATATTGTTGTGGTGGCTGGATTGGACTGAAATTTCTGCTGGGTCTTGTGAAAGGGAGCTGTTGACCTCCTCGCTACCATGCAGACATCACCACAGGCGGATTATGGCATTGTGGTCTCAGAGTGGGGAGAGCGATGCACTCTAGATACAAAGTCGCCGCAGGCATCTAAAGGAGCTGGCGCAGACTTCTCAGTCGCTCGAATAGTCAGTTCTGAATTTTGTGAGCAGGATCTGTCGGTTGTGTCAAGCAGCCTACCCAAAAAACCTGTTGAGCCTGTTGCTGTGGTGACTCCACGATGAGCGAATTCAAAGAGAGGTTTTCAGCTAAGACCCGCAAAAATTGGATCCAGCTGTCTCGGCAGCGCGACCTTTCCAGACGCAGGAGGTCAAGGTCACGCTGTGTGTGTCGGTCTCCCCGCCGGCTGCAGTACAGGTGGCGGTATGGGGTGCAGCTGCACCGTACTGCGGTGGATGGGGGCAGGCGCGGGGCAAACGCCGGTCGTTGGCTCTCACTGGAGCACAGCCTGGAGACCGTCCAGCTCGTGCTCCAGAACTAGGCCCGGGGGATAGAGTGGACTCCCGAGGGAGTGTTAAATCTCGTCTCCGGCTGTTTCTCCAACAGAAACGCCGTCGACTGCTGCGCGCTGTTACTGCTGCGGCGAAGGAGGGCACGTGAGGCGCCCCTGTGGGGCGCCGGTGCACGGGATGTAGGAAGGGGGTGGAACCAGTTCCAAACAGGGGCTTGGTGTCCATGGCCAGAACGCCATTCGGGTCGGACTGTCGATGAGGATAAGCTGTTGGGCCATCGAGTCCATCAAGTGATGTACCTATCCCTTACACTATGGCATGGACCGTGCTATAGCACTGGTCGAAACTAAGAGATGTTATCAGTGTGGAGAAGGTAATAATTTCGGACGACATTGTTCCCATGAAGGCCCGGTTGAAAGATGTCGATGAACGTCCGTTCTGCCGGGCTATACTTCGAGCGGGAGGGGCACTGGAGGGCGGAATACTGCCTTGCCCTGAATATGGGGAGTGAGGGTTCGCGATCTGTGGAGGTTTCCGCGGCCGACCGCCGTGATGGTCAATCCGAATTCAATCTGTATCCGAAGAATGCAGTGATATGGGTAAACAAGAGGTCAAAATCCATATGATTACCAAATTTTTATGTAAATCTAAGCTAACCCTTCAATTGATTGGTAATCCATGGAGATATCATAAGAGAGAGAGAGAGAGAGAGAGAGAGAGAGAGAGAGAGAGAGAGAGAACGCACCTTACCCTCGGAAATGGTAACCCTGGTAGGGAGATGACAGTGCTCGGCAGTCTGGGGGACCAGTGCACTCTGCTCCTAGAGATCTCGGAGATTTGAACCTGTCACCTATTCGTCAGAAGTCCAAATGGACTAGTCAACGCAAAGTTTTGGATGGTCAGTCCTATTTTACCTTCACTAGAATGATTTAAACATACTTGCCTGTCTTAATAGGGCATGCGTGTTTGATTCATACCAACCTCTACATCGAAGGCTGTCTTTGTGCATGATAAATAGGTTTTGCCGTTCTACGTGAGACACACTGAAAGGTTAATTCACCCACTTCTCACCATAAACGACATCAACATCAAAGTTTCGTCGATATAGCCAGTCCGATTTAATTGCCATCGGAAACACAGCAAACAAATCACCCCGATACCAAGATAGGCTCGAGCTGTCATTACTGGCAGTTGCTGACTATTTACGACCTATTAAGTCGCTATCTTTCACACTGCTGCCTAGGAGTTGCCGTCGCGTTATCATTGTGCTCGGGTAGAAGGGTGTAGTTAGAGATAGTTTGCGTGATAAATATTTAACGCAGTCGTTGAAAGCAGAAGTATTTTAATTTTTGAGTTGATGTGACTTTGTTTGGAGATGACAGGTGGCATTATCTGCAAAAGTAACGGTGGGCCTTGACTCGTTAGCAAAAACTTTACATCGCTACTGAACGGCTCATGCAATTATAAAATGTTGCTCCGTTCTAAGTGTCTGGAAAAACGTAGAGGTGGTGTCATGAAGATTTATTCGCATGAAAACAATGAATAGTTTTAGCTGCTTTAGTCTAAATCCACCATTACTTACCTTTAGAAGACTACATCCTCCGTCGTATCAGCAGTGCCCTTTTAGTCATAATCAGCACGAAGCTGCAGCAATGCACAGTGAGGCATACTGTTACTGTGGAATTCCTGGAAACACCACCCGGGAGTATCTTGTGAGGACATCTGATTAATTTGGGTGTCGTGTTCACTGACGAAGGTAACTTCGTTGAAGAGCTTTCCCTGGAAACACAACTGTCAGCTGACTGGTCGGCTGTCAAGAATGTGACTGACAGAAACGTGACTGACAGTGCTGACGTTTTGATAGATCAATGGCCCGGGGCTGGTCCGATTTCTAAACTCAGACCGGCTATATTTGCAGCTGCCCAGCCGCCGCGACATGTTGTCATGTGGCCTATTTGTCACTCCCTGTAAATACAATTTCGTCTGAGCACTCTGAGTTAGAATGAAATACATGCCGCCTCAAAATTAATCAGCACTATATGGCAATGCAAATAACAAGATGGGGCATTGCCCAATGAAGGCTAGGAATCGAAATATGGCGTCTTTCGTAAGTACTGCATAACAACATGCACAACATTATGATCTTCAGAGGGATGTTTGTACATATATCTGACAGCACATGTCAGAACGAGGGCATAACTCGTTACAAATTTACATCGGCTCAGAAAATGTAATCATATCACCGTCCATTACTATATCTAACACCTCAAGATGACCTATTATATTCAGGACTTGTATAGAATGTATTTTATTATTCTTAAGTTGATTTCAAAGATGTGAGTTGGGTAAATATTGACAAATCTTCACCTGGCTGCGAAATTAACCAAACCGGCAGTGCAACCTAAAACCTCGATGCTGTAAATGCTGATCGCTATCTGACTTGGGATATATGAGCCTACCCAACCTGAACAAAGCCTTGGCCCGTACAAATCCGTGAACTGTTTCTGCATAATAGGTTCAGCAGTGCGTGTGTTCATTTTGGGTCGAATATATTTCCCCCTCTTTTGGGGTCCTCATGGTCTGAAACTCGGTGGCATTTGGTACATTGAGGCGAAGACTTGCTTTCTTCGGTGCATTGCTCCTGTATCTTGAATCGGCTTGGGCTGGAGCATGTGGAGACCAGTTTCGCAGTGCTTGCGTCAATACATTTCGCATGGTATATCACGGTTTTCAAACTGTGCAATGAATATCGACTTGTGCACAAACGATTTGACGTGCATTATATGTACCTAGCTTCTGCAGCGCATATTAGTCTTTGGAGCGCAAAAAGATAAGATAAGATAAGATAAGATCATGCGGGTCTTAGGGAGGCACTCACAGGTGCCTGTCTCACCCGGCCGTGTCAAACCTGATTTCAAAATAATTCAGTGATCTAGCTTGAGCTGGGGGTCTCGTACAAAGACCCCACCCAATGCTTATCAATATATGTCAGAGGAAATCATCCGTGCAACTTTATTGTCCACAAACAAACATAAGGCTTGCGGCCCCGATGACATAAGGCGCGCATAATCCATGAATGTGCTGATGAACTGACAACACCAGTAGCGAAACTCTGTCGTCTTTCCTCGAGCAGGGTGTCTTTCCATCTCGCTGGAAGCGTGCGAACATTGTCCCAATATTTAAGAAGGGTGCGAAGTCATGTGCATCCAACTATAGGAGTGTGAGTTTGACCTTACTTTTTAGTAAAGTACTCGAAAAAGTGGTTTTTACTTCATTGCTGTCTCATGTGCGCCCTGTTTTAGCTGATCAACAGCATGGTTTTATGTCTGGACGTTCGTGCGTTACGAACCTGGGATCGATGTTGAGCGTGGCCTGGAGCAACATATCCGCTGGCTCACAAACTGATATAATTTATACAGACTTTAGTTCAGCCTTTCAAAGCTTAAGTCACAAACTTCTGGTTCATAAAATGGAAAAATCATTTAATATCACGGGACATCATTGTCATGGCTAAAATCATACCTTTCTGGAAGAGAGCAGCGGGTAGTTGTGAATGGCCAATGCTCTTCGTGGATCTCGGTTACCTCAGGCACACCTGAGGGGGACATCTCTCGCCCCTCCTCTTTGCCTGTTTTATTAACGACCTACCGACTGCTGTCCACTCGGATTGTATAATTTTCGCCGACGACTGTAAACTGTATCGCAGAGTTGACAGTACAGCTGATGCCACACAACTGCAGGTAGACGTAGATCGATTATGGCGTGGTCAATGAAGTGGCAACTGTCACTGAATCCGTCAAAGTGTAAATATTTAACTCTGACACTTCGTACAAAGCCCATTTTAGAAACGTACCACATAGGCAACTCGAGATTGAGAGAGTGAGTGAGATGCGATCTTGAGTGATCATAGACTCGAAATTAACGTTTCAGTCCCACATCGATGACATGGTGCGAAAGGCCAACAGGGCTCTAGGCTTTTAATAAGGTCTTTCCAGACAGGGAAGAATGGTCCATCACTACAGGGGATAGATCATAAAAGTATGATTGTGACTTTTTGCGCCAACGTTCGAGTATTTTGGAATATGGCTGTGTGATATGGGAGGAGCTGCCGACACACATCTGAAACGTGCGGACAAAATTCAGCACAAGTTTCTTATTTGGCTCTGCGCAAGGTGTCGTGTTCAAAACGTTTCACTGGAGTATGCTGACCTTCTCCGTCATTTTGGGTTGGCATCCTTATCCGCGAGAAGGTTACAGTATGATATTATGTTCATCAGAAACATTCATAATCACAAAATTGATTCACATTTTCTTTTGGAATGCTTCCCATTGGCAGCGCCTCCCGTGCACTTCGAAACTGGTTGCTTTTCAACGTTCCCTACGCCAGAACTAACACTGTAAGGTCGAGCATGTTTACCAGAATTCCCGTGTCTGTAACAGGTTTTTAAATGCAAATAGGGACGTTGATATCTGGCACACGAGCTTAGGAGATTTTAAGAAGCGAGTGATCGCCTTTTCCTTTACTGTCTAAGGTGTATACAGTGTGCTCGACAGAGTGGATGTTTTTAGCGTTATTTACATTTTATCGTTTTGTTTGTTTGATCCAGTGTACTGCTTTTATCTTATCGACTTCATCTATAAGTGGGTTTTACTGACCCGTTGGTGATATGTTTAATAAACTAAACTAAACTAAACTAAACTTGAAGACATTGTTACTCGGTGCTTCTACTACCTAAGCAGGAAGGCTGTTCCAGTCCGTGACGGTACGGACAGCGAAGTGGTTCCTCCGATTCTGGAGACAGCCCGAGGCTTGGCGACCTTGAAGGCCTTATGTGTTTGAGTTTGACGTGACTAAGACTGATTATAATGTTATCATCCATAAACAAGCTCCCTGGGACGAAAAACTTAAATATAGGACAAATTTTCCTTGAAACCAGACACAAGCACAAGTGAGAAAACAACATATGTACCCGGGTTGAAACTGGGTTGAAACTGGGTCGCCGGAGCGCCACGTATGACGCGTATGGCGATGACGTCATTGGAGCTTGACATCATTGTAGCTGCTTGGGGAATACACCCAGAGTCAGCTAACTGTTTATTTCTCTGTTGCCCTCTGATAGCCGAACTGGTGAGAAGTTGGCCTGTTTTGGTGCAGACACTCGTGACTATTTGTCATCGACACCGCCTGCGGTGGAGAGCCAGTGTATTTCACGCGTCTGTGACCGTATCGAGGGTCGCAGGCAAGAGGTGTGTGTCCAGCGGGCTGGACCGCGGCGGCGTTTGTCGTTTTAATTGCTTGCCGGTAATTAATTACAAATATATTTATAATAATAAGTTTATTTCATGACATGCTTCATTTGTAAATCGAATACGACTGTTTGCTTAATCTGTCTGTAAGTATCTGGAAATCTCCCACAAACATCCGTGCTTTGCTTGTAAGTTGTTATGAAACCGCAAATAACTGTGCAATCACAATTGATGGTGATTACTAAACTGGCTTTGGACGGCTTGTGTACTTAAGAGGTTAATTCCCAGCTGGGCGCGAAGGGTTAAAAAATTATACATCTAACTCGTAAAGATACGCATTCGATCACACCTCGCCAGACCTGGCCATACTAACGCTTTTTGCGAGATTATAACTCTGCGAGTAATGCTCGAAAGGAAAGGAAATTGCCACCAAAAAGTAGCTGAATCATTCCAATTTAATGTATTACATTTTTCAGCGAAGCCGTCACCCTACATATCAGGGATATAAGTTTTCTCGAGACTTTGCAAGAACCTTTGAATACAAGTTTTGGAGAGCTTCAGTTATAGGAAACGAAATATTTGTAGCTGGAATGCGCATGCACTTTGAATAAGAGTCTCTTTTTCTAAATGGCCTATGGGTCTGAAGTGTTCTTTGAATGTAGTTGCGGGCGATGAATTAAAATAACTTGTTTTTTTAGAAAGTTATAATGAAAAATGATATAATTACTATCGTTATACTATCGTTATAGTCGTTATATTCATGTCTTAGATGATGGTGATTAAATCGAAAAATTAGTTAATTTAGAAAGTACAAGTGAAGGAAAATAATTTTATTGTTATCTAATTGTTTTCCTGTCGATGTTCTCTGTCGTTCTCAATGTTCATTCCTTGTAAGTGAGACATTTATTCATCGCACCTTGACTTTCTGCACGATTTCGTCTTCGTGGCGTCTATGTTAAAAAATAGTCGCGTGCTATCCAACAAAACTTAAGCCAAACTTACTTGCCATTTTGAAAGAAAGTGTTCGCTCGGTCATATCACCAATTAAGTGTCTTACGGTCAATACCATTATAATTCAGTACCAAGAACGGTTTTCGGTTATCTTTAGATTTTGTAGAACATGTGTGAAAAATTAGAAGCCGGTTCACGAAGATGACAACTTTAATGCATTTTAGAGATACGATGCCAAATCTATAGGTCTTTTCTTTAAATCTGTGTCTGACCTTGTTTTTAGCTAGTCTCTTACAATCAGGGCTTACTCAGCCTCCTCTCCAAAATATTGTTTAAATCAATTACAAGGGAAACTAGCATAGGAACCTAAATGTGTTGTGAAGTCTTCCAAAATCTGCATTTGACATGCAGTTTTGCGAACACCTCATTCAATATGTTGGATTTCTCAATTTTTAGCTGCTTCCGCGAGGGAACGAGCCCTTAGGCGCTCTCGATAAAGCAGGGCTGGCGATTAAGCTGTTCGAGAGCCCCGAGGCCATGTGAGCTGTTTCCACACGGCTGTCAGTTTCTCGGAAAGCTACTCTGGCGTGATCTTATTTCAAAGTGCCGAAATACCGGGCCGGGGTTCGGACCTTATTCGTATTCAGCGCTCTGACTTGCCTGCCGTGAATGCTGAATTATTTTCGAAGCGCCAAAATGCCGAAAGCTATTGGCGTTGTTATAACGGTGTATTTGGGGATATAGCGTGCCCTCTCAGAAAATAATAGGATAAACTCGGGACTGCTTTTAGAGAGCACGGCCACCGATAGTAATCTCACCACGGCTTCTGACACTCAGTCTGGAAAACCGCAGCGGGACAGCACTTTGGTCTCCGAGCTAATTCTGTCTGTGCGATGAGCAATAATACTTGACATTTCACGCTCGGCGTCTTCAAATATATGTTATTTTGGCACGTTATCTTTAATTAATAGTTATTTTCGTGGGTTCTAATGTAAAATGTCATATAATTAGTTGATTTATAAACATGTTTGTCTTATAAAATGGGTCAAGGGTCCTTTTTCCTCATCACTTATATCATAATGCTCATTAACCACTCGATCCATCATCTGAACTCTGCCGGCCGGTGGATTGAGCTGGGATATATCTGAGTCGAAGTTGATGGCCGACTTTATTTGACACCTACTTCACGGTCACTTGCATCTGTAATTACTTCGAATTTCATGTGGCTTGGTAGCGAATGAGAGGAGTTTGGGAAATTCCATGACACTGATAAACAAGTGACACAAAATTCTATGCACATCACAAAATATTGTGGTTTCGACGTTAGCCTGTGATTGTAGCATCTGTTCTTTTAAATCTGGACCCTAACCAAGTGATAATAAACGTTGGAATCAGTTTCAAAATTCAATGTGTAATCCAGGCAAAAACTGGGCACATATTTGTGCCTTAGTCATTGATATCTCGTGATTCAAGCCCAATACGAGTTAATTGGCCTAGGCCCATTGGTAATGTCTGCTATTCCATAAATATATGAAAGTCAACATTGACGGGTCTAGAACATTCACCAATCGGAGGCAAGCTCAGGGAATGTCAATTATCCACCTGGGGAAAGAAGCACAAACATCACGGCCAAATGGTGCCCAATTGGTGTCAATTGCCCTTTTGCATCATTGTTCAAATGGTGCCTCAAATGGGGTCACCATTTGGGCATCACGGGGGTGCCCTCCCGAGGGAGGGTTCAAATTTTATCAGAGAGGTGATTTTTTAAAAATCTTACCCAAAACGATTTTAATTTTGCCAGGGGTGGTTATATTAACGGCTATTATAACCCTTATCGTTAAATAGGAATATCAACGTGCCAATGGAATGGCGGAATCTGTGAAGGACTCCCGGAAACAAACCGCCTCTCCCTGGGTCGCCTTCCAAAGCCAATTTCGGACAACAGGTCACGCAAAGAATGCCGCAATAGTTCACGATTACGATATCGGGGTTCACATCACGATATTGTCGCATCTTCATCGTTGCATAGTTTGCCTTGACGTTCATCAGCAGGGCAGAAAGTTTTACTGTGGAGTTGACCGCGATGACTATGGCTACGTTGAGTACTGAGCAGACCGGTTATGGGGGCGCGGTGTGGGTGGTCAGCACTGCTGGCTCCCACGCAGCCGACCCGGGTTCAAGGCCCTGCGGCTTCCTGAAGAAGGAGCAAGCTGCTCCCGAGAAACCCTTCCAACAGGGAAAGAGTTGGCGACGCCATATGCCCTCAGTTGGTGCGTCGATAAGCCCAAAATAATTATTATTATTATACAGACCGGTTATGGACCAGTGTTGGGATGTCGTTGAGCCTCCCAGGGATCAGCCTGGCCTATCGTCCCAATGTCCATGCTCCTGCTACACCGCACTCCTATAATTGTCTTTTGTTAGTGGATATTGTGCCCTTCATCAGCGGCCCATCAGTGTTCAATAATAGTTTGAATCATGTTGTAAGAAATTGTCTCAGCACTGATTGAATGTGATGCATTTTCTTAAAAAGAAATATTAGGTTTGTGTGACGTCCTCACAATACTTCGCAAAAACACTAGAACAACCATGTATTGCATGGAAACTGGATAATATTTCGTTCACGGAACAGCTTCAGATCAATATTTGAAAGAAAATGATGGTAGCCAGCAATATCTCAGTTACGAAATTCAGTCATGAGTAAGAAGCTTACGCGTGATTAGGTTTAGACCAAACTCCCAGTATCGATTGAGATGCTTATTGCTGATACCATCCTGTTATTCCAAATATCGATCTGAAGACGTTCCGCGAACGAAATATCGAATTTGTATTATATAAATGTTTGTTTTAGTGCTTTTTTGAAGTATGGCGAGGAGCCCAAACAAGGCCTGATATTTCTTTTTATATCATCAGAAGGGTTTTTTTTTAAATAATAAAATACATGGCCTCCTTTATGGAAAATTTTGTAATTCTTAACACGCGCATCGACAGGAGTCTGAGGCACCTTCGCATTAACGGAGGGGGAGGGGCGGGTTCCCACCCACCCTCAAATCTAGAAAACCACAACAGATAGAAAAAACGGTACGGTGTTGGATAGCCCATTGACGTCCTTATAGAAAATATTTGAATAATTTTTGTCAGGTCGCGTTTAAGGTCACTAGAGGTCAAGGCATGCCACCATAGGGATAACATGTAGACTAAGGTATTCAGTCATTACATCTGAACTAGCAACGATAGAGCAAAAAATATAAACCACAGGAATCCTCGCAGTAAGCCGAATTCAATGATATATGATATGACCTTGCTAGGTTAACCCGCACCCCACCGGGGGTCCGGCGCCACCTTCACCCCACCGAGAGCCATTGATGGCCCCCTCTAACTCCGAACATATGAGGGTTAGCGCAAATCTGCGAAACGAATTAGAAAGCCCGCGTAAATTCAGTAAGAAATTATCAAGCATGTTTAAGCGCTCAGGTCAATTGTTTGCCCTCCAGAGGTCAAGTTAGGTAAAGATATGCTATTTTCACTCAAATATGCAATGCTTCAGCAAACTGGGCCTAACTCTTGTGCCATTAGAGCTATTGAGATCTGGTATGGTACATTTTATAGGAAAATGTCCAGACCTTGTCCTGCTATGTGGATCATAATGACCTCCCACCAGTGGTTTGATCTCCAGAGGTCACCCCGTGCCCTAATATGACCTGAGGTCACGAAAGGTCAGGAAGTGGCCTTGCCGTATATCAAACGAAAGCCAGTGACAAGACATACACGATGATTTTTATTCAGCTCTCCAGTTTAACTAGGTCAAAAGTTAAAGTTACTGTTGTTGACCCATGGTGACGTTGGATGACCTCGAAGAGGTCAAGGGAAAATTGGCCCCTCGGATCCGGAAGGGTGCCCAAGAACGCTTTTCTGAGTAAGCCGAGGATTTGCAATCGTTTTTGTGACTTGTTAAGATGTTCCCGGCCTCTCCCTCGAATCCGGAAAAGTAAAAACACTGAAGATTATATATTCGGGCACAGCCCTTCATCGAATCGCGGAGTAAATATCAATAATTCTCAGTCCTAGTATAGCCAGACCTCGAATTGAGCTTCACACAAAATGCCTTTTAGAATGAATCGTTAAAAATAAGATTGGATGTCGTGACAGCAACCATATTGGTACCTCTAACCTAAAAGTAATGCCGACAATACGACAAACCTAGAGCAGTATTTGTGACAGTCTTTTCTATTATTTCAGCCAAACACTAGCTTATGATTAACAGTGAAAACTCTCTGAGGTACCTTAATCGGTTATTTGATATTTCTGTTCTACTATTTTTCCGTCGACTGCAGCTAAAATGCTAACCAAAACTACCTATTAAGCACTAGTAGACGTGATACTAGATCGGTGTAAAGACTGCATACTTTCCCTTTAAGATGATGCTATATTTTTACAATAAAGCCTCCCTCGAATTATTTAGTTAAGATTGTACCTAGTGGTCAAGGTCAACTTTTTTGTAATTGATAAACCCATTTTCCACAGCCTGCTCCTCTGGCCCAACGTTAAGCGTCAAAGAGTATACGTGTGGCTGTAAAAACATTATAAATTTTACATTATACTTATTCAACAACCCTTGCCCTTAGTATGTACCTCTTAAACAAATGCACTTTTATAGCTAGTTAATGTGAACAATCATTGGTAAATACTTTTCTCAGCCTGTACCTCTAGCCCAACGTTAAGTGTCGAATGGTTATACGTCTAGCTGCGAAAAGTATTATCAATAATTAGTTGTATATTTCAAAACCCCAACCCCAGTACGTCCCCTAAAATCAAAACATCGCTTTGAGCTGTTAATCTGATCAATCATTAATAAACACTTTTTCCCAGCCTGTACCTCTGGCCCAACGTTAAGCGTTGAGAGTATCCATCTGGTTGCAGAAAGCACCATCAAAGATAAATTACCTAAAAAACCGGAGCCTTACCTGGGACCTAGTCCATCACTTCTGACTAGCTAAACTAATTCAACCATCATAGCCCTTTTCCCAGCCTGTAATCGGGCCAAGTTAAACGTCAAAAGCTATACGTCTGCATCAATAACACTTCAATAAACACTTTTTCCGATTCGGGAGAGGCCGAACATCTTAACAACTCATCATCATGCTCCTGCGCACACTTCAAAACTTATCAACGTTTTTGTGACTTTAAGATCATAAGACAGTTTTCCCCATGTGTTTTTCAATGGGAGAGGTCACCTTGTGACCTGGCCTCAGGTCACGAAATTAGTCCCGGATATATATATCTTGTAGACCCTGGAGGGGTCATGAAGTGTAGGAAGTTTCTAATCGATCGACTAAGAAATGTAGCTCTTATAGAAGTCAAAAGTTGAAGTGAGGTGACCTTGGTTGACCTCGCCTGGTGACTTGACCTTGGGTGACCCGGGATCAAAAATTTTAGAGATGGTGGGAAAATGGTGGTGAAGAGAGGTAGAGCCCTCAACCGCGGTGCTGCGTCTCGTAGTTTTTCTGTTATCCCCCAAAAAAACAAATGGGGCCATCGATGGGCCCGGTGGGGCGGGGGTTAAATAAGATCAAAGCTGGAATTTGACTTGAGCTCAGGTCAGTTAAAGGTCAAATTAGGTCAAAATGTTTATCATTAGAACTGCAAGGATGAGGCAAACCTAATGTCGTTAAAATAAACACTCCAAGACCATTAATTTCCTAGTTATTCAGTTTAAACCATTTTCCAGTGTATTTCCAATGGAGCGGTCAAGGCTGGTACCTGATCTTAGGTCGTTGATTTACACAAAATCCCAGAATATATTTTGTAGTGGGCTCATTATGGGATATGAGTTTCAATCGGATTGGTTCACCCTGTTCTGACTTATACTATCTTAAACTTGTTTGAAGTCAGGTCACTTGACCTGCACTGCTGACCTGACCTGAGATGATCTAACCTTAGAATTTTGGGGTAAGCTACGGAATTGATCAAGGATAAGGTGTGCCAAGTATTGCGTCGCTTCGCGCCAACGTTTTTATTTTATCTAAAAAAACCCGAGGGCTGGCGGCTCCCCACCCCTTCCGTGTCAATGCGCGTGTTAAGAAATTATTTGTGTCCATTTGGGCACTTGTCATTTGCGACACGAACAGGGGGCGCCTTAGCGGACACATGTGGGGAGGGGGAGGGGGGCGAGCTCCTCTTCCGGCCCCCTCCCCCACAAGATGCTGCCCTAGATTGGAATGCTCTATGCATCGTAGCACTCCAAGCAGAAATACAAGAAGATCATTTGTTTATTTTCTTTCTCAGAGATACCCACGTTGCCGTGGCGATTACATCTCCGTTTACAGTTAGCTCAGTGACACTGATGATGGTTTAACATTGATTGTACTAATTATGGTTGACAGACTATTAGTATTATAATTATTGAATGCAAATTCATGGATTTTACTGAAAATGGATGGACGTAGTAACACAGATCATGATTTAGGGTCGGATGAGTTTCTTTATGTTCTGTTTGAAGCTGTAGCTGTTCTTGATGTGTCTTGCAGTCGTAGGCAGTGCGTTCCAGGTTCTGACGGCTCGGTGCGGGAACCTCTTGTGTGTCGTTTCTAAATTTGGTGGTCTTGTGTTGGAAGTTTGGATGATGGTAGTGTCAGATGAGGCACGTGTAGTCCTGCATGATACCTCATGCCTTTTCTTGATCAGATGCTTATTTTTCTGTAGGCCTTCAGTTAGGTGAACCAATTTATGAATGGCTGATGAGTCGCATGTTGAAATGAGCTCGGTAAAGCCTGGCCACCCGACCTCCCGCCTGGCTGCGCTGATTCGGTCGTACTTCTTCTTGCCGGTGGCGATTCGAACCCCGAAGTTCACGACCTTGTTCAGCCTTTGGCCGTTCTGATCAGTGACTGGAGCCCAGGAGGGTAGACAGAACTGCATGTGAGGAGACACAAGAGCTTTTATCAACGTTTTGGTTGTTTTTCGAGGGAGAGTGTGAGCCAGCTTGTTGATAGATAGAAGTGAACCCAAAGCATCGTTTTGTGACTATGGATGTTTGTTGCTCCCCAGTCAGATGCTTATCCAAAGTTATTAACCCGCGCCCCACCGGGGAGTCCGGCGCGACCTTCACCCCACCAGGGGCCATCGATGCCCCCCTCTAACTCCGAAAATATGGGGTTAGCGCAAATCTGCAAAGTGCAATAGAAAACTTGCGTGAATTCCGTAAGCAATTACTTCACATGTTTAAGCTCTCAGGTCAATGGTTTGACCTACAGAGTTAGGTGACGGTAGGCTATTTTCACTCAAATATGCAATGCTTAAGCAAACTGGGCACAACTCTTATGTCAATAATGCTATTGAGATCTGGTAAAGTAAATTTGATAGAAAAATGCCAGAACTTTTTCCGCTATGCGGAACGTAATAACCTCCCGCCAGTGGTTTGACCTCCAGAGGTCACCTCATGACCTAATATGACCTGAGGTCACGAAACGTCAGAAAGTGACCCTGCCGTTTATCAAACGAAATCCAGTGATGAGACATACACGATGATGTTTGATTCAGCTCTCTAGCTTAATTATTCACAAGGTATTGAAAAAGTCTGCTTTTGACCCTGGTGACCTTGGATGACCTTGGAAAAGTCAAAGGGAGAATATGGCTCCTGGGATTCGTGAAGGGGTGTCCAAGAACGCTTTTCTGAGCAATGTGAGCATTTGCAATCGTTTTTTTTACTTTTGGATCATAAGACAGGTTTTCCCATGCTTTTTTTCAACGGGAGAGGTCGCCTCGTGACCTGACCTCAGGTCACGATATCGAAAAATCCCGGATATACACCTTGTAGACCCTGGAAGGGTCATAAAGTGTAGGAAGTTTCAAATCAATCGACTAAGAAATGTAGCTCTTATAGATATCAAAAGTTGAAGTGAGGGGACCTTAGTTGACCTCGCCTGGTGACCTGACCTTGGGTGACCTGGGGAAAAAATTTCAGGGATGGTGCGAAATTGATGGGGGGAGAGATAGAGCCTTTAACCGTGGCACTTCGTCTCGTCATTTTTCTGCTATCCCGAAAAAAACCTTAGGGGGTCATCGATGACCCCCGTGGTGCGAGGGTTAAAGCTGCTGCATTATTGGGTAAAGGTAATCCTTTTCATCACACATGTCTTGCTTTGAAATTGTTTCTACTCGTGACTTTGACGACCAATTTTTGTTGGACTGATTGAATGTTAAATCTAGAAAAATAATAACTGCAAAACTGCAATTTTCAGCAAATAGGTCACCTCAAATCACGCAACACCTCAGAAGGTAAATAAGCAGGATCTAGTATCTGTCTAAATTTGTTAAAAGTGTATATTTTACTGCTCACTATCCAGTAGCATGGTAGATGGTTTTAAGAAACTGTTTTCCTGTGAGGTCACAACAGCTGTTTCATTCTTGCGGACTGAATGAAAAACGTTTTTGAAACTCCACTCTTGATCCCAGTAGTAAAGCTTACCGATCTTACAACGCAAATGCACCGCCCGTTACATTTCGAATTCACTTCCAAAGGAAGAATCGAGTCATCTGAGGGAGTCTCCACATGAAGACACGCCAGCTGCTTCGCCATCGACCAAAAGTGGGCAACCATAAATTATGATTGTTTTGTGAATCATTTGAATGTTTAGGTCTATGAATATGAATATCAATATTAAGATTAGTACTTTGATTATTTGTATACATATTGATAATTGTTGGTTTGAACGACGCACCAGCTGCCAGGGTTTTACAGTGTCGCCAGCTCTCACCCTGTTGGAAATAATTTGGGGGCTCAGATAAACTTATTCAGAGTCTCTGTCGAGACTTGAACCCGGGACCGATGGCTCAGAAGACATATACGCTAGTCACTGAATCACGCA
Source organism: Lepas anatifera (assembly GCA_034440635.1). NCBI lineage: Eukaryota > Metazoa > Arthropoda > Thecostraca > Lepadidae > Lepas > Lepas anatifera. Next base: position 474,656 of record JAOTON010000209.1, read on the forward strand.
GGCCCTATGCAAAGTATCATATTGTATGATTACGCATTTAATAGATATGTGAACTATTTGACTTTTTAGCAGTCAGTACTGTTCGAAAAAAACAATACCAAAACCATTTATTCTGGTGTCGAGTCCTCGATCCATCTCTGGCAGGATACTATCAGCTTAGAAATCAAAAGTTTTTGAGACCGGGGCTCACTCTCGCCTTTGCCTAGTAACGTTGAAACTATTTTCTGGTTTTCCCTAAATTTTCGGAAATCCGAAAACGTGGGAGGGTGGGATCCACTACTTTCTTCCCTCCATCCCGACATATATATCAATCGTCATATACTGTAAGGCTGTGGTTTATAGCTTTGAGTTTGTGGAGACCCGGTGGATAGATGATATCACAGTGTAAGTTCTCCTCTAGTCCGAATCGGAAAACAGATTTGGGCGGCAGCCAGTAGTGTGGTTCTGCAGTGGCTGCAGCTTGCTTGCATCAATATCCCTTAACTTAATCACGCAGTGGGACAGAAGTTGGCTTTGAGTGGCTCGGTCTGCTTTCGTGGTGCTGAACTTGGACGTTTTAAACAGAATCAATAGCTAATCAGCCCCATTTGCTTACCACTGGCTTTGGGGCGGGTTTCTTGACGGCGGCTAAATGGGGTGTAACTTAGGATACCGAGCATTTACAGTATGGCGAAGCGGTCAAGTTAATTTCAAAATACTTTTCCGTACCCTGAGTAACTAGACGAAGATATTGGGTGGGTGAGAAAGGAAAGGGGGAAATAGCGAATACTATTTTATTTTATTTGGGGTAGTTTTAAGTTATCTCTGATTTTTTGCCGTACATGTTGATATGCTTGTTTCTCGGTTGGAAATTGGAAGGTTTGAAAACAGAAATTAAAAAGACTTACCAACAGCGAAAACTTCTCGGGGGGAGGGGGCGCCAACTATGTTTCAGCGGGGCAGGTTAACATTTTAAGGGGCACCACTGGAACTTTCACGTTAGCCTTTTTCCTTGTGCCCCTTGATCTACCTATGGTCTATCAGCTGTATGATTCCATCAAGGAGAAAATTTTCCAAACAATATTTGTGGGTGCTTAGCCGGTGTGGGGGGGCTCCATAGGGGCGGTAGCATTGAGGAGGTTGCCCCTTTCATTGCACCAAATTTTCTGTGCGTAGCTTTGTACTCCTTTTACTGCACAGAGGACATTTCAATTTCACCGTTGGCAGCTATTTTACAGTTTTTTTCCAACCACATTTGTTTTTTAGGCGAGACCCTAAAATTACATAAAGGTATTAAAATAATCCAGCTTGAGTTGCAAATTTATCCACGATTGAAACATGTTAGTTTTTTAGGTTAAGTTTTACCATCGGAATGGCAGAGTGCATGCAAAATGAAAACGAAAGCCAAGGACATTTACTACCTGAAAAGCTCACCAAGAGCGCTCCAAACAACGCGTGTGTTTTTCTGTAAACATGAATAGATATCACAACTTCATTTTGCACGCACATGCCCTTTATTTTTGCCCTAACGCTCTTTATTTTGTGGCCCTAACACACAGGGGCGGCAAGAATCCGGGCGGCAGCGATGAGTTCGGGGCGACACGAATCAGGGCAGAAGTGATAAGCCGAGGGCGGCAGTGATGAGCCGGGGGCGACAGTTATGGACTAGGGACTGCACAAATTAGGATGAAAGTGATATTCTGGGGGCAATAGTCATTGGTCCGGGTGACAGGAAACAGGACAAAAGTCATAAGTCGGAGGTGGCAGTGATGACTCGGAGTAAGCACAAATCAGGGCCAAAGTGATAAGCCAAGGATGGGAAGGGCGGGTCGGAAGTAGCAGTTATGAACTAGGGGTGGCACGAATCAGGCCGGAAGTGATAAGCTGAGGGCAGCAGTGATTAGCCGGAGGCGGCAGTGATCAGCCTGGGATGACACAAATCATAGCGGAAGTAATAAACCAGGGGTGGCATTCATCAGCGGGGTCGGTAGTGATGACCTGTGGGCGACATGAAACGAGGTGACAGTGATTGGCCGGGCTTAGCACTGGTGAGCCACCGGCGGGCGTGATAAGCCTGGTGCTGTCTGGATCAGGGCGGCAGTGATGAGTCAGGGGTGGCACGAATCAGAGTGGCAGTGATAAGCAGGAGCCGGCAGTGATGAGCCAGGGCGGAAGTAAAAAAGCAGTGCCAGCATAAATTAAGGTGGCAGTAAGGCGGGTGCGGTAGTTCTGAGGCAGTATTGATGCCAGGGGCGGTCTGAATCAAAGTAGAAATGATAAACCGGGAGTGACAGTGATGAGCGAGGGGCGACGCGGATAACCAGGTACGGTACACGCTAGGTTGGCAGTGATAACTGGGGCGGCATGAATGAAGGCGACAGTGATGAGCCGGGGTTGGCATGAATCAGGGCAGCTATGTTGAGCCGTGGGACGGCGCATACATTGGGGTGCTAAAAACAGGATTGGGGTGCTCAAGTTAAGGTAGGGGTGCCCGAGCACCCCAAAAAAGAACAGGTTTGGTAATTTGAAGGTGAAGTTTTCAATCAACGTGTGATGCTTATATTAAATGTGTGTTTTTGTAGTTCGTTGGCCGTGATAGCCTAGTGCTTAGGATCTCGCGTTGTGGCTTAGACAATTATATTTCTATGGTCCCTACCAAAACGTTCGACTATTTGAGTTGGACAAAGGAATAGTTGATCATGTACATCGTGGCTCCGTCATATCAAAAATCACTATCAGAGCAAGCAGAAGGAAATTAATATGAAACAAAAGAAAGAGAGGTAAAACATGGGTGTGGAAGCAAGCTAGAGATTAGATGCTAGTTTCCTAAGGGTTAGAATTCATTGTTTTCTCCCTGATCACCTCGGAACAATTATTTGCCCTGTTTCACACGAGGATTTGATGTAGCTACAGCAGTACACACCCATTATTTGAGTGTAATTTCATTGAGCCAGCTTTTTTGTTCCATAGGCCCAATCGGAGTGAAAAGGTACATTCCTTTCCCGCGGTATCCGCTTGTCATTCAGCCGGACTTCGACGAGTAACTGACCTCTTCAAAAACCGATCACGCAGAGTCGATGGCAGCCGAAGTGTTCAACATCTCCATCTGCGGACGGTTAAGGCCCACCAGCGCCACGTTTGCCCTCGATCTGAGTCATCACTCACGGTGACGCTAAACAGTGACGTCACAGTGGCGTTTCAGCCTCGAGTTCACGGTGTGTATCGGGCTTAATGCAAAGTTCTGTGCATATTCGGAGGACTATGGCCGTAACGCGGCACGAGAGGGATATTTTCCGTTGCCATTTTTCAAGAGCTTGAGCGGCTTTGCTAAAAATACTCACCCGTTTGCATATGCTGCGAATTTGGCTCGAGCAAACGCGAGTACAGTTCCTGCAGGAAGGGAGTTGTTAAGAGGTGTAGTTTGCAAGTTTGGAAGACTAGTCCTGAAAAAAGACTTCAATTTTCAGTCACGGAGATTCACGTTTAAGCTCTATGCTTGCATCGATCACCACCATCCCTACGATGAAAATCGGCACGTTTGCTCACTTCCTAGGATTGTAAAAACCGTTTTTATATGAACAACTTTGGATAAAGATGTGACCGGGCAGCAGCAAACATCCATAACCACAAAGAGATGCTTTGGTTCACTTGTTTCTATTAACAGGCTGGCTCACACTGTCCCTAGGAAAACAATCAAAACGCTGATAAAAGCCCTCGTGTCTCCTCACATGCGGCACTGTCTGCCCTCTTGGGCTCCAGTCACTGGTCAGAACCGCCAAAGGCTGAACAAGGTCGTGAACTTCGGGATTTGAATCGTCACTGGTAAGAAAAAGTGCTACCGAATCAGGCTGCCAGGCGGGAGCTCGGGTGGCCAAGCTTTACTGAGCTCATTTCAACATGCGAACTCATCAGTCATTCATAAATTGGTTCACCTAACCAAAGGCTCACAGAAAAATAAGACTCTCATCAAGAAAAGATATGAGGTATCATGCAGAACTACACGTGCATCAGCCGACACCACCATCATACAAACTGCCAACACGAGACCACTAAACCTAGAAACGAGGCACAAGAGATTCCCACATCGAGCTGTCAGAACCTGGAACACACTGTTCGCCTCAGCAAGACACATCAAGATAAAATCTAGAGCTTTAAAGATAAAATAAAAACTAATTCGATCCTGAGACCATAATATGTGCTATTTTTACATACATAATCATAAACGTCTGCAATCTGTAATCCATAATCAGTACAATCGGTGTTAGGCCATAATCAGAAGTGGTGTGTAAACGGAGATGTAATGGTCATGACGACATTAGTATCTCTAAGAACGCAAATAATAAGATATACAAATTATGCAGTGACACAAATAAGCGATCCATAGACAATGAAAGACCTTTGATTAGGCTTATCCTTGCTATATTGACCATCTCTTTTATAGAAGATATTTATATGCCTCCTTTTTATAAAATATATGGGGATGCCTGGTGTGCATCGATTTCGGAGATTAAGAATGAAATTTCCTTCAATTTAATATCATTGGAAAGATGTGACTAACTCTTGATCTACGATTTGAGAATCCGAACCCTCTTCCTATTTGAATAAGGAATTTTTCCCGTGCTTATCAATCACTGTACAATCATGTTAGCAGAGATGCCGACACAAGCTTACACTTGGTATAATTGAAACAACTTCCGTCATCATATCCTTGGAAAATAATTTCGTGCACAATGAAAGGTCCTCTTAAACTTAGCCCTGGCTCACCCAGTGAATGTTATGCTGAACTAGAATACTAAGGCATTAATATGTCTCCCCAAACTGGATTAAGTTACCTGAATTCATAAGAACATTTCGGTTTCTCGAGTCATCGAGCCTGCTGCCGCCTCCTTGTCTGAGCCCCGTCTTGATTTTGGAGATCAAAAGCTATTGTAAGGGATGGACCCTGTCTCATTCGCTTCTCGCTTTTCAGAAGATTTCAACCTAACTATAGCGTGATTGATTTTTCCATTCCGAATGCACGAGTCGGGCGACTGACCACTGGTATGTTCATGACAGATTATATGGGTGTTTTTAGGTGACTTCACTGACTTTTCGTCGTCATGAAAAAGTTATTGCGTGCCTGCCTGCAGGTGGCATATGAATAACTGCACGCTCTCGTGCCATACACTAGAACTTTATGGTTTGGAGACGGGCAATACACATAGGCGTCCATTAAGGTGGCGCAAAGCTAGCAGAGAGACGGTATCCTTTTACGCGGGATTCGGCTCAAGAAAATATATGCGCTACATCTATTCCTGAAGGATGAGTTTTCTGAGCTTCCACAATCCACCATGCACCGTTTTCCATCTTCTTCCATCTTCCGCCGAGCACTGCACGGTACTGGATTGAACGTCGCCGTAGAGGTTAAATCGGAAAATATGACGGTAGTACTGAGAGAGGGAAGGGAGCACTTCTGCCGTTGTCCTCAGACCGGGGGCAGAGGAGCAACTGAGAATGGCTGTCCATTCACATAAAAATGCCACACTCCGTCCGGCCGTCCGTCAATGTGTGTAAGGTCGTCGAACTCTTTCCAGTCCTTCTTTATATATATATATATATATATATATATATATATATATTTTTTTGAAAATACATCCCGGGAGTTTAAATCCCTAGGCTTGTTCAGAGCGTTTCCTCATATCGAAAATCGGATGCGATGGCTATTGAATTACTCGGTGAAATAAGCGCATGGCTCGTATCCGATTTTCCGCAGAGGACGTCACTGGAACGCATTCTCCCTTTCTGAACTACCTGCGAGCGACGTATGCGAGTTGTGCTTATTCATTAGTCTAAAGTAGCATCATGCTCCTGCTGCTTTTGTCATAAGCTTGCCACAGACATCACTTTAGAGTTTGAGATGGTATAAAGTGGATAAGCAGCACGTTAAAGAGGCGTTTTTAAGTTTAGAGTCAAAAGCGGTAAACATTTAAATACTACATTCAATATCTGCTAATCCTGTTTCTCTGTCGAAAGCAACTAACAAATGGATATCATGCATGATCAAGGACATCTTGTCTCATGGAGCAATTATGAATTAGTTATCAATTTGATTTATTGGTGTTTAAGCTTCAATATATTGATACAATTGTGTTCCTTTTGAAACAAACCTTGATGGATGAACTCCTGGGCCATCTTGGCCCTGAAGGGGTCACTTCTTGGCACCTTTTCTAATGATGCATACATGTAAAGCACAAATTTGTTATATTTGTTATTTGAATCTGTTATAATCTGGTAGGATGTTGTAAGGCCTATCTCCTCGATTCCGGGATAGGGAAAAATATACTATTATCAATTCTGCTCGATTTCCCATTTTTTATTTGAGAAAATAGGAATTAGAGACCCTCGATTTTGCACGAACAAGATGAGACCCACCTCTCGCCTAGCATGGAGCAATTGACGAAGACAAGCCATTGGATAACCCATAATAGATCATACCAGAACTCTGCCACACATCATAAATTTATCCGAATATCACGAGCCCACCAAGGGCTTACTTGTTTGCGGCAGAATTAATCGGTGCATAGTGTTGACTTGGACGACATTTTGCCCGGCTACCACAGAAGTCTAAACAATAGTTATTGAACCATTTAGAAGGTGTAAATTGTAAGTAGTGCGGTGCTGGGCTCTCCCTTTTTTGGGACAGCCCAGCACGGCACTACCAGAGCCTATCTGGTTATCTAAGATGCCTGCAAGAACTCGGATCATCAGTCAGAATTGAAAATTCCGGCGTTATGTCTCTTTCCCGGCGGCTTTCTTTTGGTTGCCATGGAAACACACGTTCTCTCGCCTGGTCGCGACTCGATCATTTATAGGGGTCTGAGGTCCCGATTTCGATAACCCTGGTCGACAGCCAAGCTGGAAACTGAGAGCTGACGAAACAATGATAATACATATATGTTTTTAAGCTTGATTTATAAGAGTTGCGTTGCAACAAGCGGGTTCAGGGGACGATGGAGAAGGTAGTTCCCCCAATGGACCCTAGGGGTCCCCTGAAAGTATCAGCGCCCCCACGATAGGATTTGGCGCATGCCTGATAGTTATTGCCGCCCAAAAGTGGTGCCCTTAGTCTGAATGGCGCCCCCGACTATGTGCCTCCCTCCCACCGATCTGAATCCTGGATCCAACTATGTGCGTAGCCCCAATAGAAGTGTGTAATGACATGCAACCACAATACTTTCGGAAACGTCTGACGTCATTTTCGATAAACCGGCATTCCTACATTTTTTAGCGATCGTATAATGGTATCCCATGACAGCTACAAGGGACCGTGATGTCATTACGGTCGGGAAGCACAGAACTGCAACAGCGATTTCACTTTCCGAGCCTTACTCTAGTGCTCAGGTTCCGCTATATCTGCTAACAGTCGGGCCTCCATCTCTTTTAATTCGACGTCCCCGTTCATTCGAAATCACTCTTCACCTATCCGGAAAGTCAATATAGACACCGAGGTATAAGAATCTCTTATTGTCACCGAGAAAACGCATGACCGAACTCCATTCGGGAAGAGATATCCACTTCCTCATTGTGCCATCAATTCACTCAACTGTCGCGTATATCAGCTGACACCAATATCACTCGGGCCATTGACCATGAGGTCTCATCCTGAAAAGGTGTCGCCTCACACCAAATAGAGCCACTCCTTTACGATGGGAACGACATCCAATGAAGACATGAGTGAGCTTAGAGCTGATCTTTTGCGTCTGTCCTCTTTGAACGAGGAAGTGTAATAGGTTTAATGATTTGGTCTTATAATGGAATGACAAAATGAGTTTCATTCCATACAAATATTGAAATTAAAGGAATCAAAACCACCATGACTTCCTTTCTAGTACTTTGACGAGTACTATCCGCTTATCCGAATGTTCAGTAATTTGATATTGAAAACCAGACACCCAGATAAACCTCAGGGATATCAGCCGTAAGCGTAAGGATATAGCCGTAAGGTACTTGAACTTCAATCTTCCTGGATGTGGTGCGGGTAGCATTGGCGTAGGAACATGGAGTCAGGGGGTCAGATCCCTCTATCAACGCACGAATTATTGGCAATTGACTCTATGACTTTTTAAGGCAATAATTAGCTTGAAAAAATTCTTTGCCTCTTTTATGTTCTACACTCTTTTAGAAGTAATTGAAAAAGATGGGCACAAAATGCATAGGGAGGAATCTCAATTCAAAACAGATGAAGTGAAGTTTGTAAATCCTGGAGTGCAATTTTGAATGATACGCAGAGTATTTAATAACCTGAAGCTTAATTAAAAAAGATGTTTCGTTTCTGTAATTAAAAGTCCCGAATATATAACTTTGATAGGTTTTGGAGTGCTCAGGCGAGCAGCATGATTATAAGTTGACAAAGTGTATGCTAGCCTGTCTTCTCGAATCCTGGATGTTGAATTCACTTAAATGTGTATTTATAAATTTAAGTGTATTTTACATCCAGGATTCGAGGAGACATGCCAGTATACACCTTGTCAAAAACATAAGTTACGTACATATGTATATTATATGCCATGCTGAAGCACAGGCCCCCGTTTTAATTTGCATTTTAATTGGTTTGATTTACTGCTCATCTTTCTTACATTGTGCTTCAGGTTTCTTAGATTGACAATGTTTAACCTCTTTTAGTTTTATGTTCATTATTTTCAAGTTGGAAATAAGAATGTGTAAAAGTTCCAACGCCCGTGTTTGAGGGCGTGTCACCGCTCAAGACACTTGACTGTAAGCTCCACGGCCACGAATTCCGGCTGGCAACCGTGGAAAACAAATGTCAGTAATCAAGCCAGTGTCTCCCCGGGATCATGGACGACTCAGATGTAAATCGCCGGATTTATTTAAGTCAGGGGAGACTGGATATTCCATGGCGAGTCTCGTTTTGTTAAGATCATGGCCGGGAAAAATTATACGGGAGATTTAAATTTATTAGCTCTATATCTCTTATCCATATCCCACCGTTTGAAAAAAGTTCTTAAACGTAAAATAAACTTTTATGGAAAACACATTTTTGAGCCAAGGTATCCGCTGAAAACGTACGGTGGAGTTAGTGTCCAGCTTCAAAAGTGACAAAGACAGTAGTATGAAATATATAAGGCATCTGTGCTCTCGTGCAACATAAGAATTAGCGCTTGTGATCGACAGGTACTCTGAAATCGATTAGAGATTGTCCAAAAATAGTACGAGTGGTGGTGCTCGTAAATGTGAAGCAGCTGACAGTCGTCATAATCTATAGTCACTAGACGTAGGTGGGCAGGGAATGAATGCAACGCACTGACTAAAAAAATCCAAGGTGTTCAACGCAGAAGTTTCACACCCTATCAGTATCGTGTAAAGCAGGCGTTATATCCTGAAACGAAATCCCGAATTTATTTTAAAATTGTATGGTGTATTTTTGTACATGGATGTATTTTTTACGATGTACTCGTTCCGGGTGCTTTTGTACTCCACTGAAAGCCTGGTATGTATGCAAGTATTTTTATTAAGGTGAATTCGCCTGTTAGTTAAGTGTTATCTCTGTTGGCAATTGCCTGAAATACACAATAGAAAATAAAAATGGATATTTGAAAAAGTATAACTCTCTGTTTTCTTGATTTCACTTCCCTGCCGTTGCTAGGCGACCACCGCAGCCGAGACAATGTATTACTGTCGCACTTCATGGCTCTACTTTTATTTTTGCTCCTTTCATTAGTGTTTGTAGAGCATTCGTTATCCTCCATTGTCCCACCATGAATATCACACTGAGCGCATCCGGCGCCTGCATGGTCGAGTTGGCCTAGTTTTGTCCTGATGTAATGATCGGATGAGCCTTACTTGCGATATAGTAGATGGATTCTGAATGCATCCAGGCTACAAGCACGGATATAGGTATTCCCGGCCTCATTTATCGAGAAGTCTACAAGACAAAATGGGAACAGCCGTGATGAAAGAAATGAGATTGTGTCCTGCCATGCCCTAAACAGCAGATTGATACCGCCATATAAACATACGATTTTAATCAGTGGCGGACACCAGGGGGAGAGGGGTTAGGGGCTGAAGCCCCCCCGCGAAATTTCAGAGTGTCTATAGTTAATCAATAGCCGGAGGCTGCTCCTAGGTAATAGTGGGAGCGGCTCCAGGACCCTAGCCCACCTCCACCCCTCTCCCCCAAAACGTTGTCCTAGATCTGTATTGTAAATTACGTTAAGTTTGAATTCTTTGGTTTTGTATTCTTTAACGTATCTCCTGTCTTTTCCCTGATGCTATAACTATTCTTATGCCTGCATTTGTCAAATGATTAGAGATTATGCTCGCGTATTTTGAGTTTGGTTCAGAGATACACCTACTGAATTTTGTCTTGAGCGCTTTATTGCGTTACAGTATACCATGCGGCGGATATTCAAAATCATCTATCGGTGAGATAGGTAGGGGACTAAAAGTTAGATTAAAAGAGCACACAAAGGTGTAATTAGTCATAGGACTTCGAATTTTCTAGTAGTACTCATAGACGAGTGTAACAATTTACCACGATGGGATAATACTAAAATTCTGGCCAAACCAAAATATAAAACACTGAGAATAAATTTAGAATCAGAATTTGTGTCGGTTTATCTCCCCTTAAACACGCTATCTAGGGTTGTAAATTTTTAAAAATCTGTGGCATTTTTAGCAATTTCAGAGGTTCCCCACTGATGTGCTTTTGGGAAAGACGTGAGAGAAGCTTAAAATACTTTTGAAATGTTTACCTGATTCATTCTTGCGGAACTTTCTTTTTATTTGTTTTATGCTAAGTCATGTATGTGTCTTTTTGATTTGTTTTTGATATGCTTTTGGTGTTTATACTGACGAAGGTGCTTTGTCATCGAATGTCTATCAAAAATATTAAAAAGAATATATATATATATATATATATATATATATATATACATATACGAATAAGAAATATATGCATGTATAGAACAAATAGTTTGAAAATAATTTATTAACCAATGCGGATGGATGGCCATGCATACACATTAGTGATACTTCATTTTATGAGACGTGGAAATAATTATCGAAAGTGTGATCCTGCTCTCATTCTTTAACCTGGAGCTATTTCCCACCTTTGTATCGGTAAAGTAGAACTTGTCGCCCTCTATGACGATAGAATATTGATATGAGACTGCTTAAGGCACTTTCTGGTAAAAATACCAACCAAGCTCATAATTACTGACTGGATGGCTATTTTGGACTGCAACATCGGTCCTGCGATTGGGCTCATCACAAAGACCGTCCTTGACTCAGGAAAAAACATTATAAAGGAGCTTGTGGCGATTGCATTTTTTTCGCGCCTGCTTGTGATATTGGCATTGCAGAACGTTTATTGAGTAGACAGATATGTTTCCGTCCCCGCACTTGTGCAGACGTCATAATCATCTAGAATAGACGTGCTCCTGACGATTGCAGTCACTGACCCATTCATGCAGCGTTGGCACCAATTGGAGGTCATCTTTTTATATCTCCAACGGTAATTGCCCTTTTTCTAGTACAATGGCTGTATTTCTGGTGACGGAGTATAATTCTGCACCAGATCAGAGCAGTGTCTGTCGTCTGATCTCAATAGACCCGGATCAACCCGCGGTGCGACGCTAATCCGGTCACACGAATCACTGATACCGGCCCGCCGACCGCCGGCGCAACATCACATGTGTCTCAGTCTCCGACAGCAATATTTTCCGCTGTCTCTTGGGCTGACGCGTCAATGAGCGGCCAATAATTGCATCAGTCTGTCGCGACCGCCCCGCTGCTTGTTAGAGGGGGGGCGGTTTCGGGAACAGAGTCGGACCCCACCGCTTCAGGGCCTTTTGATGCTTGTGTTGATGGGCGGTGGTGAGTCAGCTTGCCTGTATTGGGCACGTAACATACTGCTGGTTAGGAGATTGTTAGCGTTTGTGGCTTCAGGCCGGCGTCAGATCACTGTGATCTTTAGGAGATGAATAGACTCGGGTATTGACAAAATGCTATTGATCAGAGATGGTGTATTTGTATTTTTGTCATGTGGATACTGATAACGGATAACGGATAACGGATAACGGAGAAGGCAACGTGATCCTGATCCCTTCTGTAAAAATCGAAATGTTTTGTAAGATCGAATAACGGTAGCTCAGTTGGTACACGGTAAAAAAAGTTAGCGCCCTGTGAGTGCTAATCCGACGCCGTTTTTTAGCCCCACCTAGGTGCTGAAGGTAGTACCCTAGTTGTGCTATTTCTAGCACGTTAGCTTCCCATAAGCATCATTGATTTCTACTTTGGTGCTTCTCGGAAGCCTTTACCAGCGTAGGGATGCGTTTTCTAGCACCCTAGCTTCCTCAGCACCATTTGGGTGCGACGCCGTTTTTAAGCTCCCTGTGGGTGCTAGGCACTAGGGAAAGAACCGACGCGCTAACTTGGTGCTAGATGTAGTACCAGTATTCCCAAGCACCCTTTGGGTGCGACGCCGTTTTTAAGCTCCCTGTGGGTGCTAGGCACTAGGAAAAGAACCAACGTGCTAACTTGGTGCTAGATGTAGTACCAGTATTCCCAAGCACCCTTTGGGTGCGACGCCGTTTTTAAGCTCCCTGTGGGTGCTAGGCACTAGGAAAAGAACCAACGTGCTAACTTGGTGCTAGATGTAGTACCAGTATTCCTAAGCACCCTTTGGGTGCGACGCCGTATTTTAGTTCCGCTTTGGTGCTATGGCCGCATGATATAGCTCATCCACATGCACCGGAATGATCAGTGCATGACCACGACAATTCGGTACATGATTAGAATAGGTATCAGGCGTCAACGGACAGCGGACAGCATACAGAGCTAAAAAACTTTTACCCAACCATTAACAATACCAGGCGCCACATTGACTATCCATGAACAGGCTACCGACACTCATTGTACTGGGCGGGCCATATAAATTTGCACAGCTGGGTTATTACAACAGCCACTTCTCCTTTTCGTCCATGCATTATGCACTCGAATAGTGTAAACTGAACATGTGCTGCGAAAGGCTAAATCATGATACGGTAAGGCTAAGTGGAAGTAAATTTGGCGACGGCGCTCACCTCTGGCAAAATAACGTAACATACCAAGGATAATGGTTTTATCAGTTTGGCTCAATGGCAACGGTAAAAACTATCCTCTAGCCGGACCCATCTGGTGCACGATGGTCTGTCAGCCTTTCACATGTCCATAGCACTATTTAGGAGCCCCAGATTGGGGGCCTCAATGGGTGTTTTGATAGCCCATCGGTGTGTCTGCCATGTTTTTAATGAGTGTTTATGTGTCATATCGTAAATACATGGACAGACTAGGTAGGACAGACAGCTTCGGACAGACTAGGTAAAACATCTTCAATATAGATGGTAGTATTAAGCTGTAGTTAAGTGTTCCTGTTGGTATGCGAGCAAGTCAAGAACATTTCTGGAGAGGTGGATAGGAGAGGTGTCTCAGTGTAGTCAAGTACTGGATTTCCCGTCCACCTTTCGTGTCCGTGAAGTGTTTTCAGATACCACGTTTTTCGATTACGTTGTGCCATCCCGTATTTTAACTCTTTGGATAAGTCAGGAGCGTAAAAACCTAGTTACCATGGTAAGTCTTTATTCAACAGAACGCGAACGAACGCAACAGCAACAGAACGCGACTTACGCTTCGCTAGTGCGTTAAACAGCTTAAGTTAACGTTAATCAGCTTCAGCTAGTGCGTTAAAAAAACCAGGCCGCCGACACATCACAGCTGCCGCACAAAGCGGAGACACCGCTGGGGTGCCTTGGCGCCATCGTCGATGCCCAGGACGTATCGCTGGACATAGAAGAGCAGCGCCGCCATGCTTCTCTTGAACTTGCGGTTCATGATACTGTGGGTGAGTACCAGGGCCGCCACCTTTTCCTCTTCACATTTGAGGCCCTGGAAGAGTGTCACCCCGTCCACCACAACATCTTCACCGTCGATGATTGCGTATCCACCAGCCTCGTCGTGCCGGTTGAACAAATCGTCCTCCGACAGCCCCATTTGCTTTAAGAACTGCTTCCAGACGCTTTCTGAAATGTACCAATAAACTTGAGTTACCAAGTTACGCACAGGTAAGAAGGGTTAACCCTCGCCCCCGTGGAGGGAGGGGGGGCGAGGGTGGTTGAACACCACCCCCAAGGGCTTTTCCGGCGGCGTGACAAAACGGAGGCGCGAAGCTCCGCCGTACTTGGCACAGCTTGTCCTTGATAAATTTCGCACCTTTGCTCACAATTTTAAGTTTGGATCATTTCAGACAGTGGCGGTTACAAAGGGGGCTAGGAGGCTCAAGCCCCCTCTCCCGAAATGTCCTAGCCCCCATTGTTAATACATAGGCTGGAGGCTGGTCCAGGTAATGGTGGGGGAGGTTGGAGTCCCCTAGCCCCCCCAACGTAGGCCTGGATCCGCCACGGATGTCGGGTCAGGTTACTAGGCCAGGTCAAGACAGTAGATGTCCTCACCTCAAAAAAATGTTAGGACTGCATAACTAAAAACAAGGTCAATCAATCGAGCTGAAACTCCTATCACATAATGGGCCCACCGGGGGCTGCAAAGTATATTCCGGGATTTTGGATATCAGCGACCTAAGGTCAGGTACGGATCATGACCTCTCCATTGGAAATGTATGGGGAAAACGGGAATTGGACGGTATTTCTGCACATCCGGCTTGGAATAACTTCCCATTCTCGGAACTGTAGTATATTAGGCCACTCTCAAGGTTCATTTTGTAAGTTTTGACCTATGACCTCTGAGAAGTCATTCGGGACTACTTAAGCAGTTTTCAGACTTGGGTCAACAACTTTGCAGCTCATTGTGATAGAGCTCTCGTTTTGATACCATTACGCTGAGATTGTCATTGCAAGTCGATTGATATGCATATTGAATATGTTTGGTCATATGGTCATATGGCCCTAGGGCTGCTTTTTTGCAGATGGCCGAAGAACAGCGGCGCACTGTTACAGCTGTTACAGCATGAAACGTGCGTTTTCACTGTATCCTTGAGAACAAACTTTGACCTCTAGTGACCTTTACATGGACCTGACCAAAAATGCAGATGAAGAGGTGTGCCTGAGTTCGCTTTGCGAACTTAGGTCGGCATACGAACTACTAAAAAGGGCACGTCTGCATTTGACATTTTTGGAAAAGATGAAGGCGCACTATCTTATGCCGTTTTCTGATATGTTTTTATCTATCATAGTTTTCGAGATCGTACTAGGGGGGGAAGGTTGGTATCAGCCCCCTCCTCGAACCTGCGCGTGTTAAGCAAGATAATTTCATTACAATGTCAACATCATCATTCTAAATATTTGTGGTGTTTTCATGCCTATGACTCTAAGGCATCATTAAAAATCATCAGTGAGCCAGACGCATCCCGTCAGATTGCAAAAAAACCGAACACGGGCCTTACAGGGTGCCCAGGCGCCACGCACCGGAGGGAAACAACTTGTTCCCCTCCGTATCTCGTTTCTCAGCAAAGCTGGGGCAAACCTTCGAAAGCTATTGTCGAGATGAAACGAAGTCATTAGGATCATTTTCAGGTTAGTTCGATATTGAGATCGCCATAGGTTAAAGCAGGTGCCATAAAGTTATAATGGGAAATTGCAGGTTATTTCCGATAAATTATTACTGAATAACGTTGAAATATGTATTAAGGCATCATTCACCTCTCTCAGCCTGACAAATCGAATTCTACATAATATAAAATTGATAGACCAAATTATAATTAATCTGAGTTATGATAACGTCATGATCATAGGATGCCGCGGTATGTTCATGACGCAAATAAATCGACTCCCAGTGACAATATGAACGCAATGACGTCCAGATGCAAGACCATTTGGACATCATTGGGGATTCCCGGTGGGGAATGTTTCAAAGAACACACCCTTACTATTATTATTACCACAAATGTATTACCACAAATTACCACAAATTTATTACAAATTTAATAAAATGTCATTAACATTTTTATTTAAAAAGACTTTATTAAATATAAGCAGCATATTGACATATGACGTAAAAGTTGAATGCATTCTACAATGAAACGAGGGCCCATGACTCGCTTCGACATAAAGATGCAAGTTTTGCCCGAGAGTGAATCCACCAGACCGTCCAGCACCAAAAGTGATGCAAATTCGATTACCTATTTGGTCAAATAGCGAAGGTACTGTTGATTGTGGAAGCGTAAAATTCTGGACGTGTGAAGTTCAAAGGCCTGGCTGATCCGTCAGAACAGTTTTGGCACCACCAATCAGTGGGCAGGATTTTGCCTACGTCACAGGGCTGTAGCCTCTCCCCGGGAACCGGTCCAAGAAGCTTACGGGCTGACGGCGTGCTGTTGTGTTGCTGGGAGAACGGTAACAGCACGGCGGCAGCAGCCTGCCAATGTGAATGCCATTTGTGGCAAGCTCTAAAGGCGCCTCGATTGAAGCGCAGCATAGACGGATCCAGGGGGCAAAGCGGGGTACGTGCCCCCCCCATCTACCCCATGGCGCCCCCTGAAACGGTCACGGCGCGCCCTGAAAGGTCGATGGCACCTCCTGAAAAGTCGCTACCCATCCCCCTCCCCAAGGATGCAAATATTGGTGTCCCGTTATAGTATTTAATAGGTGTTAACGCCCACCTGATGATATGTTTTAGCACCCCCTCTGATCCCGATGGCACTCCCTTCCACAATATGCCCCACAACCATCGGTAATTCTTAGATCCGCCTATGAAGCACAGTTGTGCTTTTGCGCTAATCATTTATTTGAGTTTGTGTTTGCTTTTGGAGAAATACGTGTATGTATGCGTGTAAGTAGGTACCATTTTCCAGGCAAGGGCATTCCTCCAACGGGCAAACATATATCAAGCGGACGTCTGATGCGCTCGTGTAGCTGTTCTGGAGAGAGGTTACAGGGCCCTGCTGACAAATATGTGCTGACGGACAGAAAAGGCCTCTTTTTAATAATTAGTTGGGAACAGGGGAATCGCCACGGAATGTTTACTTGGGGACCGACCCCGGACTGCTGATAATGGGTTGGGGGGGCGAGAGTGTGTGTGGTGGAGGCGAATTATAAGCACTTTCTAATCTTTGAAAAATAAACCACGATGGAATTCACCAACACATGCAAGTCCACGAAGGCAATAGGAAGTAAGCGCAAAACACCTAGGTTCAGTCCCAAAATGTTAGGGGACGTCACCAAAAGATTTGCGAGTTGGGGCACAGGCGGATCCAGGATCACCGATGGGAGGGCACATTCTTAGGGACGTCATCCGGACCAGAGGGACGCCATTTTTGGGCGGAAAAACCTATTTGGTGGGCGCCAAATCCTATCGCGGGGCGCTAATTTTCGCATACTGGGGGAGGGTGGGAAGCAACATTTCAGGGGGCGCCATCAACCTTTCAGGGGGCGCCGTGACCATTTCAGGAGGCGCCGAGGGTGATCGAGAGAGGGGCACGTGCCCCCTTTGCCCCCTTCATCCGCCTATGAGTGGGGGATGTGCTCCCCATCCGCCCGCTTTCGTCACCCATGCTTCGGAAAATACTGGATCTCTGTAAGGCTTGTCAGGTCTTAAAAATTTCGCCATTACTTTCCACAAAAAGAAAAACGACATCTTCTCCCAACTGGGATTAATGTGGTGAAATAATTTTAAACCTCTGAAATGTTCACTTCCGAGCAGAAGTCAGAGACACCGCTCTCGGGAATCGATTGGTGGTTTTTGTTACTGGTTGATCCAGGAGAGGGAACCATAGCCGTAGGAACAAAAGGGGCCAGGAGGGCCATGCCCCTCAATATTCAAGATTTATAATAGACTGTAAGGAAATGACTTCATGATATATCATGGCCTCCCCCTTCTCCCAATATTTTGATGTCCCTACGGCTGGAAAGTGTTTCCCTCCCCCAAACCTCCTCCGACAAGTAACAAATAGGCGAGAAGCTCATCCCCGGTCAACATTACATATTTTTCATCCAGATGTCATGTTCCACCCTACCTCATCTCTTCCGCTCACCAGAATTTCATCACGGTGCCTCAGTTGTGTCAATTTCTTACTCTGGACTAAAACAGCAATAAGAGCAATATCAGGACCCATTGGGACACATTTATTTTATTAATCGAAAGTGCAATTCTGCTTTCTCTATCGAGCATATATGGTCCCTGTCTTGCACAAATAACCTAATTAGGGGTCAATTAATAATGGCCTTCAACAAAGCGAAGAAAGGCCATCTCCGAAACAAGAATATGCCTTCATTTATTCAAAAGTTGACGGGCACTGGTCCAAGTGGAGTAAGATTAGAAGAGTAGAGGAACATTCGGAGCGGCTGGGGATTAAAAATGGTAATTAGATGATATGTTAAATGGTAGGTACTTTGCGGGGAATTTCCCCCTGAATTCGGGTCCTGCATCCGCCAGTGATTTTTTTAATCGGGCGGGACCCAAGCATAACCATTTATAATGACAACAATAACATTTTAAGTACGAAGCACAGACCAGCAACTGCAGCGTTCTTTTTATTGAAACTGGCAACTTTTGTTTTTATTTCACATGAAAAATTGTATGGAACTAGTCTTCGTATTAAAAATTATTGCCACACATGTTGGTAATGTACCTAGACTTATCTCCTTTTCTCGATTATTTCCACAATATGTCCCAGTCCTCTTGAACTTGCCATCTCATCTTCCACCTATGCAGCTTTTTATCCTCTGCTCCTCTTTAACTCTCGCCCTAGTATGGGGGTGATTGAACACCCCTTCGCGTTTTTCCATGAGTGCGAAGAAACTGCGGCGCAAAGCTCCGCCGTGTTTGGAACACCTTATCCTTGATCTATAGCACAACTTTCCTCAAAGGTTTAAGGTTGGGTCGTCTCAGGTCAGGTCACCAGGCCAGGTCAAGTGACCTCATATCCAAAAATGTTTAGGACTGCATAACTAAGAACAGGGTTGATCGATCAATCTGAAACTTGTATCTCATAATGGGTCCAAGGGGTACTACAAAATATATTCCGGGATTTTCGATATCGGTGACCTGAGGTCAGGTACGGGTCATGATTTATCCACTGGAAATGCATAGGGAAAACGAAAATTGGTCGAAAATATTCCTGCAGATAGGGGTTAGAGCAGCTTCTTTTCCTTGTAATCGTAGTATCTTCGGCCAATCCCGAGGGTCATGTTGTAAGTTTGGACCTTTGACCTGTGAGAGGTCATCCGGAAGCTTTGCAAAAACCTTATCTAAAATGATTTAAAATATATTTAGACTTACCTCCAGGGCTCCAACCGGTCGCACAAGTAGGTGCAGGAGATGCTGGGCCCACCGCTGCAGGCACCGCGCACTAGCCAAATGGGTTGACACAGGAAACACTTCACAAGGAGCGATCTTAGCGCTCACCCTGACCTCACGAGCAAAAATGGCGCCGAGAAGATTGCGCGGCTATCTAAACTGTGCTTCTTCAAGCACAAAGGAAACACATTGGGTGCTACCTTTAGCGCCTGTTTCGATTTTGATGCTTCATCGACCCTGCGATAGCACTCTCATAGCATACAGTTGAGTTAACAGATGTCAGGGTCAGCACCATGTAAGACTCAAGCACCGCCTGGGTTCTTCGGTTTCGCGCCATTTTACTCGCGCCATTTTACAAGTACCCAAAGAATACTTCTTGAAGTATCGTGTGGATGCTATCAGCGGGGCAAGGCACGGTCTTCATTTGGTTCTAGCTAACAACAGTATAATAGCGCGTGGGTGCCAATCCAACACGCAAACCGATAATGCATTCTTGTCCAAGCATTGGTAAGCGACGTATGTGCTAATATGAGCATCCCTTACCTGCTAAGCCTCTTGCAAAAGCACCGTCTAGTATGTCAGGTGCTAATTTTTTTTTACCGTGTAGAGCGTTGGGCTCCGGCCCGCTGCTCAGAAACATGCAATGGCAGTGCATGTCCAGGCTTGGGATCGGTTCCCCTGAGACGCTCCGGCGCTCAATAGTTTGCCCGACGTAGGTCGGGTGGCAACCGACTGGTGAGAAGGTGACCTGAGCGGGGCGGCCGTCCCTGTGCTTTGTGGGACGTTAAACTTTGGCTTCTAAATTATCCCTTCATTGTGGGAGTTGCTCGTTCGGGTGGTGGGGTGGAGGTCTCTGTGACAAGTCCCTTGAGGACTTTAGTGAGACTCCGACTCCAGCAGCCGTACTGGGAACAAGTTGGACAAAATTTATATAAAAAACTTGACTTCAAAAGTATTCCTTTTCTCAATTAAAAACTGTGCACGAGAAACCAATCCTGAGTTTGCATTGTTTAACCTCAAACCTCTGTGGTCTACTGTCACCTTGAAAACCTAGTATCCAAAGCCATTCTCATCCCCACCAACCGCTGTACATACAGCGCCTCCTTTGGCAGACGCCAGTCTTAGCCCCCTTAGTGGCAACTCATGGGTATGTGACTGTATTCGCTTCCTGCATAATTGGGGGTAAGGACGCCAGGTTTTCTTGGCAGTAACCCGCCGAGACGTCTGCAAAAATAGCTAAAAGAGCCAAGCCGTTTGTTCCAACGGTGAATAGCTTGTTCATTTGTCTATTTTTTCAAATTCGACTCGGCAGCTTACAGCCAAGAGAATCTGGCATCTTTACCTCCACCGATTTTTTTCACAGAGGGCGCAAAAACAGCCTGAGTATGTGCCAGGTATGTCAAATCATTATTCTAAACGCATATGCTTATTTGATTATTTGTGTGTTCCCTTTAGCTGGGAAAACTTTGTGTGAGTAGCTAGTATTCATACAACGAACTCACACTTTGTATAAAGCGTACATTTGTAATTTCTTATCCGTGACGTTGTCAAACAGAAGCCTGTTTGAGGCACCTAGCCGTGCGTAGGTGCTTGTTCCACAGGCGTGAAGGCGTCTTCACATGCAGTTTTCAGCTTTTGAATATTCTTTCAGAGATATCTTGGGTGATTTCAGGATATCAGTTAATCACTCTGTCAATACTTCCACAGTAGGCAATGAAATATTGCATTTTTGATAAGGTATTGTGAATTATAAGAACCCACCAACCACCAAGTTCGTACGGGGTAGGTATCTATATCTTATTGGGATGGGTCTCGGATAAAATTATGTGTTGATATTCGAAGAGGGCCCATTCTATGTAAAGTCCTAGTGCACATGATTAAACAGCTGCTCCAAAAGTTGAAATACCTTAAAGCTCCGTTTTAAATCTGAAGAAATTAGCGCACAGCACCCATCAAACATCTAATTTTAACCAAACTCCCCCTCCCCTGTTCCTCTGCCTTTGCGCACGACCTCTGGACGCAGCCAGGTCTGTGCGTTCGTACTTGGCGCACGACTGAGCGGCCGTTGAAGAGGGTGTGGTGTGCTCTGACATCTCCCCGCTGCCACAACGAGCCGTTCCAGCGCACTAACGACCCTCGCACCAGTTCACCAGAATCATGACAGGGTTAGCTGTCCCGTAAAGGCGCTCTCCAGACTTCACGCCGGAAGGGCGCCCTTTGTTCATGCTTGTGGGGGTCGTCACGCATCTCATGAATAGGGGGTGGGGAAGAAAAGCCGTTTTGGAAATTTGCTTTCCAATATATTGTAAATTAATTATCAGCCAAATGGTGACAAATGGAAAGTAAAGATAGGTTTCAATAAGAGAGCTGAATTGATCCAAACTTGCCAGAATTGTTGGGGGGGAAATCGAGTAGGAATGTAAATCAACCTTGTGTATTACTCGGTATTGTTTATCTGGGTTTCAAATGACAAGAGGACTGAGGTGTAAATAGCTATGCATCAGAATGCTTTTCTTCTTTAATTATGTTGCATAGTCATACCTTCCATTTACCGAACGAACGTGAAGCGTCCGCGAAGCCTACTCCTAATTCAGAAGAAAGATGTTCATAAAACCCAGCCTGACCCGGCCTGGTCAAACCCGACTCGACCGTACTAACGCCTTTGGAAAGCTTATAACTCTGCGAGTAACTGCAGTAAGAACATGAAATTCTCAGCATCAGGTAGCAGCGCTAGACCAATTCGATGTAATACATTTGCATGTAAGACCGTTACCCTACATACCAAGAGTGTGCCCGTCACCGAAACCCTGCATCACCCTCGGAATAAATATTTTGGAGATTTTCAGTGCTTGAAAAATATGTTTAGTCGGAATGCGGTGAATTTAGATGAAAATATATTTCACAAAATGTCTACTGGACTGCCTCCTTGAATCCTGGCTGCAAAATGGATCTAATACACTGGGATTAAATATTCGGGCACAGTTTACAACATTATTAATTCGAGGTCTTGCTACACCGTGATCAACAATCTGTGATTTTATCTACCGTATTATTCTGATTCTGAGGAAGGGCTGAGCCCTAATTTGTAAACCCAGTGTATTAGATCAATTTCGCAACCAGGACTCGAGGAGGCATATCTTTTCAAAGTTGACAAGATGTTTATTGGCCTGCCTTCTGGAGGCAAGAAGCATGATTATACGTTCTTATAATCATACTCATTGCCTGAGTACATAAAAATCTATCGATGTCTGGAAAATATATTTTTGAGATATTTTTATAGTTTTGTATATTCATTTTGTGTGATTCATATTTTGATGTAGTAAGATAATCCAAATCTAATATATTTCCGAAGAGGTTTTCTACTGTGGCTGCAAGCAATTACGGGGATAAATCTGCATTCTTCACAGGAATTGTGGCAGCCAGGAGTCGGACGGCAATCAGGCTTTAACCGATGAAATCTGTAGTCATGCGTCACGCTCTCGTCAGGAATCGAACCCCGCATATATCGTCTGAGCTACGTACCATTTATGGAGCTGCTACATTGGTTCACTTTGGTTTCACCAGACGCTTTTTACTATGACATCCTCGAATATGGCTTCGCACTTTTGGTGCACAGTCTCCGTCCCAACAAATGTGTCCAATAATTAATTTTAGGTCGGTAATCCTGTGCCGGCCTGCGTCTTTTCAGTCAACCATGGCGTTAGGATTCTTAAGAAGAATGCAACATTACCGATTTGATTTAATTCTCCCTCTCAGATTAGGGACGATAGGCCAAATTGCATCATCTCAAATGAGTGCACCGTTCATCCCCCGGGAAAAAAACACCATTTGTGGCCAGATCAGGCGCTCTGTTCTTTATCCTTGTCTCCCGGCAGGCGCTCAGCAATCCGGCAGGAGTATCTCCGGCCATTTGTCCCAGCAATATCCTTGCCGCGACGGCCCGCCTGGGCTCCACGCAAAAAAATGACGGTATGTGTGTCAGATAAGAACATTTGTATCACTTTTCGGGCTCGTTGGAGAGACTTCATTTTTCAGCTGAATAAATCTGAATTGGATAAGAATGTCGATGGAGTGTGCAGTGTGAGGGCATGCCAGATTTAGAACCATTTGAAGCGCTGGTCTGATTTATTAGAAGCAGAGGGCCGCTGCTTCTTGCGAGACCTTGGCATTGAATTATTCAGGCTGAAGTTGAGAGAGACTAGTTGGAAAAGCATATCGAAAGTAAAAAAATCAGCGAAAAACACACGGTCTACAATTGGATTTACTCAGTCACTGAAAGCTCCGGGTGGCCTAAGAGGGCGGCAATGCACTTCCTCCAAGCCTAACAGATATAAGATGTCCCTCTCCTGCTCCCTGATCACCCCGCCTATAAGAATAACATAAGTTAGAAACTGGAAAGAAATATGTAAGTGACCAAAGATGTTTACTAAAAGCATGATCAAACAGTTACTGTGCAGAATGTGACGAAAACCACTTAATTGTACGCCTCCTGGACACACACAGCCAAGGCAACTAGACTGCCCTAAACCCAAGTAATCATGAAATTATTCTCCCCCTTAACAGTGTTTTCCACTCAAACAAGTCTTATTATGATTCACCTTCTCCCCTCTTACCAGACTCCGGTCCAAGTTCCAGTTGGTCCCTCCCAAGCTCAAGCTCCGGATCCCCCAGTGTGCTCAGCACTTAGACATATCTAGGATATATCACTGATAACAGTGGTTAGACTTTTGGAAACATCCTGTTTATATTTTCAGACTGAACTTTGTTTGATAGGTGTCATTTTTTAGACCAGTAAATTTTTTTCTTAGCTTAACTTTGCACCGACTGCTAAGGTATTAAGTCACCAGCTTGTTTCCGTCAGTGAAGGCTTGGAGGCAGGGAGGCGGAGGGACAATGAGGCCATGCCCCGCAATATTCAACATTATTGACTAGTTCTGAAGTTTGAGGGGGTGACCCCCGTCCCTGTCTTTCCACATCCTTAGCATAGAATCTCGTTTTTATTAATTTTACAGCTGGTCTTAATGCTGCGTTGGCAAGCCTGAGGCCAGCTGCAGAAATGACGGGACTGAGATTATGAGGCCGGGAGGATATTACTGCTTTCAGTGCCACCGCACCCCGCGAGATATGAAATTAAAGCAGCTGGGCCCACCAGCCTGGTACGTTCGAGGAGTAGGGGAAATGCGAGTGCAAGATGGTAAACATGGTGGTGTGAAGACATAATTATGAAATATAAGATATTAATTTGTTTGGCATTGCAAAAATAACTATTGTGAAATTCATTCCAGTGCCCTTCTTACCGTTAACGAGCACAGTAGTATGGGATCACCAAAGGAATAGCCCGGGCTGAGTTTTTCCACAAATCTGGGTCAATAATTTTTCAATTGCTCTAATTCTGTACGCCAGTGCAATTAGAAAATACACGCGGAGGAGCATTACCAGAAGCAAGGCATGCCTTACAAAACTCATGGCACACTCATAAACCAAATTGCAAAATTCTGAATTAAAAGCCGGACCTGGTTGGACATTCTCGAGGAGTAAGCGGACAAACAGAATACCAATGCAGATAATGCAGCCCTTCATAGCCACTGGAGACGCCCCGGGGGTGTACAGTCGAGCTGGTGGAGAATTCGACCGGGTGAGAGTCACCTCATCCGAAGAATTGGCAGTGCGAGCCGAAACCACCCCTCTTTCCATCCAAGACATTTAAACATCTTTTTTGGGGGTTTTCAAGTTCTGCATATACAAAAGCAGTTCAGGACCAATCTTGCGCTAAGGAAATCAACCGTAGAAAAAACTGAAGTCATTGTTTAGTCAGCTGATCAGGAAATTCTGCCGTTTTTGAAAATGCATGTAATGTAGAGCGTCTAAAATACGTCATATAGAAATAAGATGTTAAGGCCTATGATTATTATGTTTTTTTCATTCTGCTTTGAACATTGTATATCAACCTAGAGAATCACCCAAATTACCCAAAGACGTGTAGTTTTAGATTTTCTCAACTTATTTCAAAGGCGATTCCAGTGAAAACAGCACGTTTACCTTAAAACCAAATATATGATAATTACTAAGTTTTTATCAAACGTGTCTAAAACAGAAAAACATCAAATTTCAAAATAGCTATCCTAGCAGCCAGATCGTTTAAAGTAGGCTAACTATATGAAACTTACACTTACAGAACAATCTTGCGTATATTTAAAAACAGTCACATTCTTTTGACTCATAACTGACTCAGCCAGCCACAATTGACTCTTATTCAGAGGGACTGTTGAGTCACACACAACTCTGCCAGAAGGGGTTTTCCCTGCGGCAAAGTGAGATCAGTCTCTTCCTTAAATATAATAGTGTCGCCGTCCTTTGTGTTCTGAAGAGGGCATGGCCGCCGGGGTCCACAGATCTCTAAAAATATAAAAAATCATGATCATTATATATTTATGTTCTCTTTTTCTAAGGAGTAGAATACGCGTTTGATGAACTTCTATCTCCGCAGTTGACGACAGCCGCCACTATCGTGGAGTTGTCTCTTTGAAGTCACCCTGTTGATCAGAGTTTTTTGTAACAAAGCTGTGACAGCCCGTGTTTTATTCCCTTTGCGTTTGTCCTTTACGATCTCAGTTTGGGTCGCGTTGGACTCATAAACACTAAACAGCAAACACGAAGCGATAACTCGGTCACCTCCCCGATGGTATCGAAACGTTTACCCTTGTGAGCTAGGTGAGATACAAAATCCATACCGCAAGTTAATCAGTTAGCGTGGAGCATGAGCCAAGTCGGAGTCCATTTACTGCCGCTATCGCAAAAGTTTGAGGCTGGATTCCCTAGGAGAATTTCCCGTTCGATTTACACCGGGGCCTAGTGAGACAATGGACTATTGAGAGAAGCCTGAAATTGGCAGCTGTCTCCATAAGTTGCGGGACGTGAAATGTCGGTGTTGAAATTGACCCGGTGAACACACATTGTGGGTCATATGCCTAAAGAAAGTTTATACGGTGCGCTTACTTAAAACTTTATTCGCACAGGACACCGTTGAAAAAGGTGTATGCATTTTGTCTCAAGAATTCTAAATTTCTAGAAAAATTATGCTAGCAAAGCAAATCAGCGGTGAAAGTTGGTTTACTCCTGTGGATTATGGTGGATGCAATTCAACATTAGATGGTAAATATTATCGTCCTGGGCTTGATCATGATCATGGTGTATGATCTACTTTTGCCTACTCGTTTGATGGTGGTGATACTGTAAGCAAATAAGCGTATGGCTTAAAACGCTATGTTTTTATTGAGTTACTCTGGCTTGTTTCAAATTCTCGGTTTTGATCATCGTCAGTCTTTAATGAGAATCTCATCCATGATAAATAGGTACAATTGGCATTTTTGCCCCGAGCTCCTTTCGAAATTTAACTGAAGTTCTATCCTACGCCAGTTTTTGCCCCTGGTATAACTTAAAACCACAACAGATTGGACAGACTCTTAAATGTGGGTTGGAAAGCAGACTAGTGTTCTAATAAGCATTGTTCCTGAAATTTCAAGTGTTGAATTCTTGGGAATGTGTCACATCTTGGTAATTTCATAATTCATGTTTTAATGGAGATTTGTTCTGTTTTCTCCTGTACCTGTACAATACATCCCACCCCCATGCGTCTCCCAATACACACTTGTACATATTCCCTCACTAAAGCCGCATGCGTCCTCTTAATCTTCATCCTCTTCCCAAGCCTTTCCGACACCATTGAATCCTTTGGGCGCTGCGGCTGACAGCCGGTCGCCGAGTTGGCATTTTTGACCGCCGCCAGGCCACGCAATCACCGCGTTCTCAGCGTGAATGAGATGCTGTCTCAGCACCACCGGAGCTGGCCCCGGGCTGGTCTATACAGCCCTAATGCTACCACCACTCACACCGCCAGACGGCCCGTTTTCATTTCCCGGCACGTCTATAAAGTGCCTATAAAGCGTCATCCGCGCCAGAGGCGCCGCCAGGTGGATTGGAGAGCGGGTGATAACGGTGCAAGGAGATTGCAGAATAGAGGAAGGCTGGAGCAGTCGTCACGAGCAGGCTGCATATTTTTCAAATATCTTAGATACTGAATATGTGTCATAGCTCTTCTGCCGCATTAGTAAGCTTCTGATACTTTTCTGCTGCGTCCACCGTTTTGACTTCTGATGGTGGACCTGCTCTGATGACTATTGCTTTTGAATAACTCTGCCGACACGGTTCCACCGGGCAACTGTGCAAAGCGACAGTACCATTCTCTGCCTCGCCTGCGCACATAACGGTCAAATGATGTTGCAATCGCGCAGGGGACGGTCAATGCAGGCAATGCTGCGTGGAACAGGCACTCGGAAAGAAAGTGTGTCAAGGACAGAACGAGCTGCGTGAAATCTTGCTCAGCAGGAAAATTCTGATGAGGAGGCGTTTTCTCTTGGATGTTGGCTCCCTGTCTGTAGTTCAAGTTTGAGCTGAGCTTACGCGCTGTGTTGCATTTTATGGCCACATCTTCTTACTCGCTGTGCCAGCCTTATTTTTACGTCACGAGTAAGGAGCAAACCATGTAATGGATTCACTAGATTTGCGGGGCTTGCAAACTTTCCTCCGGCGCAAAACCCTTGCTTGGTTGGCTATCCTTTATATCTGCCCTGTGTTCACCTCGCCTGCGTTTTATTCCTGACTCACATCCAGTGGTGGATACAGAGGGGGATAGAGGCCCCCAAAAAACTAGAGTTCCTGTAGTAAATGTATAGCTAAGTCTGTAAGTCTGTAAATAAACATGTAGCTAGTGGACCTTTGCGTAGCAGACCTGTGACCTTGGAAAGTTCATCTGGGACTACCTAGTCAAGTTTTCTGGCTCGGGTGTACAATAAATTCACTGCAAATGCTGATATATCTTTCATTTCAATGCCATTACGTTTGAATTATAATTTCAAGTCAATTTATATGCACATTGACTAGGTTAGACTAGATAGTGACACCGACCTGAGTTTAGATAAATGAAAAAAATATTTTGCACAAGTATGGTCATCTCATGCATCAATCGTTTTTCCCCAATGGAAGGGATCGAATGCTTTCTAACATTAGACCCTAACTAGTTCCAGTCAGACACTGAAGCAGAACTACACATTTTCTAACCTATCAAATTCTTTGACCTGTATTGACTTCAACATTGACCCGAGTCAAAAAGCGATTAATGCATTTTCTTTATCATTTCATATGGACTATCTACCACCGTTTGCGTTTTTTGCCATTCTGTATAGGACCCAAGATCGAGGGGAGGTGTTAAATTCCAATCCCCCTCCAACAGAGTGAAGGTAGATCGGAAACCCACTAGGGCGGGTGTTAAGCTGGAAAATACCTGGATGTTTGCGTGCTCTCCTGCAGTTGTATCAAAGTTTCAAGGGTTGCGTTAGGCAGTGACATAAATTTATATGTCTTATAGTTACAAAACGTCGTGATAACGTTTGCTGGTTAGTAGATTTATATCAACCCTAGTTGGGTATAATTATATCACATATAACCTCACTCTATGGCTTCCTGGTGAGGATAGAAGGTACTTTAGTTTCCCACCTGCGATGCCACTATCTCTCTCCCTCTGTCTCTATCTCTTAACACAGAATATTCCGGACTTCTAACTATTAACCCGCACCCCACCAGGGGTCCGGCGCCACCTTCACCCCACCGGGGGCCATCGTTGGCCCCCCTCAACTCCAAAAAGATGGGTGTTAGCTCAAATCTGCAAAATGCAATAAAAAGCTCGCGTGAATTTAGTACGAAACTACTTTCATCTTTAAGCGCTCAGTTCAATGGTTTGACCTCCAGAGGTCAAGTCAGTTCAAGATAGGCTATTTTCACTCAAATATGCAATGCTTAAGCAGACTTGGCATAACTCTTCTGCCATTAGAGCTATTGAGATCTGGTAAACTACATTGGATAGGAAAATGCCAGACCTTTTTCCGCTATGTGGAACATAATGACCTCCCGCCAGTGGTTTGACCTCCAGAGGTCACCTCGTGACCTAATATGACCTGAGGTCACGAAAGGTCAGAAAGTGACCTTCCTGTATATCAAATGAAAGCCAGGCACGAGACATACACGATGATGTTTGATTCAGCGCTCTAGCTTAATTAGGCCAAAAGTTACACCCAAAAAGCTGTTTTTGACCCCTAGTGACCTTGGATGACTTCAAAGAGGTCAAAGGAAAAATATGGCCCCTGGGATACATGAAAGGATGTCTAAGAACGCTTGTAAGAACAAGGCGAGCGTTTGCAATCGTTTTTGTGACTTTTAGATCATAAGACAGCTTTCCCCATGTTTTTTAAATGGGAGAGGTCACCTCGTGAGCTTACATCAAGTCACGAAATCGACAAATCCCGGATATAAATCTTGTATACCCTGAAGGGGTCATGAAGTGTAGGAAGTTTCAAATTGATCGACTTAGAAGCGTAGCTCTTAGAGAGCTCAAAAGTTGAAGTGAGGTGACCTTGGTTGACCTCGCCTGGTGACCTGACCTTGGGTGGCCCGCTGTAAAAAAACTTCAGGAATGGTGGAAAAATGATGGGGTGAGAGACGGAGCCCTCAACTGTGGTGCTGCGTTAAGTCGTTTTTCTGCTATCCCGAAAGAAACCTTAGGGGGCCATTGATGGCCCCAGTGGGGTGAGCCCCCACTTTTCCGTGCAGTCCCTCAAAAGTCACGCGTGGTGTTCCCGCCTCTCTCTCCCTCTCTCTCTCTCTATCTATCTATCTCTTGTCACGAAATATCTCGGACTTATAACTTTTAACCCCCGCTTTTCCTTAGTGTCATGCCAAAGCCACACATGGTAAAATATGAATAAATCTCCTCCCCTCCCCCTCTGTCTCTACCTGCTGTTGTGAAAAATCCTGGACTTATAGCTAGTAACCCCCACTTTTCCTCAGTCATTTAAACATCACACGTGACAAAATACGAATACTTCTGCCTAAGGCATCCGATTGCGCTAGAACTTTTCACTGGAGTTTGCAAAGCGTCCGGTTTCCAATGAGCGTGGATAATAATCCCGGCTTGTCAGTATCAGACGATAGGTTCAATAGCGCCACCGGGAAAGTTGATCAGCAGCAGCCCAGGGGGCAGGCCATCGAGCTGGCTCTCTTCCAACACGTCTCCATTGAACGAAATCACCACCTGATTCGCTGCTTCGGAATCTCGCACGGATTCGGCGCGCGGGAAATTAACGTGCACTGCTGTCAACAAGGTCCTTACGTAACGGGAGGAACGGCAGGGATAATGCCTTTAGTAGAAGGCTTGACTCGATTATGTCGTTCTCTTTATTTTTTTCCAATTAGGTTTGGTCGAAGTTATCTAAAACTCTGGTTTCGGAATCATTGTTTTAGTGAAATCATCTAGACTATTTTCTGGGCCCATCATCGGAACGAGCAGGTCTCGCAACAACCGGTAATTTTGAACGCCAATATTTTATAGTCCCAAGAAGCAGAATGACACCCTCCGATTTAATCCACTCTCTCACTTGTCAGTGGCCGGCTGACCGACATCTAGTAAGTGATTGAGGGCCGTAGCGTCTGAAGGGAATCGATCTCAAGTCTCTTCCACGCACTGTCACTGCATGGGGTCTGAGGGTTCGGCTGGAGCCAAAACCTCTACAGCTGAACCAGTGTTTAGGAAGCCCATTTGGGTGAATCGACAAGGTCAAGATTAATTGCTTCAAATTGTATAGATGTTATGTTGCGAACCTCAATTTTCATTCAGTCAGGTTCCAAAATCTATATCGACTTAAATGTTATTAATAAATATGGCATTTGATGATATGCATTGTTCTATAATTTTGTGTTCAATAATTTGTTTTAAAACCTGGTTTCAATATTATCAAAGTAATAGGCTACAGTAATAATTACTCTATGCATGTTTAAGCCCTTTCTCGTCACCCATGACAATCCATGAACACATAGTTTTTTTATTTTTGTTTAATGCAGTGAAAAATTATTGAAAAAAGCAGCATAACCTTATCAGTGCCCCCAATCACACTTATCGAAAATAAACCACGCTATAAGGCATCAACATATAAAACATGAGTAATATCATTTGGACCCAAAACCGTTGAAAAAATATATGTTACTCTTGCTTTTTTGCATTAAATCGACACTTTGCCACATAAGTTGCTCGTATCGTGCAATGCTGTCAACGACTAGGCTTCGCATACTAATGCAGGCTTAATGTCCGTTCAGAGATTATATATTATAGAAAAATTTGTCCGTAACCATTTATATTTACATTCTTCATTCCAAATCATTCTGGGTATAGATAGTCAACAGACAACGACAAACAACGAATATTAACACACACCATGCTGGGGGGCGAAATTAGCCCTCATCCTGGTTTTCCCCAGATAGCTCAAAAACAAAACACGCAGAACAACGAAACTTACAGTACCTTATCCCTGATAAATTTTACACATCTGACCAAATTTGTTAGCTAAGGTCGTGTCAGGTCAAAGAGCTATTCAGGGTCAAGCGACCCGACCTCAAAACCTAAAACCACGAGTTTGAAGCGGAGCACAGGGAACATGAGCAAACTGATCAGTTTGAAACCTCCACAATATGATAAGGTCATTATGGTCTACAAATCCACTACCTCGGAATTTCGATATTGTTGACCTAAGGTGCGGTCAATTTTTTGGTCACCCCATTATAAGTCTATGATGAAAAATAGAATGGACTCGTTTTCAGTACATACTGGATAGTTAGACGGTTTTAAGATCCTCAAACCGTCTATTCTTACCACGATCTTGACCATATAGTTGAGTTTTTGAGCATCTGACTTCTCAAAGGTCATGTCAGGTCACGGGAGCATAGAGTGATTGTTTTGCTAATAACTTCTCACTGTATTGAGATAAAGGGTCCCATTTTGCTTGCATGCTGCTTATATTGTCACGGGGAGTCGATTGCTATGCAACATGACCATACCAGGTCACTCTGTAGCCCTGACCTAGCTCGAGGTCAGGTCATTTTCACTATTTGACCTAGCAAGGTCATGTTATACATCATTCGACTTGCCGCGATAAGCGGAATCCAATGATGCATAGACATTTTCTCTAGCTCCCCTGAGGGCAGATCTAGAGAGGGAAACGTACACTGCCCTGTTGTAAGCCTATGTAGCCTTCTTTGACCTATGCTGACCTCACTATTGATCTGAAATGAAAATTATTCGTATACAATCTCCTCGTCTTGTCAAGAGCTTTTGGATGCCGTCCATAATTTTCCTTTAGCTTTCGAGGGGAACGAGATACGGAGAGGGGGAGCGAAAAACGTCCCCCTAGCGAGGCGCGTCATGCCAAGGACCCCAACGGGGCGCGTGTTAAGAAGACAGCAGCATTCCCCTACGGTAGCTTTCTTCACCAATGCCTGTATGTATGTATGTATTTATAATGTAAATTGATTGGGTTCTTATTGTTATGCCAAAATTAGAATGCTTATTAACACACGCATTGACGGGGTTCTGAGCCACCTTCGCATTGACGGGGGGCGGGTACCCACCCCTAAGATATCGAGAACCACGATAGGTAGCGAAAAACGGTAAACGGCGTTAGGCTGCCCATCCACTTCTCCATCGAAAACATTTGAACCATTTTTTGTCAGGTCACATCTAAGGTCACGAGAGGTCAAAACATGCCGTCATAGGGATAACATGTAAATTCAGTTTTCCGGCCATTACATCTGAACAAGTAAAGATAGAGCAAAACGACTTGAACTATATGAATCCTCTCAGCAAGCCGAATCGAGTGATATATAATTTGACCTTGACCTGAGGTCAGGTCAGGGTCAAATTATATAAAATGCATATCATTAAAACCGCAAAGCCCAGGCGAGTCTAATGTAGCTAAAATAAATGTTCTATCACCATCCGTTACTGAGTTATTTTGTAAAAACAATTTTTCCCATGTATTTCCAATGGAGAGGTCATGCCTCGTACCTGACCTTAGGTCATCGATATCAATAATACCGGAACATATTTTAGAAAACTCAGTGGGGCCATTATGTGATATGAGTTTCATTCGGGTAAATTCACCCTGCTGCGACTTATGCTATCTAAAACTTTTTTTGAGGTCGGGTCACTTGACCTGTACTGGTGACCTGACCTGAGATGACCTAACCTTAAAATTTTCACAGAAGTTGTAAAAATGATGAGGGAAAAGGTATGCCAAGTACGGCGGCGCTTACACGCCGCCGTTTTTCTTCTATCTCCGAAAAACCCGAGGGGGTGGGTACCCGCCCACCCGTCAATGCGCGTGTTAAAACATCAATATAGTTTTGAGCGCTCGGATTCCTTGTTTGGAGAAATCACGATTTCATTTTACATTTTATTTCTTCTACGAGATTGACTCGCTCTTGGAAGCAATTCAGCTTTGCATTTGTTAGCGGTTTGAGTGGCAGCGAATCCTTCACTCTCATCTTGCAAATTTATGGTGATTCCTGACGTTAAGAAAGGCCTGGGAAAAATGTTGATGGCATACATCTTAACATAAGTGGAACAAATCCTGCTAAGTGATTCAGCAAGCTCTCCCACAAAGAAGTTTGGGGGGAATCACAAGGCTAGTGATTTTTTGAGCCATTTTCTAATAATATCGATAGCGTAATAATATCCTTCGTTACAAAATGGACGACGGACTTAATTTTTTTATTACACGTGCATATATTCAACCTATGGCACATCGATCCATATGTTATATGAAGAGAATTCGTAGGAAACATGGATGAAATTAAGAGGTGGACAGGGGACAGTTAAGGTAAAGACCCTGTCTTCGTTCCCTGTCGCCAATTAACAGATAGGACATATTTGCGAAGGACCGAGTAGATTATAGTACACATACTCACCACCATCATTTCAACTGAAAGCACACCCAAAACACACAGACTCACACAACACTCAGAGCACCAGGACTCTTATACGAGTCACGCAACCCGGATTGTTATTGCAATTAAGTATCAATGTCCTCAGCATACTCCGACAGACTGTGAGGCACGTAACTCCACGGACATGGTTTACCAAGCTTCTCTCGCATTGAATTCCACAAAAAGTCATTGTGCACGCTAGCACACTGTGCAGACCCAATTTAAAGGGTAGAAAGGGGACAAGTACAGTTTACTAGCTTTCTAGCAGGCAAGGGGACAGAGATCGTTAGTATATAAAATATTATGCCATAGCTTGATTCTTATTGTGATTCAGTATTGGCTGATAAATATATTCTTGACAACAGTCTTAAACATTAATTTTGATCTAGGGATGTCCTCAATCATAGGTATTCTCTGGGCTATGATATGATTCCAAGTTTTAGTGCAGGTAGTGGAGAAAACAAATGATCTATAAACGGTAGTAGCTAGTGGTTCATTGAAGTGCATTACTTCCCTAGAGTTTCTTATTGATTGATGTAAATGGAAGTACCTTGCATAGCATGCGGGAAGCTGATTGTTAAGGAAGTTATGCAATATTAATAATTTCTGCTGTTGGATAATATCATGAAATTTCAGAAGTCTGTACTCAGCAAAAAGAGGAGATGATGGTGCCCTGTGATGAGCTCTAGCAATTATTCTTATTATTCTTTTTTGAAGGTTCACAAGTTTAATGAGGTTACTATTGAAGTTTGAAGCCCATATAAACCCACAGTACCCAAGGTAGGGGTAAATAAGGGAGTTATATAACATCGGCATTGTTTTTTCGTCGAGGATATATTTTACTCGGGCAATAACTCCTATGTTCCTGCGGACTGTGTTGGTTACTCCAGAGATATGTTTTTTAAACTTTAGGTTTTCTTCTAAAATCACTCCAAGATATTTAACGGCATTGGATCTTTGAACAGGCTGCAAGTTAAGCTGGATATCTATGTCAGGCTTTTTATTGGTGATTGAGTAAATCTGGTAGAATGTTTTACTAACATTTAGAGTGAGTCTGTTCGTACATAGCCAATTATATATGTCAGTTGTTGCTTGGTTTATTTTGCCTTGTGCAACGTCAGGGAGACAATCGAAGAAAATGGCAGTATCATCTGCAAAGAGATAGTAAGTGGGAATCTTAGAGCATTTGTAGATATCGTTGATATAAATTGTAAATAATATAGGTCCAAGTATTGCTCCCTGAGGGACTCCTATTGAGACTGTTCGAGGATTCGATTTCGTATTTCCGATTTTGGTGACTTGCACCCTATCAGAGAGGTAAGATTCAAATATTTTCAAGACATTTCCTCTTATGCCGTATACTTTCATTTTATTTATCAGGATTAAATGGTTAACAGTATCAAAGGCCTTTTTGAGGTCCACAAAAATTCCAACTGATAGTTTCTTTTGTGTTAGGGTTGAAGTAATATGTTCATGAATCATCGAAACTGGCATGTAAGTTGAATGACATTTACGAAAACCAAACTGGTGGTCATAAATAACATTATTTTCATTCAGAAAATCAGCTAGTTGGTTGCATAGGATACGTTCCAGTGCTTTAGACAGTACAGGTAGCATTGAGATTGGCCTGTAATTGGTGAATAATCTTTTGCATCCAGATTTGAAAATTGGTGTTATCTGTGCAATCTTAAAGCATGCAGGAAATGTATGTTTCTGTAAGCAAATGTTAAAGAGGTGAGTAATTTCATTTATGATGAAAGGGGCAATTTTTTTCAGAACTCTTCCATTGATATTGTCATGGCCAGCTCCAGTATTGTTCATCTCTTTGATAATCCTGTCGACATACGCTGTGCTGATTGTTGGAAGCTGCATTAGATTATCAACGTGTAGATCGTTAAGGTAAGTTAGTGGATTGATGTTTGGTGCGGGTAGTACTTGCTCTAATTCGGTTCCTATAGTGGAGAAAAATTCATTAAATTTATCTGCAATATCCTGGGTATCGTTTGTTCATTCACACCGAGTTGAAACGATACAGGAAACGATGCCGCATTTTTTCTGTTTCTATGTGTTATTTCATTAATAGTTTTCCAAAGTTTTCTCGGGTTATCTTTTCGCTCCTGTATCAGGTTTCTGTAGTATCTAGTCCGTGCTTGTTTTAGGACAGAATTGAGACGATTCCTATATATAGTATATGTAACTCTATTTGAGGGCGTTCGGTTTTTTAAGTACTTCTTTTGGAGTTTATTCTTCTTATTAATACAACTGACCATCGCTGGGGTCACCCAGGGTTGAACTGGCTCGGTTTTTCTATTTCTGTCAGTTCTAGAGAGCTTATTCATTTCTGTTTGAATTGTAGAAACAATTATTTCCGCGTAGGTATCCGGGTCATTATTATCTGGGAAAGTATCTAGCTTATTTTTAACATTTTGGCCAAGTTCTTCTACCCGATTCATGTCAAAATAAGCCCTTGACGTTTCAGATGAATGATGTTTTCGAGTACTGAAGGGCAAGGAGAGGAAGACCGGTAAATGGTCACTTGTATCATCGATGATTATTCCAGAATGCATTGGGGGTTGAAAAAATTTGTATATATATTGTCGATAAGAGTGGCAGTATTTGCCGTAATACGGGTGGGTAGACTTACTGTGGGGAGGAGACCACCTGCGGCCATGCATGCCAGAAGTTTATGTGGAGCCTCTTGATGGTTAATGTGCAGCAGATCGATATTAAGGTCCCCAGCAATTATACATCTTTTGTTCTGATGAGAAATCTTCGACACAGTATCGTCCAAATATTCAAAAGGTATGTTTGAGTCAAAGGATGGGGATCTGTATATTGTGCCGACAATAATATTAGCTTTGTTTTTGGGAGTTATCTCAATGAAAACCGATTGCAGTTCGGGTGTTTTCTTAGAAAGATCTGGTCTGGGTTTGAATATTATGTTATTTATTACGTAGACTACTGCACCCTTGCCCTGATATGAGAGTTAAGACAGTGGTTAATAAAACTATAACCAGGAATTTCGTAACCAGAGTTAAGGTGTTCATCCAACCACGTTTCAGAGATACAGATGATGTCATATTTAGTTTTTGATCTATCTAACAAGGACCGGACATCTTCGAAGTGCTTTGGTAAAGATCTTGTATTCATATGCAAAATTGTAATAGAGTTATGGTCACTAGATATAAGTTTTGAAGCTGCATTATAGTATTTGCAATTATTTAATATGTCGTGAATCATCGGGAGAAGCATCCTCATTCAGGTTGAAGCTATTAGAATCCAAATTAAGTCTTAGCTGAGAATAAGCATGATTAAACATGGATGTATCCAAACTACTCTGGGCTGTCATTCACGCCAGTATTCTCACACCTGTTTGAAATAAAATAAGAATAAAAGAAAGGGAAAATTGAGTTTTCCTTCTACAGATGGAACTAATCTGATGAACTCTCACAATTGGAAACCCATGTCTAAGGCTGGAGTCATCAACAAAGACAACAGAATGCATTTATGGGGGGATTTAAGTTAAAAAGAAAGCAGGGACTATTGTTGTAACTCCGGTATGGGGCATCGGGGCACATTTGTACTTATCAAATTCTTTTAGGGATAGTTTCCTCTGCAGGGCTGGTAGGGACTTCGGGTTCAATCCTAGTTTCATCTCCACTCACGGAGCTGGATTCAGAACTGGCCTCGAAAAATCTGGTTTCTCTTGCCAGGACTCCACCCGGCCCATTGGTTATATTTCCTAAGTGTCCAGTTCGATGCCCAGATTGTATTGAACCCTGGCTTGAGACCCCCGCAGACCCAACAGGGCCCATGGAGGAGCTTCCAGGACTTTCCCGCTGTTGAGTGCTAATTGATAGACTGGGGTTTGGACGTGACCTATGCCTGTTCGGCGGGGATTGCTCTGCCTGCGAGAGGGTCTCTTCTGTTTTTGGGCCTGAGTCCAGCCCCCTTCATTTGAGTCTTTGGGTTGGGTATGTCCTGGTCTTTTGTCGTTTGGATGAGTCACCCTTTCTCCACGGCAGATTTGAATGATCATTTCCTCCGTGGTGCCCACTCCCACCTGAACTGGTCTGTCATCCTCCCTTACTTTGAGGAAGATATCACCTCTGAATGTAAAATAGGAGTAAAATGGATGAGAGTCATTGTTTCGCATACGTTTCAGCATATCAATCACCTCCCTCCTTTCCCTCGTAAGACTTTCAAAGATTAAGAGGCCCCTCTTCAATGGTTTAGTACGCTGGGAGTAAATGCGCATTCTAATGTCTAGGTCATGGAGTCGAAGAAGAATAGAGCCCCTAGACTGCAAGCGATGACATGATGCCATTGCATCTCTATTTAGGCTTATACCTAGGTATTCCTGGAGCAGCCCCTGGGTGATTTTGCGGATATCCTCCCCATTTGAGAAAGACGGAACCACTTTCCCAGTAATCACCAGTGTAAATTTCCTAGTGTACTGCTCCAGTTCTTCTAGTCTTTTGCTGTGGCCACCTCCTTCTGTACCAGTCTTTCATTTTCCGCTAGAACAGACTCGAGCTTTCTCTCAACATGAATATGCCCTGCCACAGCTTCTTCATGAAGGAAGTGGAGGGATTGGAGCTCATTGGAGAGTTGGGCCACTGTTTGTTGTAGGGTGCTAATCTTCCCTTCCAGGGCAGCCTGTTGAATACGTAGCTCATTTATGCTTTCCTTATTATTGTTTTTCGGAGGCATTCTATCTCTAAATTCCTGGGCACATGAATATAAATTATAATGCAGTGTATAGGCAAGAAAGACAATTATTGCTAAGACTGATAAAAAGTCCTTACATCTGAAGCAATTTTAATTTCTTCAATGGCAAGAAACGTACTAGACATGGGTCCCCACTAAGTTAAAAGTTCATTGGAGGGTCGGTATCCCCAATCAGAAGCTGTGGCATAATTGTGGTTAAGGTTTACCGTAACTGTGAGAGCTAACTGAAGATGGGCTGGGAATAAGTAATTCTGAAAAAAATAGAATAGGTTAGGGTTTTAGATTGAAATACGTTTAGGACTAAATCAAAGCTTAGACAACACAGAACAGATCACAGACCTCCGACAGAACAGTCATGGACTTAGGACCCAACTCAGAAACTTTCACAGCATAGGATTGTAACATCTACATCATAACCACTTTTCAGCACTCGGGTCATCGGCGGGGAGCAGTGTCGACACTTTGTACGGTTCAAGAAGATGATATTCAATCCCATGCAAATATTTTGATGCTACATGGGCATACACTCTAATAATGTCAGAAGACAGTACATGTTGGATAAATGCCTTAAAGTTCTTAAAATATCAAACTGGCAGCTTTAGTAATAACTACCAAAAATTCATCAAGGCTAAGCTGTATGGGCTGAGTTTAGACAGGTAATCAAAACAAAGCCAGCACAATTGGGTTCAAGGGTACATCTTTAAAACCTTCCATTCTAGTACAATTTTTCCTTTTGACTTCTTTTAATCTTCCTAGGTGTCTTCACATTACAACACTGGCAAGCACGAACAGAAACGGTTTTCCATGTGGTGCTGAGCTGAGAATACCTGGCTCTTGTAGTCATTTACTTTGTAGCTTCACTTGTGGTTATTTACAGTGTAGCCTTGCTGAACTGAATCTTACAGCAGATGCTTCCCTTCAAAGTCACGTGCTCTTCGAAAAATTGTAGCCTCCTGGTTAAAGTTTCATGATGAGATGGAGAAAGCTATCAAATATTATAACATTATTAAACATTAACTTATGCTTGTACTTCTCAACCGTGACTATGCCTAAAGAAGACTATAGCAGGGACGACATTGGTGCTGTTCAACATCTTGGCTTGAATGGGATCACTTACCGGATTTCTTCTTGCTTATCTTCTAGATACAACAATACATCAGAGAAAAGGATGAAAATATCTTCTTTGCACTTCATAGGCTGCTTCAGTCGAATCTACGATGTTTGATCGTCAGAACTTGGTGATCTGAGGAGGAGTACTTCACTCCATATTTCACTCTAGCATCCACCATGAGTCATTACCGAGGAAGTATGATATCTTTCTCAATTTGAGGCAGGCAATGATTATACAGTATCACTTGTTCAAATTGTTCTCTGTTAATAAAGGGAAGGGATATCGAGCTTCCACGGAGAGGTCACCAGAAGGTCAACCCCAAGGTCTTCAAGTGGCGCAGAAGAGTCAAATCCGCATTCTTCTAGACAGACTTAAGTATGCCATACCATAGTTTAGAAGTGAAGAAGGGTTGAGATTTCTTCTTCTGAATACTTATTGTGCAGAAAACACGCACCTTCAGGGATAAAATGGCAATAAATCTTCCTAAAATG
Source organism: Lepas anatifera (assembly GCA_034440635.1). Classification (NCBI taxonomy): domain Eukaryota; kingdom Metazoa; phylum Arthropoda; class Thecostraca; family Lepadidae; genus Lepas; species Lepas anatifera. The sequence continues at coordinate 515,117 of JAOTON010000209.1, forward strand.
GGTTAAGATACGGAGCAACAAAACCCTGCTGTTTCTGCAGCCACAGCACGTGACAAATTCCCTTCAAAGCATGTATGTACGCTTTGAATAAGCTCATACACATATATTTGAAACTAAATCGTTCTCCATATCTATGCTTTTTGTCGCAGAGGCTAAATTTTCTATAGTTCTTGATTTCTCGCAGGCTTTCTCAGAAAACTCATTGATACTATATTAAGTGCAAAATTAGCCTCACGTAATGATATTAAAGAACTGTCGACATTGAAATGCTGCTAGAAAGGTGCTGGTCCACATCAGTAGCCACGACCAGGGGTTCCACCACAATGGGAGCCATAGGGACCATTGCCCCATATATTTTCTGGAGGCCTTCTACCCGGCCCAGGAGGCCCCTTTTGTAGTTAGAGTCTGGGATAGCCCCTTGAGTATCAAATAGCCTAGCCTCCTTGCGTATAAAGGGGGCCTCCTAAATGAGATATTCAAGAGGATACACTAGCTATAAATGAGACCCATAACGGCCTACTAGCAGACCCCTCTACTTAAAAGGAAAGTCCCTAAACGTAAACGGCTCACATAGGCGAATCCTTTATTTATAAAGCAAGTCCCTTAAACAGTTTATCCAGGAGGCCCTTCTACTTTTGCTCTCTTGTCAGGAGGCCCACTAAATGACCTACGTGGGGGCTCCAATAAGCTAGAAGCTTGCCCTCTGGGTCAGGGATAGGAGGTACCCTTCGATGGTGCTCCCAATAGAAAGAAACCCCTGGCGATGGCACTGACCACGGAAAAGGCTATCATAAAACAGACAACGTTCTACATGCCCCGGCTCTCACTTGTGCTTGGTGGCGGTTTGAATGGACAAATGTCCGCCTTATTGCTGCTGAATTCCAGCCTGGTATCAGGGATTAATATCCATTTTTTATTCATTATGATAAATTATTTCTCAATTCTATCCTGGTAACAAGCTTCAAACCACGTGGCTTGTGCAAACCAAGTTGATCTTAACAGCAATGTTTAACTCAGTCGCTGAGGTCACAGAGGGTGTGCTGTTTGTTTCACATGGTAACACTTCATATGTATCAAAACAAATTACACAAACTTAAGTTTTGGCGGTTGTTTTTGGGAGCAGGCGACAAAACAACAAACAATTATCGAGCCACAAACGCGTTCTGATCGCGAGCCAACAAGTTCGCCAGCTCCATTCATCAGCTTCTGCTATTCAGGACAATTTGGAGGTCAAGATGTAAGCCATGTCTTATTGAAAAGCAGGAGCTGGTGTTTAAAGGCCTATTCACGCATAGCATAGCCTGTGACCGAATCTGCCAGGATTTGGGTCGACAGACAATCTCGACATGTGCTTGCGTAGCCTTGGTCAGCAGAAATATAGACATGTTTTGTGTGCAAACTGCCAGATATAAATAGCCCCAGGCGTTTTCAAGTCTCTATTTATGTAAACTGATGTTGTTTTAACAAATTGCGTGTGCCGAAGAATCTTTTCTCTCTACTGCTACTTTAATTGTTTATGTTTTCAGCTTGAACGCTCAATGCGGGTATTCAAAGTCTATACAATAACAGCCATATAAACCAGTAATGCGCCTTTATTAGATAAACCTCAGTCAATGTTTCTGTTTCAAGATGTGAAGGCTGGCCCAAACTTTATTGGTCGGCTTATAGTTTTTGTATAACACATTTACACGACGAAATCCCATGGTAAGTCCAGTTTCGTTAAATGAAGGCCTTATTTGCAACCAATTTACATGTAACATGGAACAAATTACAAGAAACCAATTATATAGTGATAGATTTAAAACTTCCTTTTGGAATTTCTGAATAAACCAATTCTTGGTGTAGAGATTTTTCAGTGCTGAGCTGAGCAGCATGGTAATAAACTGACAAGTTGTTAACTGGCCTGGCCTCTCGAGTCTTCGATACAAATTTATCAAATTTACAGTGATTGTATGTTCAGGTACAGCCGGATATATAATAATGATTTAAATTTCAAATCATGATCGCTATCCCCCCTCTCCCTCTCTCTCTCTCTCGTCACAAAAAAGTCGCGAGCTAACAACTGCTCACCCTGAACTCAAGTGCTGTGACCTCGAATCGAATTATATATACAATTATATAAACCTCTGTTTATAGATTAAGCTTCCAGGACTCGAGGAGACAGACCAATTAGCAACTTTCAACTTAAGTCTTGGTTTGATCGTCATGAACTACAGTAAAGCAAACTTTGAAAATGGAGAATGAATTCTCGAATTTCACGTGCAACAATTTAGTTGGGATGAATCGATGCTGCTACTTCTTTCAAATGAAAGTTTCCGACTGCTCACCATTCACACCCCTTTAATTTTGTCTAAATTATAGTCCAACCTCTAGCGTCCTGCATAGCACAAAAACGGTTATACTGCTGAAGTAAATCCGTCCTCTCTCTCTCTCTCTCTCTCTCTCTCTCTTCAGTTGCTGGATATCTTAGCTGAATAATCGATCCCCAGATTTTTCTAGGGGAATAGATCCCAGCGCTCTTTCATGCACTGTCCCTGACTAGTTCCTGATCACAGGGCCCAACGCCTTATTAACTGAGCTACCAGCGCGGAACGGCGGCATCAGCCCCACTGAAGCCAAAGCCCAGACCTCTCCGTGAAACTCTGTCTCTCATTGTCCATCTTCATGTGAACGTTTCGATTCCTTAAAATATAGTGAAGCCACCCCATTGCGAAGCTAAAGAGAGCTCTTCTGCTACCAGTTGCTTACGTCTGCGTAGCCTTGTCTCTTATCTGGTGAGGCGAGTCAGAGTTGCATCTGCGTAGACTTGTATCCTGTCTGGTGAGGTCAGTCAGAGTTGTGTTTGCGTCGACTTGTCTTGTGAGGCCAGCCAGAGTCAGAGTCGGCAGACGTGAAGACTGTGATGTCTGCCAAACTCGGTGGCCCCTGTCTGATCCCATGCATCCATCTGGGCGTGACAGGCCCCGGTCGACCAACTTTGTCACCAGACTTCGGGGCTCGGTTGGCCAGCTGCCGAAAGCTTTCGCTGATTATGACGCTGAAGCCCTCCCAGTGGAGAGGACTGACATTATGGCTGATTTCACTCTATCTTGGAAGTTTCCTAGCCTGACGTGGCACGCGGCTGAAGTGAATGTAAAAATTGGCTTAAAAATATGCATTAGAAACATGCTGTTTGATTAAGGATGTGATATAACGGCTTTATAAGTATGTTACGGGAATATTGTTTCGGATATGGCCGATCACCTCAGGAAATGAAGGACTTTAAAACTTTACTTTCCCCATGCTTACTTTTCCCTATTCACCACCGATTTGCCTCTCTGCATATCTTCATCGACCCATCTATTAACCCATATATATATATATATATATATATATATATATATGCATGTATATATATATATGCATATACGCATATATATATATACATGTAGGCCTCTGCCATGTTGCGGTTTAGGAGGCCGGCCTACGCAAGCAGATGCTATGCTGCTATCCCGCAAGGGTGCCGGAAAATGGAAACTTCCGCCTAGTATATATTTAACAGAAAATTGTCCCAGGTAAAGGAACCAAGGAAAATACGAATATTTCAAAGAACTGTGATAAGTCAGATAAGGGACGGCAACGAAGAAAGAGAGGGGGAGGGAGAGATGAATAATTTAACAAATAGGATTTAAACATATATATACGTACATAAATGAAAAAATCACCATATATATATATATATATATATATATATATATAAATCCTATTTGTTAAATTATTCATCTCTCTCCCTCTCTCTCCCCTCTCTCTCTTTCTCTCTTTCTTTGTTTGCCGTCCCTTATTTGACTTTATCACAGTTCTTTTGTAAATATTCGTATTTTTTTCCTTTTGTGTTCCTTTTACCTGGGACAATTTTCTGTTAAAAATATATACTAGGCGGAAGTTTCCATATTTTGGCACCCTTGAGGGATAGCAGCACAGCATTCTGCTTTGCATAGGCTGTTCTGGCCTCCCTAAACCGCAACACTTGGCAGAGGCCAAGCTCGCACATGAGGGCCGTGGGCGCGAGACCAGACCGATAGATCACTTAAAGGTCAATTAAGGTTACAGGGGATCACTTAAAGGTTAAAGGCCCAAGCACCCACAAACAGGGACGCCCGCTGACACGGTGTTGAACCCACCGTTGCGAGGCGCAGCCTCCAGAGCACCACCGTTTCCTGACCAGGAGTGTAGACTTCTTTTATTTTTTGGGAATGTGCGATTATACCTTAACGTCTAAAAACACCCTAAAGGTTTTGAACCATATGCGAGTAGGATACAGGAGATAAATCGCAGCAGAAAGGGCGACGTACGCACTGAGTGCGTCTCAGAAATGTGACTGCCTGGAAATAATTGCAGTTTTATGTCCATGATTGCGCTTTTCCACACTCCCAGCTCTCTGCCTCTTACCCGTCCCAGTAAGATTTAATCGGTTTTTTCGGAGAAGCACCCCTGACCGTTGTAACAATTTACAACTTTGCTGCGGAGTCTGAAACGACCACTGAGAGGATCAACTTTGATACAGGGCTTTCTACACCCAAGCGGGGTTTTCAGCCAGCGGCGGTGACTTAAGGGTGGTACTTTGCTTATTGTTGATCAATAATGCTCATGGTACAATATCTTATAAACTTCCACTTCGCCGGAAAATAATATCAAAGACGTATTACAATACTAAAATGATATGGCCCTTCCGGAAGCTATTTGTCAAGCCCTCCTTTAATTATAATGAATCCTTTTTCTATTTTCTGCTTAAGCAATACCTTTCTCTTCTTATTCACATTGATCACATGCTAATGTGATATGAAATGTTCGCATGTGGAGAGTTATTGCTTTGCATAAAGTAGCGACGGATTAACGGAGGAGTGGAATATGCTTTGACTTTCACAATGAAGTTTAATTGCTGCCATTAACTAGATGCTCTTTTGGTTCACCCGAAGTGGAGAGAGAGGAAGAATACTGAGTCGTACTCTTTTTTGGCCATGGCTTATCATGCATAGCTACAGATTGAAAATGCATAGAGATTGGTATGAATGAATTTATTTATATGATAAGGGGTTACGCCAATTTTGTTGTCACTTTCTTAACGGCCGTTTCCTTGGTGACCGTGGGAATGTCTTCATTTAATTTTATTCCTTTATATGAGCAACAGGCTCTGGGCGCCCAGTTACAGTGCAATTCGGCATGGTGCGTAAGACATGCATACAAATTTATCTTACAGAAGTTACTGGCAGTTAGTGTTTTGCTGTCCGTTAGCGATTTCCATTGTAATGAGTCCGAGAAGATTTCCTGCCAGGCTGGGAGGCAAAGTCAGCGGACTTTGAATATTTTTCTAGCGAATTCCAAGATGGTTTCAGTACTATATAACATTCATTGGTATATAGCTTATGTAATCTGGCCTTTGCCAATGCAATATTGAATCTGCATTATTCTAAGCACAGTTGACTTTGATAAAGCTAACATGGATGAAGATGGGTGTCAGAAAACCCTTGGTAATAGTTCTCCCCACGAGTTTACCCTGCCACTTCAATTTTAAACCACCCAGGACTCTCCTCCCTGTATCCAAAAGATACATCTATCCCTTATATTCACGTACAGAACAGAAGGGCTAAACTATTCTTCGAAATTATGATATTGAAAATAATGATCGAATTGAAAAACACCCTGGACCAAAACGAACAACTTAAAACACCTTTATTGGCAATGACCAAGCGAACGCATTTGTGTCAAGATGTTTTTTGTCACCTTGCCCACCTCGAGTTGTCACGATTTAGAATGCTAAAATGGTAGGTTTTTCGACGCATTTATTTCAAGTGAAGAGTGACTGAAACTTTATTAGGGGAGTTATCATTTATTCTGGTTGATTGTAAATATGATCATTATCACACACAATAAATTAAAAAAACAGAGGGAGCAGAATCAGCAGTACTCCACCACCTTTTGCATTCCGTGTAGGCCCACCAGTGGCCATCCAGCAGGGTTCAAGGCATTCGCCGGGAGGGTTTTGTGACGCCTTGGCCCTGTGTTGGAGACAGGCCATTGTTCTCGTTGTCCGTGATGTAGTTGTGCCTCATCAAAGGCCTCAACTATCCAGCCAGTGCTGCCAGGGACCAACAAGTGACAACAAGTGTGCAGTGAGTCACCATTAAACATTTCAAGCTCTAATTGTGTCACCAGCCCAGGCTGCAAAATGTGGTACGTCTTGCGTCAGTAGGCTACCAATGGGTACTCATGGACCATCCTAGTAGTTGAAAAGCATTGCAAGTTCAAGTGACAGGTGCCAAACTTAGTGATTTGCTTAACATGTCGGCAAATTTTTGTCACCTTGCCCACCTTCGTATGTCACCATCTAGATTGCCAAAATGGCAGTTTTTTCGACCCCTGAGCCTGGATCCCCAATTGAATCCCGTCTGAGGCGTGTATCCTTGGGATGCTCTTCGTGGCCGGCTCAATTTCCTTTCTTGAGGAAAAAATGTATAGCAAAATGCAAAATAACTTAACGATATTCTTTAACCATAACGGATGAAATCGCGCGGGGAACCCAGCCACGATAGCTGAATGTCTTTTACAACAAATTTGCATGCAGCACGATAGAAAAATAGACAAAGGAATCATTCGATAGAAGTTGATGTAAACTTTTACTTTTGCTACCTGAACATATTAATTAGTTGGTTTAACCGACATCACCTACAGCCAATGGGCTGATCAGAAAACATATCATTCTCAAAGCTCACGCTCATGCTGGCAAGAAATGTTTCGTTTTTACAGCGTTGAAACTTCTCAAAATCGTTATTCGAAAAGTATTGCAAGGTCTCTGGGAAACGCACACACTTTGTACACAGGGTAACTAACGGTTTGATGTCAAAGTGAAATACATATGATTGAATTGATGCCGTCCCCCATCAGTTAGTTTTATTGATGATTGCCAGTTTCTTTGATGATTGCATAAGTCATTCCATTATGAAAGCTATTCGCGGTGTTACTGACTTTTTATCAGCGTGGCGGTAGGACCGGGCCGTGCCGCTCGCCTGTGAAATTTTATCTATGTGCAGGGGAGTGACCTCCCGCTCGCTAATCACAACCGGCAACTACCAGCCGGGCAGGAAGCCGACGCTCCCGCGCAGCTAGTGTATAATCCCCCCTCCCCTCAGTAGTACAACAGAGAGCCACCACCGGTGCCGCAGCCGCAGTCCTGATAAGAACCGTGCGTGTGTGTCACGTGTGGGGTAGAGATCTGCCTGGTATGGGAAACGGGTTGGAATTACACATCGGGATACGATGTGACTGGGTTGGAAGAAATAGTCCATATTCCATTTCGAACGAGATGGGACGAACTAAAAAAATATATAAATTTCACAAAAACAGCGGAATAGGAAGTGACTACTCTTTGTGTCAATGTTTTCTTAGACGGAAGGGAACCGAAACAGACTCAAAACTGGCCGGAGTGGAGTGGATGTCAGAATTGTGTACCATTAAGAGCTCTAGCGCGGGGCTCAGGGCTGCCCCCGCGGGAGTAATCGCATCGCTGATGTCTGCCGGGAACAGTACCGCGGCCTTATCTGCCGGCCCCGTGCCTGCGCAGTAGGGAGCGGTGGGGCTACATGTCCCCGTGGATCCCCGAACGGCTGCCAAATTGAATTGGAGTATATTTTTTTAGAAAATCGGAACTTTGTTGGGTCTGGATGCAGATTGGATTTATTTTCTCTGATTTTATTGTATTGGTTGGGTATGGATTGTGCGTGGACCGATGGTCGTGCTGTGCGAATGTATTGTTTAGTTTGTCGGAGACTTTGGACTCGGAACGGAGTGGATATACATTTTCTTGGCTTTTACACACTCTGCTCAACAGTTTCTGGTCCTGATGAACAAGAAATTACGTTGATCCCTGGAGTCTGGTGAGCTTTTATTGAAAACATTTCATGATAAAAACCATACTACATTTTCTTAATGTATGGATCGGTAAGAACGATTGGTAGGATATAATCCAAGTCCATGTGTGAAAAAAACAGGGGAGGGCGAGCGCAATTGCGACTACAAGCAATTGTTCCACCCTCACAACAATTGAGTATTTATGGTTGTATTTTTATCGGACTACCAATTTTATCATCAGCGGTATTTCCACAAACTACCCCGAATTTCAACAAACAAGAAGTGCCACCAATAAGTTTGAATGGTTCAGTGTTCAAGTCAAAATCTTGCATTTGGATGAATTTAGTGACAGTATTTATATTCGGGACCATTCACAGACAGAGAGCTAAGGCTGTCCGGGAGGAGGAGTGCATCATGACTTATGGCAGCACGATGAAGATCTTGGCTTTGACCTACGTAAAAGACCCCCGAAAGTCAGCTGTGAAATAAATGGCAGTTAAAAATGATTTATGCTGCAAGAAAATAGTAAAGGTGATACATTCCGATGCTCCTGATGCCGCCCACATTCATAAAGAACTTTGACTGCTTGTAACAGCCCACTGTGACCTCCCAGCCAGGTGCGACTTACAAAAGGCTAGAGCCTTATCCGTAAAATGGATATCATTTTTTGAGTTTGATATGAAGAAGCACCTATGGTTTCTGCTTTGGAACACGGTACCATGATCAGTGTAAGTCACTTTCGTCGGGAAGCTATTGATATGCCATGTAAAGCATCGTCGTAAAATTAAAAGCACATAATGGTCTATCACCTCCTACGGACGGCACAGGCTGAACACGAGCGAACAGGGAGACCTGGACGACCCATTCTAATACCCTACCCACAGAGGTAAAAGAACACCTGCGGGGTATCCATCGATGTTTTTGCTCTCTTTTCTACACAAGTGCTACAGTTGGCGGTCCATACGGCAGGAATCAACCCTTGGTAAAAAAACTGGCATCGACTGGTGACCGAAATTGAGAAAAACGCTGCGTTTTCCGTATTCTTGCTTACATGGCAGCTTATATTCAACTGCACTAATTGGAACAGGAATTGACCAAGCAGATTAGCAGCATTTAAAGACTGCTGTGTTCTTCACTTTGATTGTTTTGGTTGAAGTGGTGCTGTCATAAGGTCTGGTGAATGTGCATGGTTTGGATTTGTTTTAGAATATATGTATGATACCGCAACATCTGAATTTAAAACGGCTGGTCGATTTACAAGTAAGGAAATGCCAATCTTCAAGTTTAAGGCTCTACCCGATTGCCACTTGAGGTCGAAAACACGTTCAAAAGCCGTTATAAGAATTCCAGTAAATAATGGAATTAGAGATGTTCTAGAGTTGAGCGCAATAAAACTGGGTCTGAACCAAGTGGAAGTGTACCAAGGAATAATTGCCTTTTGAAAAGGAGCATTTGAAAAGAGGGAGAAGGGAGTAGAGAGAGAGAGAACATTAGATTCGAAAATTTGGCCTAACAAGACCAAGGTGGCTTCTATATTAACTAGCTTCCTACCTTAGTATGCAAACATAAACAACATTGTAAGCTTTCAGAGGATTTTGCAGGTCAGAAGCCTACAAATAATTTTAATTGGAGCTTAATGTTTGACTGTTTAATATATTTCGTTGTGGGCTTTTCAGGAAAGGGAAACACTAGCTAAGCGCTAGGATTATCTCTGCTTTGGGAAATTAGAAATTCCGCCCCACGCTAGTATGATGATATCAAAAACCTAGTTTAATTCTTTGGTCTTGCTCGTGCCTGTACACCGTTTGAAAATAACATGCTTCTAGTAGATTTACAACAGCGGATAAGTCTAGAAGTCTGGGTCTCCTCTGCTGCCAGAGAGGTAAATGTACACGCGCTCACGAGAAATGCGGCCATCTCAGGTCTTACCTGTAAGTCCTCCCCTGGGACAGCATTTCGTCGTGCCCGGAAAAATAAGTGGCTCCTAGTGCTCGGGATGCGATGGCCGTCTGCTCTCTTAATAATTTATTAGGAGTTCACAACATAAAGCAATAATTGTTCTAAAAGTTTGTAGGGTATTGATTAGAACTAGTGCTAATAGATTCCCAATGTGTTCGGTAAGCCTGTTTACGCGTGTACTGGTGGATAGCCGCTCACGATGAAAAGAGGGCAGAGAACACGCACATGTATATGTTCCGTTTTCCTGTATTTAATTCTAGCTTAGTTTCTTAGCAAGCTGGAATTAAATGTATACAAATATTCAATTATGGCTTGGTTGCTAGCACTGGCGCACGAAAACTAAGTTTGCCCACATTATCTGTCCAGTTATCCCCCTTTCCTGTTTTTAATTAAGATTTATGGTGGAAGAAATTACGGCCAATTTCCCTCAAATGCAGCCTGGTTCTTGCTGCCGCTAAATCTTTCAATACACCAGAACGTAGTAAAACATGCTTCAAAACATGGTATCATTTTATCTAGAACATTCTACGGTTTTCCTCCTGATAGGTTTCCCCGCTTTCCTTAAATTGTTTTGATGAAAATCCAAACCTGATAGATGGTTTTTAATGTACTTACGGTTTGGTTTCGAAGACTGGCACAGCGGTTTATTTTACAATCCTTTTTGCAGACCGGTCTTTGAGAGTATCTCGCATTCTCCCGGGCATGCTGGGATCGTATGTTGCCGGTATTTCTCGGCAGATAATTTCAGCTGCCACCAGCTGGGCCTGGGCTTCATCACCGCAACTGGTAGCTGGCTGAAACACCCCTGAACTACTTGCTGCATTCCAACCAGACGTGTGAAGTTGATTTAATGCCACCAGTGCAGATGCCTGACATGCGGAAGAAATACGTCTTCAGAGTTCCAAGCTCTGTAATCAAACTCGCTCAGGACCAGAGAGCGGGATGGTGTAGGTTCTCTGGTATGTGAGCTATGTGATTACTGCCACCGGGAATGGCTTGAGGTCTTGCAGCGATGGCCTCGGATCGATGAAAACCTTTTACAGTTTGACAAGAACGAGTAAATGTATAGGACGAGTCGCGTTTTCTGCTTCCGTGGTTCTTCTGGAAACTTGCAGTTTCAAGTGTCTGGACGTCTGTCTGAATTTGCGCACCTTTTTGAAAGTTGCGTTGTCTACTGATATTCATTTAATGTTATTGTAAGGTTATTCCGTTATTGTGTCTGTATCCAAGGGCATCGAAAACGGTGAACGGGGGACACATCCCCTCTGCTCATGAATTAGGAGGACGTCCCCAAACATTTTTGGACCTCAACTTACTTTGTCTGCATTTTCGCACTGTCACATGCATGAATCAACATAAACTATCTTGGAGAAGAGCATCATCTTCAGTGTTTCATACACAACCGGTGTCTGCTTCTCCCTCTGTCCTCCGGTCATCACCAGTCAAGGGCCACCCCCCAGTAAAAATTCCGTGGCAAAACTCCTGACTATATCATCAAACACAAGTGACTCTAACGTCAACAGCCTCAGTTGGTTATGAGGCAAGTTTCTCTTCATGTGTGATAGCACCCCCCGGTTACAGGGTAAGCTTCGACTCCAGCTTCCCCCTTCCTCCAGCCTGCGGAGCGCCTCTAGATCCGGGTGATATGTGATAAGACGTGCTTGGCAAGTCAAGCAAGCTCTATTTCCATCACTCCCGCCTCTGCCGTCAGAGTCGATTTCCAGGCAGACGACAATGATGGCGCGCGGCAGCTGTCTGCATGGAAAAGATGACGGCCACCGCTCCTGAGAAGAATGGGGCTATTGAAGCCCTGTTGATCCTGCTTTCATCTGGAATTTTATCAATACGTAGGGATTTTTATGATAACTGAGCAGAAGCAATACTGCGAGGGTATCCAAAGAATGCAGCCAGGGCTGGTGCTCTTCTCTCCACACGTGATTCGAGAGATAATTTTCTAATCGAGTGAACATTTGCTCAAGCACGCTGCAAAATATTTCACGTTTTCAACACGCTATCATTTTCACGCACCGATCAATTGTACCTGATGAAGTACAATAGAAGCGTATTGAAAACGTAAATTCTTTTGCCTCGTGCTGAGTAAAGATTCCCTGGATATGCTCATTCCGAAGTTTGGAATGTTAATAACGATAAAAATTATTACTTATATTATTTCATCTAAACAGAAAAAATAGCTGATGAGTTCGAAGAATATCATTTATTTAGCTCCTACTTTTGCAAGAGTCCCAGCCCCCTGCTTCCCAAGACTTCATCCTGCTTACCAACCCGAAATTCAGTCAGAAATTTGCCAATCCCCTTTGTGGTAGCCGTTTCATGGTTTTGGGAGGGGCCCTTTTGAAGGTATGGGGCCGCTCATATATGTCGTCAGTGCCTAAACGGGCGGAGGGGGTGTCGGGCATCTTTGAACTTTTTCTGAAGAAGAGGAAGGGAGGGTCAGGCCTTTTCTGGCGATTTCTGACGGAGGGAGTAGGGTGACATCGTCGGCTGTCATGAAACTGCTTTATTGAGCGAGAACGGCGCTTGTCCAGAGTAGTTGAAGAGCGGGTACTTCAATGCTTCGTAGTCACACCCAGTGTCCACTGCTCCAGCCTCTCGCGCTGCCCGAGTATTGCAATTGTGCGGCGTCTCTGCGTGATTGCTCATATCAACCACCGTTGCTGTCGAGGAGAGGGTCTGACAACTTAGGAAAATTGCTGATGGAGGGGAAGGGGGTAACCCGTTTTCTGACTACTTTTGGCAAGGGTAAAGGCGTCTGAACATCCTCAAATTTGGTTGACGTCATTTGTGAACGGCTGCAAACCTGGAAACCATTTCGGTTGCTGTCAGCAGTGCTATGAACTAATAGTTAAATTACCAGCTTCTTATATCTGAATAAATGTTTGCACGCTCAATATACGTCTCCTTATTATTTTGTTTCTATGGAAAGAAAACATACCTTTCAAGGTTTTTCTTTAAGGGCAAGGAGATTGGTAGTCAAAATGACAACTTGCCGGACCCATGAATGAGCTTGTTTTTCGTAGTGTGTGCTGTGCACTTAAGTTAGGCCTGTTTAGAACGTTGATACTCTCCTCTGGAGAGTTCTGGATGAAAATAACACGGGAGGGACAACACTGCCGCTGAGTAAATTAGGTTTCAACTCTTTGCCATTCCGGAAGATGATCCCAGAGAGACTCTTGTTTTTGTGCCTGAAGCAAAAAATGACTCACGGAGGCTATAACTTAGATGAGCCTGAAAAAATGTACGTGAATTAATCTTGCTACAAAATTAAAGCAGTGGATCGCTTACTTTACTGAGGAAATTCCGAAAACATCCATATGGTTCAGAACTTCTTATCAGTCGTCAATACTAGGTCAGTATGAATGGTCTTTCAACTGTACTCTGCTGGTCCTTAACCGCCGCATGTTTTACCTCTATTATCTACCCAGAAGTAAACACTCATAAAGACAGCTGCTGTGACACCAGTGCGTTTAAAATCTGTTGATAGTGGTTCCTCTGCGAATCTTTGTTCGCACGGTCCACTAGCTTGGGTTGCAGGTAATACTCATCATCAGCTGTTCAGCAAAATCGCTGCCCATCATGCGTATTCACATTATTCACGTGCCCTGATATAGGTGAGCTAAATCACTCTTGAAATCATTGCCCTTGGGAAGCCTAGCTAAGGACATTCACTTTGTGCCATTTACAGCTTTCAACATGATGCTTGTGACGAGTTTGTGAGAAAAACAGCACGTGCATAATGCCCTTTTTGACCACAGAATACGATCAACTCGCAAAGTCGCTTCCAGACGCTTCAGAATTCAGAAAGGCTGAATGCAAATGCACACCGATGATCCAAAGGAACGTCCTCTACGGAATATTGGACGCGAGCTCTGCGAATATCTCACCATGTATTTGAATAGCACTCGCATGCAATTTTCGGCACGTGGAAATACTGTGAAAGTATTATAAGCGAGCGTGGGAACGGACTGTGAAAGTTATTGATCAAATTCCACGTGCGATGGAATTTATAACGTCTCCCGCGGAGAATGGGCTGGATGCAGCAAAACGCTCCTGTGGTGAAACATATTGTCTGGCTGTTTTGCTTCTTCCTGTGTGGCTGTCCGAGCTATCGAGTGCGGCCGCCAGCTTCTGAGATTGAGTCTGTGACCTATGTGTGTACATACATGTCGGCCGCTGAACTTGCCAACAGCTCGTTTTATTTACTCTGGATACATGAACCGTTTAAAATGCTCTCATCTACGTACCGAGCGTAGGGACGGACTTATTGATTCATTCAACCGGAAGTCTGCCGTCAGTACTTTCAGTCGACAGGTCCCAGCGGTCGGTGCGTATATAGAACGTACTGAAACTACTCATATATCCGGTGTAATTATGTCTTGCACAGGTCCGTAGCAGCTGCATTGCTCGCTGTCAACGTCCCAGACAGCTGCTATCAACCCTGCCGGAACAGGCTGAGCTGTCGACATATGCGTTCTGGAAATCGAAACACCCTTGATATGAAATTATTTCATCCCAGCAGCGTAGCAGAAGGGCTATCCCATTCTGGGAAAAAATAGCGGAACGGTGAAGAAAGTGTCGCTCCATAAAAAGATCATCTGTTTTTGAGAAGGTGAAAGTGTGATTTCCGCGCCCCCCCTTCCCCCACTTCTCCGTCCTGGACGTGAGCCCGGTTGGATATATTTGGCCTCTACTCGCCGCTGGAGACTTCCTCAACCGGTCAGCAACACGTTCAAGGTGACCTCCAAGCAGAGGCGACATCAGATGTCGTGTCCAACTGACTTTACTGCCCCACAGAGCTCCGCAAGAAGTTAGCTTATCTTCTGTTCAATCACCCCGCCCGAAGGTGTCGGTGATCGGCTCACTGTGACCAGAGGACGTGTGCCTGGTTCCCTGGAGTGTCCGTGTCGTCTCTGTCGCGTTGTGCGGACGCTGTGCATTTAATATCCTTTTTAACACGCGCATTGACTAGGGGCGGTACCCGCCCCTCTCGGGTTTTTCGAAGATAGCATAAAAACGGCGGCGCGCAGCGCAGCGGGATTTAGCATACTTTTTCTCTCATCTTGTTTTAAAACTTTTGTCAAAATTTTAAGGTTAGGTCATCTCAGGTCAGTTCACCAGTACAGGTCAAGTGACGTGACCTCGAAACAAGTTTAAGATAGCATAATTCGCAGCAGGGTGAACTTATCCGATTGAAACTTATGTCACATAATGACCCCACCGAGTTTTCTAAAATATGTTCCGTTATTTTTTATCGATGAGGTAAGGTCAGATACGAGTCATGACCTCTCCATTGGAAATACATGGAAAAAATGGCTTTAACTAAATAACGTAGTAACGGATGGTTATAGAGCGTTTATTTTGACTGCATTAGATTTTCCTTGTCTTTGCGGTTCTAATGATATGTATTTTACCCAATTTGACCGTGACCTAACCTCAGGTCAGGTCAAATCCTTGATTTGACCAAGCAAGAACATACCATATATCATCAGATTCGGTTTGCTGTGAAGATTCATATGCTTCAATTGTTTTGCTCTATCTTAACTCGTTCAGATGTAATGACCGAAAACCTTCATTTACATGTTATCCCTCTGGCGGTATGTTTTGACCTCTAGTGACCTCAACAAATGGTTCAAATATTTTCGATGGAGAAGTGGATGGGCTACCCAGCGCCGTGTACAGTTTTGCGCTACCTAGCGTGGTTTTCGAGATCTTAGGGGGGCGGGTACGCGCCCCCGTCAAAACAAAGGTGACTCAGAGACCCCCGTCAATGCGCGTGTGAAGATCTGCCCAGTTGTTGGTCCAATGAATGAATTATCCATAGTAGTGCACAAATAAGAAAATAGCTGTTATTTCTCGAATGATAATCAAGGTAATAAATGGACAAATTTAGTGGAGTTTGAGAACTCTGGAAAAAACTATTTCAAAGTACATATTTCTTAGTACGAGTAAAAAATATACATTGGCTATGAAATGCATGCCGTCAACTGCACACTAAATACATTGATTAGTGACTGGGGGATATATCTGTCAGTCACAAAGGGTCTTCACTTGACACAATAGCAAATATCGAACATGAGAATATGGAAGTAACCAAACATAACACTTGGACTCTGGTCCCGCGAAACACATATTTTCATTCCATATAAACCTGTGGATAGACTTGTGCGTAAGCAAAGTTAGCTATCAAGTAAGAAATATGTGTCTTGAATCAGAACAGTCCTTGCAATTTTAGGCAGAGCTTATCTCGGCTGGAAATATTTTCTCAAATGAGAGCAAACACTCGGAGAGGGTTTTGGCAAAAAATTACGTCTTCATTATAACTATTTGCAGATATAAGAAATTGTGGAGTTGATTGGCATAATGTGATGATTATACACTTCTCTGCAGTGCTTTTGAAATGTGCAAGATTTCCTCCGGTTCAGAGCGACCAACTTTAGAATTGACATTCAACGATATAAACTGTTGTTCCGTTCAGGCTGAGATCTATTCTCGTTCATAGCCCACTCATCGGTCCCTGGCCGTTCATACTGTCCTCCAGTGGCACTGGAACTAGTGCCCGTTTCGTCCTAAAGCGCTGTAGACACCCAGCTTGTTAGACGAGAGCTCTTTTGGTCATTGCTAGGGGTCAGTTCCTTTCTCTCTCTCAGCAAGGTCCATGGTATTAAACGAGAAGTTAAGTGCTAAAAAACAGAGGCCTCCTCTAACGGGTTAATATGTGGTTCTTTGGCGTCCAAAAGGTGATTTTTGGTCTTTTTCCTTCTTGCTGTAAGAATAAGACTTAGAAATGCCTTTCTCGGGCTTGTCTTAAAGATGCTACATCTCATGCTATATAATAAGATTAAAAAACAGCAGGCATGAGAGCCAAATTAAACTATTTTTGTGCTTCTTCATTCTGTGTGCCTTGTGTGAGGCATATATGCATTTTACTTCTTTATAGAGATGCTTAAGCTCAAGGCTCTCTTACCTGTTATCTCAAAAGAGTTGTTGGAAGAAATGCATTTCCGAACGATGGACTTGAGAGAGCGTTCGGCGGTGATAGCCAGCTTTAAACCTTCGCTGATGCGGCTGCTGTTGAACCTTGTGAAAGGTGATTACGGCCAAACGTCTGGAAGACGCCATTTAAAGGCCGAATACTTAATTATTGAGCCATTGTTATCAGCTGAACAGCCTCGATCAATGCGTCCCAATCTTGTCAAGGCGTTTTATTTCCCACAGCAGTTCAGGTGGGTCCTGATGACTACCAAGAAAAGCAATCGAGAAAAAGAAGAGAACTCTGTAGAAATCAGTTGTCTAGACGATGAGCCAGGGAAGCTCCAGTCACTCAAGTACAGTGAATCCCAACAGAGTTAGAACGGCTGAGACATTTTTTTATTAAATTCAAAGGTTCAATCAAACCATTCACCATTCACCACGTCATCGGTACAGAGAGATGCTAGGGGAAGTCCCCGCAAGAGTACGCACTTAATTTTCTAAAGGCTTTCACTTACCTCCTATATGTCTAACAGCTAAACTTTGTATATGGTTGCTGAGCTGGAATAATTGTCTATGTATGGTCCATGTTTAAATTTAATGTCTCTGAAAGAAATTTACCACGAGCCTATCAAAAATAAAAAGTCGAAGTGGGTCGGTAAGAGTACGCAAAAAGGAGGCTGGAGTACGCATTAATGTCCTACTGTGCTTAGGTGCATAGGCCATGTTACAAAGTTTCTTGTCGCCAAACTAGGCGACTGTACGATTCTATATCGTTCTAAATATACAAGAACTATGTTGTAATGTGTGGTTTTCCAAATATGAATTACGGACTCTGTCCCGAGCAAAAATAAATGTTCCTATCTCTTAAGCATGCGTACTCTTGCACAATGGTCTACTGCATACTCTTGCCAGACACAGTGGCGGATCCAAGGAGGGGGGCAAAAAAGGCATTTGCCCCCCAAACGGAAAAAGCTCGGGGAAAAACTATGGTTTTGCGCCTCCAAAGCGATTCGACCTCCTTTTTCCCCGACTGTTTTTTAGTTTATAAGCAAGATTTTTGTACTTCAACTCTCAACTTCAAACAGAACCCGTTAAGTTCAGGGTAAATATTGGGGCTTGGATAGGAAAAGTATCTCGAGCCCAAACTTCTCACCCTGTGAGGTTTTTTTGCTTTTCGCCTCTAGTACCTAAAATTTTCCGACAGGTCATACTTTAGGGCAAATTTTTCACTGCGTGACTTTTTTTGCTTTTCGACTTTGTTTGCCCCTCCCAAACCGACCGGCTAGATCCGCCACTGGCCAGACATGCTTCCTTGGGAAGAAAGTCTTCATGAACATGTTGGCAGGCGTTTTAGCGTGAGCTCCGGTCCTGGAGCACACTCCTAGCTCAGCTTTCTTACTGATAACAGACCGTAATGCAATACTATTGATAAAATAAGCATGGTCTACAAGTTTACCCAGTTAAGCAATATGACATCAAGGGTGCCCAGAAACTTATTCTCTTTGTACTCCCGCGAAAAGGAACCGGAGCACGTAAAATTTTTTCTAGCAAGTAAGGCACTAACCCTGCTTTTGTATACCAGGGTATCCACCATTTCCGTGGCTGCTAAGCAACCAAGACAGCTGCTGCGTACTCCTATCTCTTGCGTACTTTTACCCTTGCCCTTGCCCTATCCATTCCATGGCAAACAAGATGTTTTTTAAGTCTGCCTTCCGGAAATGTTCCCAAATAGCGGATTAAATAATGTGTTTCTGAGTTGGCATAGATTTTTAACAGTGCGTATTTTCGTTTTTGCAGGAGGTTCGACTGCACAGACGCTAAGAAAACGTTCCAGTCACGTGGAGAGTCTTAAAAATCATTCTGGAGTAGTGTGGTGGTAAGTACAATTTAGTGCAAAAATGGTCGCCACTGCTACAATGGTAACAATTTAATTGTCTCTTGCAAGCCCTCGAAATATGATCTTCAACGGTTTAAAGACAAGGGTGCTGTGATTATGTAATTGGTGCATACTTTGTCGGTATTTAAGTCTTAGCTTGAGGGGAAATTCGAGTGGTTTCTTTTCTGACAGCTGTCACTAGTTGATATTGGCTTGGTGAGGAAAGAAAACTGCTACATCCGCAAATCTAGACAACGAAAAATGTTCTTCTGAGTTAATAATGTTGATCCGAAACATCACTTGCTGAACTTAACATAGGCCTTGAAATGTTTCCAGTGGTCATGTGGATCTCAAAGCAAAGCTGACAGCTGACTGCAGTCAGGACTAGTCTAATTCTTTTATTATTTTGTCACCAAAAATATCCGTTGACCAAAGCACAGAGATTAAAGTGGTTTGCAATGTGGGAGCCTTAGAAGGTACTCGCATTACTACTTGAAGCAACGTGCTGCTTTTGCATTATTTTTTCATTTTATTCTATGTTGGCGACATTCCGTTCATTCCATACATGATACAGTTAACAATATAAATTGAAAACTCTGCAGAATTACAACAGCATCGGTGAAAAGCCAATATTTTACATCATTTAAATTTTATTAGTTTTTACTTTTAGTTTCGGTGATTACACATCTTGCCCTGATTCAGAGATCACAAGCCTGCACCAGTGCTTAACAAAACTGAGAATGGGCGGGCGGACCGAAAGCACGATTTCCGTGGCAAGTCAACAAATATGATACTGATGATAAGAGCGGACCTCCTCAGCGGAAAGTCGGTTTGCTGGTCCTGTGATTTTTTCACCATGTATTTGAATATCCCCTGCATGCGATTTTTGTCATGCGGAAATACTGTGAATGGGCCTTTAGTGCAATTCTATGATCAAGCTTTGGGATTTCACTGATTATTACAAGTGTTATTTTGATATCTTCACATATTGTCAGAAAAGAGATATTTCTGTTTCTAGCATATTGAAATGGGGAAAAATATTGTCTCCTGATTTTTATACTTCTTTTGTTTTCAATCATTCCTTTTAGAATTTCGACACACTGTTCCATCCCCTCTAATTGTTCATAACATTTACGCTGTGATTCTTAGTACATGGTTCTTTAGGCTGGTTAACTAATTACCTGTCATCCTTTTATGGAAATTGTGACACTTCGTGTAAACTACAAATGATATACAAAACAACACCAAATGGTTTAACTTAATGATTTTCTAGACGGCTATTATGAGACGACTAATTGATGTTTGTGCACAATGAGCTGCATTTTAAGCGACCAGACAACAAACTTTATTCGCTTGCCTGTCGCCCATTAGAAATGCACGACTGCAGCCTTGTTTAGAGGATAAATATGATCCTGCATAATTTTAAATGGAGGGATAAAATCGAGGAATAATTAGATGGCCTGACGTAACTTGTGACCGTCTCCGCAACCTCCCGTTTTGTGAGGGTACTGAATATGTTATTTATCTGTCCAGCTTACATGCTTACCTTTCTCACAAAACGCCTTGGGCCGATGGGTCGGCTACGCAGTGGTCCTGCCACGAAACAGCAGGTTTGTAATGTTTTATTCTATTTTTTTTACTTTATTGGAACAGTTCCCAACAGGCACAGTTGCCCAATTACAGAAAGTATTGTCACATAAGTATGGAGAAAATATATGTTTGGGACTTTCAAACTCACTAGTACACACATCAGAGCAATTTGCACGAGCACTGTGGTGCAAAAGTTCAGAAAATGTGCCTATTTTCCCATTTTTACCATTATTTACACCGGCTTGTGATACCTTGCAACACCGAAGGGATTATTTTTACACATTAGTGGGCACCGGTGCCCGTTTAGAAAGCAATCAGTCTTCAGGTTCCTCGATATTTCTCCAACTGAGATGACAGTGTCGGCTGTTTTCTGACGTCTGCTCGGGTAAGCTGGTTAGGAGGCCAAGGCACTGTAGTTAACTCTATGCGGGTTTTCCTGACTTAGCCACCATGGTAACCTGGTTATAGGTCGAGGCACTCTGTAGTCAGTTCTTATTCGGCTTTTTCTGATCTCTGCTTGGTTACACCATGGTAAGCTGGTTATAGGCCGTGACACTCTTTAGTCAGTTCTCATTCGTTTATCTAGGCACAGTCTCCTAAAACCTCGATGCTGAAGTGGATTTTCCTGTTGTTGCGTTGCTGTTGTGGATATCTTATCCGAGCTAGCTTATCTGTATTGATCAAACTTATCTTAAACACTATTCTCCGCTTCTAGATCGCGACAGCATGGATTAACGTGGGTTAAATCCCAATGGCTGAAAACTGCCCTCTCTGTCCGATCTTGCCCGGTGGAGCGGATATTTAAACACTCAGCCAATACTCCCGCCGATTGGGTAAGTTCGCTAATTGGGAGTGGCCCTAATAAATTAAAAAAAGAATAGAGATAGTTATACGTCTTGCATGAATTTGGTATAGAATAATCTGAAATTTTGACAACCCATATAGCTTGAATAACCCCTAAGAGGGATGAGAGGAGAAGAAATAAAGAAGTCGGGAATATCCACTTAAAAACATCCAAAATTAAAAAAATAATTATGAAAATGACCTCCAACCACGGACTTTCTGTCCCCAGCTCCGTTGGTAGGTCACGCCAAGTGTTTTAGGCTTTCTGGTACTGTGGTATTTGTTTGAATTTTGTGTTGAATATCTGGTAAAAGCCTGTTCAAATCCAGAAAAAGAAAGCCAAAGACATCCTCTCCTACGCGGTTCTTCCCAACTATTTTTGTCGGAAATGGTAATAAATTGTTGTGCGTTCCCAGAGTCTGATATCACGCCTTTGCTTGCTGCATGAAACAGAACAAAGGCTAGAATAATGTGAGCTAAGAGGTATTCCCAAAAAAGTATAAAAAACGAAACCGAACGTTGTCAGTAACTGAAACCACCACAGAGTGCGGCAGTATCCATGGTCGTAGTGTCACAGTCCGCCCACATCCATCTGGACGTTCACAGCCGACACTTTGTCGGAAGTGGTGCCCGTCTGCTGCTGGCCATCGACCTTCACATGAGACGCTTGGTTTCCGCCGACACCAGTCCAGTCATGCAGCTGCGATAGAAAACAATGTTCACACGCGCTTCCGTCCGTAGTGATGCTGAGATGATGAGCTGGGAGATACGCGGGTCAGTGCATAGATTGTTTGTACCCTGAGCTGGAGGTCTCGAGTTCAAGACCTGACAGGTGCTTTAAATAATGGTCTCTAACTTAGTAAGAGTTATCGATGCTATATAACTTTGGCAGTTATTAAACCTCAATAATCAGGGATGTAGACTTACATTTCGTTGGAAGTATTTGAACACATAGGGATATCTTAGCCTATTATAAGGATCCTAAGAAATCAGAAATAGTTTCATTCCAACCTCAGAATAGTTCACTGAACAATGCTTTGGTTTCCCTTCATTTGATTTATATGTTTTTTATTCCAGGGTCTTTCTCCTCAGGCACATTTGACCAATTACTGACAGTACTGGCATGGGTGATAAAGGATCCATTCCACCGAGCCAGATGGAACTCGGAAATAGTTTTCCTGTTGTGGGTATTGAACACACTTTAATCCATGCTGTCCCAATCTGGAGACTAGCAATGACGCCGCCAGGCCACCCGGCCCTCAACGAGCAAAATATGAAACGCAAAATACTATTTATCGCGCTTGCCCAAGTAAGCCAACAAGCGATGCAATCATATAGCTAAACACTTTCGTAAACATTCTTACAACATCAACTCAAATCTTCAACTTGTCTGATAGAAGCATACAATGACCACTATCAACTGCGAATACCTAACATATCTTATCACCCATGAGTTAAATACAGCCAGTGGTTCTTGAAACGTGTCCGTCCGTGTAATTCTATTCGAACACTAATTTACCTCCCTTGGCAATCTGCAGAACTCATTTGCCCTCGCATGGTCGTTCCTGTATATCTTGCGTTTTACATAACGTGCCACCAGTAACTGAATATGTCTACATCTTCTTCCTGGTACGTGCAGAGGGTAAATCCTCTAGCGGAATGGTCTAGTAAACATGTTGCAAATGGATCCCAAATGCGAATATGGTGTCATGCTGTAGTCTACATAGGCAAATAATGGAGCAGTTAAATGTTATGACAAAATAAATATTTATAAGCAAAGCAGCCGCTGGTGATGTGACGAGAAGCCCTTGCGTTCAGCAAAATTTACACCAGGTACATGGACAGCCTCAGGGCATACTATTTTCGTACCGACCGTGGAAACAGACAAATCGACTCATGCATCCGGGTGTTCAGTACGTTTCTGCTACCCGGTCTTATTCCCTTTTTATCAGAAAGAAAACTTAAGGATATTCTGTACGCATAGTAAGCAAAGGAGGTGTACAATAACATTCATTGCCAAGGTTTTTATATAAGATACAGTTTTTCATTGAATATCAATTATTCCTCTTGGAAAAATTAATGAAAGGCCAAAATAGATTTTTATGAGCCTGCATAAGTATTTCATTCAGCTAAAATGAGACGATTCATTTACTTTTTCCAAAGGTACATTTGCGTCGCCATGTTTCGTCTGGGTCGCCCCATATTTTTCTCGCTTGTCTATGACGCTGGTTGTTGGTGCGCATTCCTGAAGTATATTCCCTGAATCAACTACTCATGCATTTAGGATCATCAGGTACTTATGCTGCCTCTCGACTCAATTTAGGTGCACCTTCCCCTTTTGCTGCCCATGCATGTTGTTGACCTCACGTGCACACTATACAATGTCTCCCTTCCCGCGCCCAGCGCCACGTCCATCCTTAGCTCTATGGAAGGACCAAATACAAAAGCGAGAATTTTGTGTTGCTTCCTCAAGGATTTATCCTGGATACATGAGCAGTTCGAGCAGCCTCTATTTACTTACCGAGCACGGAAACGGACTTATCAACCTGTGTAACCGGAAGTCCGAGGGCAGACCCACGGCTACAGGAGTCGATTGGTCCGTTCCCGTGGTTGGTACGTAGGTGGAGTGTTCTGAAACTGCTCATGCAGCCGGGGGGGGGACTCAGTATATGTGCCGTCCAATTAATGATAGTGTTTTTCTGTAATGCCACCGAGCTCCCTCATGGTGCAGTTTTACCCATGGGCTGTGTTTCCAACCAAATCCGTGGTATGGATGGGTAGTTGTTTTAGAGTCGTTCTGAATGCAGGCGTGGAACCAGCTGAATAAATGAGTTTTTTTAAAACTGGATCATTTATAGATGATATTAAAAAGTAGCATTATCAGCAAACATGAGGAACTGAGAGAATTCGGTCATAAGAACTCAGTCAGGCTGGAATATCACTGATGAACATGGGTTCAATCTTCACAGCGGAAGACCACTTCTCATGATTTATCTGGCCATGTGGAACTGTCCCTCAACATAGAAAACACCCGCTCCAATAATAGCTCCTGCAACTGGAAAAGTGTGACCACTGGGAGAAGCTTCAATCAAATCAGAGTAGATGTGAAATCGAGACACATGCCAGTGCCTGCTTCAGTGCCTTGTCTTTCACCCTTGTTATGTTTTCAAATCCTTATGGTCTCCCCAACAATTTATTAACTTAATTCTGTCGTAAGGGCTTTGTTTCAGTGACCTTCCCGGGTGATTTTACTTGCTGTTTTAAGCTCTTGGAAATCCTGGAAGCAATTTTGTGGTAATCTTTTGATCTAGCTCGTAAGTGGATTCTGACCTTTCCACTAATACCTTGGGAACGTGCTGCAATGATTCTAAAGCCGGCGAACGTGTTTTGGTCCGGTGGAAGGTGGGCAGTCTGAGGTCTTCATAAAAGCAGCGAATGCATGTATTTTCTTGAAAAGCGCAGGCCTGATAAATACAATGTACAAATTGATCCACTTTTCAATTCACAGTCCTTCGTCAAATCAAACTGATAATAGACATTCCACCATATTGCCCACCTTGTCCTGATACCCTCAACTGCTCTTGTTTATTGGGCTGTGCAATTGATTAAGAATATCTGTCTTGCTCCTAAACAAAATAAGTACATATAAAGTGCTGGAAACTGGAAAACTGAACGTTCTGAACTCACTGCATAATTTTTTCATCCCGGAGTTTATCCTGAAATAGCATTGAACCCGGAAAATGCATTATCGTAAGACAGTTTCTGGTTACACCTACACATGCTACTACAGTTGCATCCCATACACGTATTCACCCAATTACCTGTCAGGATGAACTGGCCACTCTAGGGAGGTGTTGTCCCGGACAGAATACCAGGAAATCTATACCATCGAGGGAGTCCCTGAGCGCGAACCGCTGTATTGTTCCCGACGGCTTTATCTTTCTTCATTCTTTTATTCGTCTTCCTTTTCCTTATCTCTTTTGCGAGAACAGGTTATCGCCGTCTGTGTAAGAGAAAAGGTGCGAATGATAGAGTGGGAAGGCTCGTAATTGCGTTTCAGACCTGCTAGTTCTCGCTCACTAAAGATATCAAATCTGCTGAATTTCTAAAGGTTTGTAATGAAATAACATAAGCACGCATTTTAATTTCCTAATCCATCCCAGGGACCGATCGGGGATGGGAGAGGAGTGTAGAGAGTCGTTGCTTTTTCTGTAGTGCGGTGGAATAATCCTCCTGCGGATGTCAAACCCTGGCACCGAATTTACTTAAAATGCGAGAACTGTGCGATACAGATGCCTTAAAATTGACTTTAGGTGATCCGCTCACAGCCTCTCTTGTTCCGGCGTAAGACATTGCTTGCCACCCGGCCATTGCCAGCCGACGCATTCCGTTCGACTATTTGGTCGCCTCTCTCCAGACAGCGCTCCCTTTGGACTGAACCCTCACCCTGCTTTCCGATAATGTTTGTGAAATATCCACTTCTTAAAAAAAGTAAAAAAAGGTGTCGGATCTGCATCTTTTGCAATGCGCAAATAGAGTCACTAGTACACACATGCCGCACTTATGGCTTTGTCAACGTAAATCTCAGGGAAGACTGCTCACCACCTTTGGCGTCGAAAGGGAGAGTGAGGGTGAGGGGAGGGGAGGGGAGGGGAGGGGATGGGAGGGGAGGGGGGAGGGGAGGGCAGGAGAGGAAATGTCCCCAGCCTCCGACGGCCCGCAGAGTTCTAGCGTTCGACCGGTAACCTCAGTTTTTTCCTCCCGTTTGCGATGCGGGCTTGAGAAAATGTTCCCAATCTATTGTAGATGAACTTCCTCAAAAACACATTATTGCAGATTGCGTCATTCAGTGTTGCCTCTCCCGGCCGTTGACAGGTCAGAGTCTGCGCCCCAGTACAAGATCTGTGGTGACGCCCCTGCTTACCACCCACACGTCTCAGACACCCCACCTGGGGAGCCGGATTGGCCCTGTCAGGCGCAGCTGCCGGCCGATTCTCAGATATCGTATTCATGGCGCTGATTAACGACGCTCTGCATCATGCCAAGCCTGAGGGCTGCTCAGAAACAACCACAAGGGAGACGAGCTGGTAGGCAGGGTTAGTCTAGTATCGGTGCATTCCAGGGTTGTTGAAAAACTATTGCGCCAAAATAAATCAATTGATGGGTTCTTTAAAAACGACACTGTCGATTGTTCGGTTGCGTAACTTTCTTGGTAGAGAGTAGACATATTTTAAGTGGACCCCTTGCCTATTAAAAAACTACTTTATACTCTGTCCCTACATCATACAAAAATTACGTGCTTAAGCATACCCAGCCAAAACCCCTTTGTAGTGGGAACTCATTGACACTACAGGCCACTTGTGACCCGATGAGTCCGCTGCACTGGCTCCGAGACGACCACGAGGGGCTCCTGAGTGGATACCTCAGGCCACCACTGGTTACAGTCGGTTACAGCTCCATGGCGGCAATCAGTAACCCAAGCACGGTGCAATGAGCTCAAATGCTTAACACTGAGGATGGTGAAGCCCCTCTGACTTAGCCGCCCAGAAATGGTCTCGAAAGAGGTCCAAGAGCAGATCCGGTGGTTTTCAAGCTTCCCGGAAACGCCAGTGATTGTGAGTCAATATGAAGGTATGAATATGAACAATATTAGTCACCGTACATGTATAATTGTTTTATTCATAGCGCAGAAATATATGCACTAGTGAGGGGTCCGGATGGTGCAGTCGGTTGCTGTGCGTGCTCGGCTCGGGCTATGACATTCTGTATGTGCAGAGTGTTGTGGGTTCGAGCCCACCCAGAGGCAGAATTTTGTCCCTGACCTAGCTCAAACCTAACTTACTCCTCTTTCCCCTCCGATGTCATCTGACCTCAGCAGATGCTGCAGTGCTAACCTCTCCATCTCCCCAAAAAGAAGCAGACGTACTATTAGTCTAGAATGTAACTCTGAAGGACCTATATTACGAAATAGAAATGATTAGTTTTGCCCAGTGAACTAAAGGAAATAACATTGATAATATACGGATTCTAGTAAAGCTAACAACACGAACTCTTATGGTATAAAAATGACCCCACCGTGCGAGTTAACTTCAACTTGCGTCGTATTGTCCGTAGGTTGCAGGCCTGTACTTTCACAGCGGTGCTCAGTAGTTCTACATGCCAGAGTATGGCGTGGCTTGGAACAAAAATTGATCCCAGAACTATCGTTGTTTTGAATCAGGCTGCTAAAAATGTAATTTGTTGTCCTTATTTCTGTTCTATTTTTTCCAGTTTTTTTACAAACTTTTATATCCATCAAAAGCTTTCTAAGGATGTAAGAAATCCTAACAATCTATAAGAAACTGTGGTATGGATTAATTCCTAGTAAGCTAGTGATAGCTGGTTAACAAGCTCAGGAATAATATATTTGCTGAGCTCGATATATTTTCTGGACTGGCAATCCTGGTTCTGAAATGGATTGACCCGCATCGTCCGGGCAATTTCAGGGCGGCCCGGGTTGAACATGGAGGGGCCACGGGTTGAACATTGTGGCCATGGCATACTTCACTGGGTACCCGTCTGTTACTGCAAGTGCCAAAGTGTATGTTCCGGTGAGCTCCCTGGATACGGCTGGGTGAGACAGCCGTACAGGGTCCCTTGGGGGCACGAGTTGGTGGTGCCAGACAACTTCGGCAAGAGGCGAATCGTAATAATATGAATAGTATGGACCCGGGAAGTTGCGCCAGCTTTAGTTATCACGTAGCTGCATTAACAGCCATTGTGTTTCAGTTTCAATTTCAGTTTATTATGCATATTGTCGACGGTTGATCCCCCCCATTATGGACCATTAAGTCATACAGTAAAACAATGTAAATATAGACCGATAAAACATAAAAATGGAACTTCAAAAGATTAGCTCAATAGGTGAATACGATAAAACGGCAAATACACATAATCATAGTAAAAAATGTAAAAAACAATATATCATTGAGCTGACTACCGAAACGTACACATCGGACATAGGTATACCGGCATTCACATGATGGGATCTAAATCGGATACACATGTGCTTACTGATGATGTGATATGACTAAAAGAGTCATTAGAAATATCACTATCAGAAAACGTTACTAAACCTAACCAATGAGTTTCAATCAATGAATGTGTGTCTTCGTCAAAAGGTGAAAAGCTGCTCCGAGAGAGGCCACGGACTCTCGAAAGCTTATTAAGCCACACCGGTGGTGACGTGGCGCTGCGTTTTAACGTCGAGTGGTTAACACCCGCACTGAACAGGGTCTGGCACTAACGTGCTCTGGAGGGGGCCTGGTAGGCCCCCTAAGGTCTCGGAAACTAAGAGGCGTAGAAAAGCGCCGTTTGGGGGGGTGAGTGGGGGCTGTAGTGAACTACATCATGACCAATTGTATTGACCTAGGTCAATATATTCAAGGTCAAACGAGGTGATAAAGGCCAAGTCCTGGCCATGCTGAGGACCGAGTGAAAAATGTCGTGATTATACGAAAAGAAGGCGGGAATAATGTGAAGACGGACCAGGGTCATAGAGGGAAGGTCTAAAAGAACCTTCCCAACAGTTTTGGGGTCAGTCATTCAAGGTCATTGACCTATAAGGTCACAATATGGTATAGTAGCTATAATGTATACAATTATTAACACTATAACAACTCTTTGGCCGGGAATGAGGTTTGACCTTTCCCAATGGCCTTTTACCTTGACCCTTGACCTTGATCTTTACATCGAGGTACCTTAACTATGACGCCATAACATAATGTACGTCAGACCGGGTAATGCCATTTGACCGGAAGGACTGAGGTCAGTGACCTTAAAAACGCAGATAAGACCTTGAGCTGTGAACTATAACCTTGACCTTGACCTTGACCTTTATGTGAGGTGAACTTGACATATCATTCCGGTTATATGGCGTTTTGACGCCATCACTCGGTCTCCAATACAAGTGAATTGACTCGTCTGTGCGATTACGGCGATCTCAAAATACAGGTCTGACTGAAAGCCTATAAGTGAACAAAATTTTGACCGATTTTCGAAATGTCTTCATCAATCGAAGCGCTATTGAATTCTGTTAAATGTGGCTGAGTATCGTTTTTTAGGGGCTGCAAGCAGTCCTCCGGCTACCTTGGAAAAAACAGGTGGGGGGGCTTCC
Source organism: Lepas anatifera (assembly GCA_034440635.1). Classification (NCBI taxonomy): domain Eukaryota; kingdom Metazoa; phylum Arthropoda; class Thecostraca; family Lepadidae; genus Lepas; species Lepas anatifera. Next base: position 544,414 of record JAOTON010000209.1, read on the forward strand.
GAAACCCTCTCCAGTCTGTGTGTTAACCTGCGCCCCACCGGGGTCCCCCACCTTCGCCCCACCGGGGGCCATCGATCCCCCTCTCTAACTCCGAAAATATGGGGTTTAGCGCAAATCAACGAAGTGCGTTAGAAAACTCGCATGAATTCAGTATGAAATTACGCATGTTTAAGTGCTCAGGTCAATGGTTTGACCTCCAGAGGTCAAGTTAGGTCACGATAGGTTATTTTCACCCAAAATTTCATGCTTAAGAAAACTAGGCATAAATATATGCCATTAGAGCTACTAAAATCTGGTAAAGTACATTTGACAGGTCAAACGAGGTCATACATTCTCAAATCCAGGGGTCTAAAAAATGGTTACCTGGTCGCTGATGAAACTGCAGAGGCTGAAAGTGGTCTCACTGGGGTGGGGGGAGGGGATATTCGCTCCATATGGCCTAGTCACTGAGTGCACCCTAAAATCCCAATACACACGGTCTCACTAACCTTATAAAGCAGTCTCTGCCTCTTTTGCATCACATAATTTCATCTGGTTCGTTATGTTCTTTTTATACAAACATTACAACAAAAAGTGTATCAATTTTTGTGTATACCAATCCAATTTTTTTGAGGACCTGCCCAGTCTACCCCATTCAAATTAAAGTAAAACAAAAGCATGGAGCCAGCACCTTGAATTATCCTGGCTTAAAAATATGGCAACCCCACTGTAACTACAAACAATTTACACAGCGGCTGGTGTGAACACAAACCTTGCTCGGCAAGAAAGTTATGGTAGTATTTTTGCAATTGCTTCATTTTATTAAGGGTAGAATTCGGAGAATAAGATGTATGGCTATTTGAATACCTATAAACATAGAAAATTGTACATCTTAGATCAGATTGAGGCTTAACATGTTAAAATGTGTATTAACGACTGCGGATCTCAGTGCAAATCCTACCTTTCTGAGCATACTTATTTAAAAACCCTCTCACTTGAGCAAAAATGATATGATACATTTTCTCTGAGCCAAGCAATCCAACATAAGTTGACATCAGCACACAAGTAAACTCAATGATAGCAATGCTTAAAGATTTCAAAATATAACCACAGCATGATAAAACAAAACCCATTACAGTCACACCAGGACTAGGTTACAAAGTGTGGCAGTTTCGCAAACCTTGGCAGTGTGAACACCCATGCCCCAAGACTGGTGCAGGTGGTGAGTATTTTGGAAGGAAAAGACTGCTTCTTGTGTTTTGTATTGATGTGGGCTTTTTGGTGCGTTCAAACTGTTCCATAATTAACACGTAAATTACCAATAAAAATGAAATTGAAATGACCACTACCTACCTAGCTACATAGAATGAGAAGTTGCATGGCGTAATATGAGCCCCTGTCGCTCATATGAGATGAGTAAATAAATAAATAAATAAATAAGACCCAATGCTGATACTTAAGGGCCACCAGCACAAATCGATATAATTCATTACTTTCCCAAGTTCAGTGGAAATTGTAGGTACATTATAAATAGTACAACTTGATTGGCTTCCTGCGATACTGTGAACAATGGGAGATAGTGTGCAGATGCTATGCATATTTATGTCCACAATTAGTATGGAAAAAAACTTTAAATTACCAGCCTTGACCTGTGTCCACAGCTTCTCTTGCAATCCAGTTGGACCACTGACCAAGAGGGCCAAACTGACTTTCTGGGTAGATCTTTTTCACAGCAAGACCCTCGTGCTGCTGCTCGGTGTGCCGGTAAATGTTTTGATCAGTACTGGACTATGAGCATCCTTTGTAACCACATTTACACTGCCTTCGAATCCTTTTTCGCGCTTGCAACGGTTTCTCATTTTCCCTTCCCTGATCACCACCAATTTGACGTGCGATCTCACTCAGCCAGCACCCGGACATTCTGAACTGAACATACGTGATCACCCACTGACCCACTACAGCAAAAAATAAGCTGCCAACAAGGACAGCGAAACCCTTAAGATAATACCACCTAACTACCTACTAATAATTTTCATCTACAAACCTCTTCTCTCGTACACAACTATGTATGTAAAAGGCCATACACAACAATCTCGCTGTCGCCAGGGTGACATCACGGTGTACAGCACTGGGAATACATTCGTGGTAAAGGAAATGATTGGGGCATTATCCTCAAGTGAGGTCCAATTATGGAAAGAAGATGAACGTGAGGTTCCGATAAAAAATCATTGAGTCCCCTTTGGTCATGCTGTAGCGGTAGCAGACCTTAGAAATAAGCAAGCTTTAACATACAATCCTAGGGGTGAAGGAAGTTCAATCGCCAGAATGTGCGTCACAATGCGTCACAATGAAGGCGTCACAATGAATGCGTCACACAGTGCGTCACAATGAAGGCGTCTTCTGATTCGTGGTTAGGGGCTGGCCGGCACTATTCCACAGTTCCACCGATCCGTTTGTGTTTTGGGTATCTTGCCACCGATAAGGGCAGTATTAAAGAATGTCATCCGAGAAGTAAATGCTCCAATCACGGAAGACCTACTGATTCTAGTACCATCTACTGCTCCGCAGTAAGTGAGACCAAGTGAGACCATCCATCAGCGCTGACGAACTTTTTAGAGCCCATTGCGTTAACATGGGATGGTCTCAGTCTAGCGCTGATGAAGGTCGGATGGCTTCAGAGTCGCCGCAGATGGTATCAGTGATGTCATCGCAAGTATTTTTCTAATAGCCCAATGGTAGGCCTTATTCTGATGCCCGCATCTTTTTGGGACACTAGACGAATATTCACAGGGATGAAGAACAGCTACTAGCCAGCGCAAGAATGTACCAGAGTTAGGTACTTGGGGTGCACACTGCACAGTACCAAAAAGGGAATACCGTTACCAAACATGTTAAAAACCACACTTTTATTAGGGGAGTTGTATTTGTAGGTACCCATCGTCAATCGTGGTACTGTTCCCCAATTTTCTATCTTGTTCAATTAAGAAATTGGTCTCAGAAGTCCGTAGAAATTGGCTTTCGGTGGTCGCTGATGGCATCAGCAGAGCAGTGCTTTTTTAGACCCCTGCTTAAATCTTGACCTTGCTATTGGGAAATGCCGTGACTATGCGGGAAAATACGGGAATAAGCTAAAGGCAGACGAGGGTCATAGAGGGACGGCCGCAAATCATCTTCCTTACACTTTTGATGTCAAGATCATTCAAGGTCGTGGCCTACGAGGTCATAATATGGTGTACTACCTGTAATGTACACTATAACTAGCACTATATCAATTGTTTGGTGGGAGATGAGTATTGACCTTTACCCATGACTTTTGACCTTGACTTTTACATTGAGTTACCTTATTTATGACGTCATGGCATAATATACGTCAGACCGGGTAACATTATTCGACTGAAAGCACTAGGGCCAATGACCTTAAAAATGCTGATATTATATTGACCTGTATTCTCTGAACTTAACCTTGACCTTCATGTGAGATGACCTTGACAGATCCTCCCAATTATATGGCGTTATAAAGTCACCACTCGGTCTCCAATGTAAGCGAACTGGTCTGACCGCGCGATTGTTGAGTTCTCAAAATGCAAATTGATTTTGAAAGTTTATAGTTAATTATTTCGACCAATGAAAAAAGATCACCAATCGACGCTCCGTTAAATTGTCCAAACATGGTCAAATATTGTCTTTCAGCTACGAGCGGGTCTCCGGCCACCTCGAAGAAATGTGGGGGGCATCCGAGCCCCCTCTCCAGTGTGCATGTTAAGGGAATGTGGCACCTTAACGTGATTTTAACTGAGATAGCAGTTGTAAGCAGGTCGAACCCGGACTTTATTTATTTGTCTTGAACTCAATATTTCCGTGAAAACCTAAACCTACCTGACGCCAGCCCCCTGCTCCCCGTCGCGGGCCTTGTTAGCTACTTTGACGACAATGCTGACGTCACGATGCATCGCCATCAGCCCTTAAGCGTTTGTATGGTGTGGTTGCGATCTGACATCATCCATCTGATATTATTTTTTTCTGGTTTTAAAGCCAAATATTGGTTATTGTACATTTTTGGAATCTGAGTGGTTTTTTTTACTAAAGTAGCCTATTACCAATTTTGTTTTTAAGCATTGAGTGTCCTGGTCAAATAACAAAAAAGTACACCCAAAAGAGGCTGATTCTCGCTTAACAATAACCATTGTCATGTAACCTGTATGCGTACCTGTGTTGTAAGGCAGTGCGGCTGCCTGGGTAATAGCCTGCGCCGCATTACACGTCTGCGCTGGTATACTGTACCGCGCTGCACGAAAGTGAATGCGTTTTTCAGTTCGGCACCTTACGGCCTGGAAAGGTATACTGTGCCGCTGAACAGGCTTGTACAGCGGAACAGTATCGACTCCAATATCGACCGGCGCCTGTAGTGAAGGTTCAGAACCAAGCTTTGAGCCTATTGAGAAATTGCGTCATACAGTCCTAAGTGTGACGCTTCACCACATTTGTTCCATGGGCAGATCCAGGGGACAGGCAGGGGCGAGCGTCCATTGACGGATCCAGGGGGAAAGGCAATGGAAAAGCTCAAACGGAAAAGCTCGGTGCAAAACTTTTTCCCCGTAAAGCGTTCGACCTTTTTCACCGACTCCTTTTAGTTTATAAGCAAGATTTTTGTGCTTTAACACCGCCTGGGGCCTCGCCCCCCCTGTTTCAGGTGGCCGGAGACCGCTTGTGCCAAAACGAAACCTGTTTAACAGAATTTAATAGGCGTCATTGGTGAAGACTTTTGAATCGGCCAAATTTGTTGACTTATAGGCTTTAGTCAGACCTGATTTTGAATGCCGTAAGCGGTCGGACCGTTGCTTGCATTGAAGACCAGTGGTGACGTTAACGTCTTAGCGGGACTTTGTGGTCACTCGAAGGTGGTGGTAGGTGGTAGGTTTCGCACTTAGGTCTGACCCTGTGCGTCCGGCAATGACGTTCCCCGTCTGATATATTTGCTATGCGTTTGGGTCCCCTACAGGTGGTGGTGGTAAGTTCATTTGATGGTATCCTTTTCGCCAAACAGTGGCTGTGTTGTAAGTGTATAATAGTGTATACCATATGGTGACCTTAAGGTCTGACCTTGATACCTTGACCAAAAGTTGTGGAGCCTCTTTGAGACCTTTTTTGCTTGTCGCTTTGTTATTCGCCATTTTCCTGCATAATGATTTATCATCCGATGCATATTTGACCTTTACGACCTCTTTGCCTTGAGATATTGACCTGGTATAATTGGTCTCATGTTCCTGCCCCCCCTACAGTGGTTTTAACCTCTTGTTTAGATCTTGGGGCCTCCCCTCTTTTCTGTTAACTCTCAACTTCAAACATAGCCAGTTAAGTTCAGTGGAAATATTGGGCTTTGGATAGGAATAAAGTATTTCGGGCCCATATTTTTCACCCCGCGGCGTTTTTTCCTTTTCGCCTCAAATACCCAAAATCTTAATTCTACCGGCAAGTCATATATTAGCGCAATATTTCACTGCGTGACTTTTTTGTTTTTTTTACTTTGGTGTGCCTCTCCCAAACCGACCGGCTAGATCCGCCACTGCGAGTGCCCCTGCCCTAACTGGGCACTCGGTATCAGTCTGCTGCGCAATGATGCCCCCAAACACCCCGGTGCCCCTGGAAAGGTCACTTCCCAGTCATGCCGGGGTGTAAGTACCGGCGTCCACGCGATGCAATTTGCTGGCGACAGCGCTCCCTGACAAGTCTAAATGGGATCAACGGCGTGAATGACACGAACAAATGACTGCAAAACAAACTGCAGGCCCTAGCATAAATACTAACCCTCTGGTCAATTATGATTACTTGGTCCGCCTATGATTTAGTCTGTCACCTTGTGTCCGTGCAATGCAGCAGATGCAGAGCCGCCTAAAGTGCACCACCCCCATCCCCTCAAAAGGAGGTCCAGTTCCATCACTCTAGTTGTCATCTGGCGCCTCCTTATGTCTCTTTAGGGGACTCGAGTCGAGTGAGCTGCCCAAAATATCCATCACTGGCGGTCACGTCTGCAGAACTTCCTCCCAGGGAGTCCTGGACTGTCCGATAACGACACCCCGGTACTAACTCCACGAGCGGCTCTGGAATTGGGAGGCTCAGACCTTGACACCGCCCCGTTGACGTCTGCCCATGCAGGAAAGACAGGAAGTCTTGCCTGACTCCAAATTAGCCTATCTAATAGTTTGGTTATTTGGTACATTTGAGCAGCGGGTGCCCACAGTGACGGCTCAAGTCGGCAAATGAAGCATGGTTTATTAAAAAAATACAAAATTCACCGTAAGAAGAACTGTACAATGGAATAGATCAACACAAAGATCCTACCAGCTAAAACGTTGCTTTAATAAAAATACTCAACAAGTCCAATTGTTAGCACTAAAAGCTGCCTATTTGATGCAATCATGAATGCAGATAACAATTATAAAACATGTAGCTTACGAGAACCTATCTAAAAATAAACATGCACACGGAATTGTAACCTACATTGACCGATTTACTGTACGCCTACACCTAATGTACTTAGTAACGGACGCCTGAATAAACGTGCGCCCTAATAAACGTGGTAACGTGCGTCTAAATGTGCTCACGGGTCCACTGGCCGGACCATCTGATCAGTCCTACTGTGGCCATTGATATGGAAATGGTGATCATGCTTTTTATTAATCGTTCAACCACGAATGAACGAATTGTGGCCATGACAAGCAAGGATTTCGGAGAGATTCGTGGGCTGTGTTTGGTGATGACATCCCTGAGATGGGTCGACACATCTCAGGGATGTTGCGTGTAATAGGTCCTTGACCCCTGCCTCCTGCCAAAATCTGAAGCGGCCCGTCCTTCCCCTCTGGGGATGGCATGGGCTTTATCGGGGTGGGCACGGGGAGAAAGCGTGAGCCTATGGAGCTCAAATGGTGGGCTTGCTCAATATATTTGAAATGATTTAAGCAAAAAAACTTTGCAATGGAAACACTCAGTAACAATATAAATCAACACACCAGCCACCCAACAAAACGTTCCTGTCTTCATAGCAGCCACCCTGGCATGTAGGAAACATGAGTCTGAGTGCCGTTCATAGCTGGAGGGCGTCGTGCAGGGAAATATAAATGTAAAGATAAATATGTTATGTCTAACAGTGGTGTCACCACGGAGAGGGGTTCGGGGGACCAGCACCACCCTAGTTTCCAACAGTGGGGGCACAGCCTTCCTCTCCCACGTTTGACCGGTGCATCGCTAAAAATGTTTAATCAAAGACAAATTGTTTTCTTCTGCTATCTCAATGAGACTGCGCCAATGATTAATATACGGGCAAAGTGTTGCACTTCCAAGTGCGGCCAACCAAACTTAGGGTCAGATTGAAATAGGCTTCCAGCGCTAGTTTCAGCTTTCTTGCTCGAAAATTTGTGGTGATGCCTTTCATGCCTTGCCACTAATGCCTTTCAAACTTGCACTCAAATGCTTTGGGCTGTATTTGCGGAATGGTGTATAATTCGTCAAACGTGTCAGCAAAGCATTATCTTATAGTGTCTTAAATTCTATAGAGAGAGAGAGAGAGAGAGAGAGAGAGAGAGAGAGAGAGAGAGAGAGAGAGAGAGAGAGGTGGGAAGCTTCATAATAATGTATGTATTTAGTTGACCTGTTCGCTGGCTATTAAAGGCGATTAAATTTTCCAACCCTAGAAGGTATAAGAATGCAGGTGTCCAGGCCATTCATGCCTATTATTTGAACACCAGTGGTTTGTTGTCACAACTCAACATGACTTATTCTCTGTTCAAAATAATTTTCGGGGAATGTTTCACTCCTCTTAACCCCAGCTCCTAGAAGGTTTACACACGTGTCCAACTGTTGAAACAACAAATACTTTTTATGACTTCAGCTGGTGGTTGGTATGTATTTAAACATGGTATAAAGGAGTGCTAGTATTGTTCTTTAATCAAGCCAAGACAATCATCAGGGGCGATGCTCTTGTTGGTCAAGGAGAGGTGCTGCAATTCAAAAACGCACTAAATTTCCATTGAAGATGGTTTCCTTATATTATGTTATTTTTCTTATACTATGCTATATAACAATATTTCCTGATATAACTATCTGGTAACGTTTTATATCTGATTTCATAAACTTATTTCACGGGTTCCTGACTGTTGGTTTGATTGCCTAGTAAGTCCCATTCGCCTTAGGAATACGCTGTTTTTACGGCTACCAATATAAATTGATATTGTTGTTCATCCGGTACACGGGCTGTCATTTCTCTCCAAAAGAAAGAGTGACCGCTCGTAGTTTCACATCCCTAGATCCGCTCCTGACATCCGAGAAGTGCTGCTATGAAGATAATGGCCAAAATTGAAAGCAGCTGCGGCCTGCCTCCACTCGACACTTGAAAAAGATGGGTCACAGTTGAAAACATGAGTCACAGGTGGTGTGATGACATCTGTTCTGTCTCGTTTTTTAGTCGTCAGGGAGCGCTGAACAGATGTACATTGTGTGAGAAAGAGCACGTGTTTTCTCGTGTGCCACAAAAGCAGACTGCGTTTGACATATTGGCGCTCTGCCCGAGACTCTGCAGCGGGCTCATCTTTGTTGCATCAGGGAATTGTACAAACTGATAAAGTTTCGGTTCTGGGATGTTCCCCAAGAGTTCTGACCGCAAATCCCATCGGTGAGTGAAAGTTTCAGAACTTTGTTGATGGAGCGCTGTATTTGAATTCCTCACTTTTCGAACGATATAACCCCAGGCTCCTGCTAAGCGCTAGGATGATAAAAATGCTGTAAACTTCTTAATTTTACAAAGGTATGGAAGCGAAGGCGGTTTGATGCTTAGGGCCCCGCGAGCTAGATGGAGTTTCCAGATTTGAACTACTATTTTCTGAAAGTGCAGTGGTATTGGACTTTATGAAAACTTTACCAATATGTTGGGAAGTTTGCCCGCTGTTGGGTTTTATGCGACACGTGGGAAGTGATTAATAGCTGTAACGGTAGGGCTCTAAGCTGTTGCCGTGTGAGCTTCCATGACACTACATGGGCGCTAAATAGAGCAATCCACAAATACAATGATTAATTTTGTAAAGAGAAAAGCATGATTTATTATTCTCGGTTTGGTTCATGGCTTTGGTGATAGAAATGATTAAAATATTTATTGCTACACAAAGCCAGGGTTTGTATTTAACACGCGCATTGACGGGGGTCTGAGCCACCTTCGCTTTGACGAGGGGAGGGGCGGGTACCCGCCCCCCTAAGATCTCAAGAACCCCGATAGGTAGCGAGAAACGGTAAACGGCGTTAATCAGCCCATCCACTTCTTCATCGGAAATATTTGGATCATTTTTTGTCAGGTCACATTTAAGGTCACGGAGGTCAAAACATTCCGTCATAGAGATAACATGTAAATTAAGGTTTTCGGCCATTACATCTAAACAAGTAAAGATAGAGCAAAACGACTTAAAATATATGAATCCTCGCAGCAAGCCGAATCGAATGATATATAATAGGACCTTGCTAGGTCAAATTAAGGATTTGACCTGACCTGAGGGTAAAATTATATAAAATGCATAACAATAGAGCCACAAAGACAAGGCAAGTCTTATGCAGCTAAAATAAACGCTCTATCACCATCCGTTACTGAGTTATTCAGTCAAAACCATTTTTTCTATGTATTTCCAATGGAGAGGTCATGGCTCGTACCTAACCTTAGGTCATCAATGTAAAAATACCCGAACCTATTTTAGAGAACTCAGTGGGCCCATTATGTGATATAAGTTTGAACTGGATAAGTTCACCCTGTTCTGACTTATGCTATCTTAAACTTTTTTGAGGTCAGGTCACTTGACCTGTACTGGTGACCTGACCTAAGATGACCTAACCTTACAATTTTCACAGAAGTTGTAAAAAAGATGAAGGTAAAGGTATACCAAGTACGGCGGCGCTACGCGCCGCCGCTTTTATGCTATCTGTGAAAAACCCGAGGGTGTCGGGTACCCGCCCCCTCGTCAATGCGCGTGTTAAGATACGAATGGTTTCGGGACCGTCTCGGCCCACTGTCAAGTGAGAAAAATAAGATATAATGACACACACTGCATATTTATACCTATAGTCTGTTTTATCTAAGAAAAACCATCGTCCAAAGCCAAAAGGCTAGACAATGCACGTGGATTTTTCTCCTCAGTTTATTTTCAAGGCTTAGTTTCTATGTTTGGTTTGGTGAAGAAAGTCTAAAAAGGAGAACTCCAGCAGGAAAATCTGGCGGCTGAACAGTCACAGACCACAAATCACGTGTATTAGTAAATCTCGCTACTTTGGAGGATTGTTTTTTGGATTAAGCAAACTAGACCAAAATTCAGTAATCCTGGTGGAACAACCTTTTTGATACTACTGGTGGTCCAAATGTGAAACATTATAACGCATGAGTATTTTCTTTTGGATCTTTATTTTTGCTTGAGAAGGCAAAGCCAGCCCTGGTATAATACATATTTGCCTATATTTCTGTTTAGTTTTTCTTCTGCTTATGTTTGGAACAACAGAAGAAGAACGTGAATATTGTCTTCCAAATCTTCATTTTTGCTTGAGAAGGTCAAGCCAGCCATGATATAAACATATTTGCATATATATCTGTTATGTTTTCATTTGCTGTTGTTTCCAACTGCAGAAGAAGCAATTAGCAGAAATATAGGCAAATGTGTGTTATACCAAGGCTGGCTTGACCTCCTCAAGCAGAAATGAAGATCCAGAAGAAAATACTGACGCCTCATGATGTTAAATATTTCAACCACCATTACTACCACACAAATTACTGAACTGTGCTGGGTATAGATATGTAGTGTGTGCTATTACGGCTTGTTTTTCTTACTTGATAACGGAGCCGAAATGGTCCCGAAACCATTCGTATTTTAAATAAAACCTTTGGCTTTGCGTAACATTACATCTTTCAATCATGGCTTTATTAGTTCGACCTCATGACGGACGCTGGAAATGAACATTTTAAGTTCATACATATTTATGACACGATGTCTCTTCTAGTACTTTTCTTGTATCTGATATTTTACAAATGAAACTTGCTGGGGCACAGTAGATGTGTTTGAACGTGAAAAACATGTTGCACTAGTGCTATAATTAGACTATATAAGCAAAATAAGAAGATAAATTTTTCATGTCCTGGTGTTACCTAAAGCAGGTAAGCGTAGTCATAAACTACATGGAAAACACACCGATTCTGATGAGGGCATTAAAAGAAAACGGTTGCGGACTATTATATCGATGCTGGAAAGCTGTTCGACTTTCCCGACTTATTGTAAAGTTGTGCCTGCTGTCCCTGTTTTCTTTACTCAATGGAATTCGCTGTGACTTTAAAAATAATTCAAATTAATCTACCCATTAGTAGGTAGGCAGGAATATCTTCTTTCTCTTTCCCGTATTCCCATTTGCCAGTTGACATCTTGCCGAAAAAGAAGCTAGGAAATGTTAGAGTGGTTCGTTCAATTATCGTAGTATCGTTCAAGTGAAGACAATATTCAATAAGAAGGGAAATATTTGGTTCTGTTAGATGCTTGAAACAAGACGCAAAAATGTAAAACCTTCTGAATGTACAATTAGTAATTATTTCGTATCTTTACTTGTCTTCCTAACCGAGCTAAAAGGAAGTGTACCTAAGTAACACCATGCTCGTGTAGGTATAATGAAGAATGATTTTAGAAGGAGATAAAAGCATCTTTCTCGAAATCAATTCATCATCTTGTGCATTGCTCCACAAACACAAATTTATGAGTGGTATTAGAGGCGGAAGCTAGTATACCATACGCTTAAGTAAGCCCATGAGAGCGTCCACACAATTTTGTTATGAGGCCCCCGGGATTGCCATTAATCTGCCTTTTAATATTCTGTGGCCTGCGACTTGATATAGGATACAGGGGCTTTCCCTTTTATTGGTTAATGCGTTCTCAATGTCATTAGGTGCTGCTAACATCTTTAGACGACGTGAGGCACTCCGCCAGTGGTGCGTGTTTCTTATGAGGAATATTCCCTCATCTGTCGTGATGGCAACTGACCAGAATACCGCCTCCGGACCTTGGAATGATGCTTCATAATTCTGCTCTTGGGCTTTTTTTTGATTAGATGTGGATAATTTTACGTCTAGATGTCAAATTGACTCGTTGAATTGAGAAGTGATGGATGCTATTGTTTTAACCATATCAAGCGTTTATGACATTCCCCATCAAACATGCATCGGCTTCTGCTGCAAGCTCTGGTCGGTCAGCTGTGCTTCATTGCGATCCACTGGTGCAGTGTTACAATAGCCTTTTCAGTCCTATCGCGACGCTTACAACCACGGACAATCTCAAACACCAATATCAAAGACGCGTGTCTTGTATTTAGTCGTGCGCGCTTGCACGCGGCCGGTTTTGAACCATATCTGCCGCCGGGGCTTCAGTGCTGATTCAGTCGAGCCTTGGCGCCGGGCCGGATCACGTGACAGATATCGCAGAGAATAAAAAGCCCGCAGACAAAACACAGCAGCCTCAGCAGCGGAAAACGCCGACGCTGCCCGCGACAATCGAATAGAAACGCGGTGAAAAATGACTCCTCCTGGATTGAGTTTAATGCATACGATGGAAACGTCTTTTGTTTTACTTGGCTTCACATTTCTTTGTTAAAGTTGAATCGTGAACAGAGGATGTGTTTGTTTCAAATGTGAATTTTTCTTGTGTTCTGGCTTTGGATTCATTTATTGTGAAGCATTTTCTTTTGCGGGGGCCATTCATTTCTCGATGAGGCAATACATGTTTTCTAGAAAAAATTCAATAAACTGAAAAAATGAGTTGATGATGCTTCTCACAAGGGGGGGCTTCACAGATTAATAGAAACCGAAATGTTTTCCTCATTTCGGGGTATTTGGGGCTTAACCATAGCCTAAACCAGTGCAGCGGAGTCGGTTGTGATCTCCGAGACTTACTCTGGGTGATGTTTCTACCTGAAAGCTTGTCTCAGTACTCTTTTATTGAAAATGTTGTGTTGGTCTGCAAAACGTTAACAGCTTAAGAATCACGACATAGATATGTCTTGTGATGAGATCAATGACTAAAAATTAGCCCCAAGCTAGATTCGGCTCAGTACTGGTGTTGACATTGACTGCGGACAACATTTCTGTCAGGTTGTATTCCAGGCTCAAGCCTATATCGTATTTCAGTTTTATCTTGAATGTGTCTTTTTAGCATGAAGTTAAGCTTTGAAATTATTATCGTCGACATTTCTATACGGATTTGATTTGGTGCTCTCAGTCGACTTGGTAGACTTGGTTTAATCACTTGGCAGAAAATGCCCATCCACTCGAGAGCTTATTTACAGTTATTTTTATCACTGTGATCGGGTCGGCGAACTGATATTATAGGTCATGGTGGTAATTTGTATTAATTTATATTTGTTATGTAGCATTCTCATGCGTGGAGTCACTTAACCATTATGTATTTTCTTTGTTTGCGCAAAGGCGTTTTAGCCCTAACCGGTAACAATTTCTAGGGTATGTCATTACTCACATACTCTATTTCTCTCTCATTGGCCACTTATAAATAATCCAAAATTTTCAATAGTACAACTGTCTGTCAGACTGCTATCCATGAATAGTCGAAATAACTAAGCAGACTAACCTGAATAACCCAGCCATCCTGCACCTTACGCCCTATTACTCATCATTCTGACCCATGTATGTATGTGCCTTGTTGCTAATATTTCATGCACAAATCATTATCCTCCGCGAAGGAAATCGCTCACTTCCGACACTGGCTAACAGCTGCAGACACCCGGCGGGCGCGGCTGTGATTTGTCTGTTCCGGAAACTGACGGCGCCAGTCTTCCGGGAGATATATGAGCTTCCTGCCCTTCAATTGCCTCGTCCGGTCAGCAGAGGCGCCCACGCGTGAGAGACCTGGGCTTCCCTCTAATACAATGTATCGGCGCCGACGCTCAGCACTAGCTAACGGCTCATAGCTCAGAAATCGAAGACTCTGTTGTGCGCCGCTAGCTCTGTTTTGATCGATGAAAGTAAATCGAAGCATCGATACTGTACGTTGATGTTTGTATGATGCTTGCTAGCCATTCAATATTTCAGTAGTCGCCGGCGCTGTTTGTTTGGGATAATTTTATTTTGAAGGTCCGTCGGTGAAACGCCGGTGTTTAAAGAGGTGTCCATTTCTGACCTTTGGCTTAATTGCTGAGCTAATTTTGTGGGAAAGGTCAGAAGGCTTTAGAGGTCTATCCCGAACCGCTTAGGAAATACCCGGGAAAACATGATGGATGAGGAACATGCACACCCTCCTTGTCAAGAGTAGGGTTAAGGTTGAGATAGTGGCTGGCAGACCCATTTACAAATATCGAAATTCGTAAGTCTGGGAAAACAATATGTAGTCAATACAAATGGTGAAAAAATATATGGCCAGCTCCATAAAAACAAGAGTCAGGGCACATATTTTCGATAGAGACAAACAAGGCATACATCTAAAAACAGGGAAGTGAAGCAATGTTGGTATAGATAGCCATTCATAGTAATTCTGAAGGATTAACTATGCAGTCTTCTGTGGATTTTTATACTTCATATGCTTGTATTTCCCTGAGCTCCAATAATGTATCCTAACAAATTTATTCTCTTCTTTCAGAACTCACAACCAAGACACCACCCAAACACAGTTCTTCCCTACACCAAGGCTTCATGCAAGAGGATCGAGGAGTGGACTAAGAAATAATGACAACACGCAACTCAAACTGTGTTGCGAAGTAATCTGCACACAAGGAAAGCCATTTCTCACTGTCCTGATATGATACTTCGTGTCTTACCACTCGTTCCTGGTCATTGCACGCCTTAAATCCTGCTACAGCTGTGGAAGAGAACAGAGTATATCAAAATACAACTGGATTGGAAGAAAAAAACCATCCACAAAACCAGGCTCGACGACAACAGTGCTGTTCGCCAGAACAGATCGTTAGCTTGACCTGACCTGAGGTCACCGAAGCGATGACCTCGGATCAGCCTCCGCAGCACGTGCGGCTGCTGGTACTGGGCGGACCCCGCGTGGGTAAAACCTGCATCTGTCGCCGGTTCTTGTACAAGGAGTTCGATAAGCGGTACAAGCCGACGTTTGAGGATCAATATTCTAAGACATTTCAGCTGGACAGTGGTAGGCTGGAGGTGGACGTCCTAGATACGTGTGGTGACAACAGCTTCCCGGCCATGCGGAGGTCAGTCTGAAGCTCAGTCTTCCTTCCCGGTCTATCTATTCTCACACTTCAGGTGCCTCTTTATAAAGGCACGCGTTGTCTGAGCAAATCGTTCTGAGAGCCGGAGTTGTAAATACCCACCCTCATAGACTTGCAGGCTGTAAAGATTTCAATGACGTAGAATTGAATGGAAATAATGAAAGATGAGGCGATTATTGAATTGCTGGTTCGGCTTTTCACCTATCATTTGATAACAAATGAATAAGGTCGCCTGCTGCAATAAATATCCCTTTATCTATCTATCTGACAATCTGTTATCTACTGGTGTCTCTGTTCCTGCCTGTCTCTTCCACTCTCGCCCCCTTGCTCTTAGTTTTTATCTTTTCTCCTTTTCCTTCCCCCCTCTCTCTCTCTCTGTCTCTATCTCTGTCTCTGTCTCTGTCTCTGTCACTGTCTCTGTCTCTGTCTCTGTCGCTGTCGCTGTCGCTGTCGCTGTCGCTGTCGCTGTCGCGTCGCTGTCACGTACTGTCACTGTCTCTGTC
The DNA here is from genome assembly GCA_034440635.1 of Lepas anatifera. Lineage (NCBI taxonomy): Eukaryota > Metazoa > Arthropoda > Thecostraca > Lepadidae > Lepas > Lepas anatifera. The sequence continues at coordinate 560,139 of JAOTON010000209.1, forward strand.
TCTGTCGCTGTCGCTGTCGCTGTCGCTGTTGCTGTTGCTGTCGCTGTCTTCATCTCTGGCTTTTCTACCTGGACAAGTATATTTTGCTTTCTTCTTCTTTCTTTCTCGAGATAATTTGTCACTTATCCTTTCAACGAACACTTTGAGTAATAGGCTTGAAGCCTAATATTTATAGAGAATTGGCTCATCCATTTGAAAAGAGAACATCAGTCGAAAATTTTATCTGGTGGTATTTGTGATTCAAATTTATTGTGTCATTCAATTTGATGAAATTATTCATTTTATTGTTTTTATTTATTTACAAAGATATATCTTCGGTTTCACAGTGATCAACCAGCCGGGTCAATTCAAATATTATTTTCATCGTAAGAATAACTTCCTGACACATAAAATCCCAACAATATTTCAGCATACCTACCTGTACTCAATTTCTGAACATACGCTTTCAATATGAATGCAATGGTACCACGTAGATAAATTTCCGCTGTTTCACCAATACCCGTGCTCGACAGGGTATCCATTGCGCATGCGCAGGCGATTCTGCTGGTGTACAGTGTGGATAGCCAGGACTCACTACTGCAGGCAGCTGACTGCTTCAGCGAGATCCGGAAACTGCGGGAAGATTACCGCCAAATTCCCACATTTTTGGCCGGAAATAAGTGTGACGTCACGGACGAACAGCGGCAAGTTACAAGCATCACCGCCAAAAACTGGTTCTACTCAAAAATGGCGCCAAACAGGTCAGTTGATTGGAAAAACTATGAGGCAAACCTTGCTTTTGGGGATTTGCTGTAAACAATAGATCTTATGCTTCCCTCAACCATAATTTTCCGGGTTCAACTTTTGAGGTAGGAAAATGATATTCGTGTAGCACTTGATGCTTTAATTTCGATAAAGATGCTGTTTCAAGAAAATATGTAGTTTTTTTTAGATTTATAATTTTCACGCAGAGTGAGCTTTACAGTTATGTTTGGGGTTTAACGACGCACCAACTGCCAAGGTTATATTGCGTTGCCAATCCTCACCCTGTTAGGAAGGATTTGGAAATCAGATCAACCTATTCAGAGACTCTTCCGTGATTTGGACCCAGGATCTGTGGCTCAGAGGTCAGGCGCTCTACCACTGAACCACTCACCCCCATGGAGCAGGCTTGCGAGCCATGAAGCGAGGAAGCTTGATTAATAATGCAGGCAGAAAGTTTAGACATTCTGTTACGTATATTTGCATAATGTTTGCACAGATATCACAAAAGTTAAAAAAAACGATTGAAACAACACTAAACTATTGAAGCGATTGTGACATAATGACATCAGGAGACTAGTCCTATTCTACATCAGTTTGTAGGCATACATTTTTATAGAACTGGATCAGGGTGCGGGATCAGCACGGGAGAAGTACCGCAGCTACTACTCGCCATATAGCGATACTGGAACTCAATACAGGAGTACTTCCCGCAACAAAGCCAATAACTTGTTGACTATGTGACAAATCAATTGGAGCAGTTTTGGTTAGAGAAAATGTAGGGCAGCGTGTTTGCGATGGTATTTTCTGTGCTGCACACGGTCAAAGTTAGCCATTTTTCTAGGGTTTTAAACTAAAAACCGTTTTAGAGAAACAAACCAATCTCACTAAATCGAAAGTTGTCACTCACAGGAGGAATACTGCTGTTTTAATTGCAACAAGAAAATGAGTGCTTTCAAAAGATAATCTTCAATCTCCGATTTTTCCTGAGGATATCTGTTTCCCAAGGACGAAAAAGTGTGAGAACGATAAAACACTCAAAGTGTTGCGCTCCGTCGCTAAGGAAAAGACATCTATTTTCAATCATAGCCAAGAGAATTTCTCTACTTATGTTATGTTTTGCTACATTTGTAACATAGATAACATTTGTATACATATTTTACCAGCGCGTTAGTGCAAAAAGTCATCAGCTTCTTATGGATTATTAACGACAGCTTTTTACGATCTATTCTAATTTTCCTTATTTGACGTTGCCTTGCTTAGACATAAGCACTTCACTAAATATAGTATTAAAAGGACTAACTCCGATTAACTTCAACGTTACATGTTTTGATGTCTTCATTGCAGCTTAATATTGAAAACCATCTTCTTGGTTTCCATGATGACTTGCATTTAAAATACGAATTTCACAAGAATGTTCCTGAAATGTTGACATAGCTGAAAACCTAGGGGCAAGAGCAAAACTATAACCAACATGCATGTTTTTTAATGTTCGATTCAAGTGGTTATATCATACATGTTTTACTAGTACTACATCACCTACCAGTACAAACTTTCTACCCTCTTCGGCATAGTACTTTATTTCATGAGTTATTAATTTCATGCATTATTGCAAAAATATTATTAATCAACAGAAGCTGCCTTTCCTCGACCTCATTAGTTCTTTCAGCATCGGCTATTCCATACAAAACGTGCTCAGTTTTGTCTGGCTCAACTTTCGTGTAGCGATTGAATTCCGATACAGGTACGTGAGCAGTTAGATTCCTTCCCGATGGTCTTGATTGACTTCATTAGTCCCAGAAGAGTTCTTCCAGGTAGCAGACAACTTTGAGCCCCGACCGGATTTATGAGCAAAAGTTCAGATATTCCAGCTACTGTGTCTTTATTGATTTGAAACCATGTGGTGCTATTTCAAAGTAAGTTCGTTGCAAACATTTACCCATTATAATTTCTGAGACATTCTCCGCCTGATTTATTGTAATGAGAGGTATTGGATGCTATGTCTTCAACATCCACAATATATTTTCGCCCAAGAGCAGACCCAGGCGGTCGGTTTGAGTGGGCTAAATCCATTTCGGCGAGCAAACAAAAAAGGCATGGGAGGCGGCCCACAGTGTTGAGCTGGTGTAGTGAATCAATTTCAACTTTAAAGATGTTTGTCTTTGTGAACAGACAAAACACTTAACATGGGCTTTACTATCAAAAACGTCCTCTCCAATTGATAACTGATGAAACACTAGCTTAATTTGGGTGGGCCCCCTCTATTTCACCTAGGAGCATGACTGTATTGCCTCGTCCCCCTCCGATTCGTCTCTGTAAACACCATCACCCACCATTTGAGCAATGCCTTCGCGCACAAACATCATCCTGGTACTTAAGAAGGTCAAGTATGCCGCTATTTGGGAAGATCGTTACAACCATTATTTGCACTACCAGAGTGTTTCTGGATTCCGCAGGCCTGAAATGATAAAGCAGGCTGAATTTCCCAATCATAATTTAAGCGATATCTCAAATGTGGCGCCCAGTTAACCCTCGCCCCACCGGGGGCCATCGATGGCCCCTAGGTTTTTCCGGGATAGCAGAAAACGACGAGGCGCAGACCGGGTTGAGGGCTCACCTCTCACTGCATCTTTTCCACATCCCTGAAATTTTTACCCCGGGTCACCCAAGGTGGTACCAGACGAGGTCAACCAGGTCACCTACTTCCCTTTAGAGCTCTGTAGAGCTATTTCAAGTCGATCGATTTGAAACTTCCTCACTTCATGCCCCTCCAGGGTCTACAGGTGTTATCCGGGTTTTTCGATTTCGTGCCTGAGGTCGGTCACGAGGCGACCTCTCCCATTGGAAAACATGGGGAAAAGCTATTTCATGATATAAAAGCCACATAAATGATTGCAAATACTCGACTGCTCGAACACGTTTTTGGCCCTCACGGATCCCAGGGGTCATATTTGCCTTTGACTTTCCAAGGTCATCCAGGTCCAGAGGTCAAAAACAGTATTTTGACAATAACTTTTGACCTAATTGAGCTAGAGTGGTGAAACAAACACCTTGTTTGTCTTGTCACTGGCTTTTATTTGATATACGGCGGTCACTTTTTGACCTTTCGTGACCTCAGGTCTATTAGGTCACGGGTGACCTCTGGTGGTAAACCACTGGCGGGAGGTCTTTACGTTCCATAGCGGAAAAGTACTGGCAATTTGCTATCAAATGTACTTTACCGGCCTATAGCTCTAATGACATAGAGTTATGCCCAGTTTGCTTAATCATTGCATATTTGAGTGAAAATAGCCGATCTTGACCTAATTTGCCCTGGGGTAACCATTGACCTGAGCACTAAAAATGGGTATTTCTCTATTCGCGCTTCTTGACTTGCGTTTGGCTACGCCCTTTTTGTTGGGGGCCATATGGCCCGGGGGGGGGGCGGCCCGGGGGTTAATATTTGTATTTTCTCTACAGATTATTATGGGGCTTGCAGATGTTCTGCTTCTTACCTCATCTGTTTTGGTTTGTATTTGAAATATTTTTCATTCTCAGCTTTATGGCATATTCTGCATCCTCTTCTATTTATCTGGTCATTTATGAGTGTGTTTGAGTTTTACTTAAGCACATGTTGATCCCATTCAGTGGTGACAGCAGTATTTGAAACTCACCGCAAACGTGAGAACAAGCGTCGACTTAATCACGAGCTTTCTTTGGTGTTCACGTCATCAGCTGTGCTGAGAATATTGGCGATTTTGGCGGAAGCATTCGTGAGTGATCTGGCAAAGTTGGCTCGTTTGACTCCAGACGAGTCCGCCCCGCGCCGTAATAGGCTCGTCTTCAGCTGAGCGCAGGGCAGGCAAACGGTAACCACGTTTGCAGACAGCAGACAGGCTGATATATCCCTCTTCCGCTGTGTTTTCAGGGAACATACCGCCGGCCATTGTAACCTAGCGGGCACTTTTCACTCATTGACTGCTCAGTGCTATATTGAAGCTCACAAGCCTTACAGCGGAAGTGTTGTGAAACCACTTCTATTAATAAAAGACATGACCGAATGAAGACTAAGGGTGAATTTCTCACTTCAGTTGAGCCACACAATGTTAAACATTTCGGAGTACTTGCCTTTGCAGCTCGGAGGGTTTTTGAGTCACAAAAGCAAATATTTGGTCCAGATAATAGTTAGTCACTAATTGCCTTTGAACGAGTCAGTGGTTAAGAAGGGCTACTCATTATGAGAAAACGACATCACAGTATTGTACTTGTGAGCCACTGTATGTCATTACCACCTGTAGAATAGTCAGAGTAAGGGGTACTTACCGGTCGTGAATATATATGCCCTAAGTGGGGTAAGTGCCGGGTAGTTTGCGATCGTAGCTCACAGATAACAGCATTTGAGCAGCGGAGGAATTGCAAATTCAACAGCTCCAGCCTAAATGTTTCGACAAATGCTTGGTTAGAGGTCTGACTCCCATTCCATACTGTGACCAATTGGTAGTTGGTTAGTAGTAGATACCTACCTCCATACTAAGCGAACCATTTTTTGTTTGAATTAAACTTTAGATGGTACTTTTAGTTTGTGAAATCTAATTTTGATAGGACACATAAGCTCACAAAATACATAAATATCGTAGTATATTGTATATTATTATACATGCAGCTATATAGGTGCTGATCTCTCCAAAAATAAGCCATTTTAAAGTCCAACGTCATAATATAGTATATCTTTGCCATTTAGCAAACTATCATGTAACTGGACACCAGCTAAATCTCTCATGAGCACGCGCATTTCCATTACATTCCACCTCAGTTATATGTTCCGTCAGGGCCTATATCTGGTATATCAGGGGTTATATTGGGTACTAATCCGGGTGGAACTACAGTTTACCAATGCTAGAAACATGTATGTGCGTAGGTCGGCAGTAACTGGCTTAAGAAAAGCGACTAAACTGGCCAAGCCACATAAATTTTGAGGGATACCCAACCTGGTTCACGATTTGGGGCACTTATTTACAAATTTATTTGTTGCACATTGGTTTGCTGCACTTTTATTTATTGGAGCTTTCTTACAAGACCTCATAAACATTTACAAGTCCTGAGTTGAATAATTAGGTATTTGTGGCTGGGACTTATACAGGCCGGTGCCTCATAAGTATCCACTCTTGTTTATGTATTTATAATTAAAATATTATAATCTCCGTTAAAGTAGCACAATAGAGACTGTGGAGAATCAGGCAAGATGGTTGTCCCGCAAATGGACAAACATAATATTATGATTGAGTTTATATAGAATTAACAATAAAATGAAACAGGGTGGCAAGACGTTTCGAGGTCTGGGCCTCTTCTTTAATGGCTGATTAAATACAATTTATATTGACATATATGGAATGAAAAACTTGCTAAAACACTACAAATGAACACCCACTTACATGTCCACCAGAATCACAATTCCAAATTTTTAATCGTGATTGCGATTGAAATCGAAATTGTGGTGGTGGAGAATACGTGTGTATCTGTTCATTTCTAGTGTTTTAGCATGGTGTTCATTCTGTCTATTGCAGTACATATTGGTCTTTTAACCACTGGAGAAGACAGTCGGTCCCCAAGACGTCAGGCTATTGTTTTCCATTTTGTTTTTCGTTCTACATAACTTCAATGTTAACATTCTGTCCGGCTGTTTGTAGTGCAACTACTATGGGTAGTTGATTCCCGCGACTGCACTACTGGTATAGTAATGTGAATAAAAACTAGCTGTGATACAACCAATGTCTCAAAACTAGACGCGCAGAGCCAGCGCAGTGTTTGAAATGTATCCGAAGCCTCCGGGCTGTGTGGCTGAGCTCTGAATCGGTCCTGGACATTTCTCGGCGTCAGATCAGACCAGTCACCGAAAAACGTCTTCAATGCCCAGTAAACGTCACATTATGAATCTTGACCCGTTATTTGGTGAGAGTAGGCTGTAAGAAATGAGAAGTTGGATGTCTTCGGAAGAACATTCCGGAAAATGGGGGAACAATGCCGTTTATACCCCCCCGCCCCCTTGGATCCATCACTGCGTTGGCAAAAACATAGTTTGAGCTAGAATGTACCTTCCATGCGGGGTCACACTGCAGGTAATCTTTGCTGATCCCTTTCTGATTCCTGGTATCCCCAAACTTCATAGCAACTCACAATTCATAGTGATTCGCAATTCACGAGGCTGATCAGAAGATATGACCGTATGTCTAGAATATCAAACCTAATGGGTTTCCACCAGTTTCGTGGATGCCACCAATAATATGTTAATAACGCTAAAGAAACATGGTTTTGGACACCATAGCGAAAACTCTGAACCACTTGTTAATTTCTGAAAATATGAGAGTCAGCTGCGAGACAATGAATATTTTTACCAACGGTTAAGTACTAGGCATTTCATACCATCACAAGTTGAGGTCTTCTTATCTCCTCCTAACCTCCTCTTAAAATGACCTTTTTGCCAGGCGCATAATAATTTGTGTTGGGATGTAGAGCAACACACAAGCTGTCTTTAATCCTGAACAAAGCGACACTTTTGGCGAGCCTACCACCCCCACTCACCTCTTTAACGCTGGATGGTTCGCGGGTCCAGCACGACATCGTGATAAAAGCGCTCAGGCGGGAAACGTCGCCTTCGGCAGTAGTGGAGCTGCGCACTGATTGGACGATTGTAGAACACTGCGCCGTTCTCATTGGTTGATTAGGATAACATAGTTTAGTCCACTGGTTTTATAGAGTCTGATGTATTACGTTACTAGATTGAATGATTGCATCTATTCCGATTGGCGTTAATCGCTTGGGGTAGTAAATGCTCGAAAAAGACAACTTTCCTTCTCAAGCAGTGGGTCTCCTGTGTGATGGATAAGGCCTGAAAAGTTCTTGATCTATGCGTTTGAAAGTCAGCCGTTCTCAATTTCATTTCGTACGTTCTAAACTACATCCACTTTCTCAACACTTCTACGTTTCTAACACGGTTACTCCTAAATCTGTGTTTAACCCCGCGCATGTCTCCTCGGCAGGGGTCGCTTTCTCGAGTGCTCAGCTCTCGACAACACCAACATCACCCAGATATTCCGGACCTTCCTGGAACTAGCAGAGGTTACCTCCCCCACCAGCGCCACCTCGGGCGTTAAGAGTGCGGGCGGGGGCGGGGGCGGGGGCGGAGGCGGTGTGGCTGCGCTGAGACCGCCCGGATCTCCCCTGCCCGGAGGGGTGAGGAGACAGCTGTCTCTGAGGCTCTCCCGGAAACGCGGGGGAAGTCCGGCGCCGGACCCCACCCCTCCTGAGGTGAGTGGTGGACAAACGAGAGGGTGACTGGGACGCAGACAGATTGCACTGGTCAACAGCCAAAATGGATCCGGAACGTGAACACCTGTTTCTGCCTACTTCGATACCGCTGATTTCAAATTTAGTGACCGTTTTTTGCCATCGGACCTGGTTTCTTCTCCAGAGCATACCTGTTGTATAGACCCTACACTTTCCACACACACTATCATCAGCCTAGCCTTTTGTGGAAAAATATAGATCAAGGATGTCGAGGACTCCGGATTATCTGCAACCAGACAATGCAGTTTATCACTATACATGTGAATTTATTGCAAAGGAAGACTACCTCACATTCAAGTGCATGAATATTGTACATTGAACAAGGTTTGCGCTCGGTCGCACAGGCTCGCCGGTATTTTAGACCGAGAGGTGACGTCGCAACATTATATGATGAGGATTTTATGCCAGAGCCACCTCCCTTGAAAGTCAAGTCTAAGTAAAAAGTCACAGGTCAAGGTCATACCACCATTTCAAGGTCATTGAACCCAGTGCCTTTGGTCGGATGATGCCGCCTTATATGATGTATATCATGCTATGACTTCATACGCTAGGTCACTCAATCTTGAGCTCAAAGTCGCAGGCTCAAGACAAAGGTCATGGGTCAAGGTCATACCTTATTTTCCGCCCGACAGTTGCCATAGTGCTAGTTGCAATACACGTTATACGCAAAATGTAATATTTTGACGTCAAAGGTCAATGGCCTTGAACGACTTTGACCTAAAAGTTTCAGATAGCATTGCCTCATACCTTTTCTCCGTTACTTTGGGTCACTTTCTCTCCATATCCGGCTTCTCATCGCATAATCACGGCATTTCCCAATGGCTACCCTGTACATACAGAATTTTATCTATATTACCTCGTTTTACCTTGAATATATTGACCTAGGTCTATGAAAATTGGCTTTAAGGTAGAATAACCTAGTCTCCACAAACACCTAAATGTTCATTTTCCTAGACCTGTTGGGTATTGCACTGTCAATGTCACTGATGTCAAGAAGGCTAGCACAAAGACGACACACAGACATACTGGATCTCAAAATTCTGATCTGATACGGCTTTTCTGCTGCCAGATTCGTGTTTAGCGCCACAAATTACCCTAGAAACGGACTATTTTACATTGGATCCACGACAAAAGTTAAATTGTGTTGAGCAGTGGTATGGATAAACGGCGGGACAGATGTGGTTACTCTGTGACTAATGAAGCTTACAAGCAGCATGGAACTCCTTCCTTAATCAGGCAATGTGACCCCGTTCTATTGTTTAGTCGGCAGAATGCTATAATTTGGCCATAATCATCATTGCTTAGGGAATATTACACCTAAAAAAACACAATTTGAGCACAACTAATAAAATTTTTGACCTGTTTGAGGTCATCAGCAATCCAAGGATATGAAAGCATATATTGTTATTAAAGAAATTGGCAATAAACCTGCTTATATTTCTTTTTTCTTCTGCCGTACTCTATTCTATTTCCCTGTAGCAGATATTGAGCTTTTATTACAGCCTGAACCTCATGTTTTTGTAGCCTGAACCGCAGTTTGTATACCCAGGACAAACGCTGATGAGATGCCACATGCTAGAGTAAAAACTCGGTACAGCGGTGTAGCCTTTCAGGTCTCTCCCTGTACCGAGCGCAATCATATCACTGATGAAAAGCTCCTCTCTTCAATACCTCTTTTATTGATTTTATCTGGAGACATATTCATCTTCATTATATATTTTCATGCTTATTATCGTAGCACCAAAGCAATAGAATTCACGCTCAAGCAGTGCCGTTGTACAGGGAGTAAAAAATTGTGGATAGAAAAAAGTCCCCGTCCCCATAGACATCAGGCCAGCATCACCCAGGTAGAGGCGGCCCTCAAAATCGGCCTCTCATCCCTCGATCTCAGCTCTTATGCGGCATAGCGAAAAAAATAACTCAAACAGAGATAGCCCATAAGACATGATGGTGAAATCATATGGGTCACGTTCCGGCTCAGATCAATATTTAGGTCATAGAGATCAAAGACGGTGACAGGTAAGATGATTTTTTTGGCTCTAGCGTCTGATTGAGCTAAGTTTTGTAGGCGAAATTCGATTCCCTGATGAGGGCATATTGAATGATGTACCATAAATTTGAAGATTACAATATAAACTGATATAGTCATACGCATGGTAGTCGATTCGCAATGACAGCTTAAACGTATTGGTATCAAAATTAAAGCTTTATCACCATTTCCAGTGAACTTCTTGACGTAAGTCTGAAAACTAGCTTAAGTGATCCTGGATTACCTTTCAGATGTCACAGGGCAAAACTTGCAAAAAAATCTGGGAGAGAGCCTCAAAGTGCCACAATTTGATTAATTCGAAGCTGTTTTGATCTGTGTCTAAAAACAGAGCCATATTTGGTAATTTCCCTTTTCCACCATTTCCGATGGAGGGGCCATGGCTCGAATCTGGACTAGATCATTGAAAACAAAAATAGGAGTACCGATACATATTTTGGTTGTTGGGCCTATTATGTATGATGAATCCAAGATAACTAGATTGAAGTGAGTGTCTCGCTTTTATATTGGGCTTTGAACTGAGATAATAGCTTTTATAGAGCGTGTTGGAAACCACTATTAAAATATTCAATTTACCTCAAAGCTCTCTACATTAAACTTCGGCACACTGTAAAGTTCAAAATAAAGGGCGCTATGTCCCGACTTCGAGCTATGAAGGAATCCCTTTCCACCTGGCAACTCGTCTCACGCGATAAATTGTTAACAAATGACATGACTTCCAACGCAACATGCCGCAAGCAACCAGCTCAGCTGAGTTTTGTAATTACACCCCGGTGTAATTTGTCATTATCGATGGCCCCCGGTGGGGCGAAGGTGGCGCTGGACCCCGATGGGGCACGGGTTAACAGGAATTTCTGCGAGAGAAAATATATATCCCACTTATAATCTATAAACCTACATTTTCATATATTGGGGCTGGAATCCGCCCCTCCCCTCCCCCCTCCCGACAGGGCGAGGAGTGGCCTGAAGCCTGACGAGAATAGGGGTCAAAGTCTATTTTATAAGACAGCCTGAGAATAGGCGTCCTATTTTCCCGCATTCTGAATAGAGACCTCCTTCCATTGTAAGCTACAAGCTCCCGTTCGACCAAATTAGCACCCCTGGCACAATTATATGTATTACTGTGCGATAAGACTGCTGAGGCACCTGCCTCCACCTAAATCTGCTGTCGGGAGGGCACCCCTCGCAACAACCAAATGGCACATCACAGGTGCTGCATTATTACCCCCCGATTTTACACCTTTCTCCCCTTCCCTTCTCCGCAGCGAAATTCTACCTCCACCGCTTACATTATACCATGCCTCTCTGATTCCCACTCGTCCGGCCCGCTCCCTCCGCCGCCGATCTCCGACCCAATAGACCTGGGGAGGGAGGTATACCTGCCGGGGGTCAGATCAAGGTCACGTGGTCTGATCCGGCCCTCTCAGAGCTGCGACTGGAGCTGATGACGGCGATATCGGCAGCTCTCCGGAGGAGGGGCGGTCGAGTCGCGCCGAGAATTTTCAGATGGTCGGACTCCATTTCAAACTCGTTCTCGAAATCAGCTGTCGTCCAGAAGGGCAGCGCTGCCGTCGCCGCTCTTCGTCATTTCTGTTTGTAGAGCCTGTCTGGGACAGCCCGCCGGGTGAATACGAATGAGAGGGAATCAATAAAGTGTAATCACCGGCCATGGGCCCACGCGCGCTGGCTGGATCTCTCTGCGAACGCAGGAGAATCAACTCTGGCGGAGTACACAGGACGGGGAAAACTGATTATCTTAGAATTGGCTACAGACCAAGGTCACTGGTGCAGTGCTGCTGCTGTAGTAGCTGTGTTTCTGTCACAGCTGGTAAAGTGAAGTGTAGGTCTCACAAGGTATTATTGTGGGATGACAAACTATAATGAAGTCTAATTTAGCTCGCTCTAGTTGCTATTTTAGTTTAACCGGACACCAGCTTCCATGACGTTTAGCGGCAAAAACCAGTTCTGCCTGTATTGTAGCTATGCGAATATTTATACCCTTTAGTTCAGTTATTATTGTGGGATGGATCCCGGGGGTGAAGGGGCTGGTCACCCCACCCCTCCCCTATTTAGATCCGCAAAGGCGCCCCCCAGTACCCGTTGGGTTCACATCCAGGACACCGAAGGTGACCTACAAGGACAGTGAAATGCCTGTAAAAGGCTTTCAGTCTTTACTGATGAAATTCAGTAACATCATGCCGTATATCCATTTATGCACAATGAAATGTGACCAAAGAACATCTTCATAGTAAAAAAGTACCTGTATCAGATTATATCAGAAATATAGAAAGGTTTCAATGAGGAATTATAACCTATCCTGACGGATAGGTTATAATTCGTACCTGACCGTAATTCATCGATATAAACAAAAATCAATTATCACATAACGAAGTGTTCAGTGGCATCAATATGTATCATGAACCCCAGATTAAGTTACTAAACATACTCTTGCTTCTCATGTAATACTCTATTCTGTTCATTTTCTCTAATTTTCATCTCCATTTACTTAATACAATCAGTTGGTAAAACTTTGACCATTTTTTTGAGGAGGTTACTTGAACTGCCCGGGTGACAAGTCGTGGAATGGCCTGAATCCGAAATGTTCCCAAAAGTTGCGAGAAAGAGCAATAATTATCAATTACAAGGACAGAGTCGCTCCACTCTGCCTTTCTCCAACCGCTGTGGGAAACCTGACGTTCTCTCCCAACTGCTTCCAACCGCTTCCAACCGCCAAAAATCCCTCCACACCCGGCCAGGGGTAAATGCTGTTTTTGGGACTATTCAAACAATCATCCCTGCGGTAGATCGTATTTGACTGGGACATAATTTCGAGGTCGTTGAGTAGTTCTTCCAAGACACCAGCGGATTTCGGATGTATTTTTGGGATCTGTCGAATGTCATACGACTATCTTCGTCAGTGATTAATTGCTCTCCTAACACCTAAGTCAAAACTCCAAAAATTTGAAAAAAATGTCGGATCACACTCGCGCTAAAATCCCCTTAGTGTAGACCGTTGAAGGTGTAAAATTGGTCGTGTGGACCGATGTGGTTTCATGCTCGCTACTGCTTCAAGTTCGATCCGGTGCCACTTTCGAAATGCTTTTCAACAGGTTCAAGGGTATTTAATGCCACATGACTCCAACATCTGATGCGCCGCAACATATCCATACAAAGATCCTAGTTTGTATGGTCCCAAACGTGTTTTAATGATTTTAATGTGGATTACTGTTTTCCTGTTGTGTCTCTGCCCGACACGAAAAGGACCAGAATAGAGCAGTCGTCAAATCAGTAAAAAGGTTCATACTAGAGCAGCTTTCACGGTAATCTACAAGACACGACACAACTAGGCACAGCCAGGCACATACGTCTGGTGTGCTTTGCTGAAATGCTGGACTGGTTTGCTGTGCCCTCAATGCCTTGACGCTTTTGACAGGTCGAGGAGTCTCCTCTGAGCCGTACTAAGGCGCGAAGCAAGAGTCTCATCCGACGGGCCTCACGACGCAGCAAGAAAAACGACTGCGAAGAGGAGCAGTGCGGCGTCCAGTAGAGGCTTAGCTTCCGCCGGTCACCAATAGATGGCAGTGCAATGACGATGGATAACCATGAACCATTGGCCGTGGAATGAGTGGTAGTTGGACAAGTTGTGTGTTTAGGCATTTAAGCTCCCTGATATACAACTAACTCAGTCTGGGTGCGAGATACAGACATAAGATGTGGGCTGGGACAAAATGGCGATGTAGCCAGGTATAAGCTTTTTATTTCGTATATTGTGCTTTCTTCAATATTCTGATACCAGATAAATGAGATATTCATTCATTCATTCATGATATTTAAGCAAAAAAAACAAACATGCCCAAAATGAGGCTTGAGAAGGTTTTCGAAACTCATAATCTCTATCTACATCATTATGCTAGAGCACCAAACAACCTCTGCTCAACTTGGTCCACCATATCTATATCTATATCAATTCAAATTACATAATTCTAGTAATTGGTACTCAGTGCACCGCCGTGGCTGAAATTGTGTCGATATAATCAAAGATCAGAGCCGTTTCGGAGCTGGAGGTTCATCTATTCTATTTATCTATTCTATTATATTCTATTCATATATTCTGTCTATAGGCAGAATACACGATTTAGGGTGATAGACGATTTAGGGTACCCTGATTTAGGGTGAGTTTGGGATAGTTCGTATGACGCTGCAGGGTGTTCCTCCTGAGCATGGGCGAATCTAAATCCAAGACAGGAGAGAGGGGTAACACAGATACAATCTGGTGAAACGCGGTTTTCTAATAAAACCGCCCAATATGTAGGTAGAATTCGGTCACACCAGTGGTAGGGCAGGGGGGCATAGCCGCATTATATCCACTGCATTTGTCCCTTCGCCCCCGGGGTGGTTCGACAAGCAGTGCCAGTGCGCCGTGCATTGACCGCATTGACCGGTTCCGTGGGTCAGATGATTGTTTTGAGATCGATGTCCTTCGTATTCATTAACGGCGGGGATACGCAGGATCGGCATCGTATCCACGGCAGATGCGTTCTACGGCAGCGATTACGTGAAGAGAAGGTCGACGGTGACTTAATTATATCACGAGCCCTGCCATGCACTGCGCCGTAGTGTTTGACAGATAAGTTGAACTTGGATTCTTTGACCCAGAGACTGCCAGCGGAAGTCGTCTCAGCGAGGGCTTTGGGCGGGTTGTCGGCACGGACGGTAGGAACATGCGTTTGGCTATGTCAAAGGAAAATTTCAGTGAGACTGTCGCGTACTTCACCACAGAAATCGAGCTCTAAAGATTTGTGTTTGGAGCTCTTTGGATAAAATCGCGTTACCTAGCCATGTGTAATTTTCACTTTTTCACTTTACGTTAAACCAGGTAATGATGAATACGGCTAAAGTCTATCTGCCGTCTTTATGATCGGTTTTGAACGGAGACATAATTCCTGCAGACCATGCCGTTAACCCCTTGGTTTCATGCTTTGTGTGTCCCACAATTTACCGCCTGTGAACAAATGACACTGAGCTGAAAGCCTGGGAGAAACAGAACATGAAACAAGGGATTGTTTCGGTATGCTCTTCCAGGGCCGGGCAATGCTCTATTTAAGTCCCCTATTCCGCTACACCGCTACTTGAGGACTCTTCAAATGGTAGTAGAGTAGCAGTGGCGGCTTCTTCAGGGTGTTTCAGAAATAGTTATATTTCTAAATGTTCAGTATAGTGCTAAAGATCCTTCAAATCCGTCCAAAACACGCCAATTTTAACACCCGCACTGGAGGGGGTCTGGCACTAACGCGCACTGGAGGGGGCCTGGTAGGCCCCCCTAAGATCTCGGAAACCAAGAGGCATAGAAAAACGAAATTGAAGAGGTGGGGGAGGATTATGGCCATCTACATCATGACAAATTTTTATTGACCTAGGTTGATATCTTCAAGGTCAAACCAGGTCATAAAGGTCAAAACTTGGCCATGCTGGAGACCGACCGGTATATGCCGTGATTATGCAAGAAAATGGCGGGAATAAGCTAAGGGCGGACCAGGGTCATATAGAGAAGGTCTCAAAGAGCCTTCCCTTCAATTATTGGGTCAAGGTCATTCAAGGTCATTGACCTGAAAGGTCACAATATAGCATACTACTTATAATGTACACTTTGACTAACACTATAACCACTGTTTGGTGGGAAATGAGGACTGACCTTTGCAAATGACCTTTGACCTTGCCCTTTGACCTTGACTTTGGTATTGGGGTACCTTATCGATGACGTCATAGCATAACGTACGTCAGACCGGGTAACGTCATTTGACCGGAAGCACTGTGGCCAATGACCTTGAAAGTGCAGATATGACCCTGACCTGTGACCTTTGACCTTGACCTTGACCTTCATGTGAGGTGACCTTGACATATAATCCCGGTTATATGGAATTATGGCTTCACCACTCGGTATCCAATGCAAGCTAACTGGTCCGACCGCGCGATTACGGCGATCTCAAAATGCAGGTCTGACTTTAAAAGCCTATAAGTCAAAATATGTTCGACTGATTTTTAAAAAATCTTCACCAATCGACGCGCTATTAAATTCTGTTTAATGTGGCAAAGTATCGTGCTTTGGCTACGAGCGGTTCTCCGGCCACCTCGGAAAACAGGTGGGGGGCCCCTGAGGCCCCCTCCAGTGCGCGTGTTAATGGTAATTTGTAGGACATTTGATAATTTGTAATTTGTAATCTGACATTTGGTAATTTGTAGGAATTAATTTCAAGAGGCAATGGGCGGGTGGACTGTGATGTACCATAGTGGCAATGTAATGTTTGCAGTATCATTGACGTTATACTTGTCACGTGATACGCGCGTGATTTCTACGAACATTTTCGATGAAGGCAAAATAGACAGCATTTTTTAACTCATTTTTAAGACTACTTTGAAGCAGCAAAAATATCAAAACAGCTAACAAAATACGAATAATGGTAAATGTCCCAAAATTCGCTTTCGATTGATATGTAAATCATACCACAGCAACCTATTCATAACCGTATCATAATCACTTCAAAAATATACTTCTTTATGAAACACACTGTACGACTAAAAAGTAGCGGAATAGCGGGTAGCGGAGGCAAGAGAAAATTAATCCGCTACCGACAACTTGTTCGGAGGATCGCCAACCAAAAAGTTAGGAGATAGATATTGATATAATTGTTTCCCTCCATCAGAGAAACAAAAGGGTATTATGTGAAAAAACTTTTTGTGTGATCTTTGCATATCTTACATTAAAACCTGACAAATTTTGTGATATACAGATGAGCAGAAGTTGTCTTTGAAATTGTGTTTAGAAATAATATTACAAGCCATTTTTGAGGCAAACGGCTTGGTAGCGGCTTTATGCTAAAAAGTAGCGATGGTGAAGTATCAAAGTAGCAGGTAGTGGTTAATTTTGAGAAAAAAGTAGCACTGGTAGCAGTATCAGTTTTAGCAATCCGCAATTGCAGAATTAGCGGCAGTGGACTGATACATTTGGTAGTGGCGCCCACGTCTGTGCCCTACAATACCGATTTTCACTTTAGACCGGATAAGGGTACCGTATTCCCTTGAAGACCCCCTCCACCCACACTTCTGACCGAGGAGGCGGTTCTCTGTGGACAGGACCTGTGGAAGTTTTGTGTCACGTCGACGTGACCACTCCGTTTTGCTTTGTTCACGCCCTCATCAGGAAGTATCAATAGGTGATATACTATGGGACGGCTCCTACCGCTGTTTACGGTGGCCCAAGGAGGAGTTGCCATTAATTTACGTTGATTATAGGCGGAAAAGACATGAGAACGGTATTTGTGCTTTAAGCGAATCTGCGTATACTTTATTGGCTCGGGAGTTTGTAGGCAATATACAAATTTGGAGGTGGTGTTGTTCATCATCATCATGTTGCGCAGCGTGGTTGTAGAACGTCTCTCTAGTTCGTCTCCGGAGCCTTCTGTTGAGGGCGATTTTGCGAGAAATTTCACGGGGCTTCCAGACAGAGAGCTATCGTTACGTTATGTCACATTTCATTTCATCTTTTGATCTTTGTATTGCTTCGATGCATGGGCGGATCCTGGGAAGGGTGGCGGGAGAGGAGGGCACGCGCCCTCCAGAATGGAAAAGTCAGCGCCCTGCGACGGAGGCGCGACATCATCTAATGAAACAGGTCTCCAATCAGATGCATAGCGCCATTTTTAGAGCAACACCACTCAGTGATCAAAGTAAAAAACTGTCTCTATCATCAGTGCATGGAAGCGGCTTAACACAAGGCGTTTTTAGGGAAAACATACATACGGCGAGATGGGTGCACACATATGCAGCTGATCTAGAGGGGCACCGCACTCCCTTCACGCTCCTCTTCCCCCCGCTTAAATAACGAATTTTAATGCTAACCCTTTTGGTGTTGACTGGAAAGAAAAGAGATGAGAAGTCCATGGTGCCCCCCAAATAAGAACCCCCAGCTGCTACTGAGTACAACCATACATGAATTCGGAAATTAGCTGCGAAATTAAATTGCCGCTCCTGTCCAAGTATGGCGCCTTGCTTGACTCAACGAGGCGTGCGGACAGCAGACGCCCCTCCCTAAAGTTAACTGGAATCCACCCCTGCTTTAGATCACTATTTTTGGAGGTAAAGACCTTCAAGGCTTGATTGCGATCAAATAAATGCATCATATACTTCTAGCTGAAATGTCACTTATATCTAAGAAACACACGAATAAATCAAAACATTGTGTCTGTATCACTGGGATTGTGTCACATCATTAAATTTCTAGGGTGATGCTACTTGTGTTCGCAGTATTTTCTGTGAGGCTGGGAAATGAGCGAGAGAGTTCAGTTTAGGTGGCTGCATGTGCACGGGGTATGCCGTGGCGCTGCTCCAATGTCCCGTGTGAATGTAGGCCTGATTCGTGTGGTGTTGTCAAAGACCAGCCTCACAGCTGCCGTCATTTGTGATTCGGATACAATTATTTCTGGTTTGGTACACGTCTTTAGGTATCCTCTAGAAACATCTGTGTTTTTTACTAAATTAATACCAAGTTACAAATGGCTGTGTCATCGCTGCGAACGACGGGCGAGAAATTGGCTTCAAATGTCAAAAGCATGTCCGAGAGAGGCGTTTGTCATATCCACTTGACGTTTCTAATGTTGAAGCGATCCTGTATCGATAGAGACATCGATAGAGACAGTGATGAATCCTCGCCCCATTGCACGTGAGCTCGCATCGAACGGCTGTGCGGGGCGGAAACTCTGTTCTTGAGCAGCACAACGTGGGACAGCAGTGATTCTGTGAAACAAATGAACACACGGTCAGGTGCACGAAATCAAACAAAGCTGTGTCCGCTCTCTCCGGTCAAACATGGTGACTGAAGAGAATACACGTGATGTGGCGAGCTTGCTTTGAGTGATTCGTAAGGCTGTAAATATTAACATAATTTCCTTCAGCAAGAACGAACAGTAGCGAAGCTATCTCTTCGCTCACTGTTTGAAGTGTTTATTCAGAGTTCTGGGGGTTTTAACGGTATATATATATACATTCGTCAACGTTCCGTGTACGCCGGAAACATGCGCGTTAGAGTAGTTTGACTTTTACACCGAGTCAGTGGAGGTGATCTGGCCGTTTATTGGTCGGGTGTGAAGCTTGTAAACATATACCGTGCTAGTGAAAACCCAACGATTGGCGAGCGTGAACACAAACTGTGCTCCATTTACTGCCGCCGAAAAGTTAGACAGAGTGCTATCCCCACTGTACAGACAACTCGGTGCTTGGCTTTACTCTGTCGCAGTCGGGCGACTGGGCGGCTGATTTGTTGTGTGAATTTCCCTTTGTCACTTATGCGGAGCTCATTCAGCACCTAGAAACGTGTTCGATTTGTTCTAGTGTGGTATCTACGGCAGAGGGTTCGTCGTATTCGGTGTCTACGCTGCTGGATCTAATTCCTCGTTATTGAACTGATGACATTGCTGGTCATCCATTTGTAGGGTAATAACGCCGTGTGTGGCTACGAATGTTGAATGTGCGCCGACCAAGAAGGAAACTTAAATGTGACTGGAAAACATTTAGTACTGAGACGTTCATTACTTTACTCTAGCATCTGCACTAGGTCCATTTCACTGCTTTTACCTGCTAACGTCACGCCCGGTTTTGTTCAAGTGTTAACTTAGGCTTTATCCTTCAACTTTGCGTAATCACTTTCTGTTGGCTTGTTCCAGCCCCAGCAGTTTGGTTGATTTCCGGGTACCATTATTGCTTTCTTCCACCAGCAAAGGCAGACAGGCATTGCAATGTGCAAAGCTTGAATTGAACTGCCCGAAATCGTGTATATACATACACACTTCCCGGAAAGAATAGTGCGTTTGAATTGCAGGTAGCATCGCAAAAAGCTCGTACTACGACGCTTTGCTATATTTCCAGATGCTTCTTATATGTACAGTGGACAGTGTGTGAGGTATGACACAAATGGACCGTCGGAGCAATCCTTTTCATCCGGTTAGACCGCGTTCGGTTGGTTGTGGACGGCTTCTCTTGCTTGCTGCGCATCGTTATGTAGTGTGTTGCTCGGTGGCTGACGTGTGCAGGTGTTCAGATGAAATACATACGGTCCGGTTTCCTAGCTTTGTTCCGGCCTTTTCCTCATTTTGTGTCACTGGAACAGTGAGCACTATTTTACCGATCTTCAATAGTTTGGACACACAGTATTTAGAAGGCACCAATGCCTTGTGCGAGAAGATAGACGCACCTGTACATACATAAGGACACGATCAATATCACAAGCCACAGAAAATGGGAGGAGATAAAATGACCACGAAATGTAAGGGCGTTAGAACTGGGATGGAGAGATCACATAGAATATGGTTGTATCACTGGAACTAGTTTAGAAGACTAAGACAGTTATCCGTCACTTTTCACACCGTTTTACATCCTCCACTTTCCATCAGGACGCTGTGGCGGATAATTTTGTGCTTTAATTGCACCGTTCACTTCACTCTAACCCCGAACTCAGAATGCCTATAATTGTTAAAATACAGACTGGGAAAAATTTGCAGTCGGGTTTTCAGTTTATTTTTTCAACAAACAATGCAATTATATAACAAGAACAATGTCAAGTATGTATGCTTGTCATCATGACCTTTTATGATCTCATGAATAATCTTTTCATCTCATGCATCTCTGCATTATGTTCCTTCCCATTTTCAAAGAATCCCACCGAATTTTGTTCAGATTTTAATTATATAAACGCATTGCAAAATTATTCCATCTTAACGTAATTTTTCCTGTCGGCGACCATATGTAATGAATGCAAACTATATTTCGGCTTGGACGGCACACGGCACTTGCAAACTATTTCAGCCATTTGTCATCAACATTTGGGCGTACCTAGTCACCAACGCAGCCGGGAAATCCGCGGCCTGTCCTACAACCGGATGGCAAGTTCAGAATGGTGCTCAGGCCTGAGTGCGGATGCGGCGGGTGTGACGACGGTAAAAACTAGCGCACAAATGCAACGACACCGGCAGAGGGACATACGGATACTCGGCTCGCAAATGTAGCAATGCTGATGAAGAGGTATAGGGTGAACATGCTGGCGGCAATTGATCCGGTTCTCGAGATAGCACCGCTTCTTCCGGCCTAGTCCCATGATATGTGCTTACGGCTCGATACCGATCATCGGTATCGAGGGCTCTGGCATACCGAACATTGATCTCGGGGGCCCCTAAGCTTGGTCTAAGGGAACAACCGAGCTTGGTCTCGGGGGGGGCAAGCTGGTCTCATGGGCATTTCGATGTTTGGTCTCATGGGCCTTTCGATCTTGGTCTCACGAGGTCTCGAGCTTGGTCTCAGGGAACCCCCGAGCTTGATGTCAGGGGGCCCTCGAGCTTGGTCATCAGGGAGCGTTCGAGCTTGGTCTCAGGGTCCCCTCGACCTTGGTCCCAGGGGCCCCGAGCTTGGTCTCAGGGATTCAGGCCCCCTCAGGGTGCCCCCAGATATTGATATCGAGGAACTCATGAGTGAGGCACGAGCATTGGCCTCATGGAACCCAGAGTTTGGTCTCAGGGGCCCTCAGGCCTGGGTTCAGGACCCCCGAGCATCGACATCGAGGGGCTCCAGAGTACCGAGCATTAGTCTCGGGGGGGGGCTCGAAATATTGATCTTGAGGGCCCCGGAACATCGGTGTCGAGCTACTCCTGAGAAAAGCGCGAGCATTCGGTCTAAAGGTGCCTCTGAGCCTGGTCTAAGTGGGACCCCGAGCTTGGTCTTAGGAGCCCCCGGGCATCAGTATCAAGGGGCTCCAGAGCATTTGTCTGGGGGAGCAATTATTTTAGGGGTCTCCAAAGGGTGATTTCGGAGGGGCCCTGAAAGTGTGGATGCAGTGGTGTAGCCAAGGGGGCCCAAGGCGTCCGCAACCCCCCCTTGGACCAATTATAACCACTGCAAAGGATTCTCTGATCACGGGGCCCCTAAAGTCCGTCTCAGGGGCCCCTG
Source organism: Lepas anatifera (assembly GCA_034440635.1). Lineage (NCBI taxonomy): Eukaryota > Metazoa > Arthropoda > Thecostraca > Lepadidae > Lepas > Lepas anatifera. The sequence goes on from JAOTON010000209.1 coordinate 582,238, forward strand.
AAGATTCGTTCCCAGGGCGTCCCGAGTCGGCCTTAAGGCCCCGCCCTGGGAGTCGGTCTCAAGGCCCCCCGAAAGTAAATTTCGGGGGCCCCAGAGGGCTGGTCTCAGGGGGCCCCAAAAGTCGGTATCAGGGGCCCCGGGAGTCTGTCTCAGGGGAGGGGGCAGAGATAGTCTCAGGGGCTCCCAGAGAGTGGTTCTCAGAGCCCCTGCAAAAGTCTATTTCAGGGGGGCCCCTAAGAGTCAGTCTCAGATAACCCCAAGAATCGGTCAAGGGGACCCCAAGAATCTGTCTTATGGGACCCCGAGATTTCGTCTCGGGGGTCCCCCCTGACAGTCTGTCTCAGAGAACCCCAAGAGTCAGTCTCGGAGAGCCCCCGTGTTTCGGTCTCAAGGGGCCCTCATAGTCTCACGGGCGTCTCTCTCAGGAGTCAATATTTACTTCCAGGTGGCCCCGAGAGTTAATCCGGGGGTCCGAGAGTTAGTCTAATTTGATCCGCAGAGTGCTGGTTTCAGGGGGCCCTAGAGGGGTAACTTTGGGAAGCCCTCGAGATTTAGCCTCAGACTGTGCCCCCCCCGAGTTTTGGTATAAGCGGCCCCGAGAGTCAACCTCAGGGAACACCCAAAAGTTAGTCTCAGAGGGCTCCCCGTTGTCAGTCTCAGGGACATCCGAGAGTTAATATCGGGGTTCTGAGAGTAATTCAAAGAGGTGCTCCTGAGTTCTGGTCTCACGGGCCCCAAGTTAACCTTAGGCCCGCGAGAGCTAATCTGGAGCCTCAGAGAGTCAGTCTCAGGAACGCCAAAGACACAGTCTCAGAGGTGATTCCACCATCCCCCGGTGTTTGTCTCAGGGGCGCCCTAGAATAAGTCTTAGAGGTCTGTCGGAAGTCATTCCCAGCCCCCTCCCCACCCCAAAGACAGCCTCAGGGGACCCCAAGAGCTAATCTGGGTGGCCACGATAGTCAGTCTCACCCCCCCCCTCCAGAGCAAATCTGGGGGGCCCAATAATTAGTCCCAGAGGTTCTGCCGATAACTAATCTCAGAAGCCCCAAGAGATTCTCAGAGTCCCCCAGTTTTGATCAAGAGGCGCCGTGAATCGGTCTCAGAGACCCCCTGAGATCTAATCGGGAGAGCGGCCGAAAATTAGCTTTGTGAGTGCCGCCAAGTGCTGGTCTCAGGTGGCCCTAGAGCTCAAATAAAGATTTTCAAAATCATATACCTCGGAAAAAATGTATTTACCCCTATTGCGTACTAAAAAAGACAAATTGAAACATGTCGATCAGGCACCATTATCGAAGGAAATGCAAAAATTAATCTAATTTTACCATAAGAGCAAATCGAACAGGGAATCTGGCACTTCATAAATTTTTAATCCATTAGCTTAACACCAATAACTACATTCCTAAATATTCTGAAATAAACAACTTTCAAATATTTTCGTAAGAAACCAGACAAACAAGGGTAATGACAAAAATTGATGAGCATAATCCCAAAAAGAAAAATAGGTATGAAACGTTGAAAATGAAAAAAACAGAGTGAGCCCAGGTGATAGATATTTTGGGCGCCTTTTGCCTTGGTAATTTGCTTGTTTACAGATAGCAAGGGTAAGAAAGTAACGGGATCTCAACAGGATCTGTCGACAGAATAGAGGTTATGTAACGTTCGGAATACACTACCCTATCCCTTGTATTTTTATTCGTTTTTCCGTTTCTTTGGAAATTTCCTAATTAAAGAGTTCATGGATTCGACACCGGGAAATAATTGCTAATCATTTCCCGTAGAAGGTCATTTCTTCGTACTCAAAACGACTGACCTCCAATACCGTCATGTCTGATTACCCGAGTGAATTGAGGTAGGCTCAGGTTTAACATCATGCGCGCATCACCATTGAACTTCCCGAAATACGGCACAAAGCTGTTATTATAGCCACGCTTCCATATAAGGTATGGGCCATCCTTAATATTTGGTGACCTTAGTTTACCAACACTTGATTGGATCGAAAAAATCAAGCTATAAACAAAATAAGAATAAATGCTTAAGAATGCACATACAAAATTTCCTTTGTGTGAATGTTATAATGTTAAAATACTATACAAAACATATAGGAGATGGGCTTCGGTTACTAAGGGGAGCCCCGGCCTATGGCCCCCCGACGGTAGTCGGACCCCTCCTTGGCTGAATCCTGGCTAAGCCACTGTGTTCTGAGACTCTATATCAGCCACTCTGGGACCCCGTAAGCCTAGCTGGGGCCCTGAGCTAATCTGGGTACCCCTGTGCTTAACTGGGGCCTCTGATCTGGTATGGGGGCCCTGAACTCTTCTAGGGTCCCTGGGCTAAGCTGGGGGCCGTGAGCTTGAATGGAGCCCCCTGAGCTGGTATGAGAGGGGACCTTATATCAGCCGATCTGGGCCCCTGAGCTGACCTGGCCTGTGCTGAACAAGAGCCCTGAGCTGGTCTTGAGCCCCTGAACTGTTCTAGCGTCATTGAGCTAAGCTGGGATCCGTGCGCTTGAACAAGCCCTTTGAGCTGTTTTGAGGCCCTACATAAGTCGACCTGGGGAACTCCGAGCTGAACCGGGCCCCTAAGCTAATCTGGCACCCTGTGCGAATCTGGGGCTCCCCTGTGATGAGCTTCTAGGGCTCCTGTGCTTATGTAGGGTCCCTTGATAAGCTGGTCCCGAGGCTAATGCACTGGTCTGGGGCCCCTGAGCTGACTGATCTGGGTTTCTGAGCCATGGTCTGGACCTTGGGACCTTCCGAGATAATTTTGCGGCCTCTGGGCGGCATAGGCATAGGAACCGGGGTTCAGGGGATACTGTCCCCCCTTTTTTTAGGTGGGCCCCCGCAACGAATATACAAATATCAGCAACTGTAATATAGAACAAGAAACCCAAACGGGCCCGATAGCTTTTCTGGGAACGCTCAAGTTCGGTAGTACGCTGCCTACAAGCCCCTGGAGGAGGAGCGCTTCGTAAAAAAAGCCAAGGCACCTACTACCCGAGTGTTTCCAAATGAGTCCCGAGAACTGGGCCCAATCAAACTCCATCCCATATCAATCCCAACACAAAGCATGAATCGGACACGGACCCCGCACCAAATGCCGAGCAACAGTCGCCCCTGAGCCATCGAAAGGCGTGACATCTTTTGATGCCAGGGTTGTATGGTGTCGCCAACTCTTTCCCTGTTGGAGGGGTTTCTTGGGAGTCAAATTGCTCCTTGCACAAGGAATCTGCCGTGCCTTAAACCCGGGTTGGTCGCGTGAAAAGCAAGGTGGCTTACAACTATAACACCATGCCCACACCTCCTCGGCATCACAAAGCTGGCTATCAAGTACATACCTACATTGCACTTACAATCATGCTGGAACTCTGCATTTTAGGCATAAAAATATAGCTAGGCGTATTTATTGTGATAGGCCTTTAACTAAATCAATCTCTAATGCTGGAAAGAAGGGATCCGTAATAACCTAAATAAATGTTCCCATTTTTGTCATTAAACAAGCAAATACAAGTTGATTAGGTATAGCGAAGTGAGGCTATTTGGTATCAAAGCATTGCCTGTAGTTTTCTAAGCAGTTCTTAATTTTGTAAATGTGATGAAAAGGGCCAAAACATCTGTAAATATAAAAAACACGCTCGTGGTAAAAAATGATTGAAATCCTCCAAAAGAGCTTAAAACTGTATTTCATATTTAACCCGCGCCCCACCGGGGGTCCGGCGCCACCTTCGCCCTACCGGGGGCCATCGATGGCCCCCCTCTAACTCCGAAAATATGGGTGTTAGCGCAAATCTGCAAAGTGCAATGGAAAGCTCGCATAAATTCAGTACGAAATTACTTAGCATGTCTTAGTGCTCAGATCAATGGTTTGACCTCCAGAGGTCAAATTAGGTCAAGATCGGCTATTTTCACTCAAATATGCAATGATTAAGCAAACTAGTCATAACTCTTATGTCATTAGAGCTATTGAGGCCTGGTAAAATTAATTTGATAGGAAATTGCCAGTACTTTTTCCGCTATGTGGAACGTAAAGACCTCCCGCCAGTGGTTTGACCTCCAGAGGTCACCTCGTGACCTAATATGACCTGAGGTCACGAAAGGTCACAAAGTGACTTTGCCGTATATCAAATGAAAGCCAGTGACAAGACAAACACGATGGTGTTTGTTTCACCGCTCTAGCTTAATTAGGTCAAAAGTTATTGTCAAAATACTGTTTTTGACCTCTGGTGACCTTGGATGACCTTGAAAAAGTCAAAAGGTAAATATGACCCCTGGGATCAGTGAAAGGGTGTCAAAAACGCTGTTCTGAGCAGTCTGAGTATTTGCAATCATTTTTGTGGCTTTTATATCATGAAACAGCTTTTCCCAATGCTTTTCCAATGGGAGAGGTCGCCTCGTGACCTGACCTCCGGGCACGAAATCGAAAAATCCCGGATATACACCTTGTAGACCCTGGAGGGGTCATAAAGTGTAGGAAGTTTCAAATTGATCGACTTCGAAATGTAGCTCTTACAGAGCTCTAAAGTTGAAGTGAGGTGACCTTGGTTGACCTCGTCTGATGACCTGACCTTGTGTGACCCGGGGTAAAAATTTTAGGGATGATGGGAAAAGGATGCAGTGAGAGGTAGAGCCCTCAACCGCGGTGCTGCGCCTCGTCGTTTTTCTGCTATCCCGGTAAAACCTTAGCGGGGGCCATCGATAGCCCCGGTGGGGCGAGGGTTAAAGGGGTCTAGGTAAAAGCAAAAAATGTTCTTGGCGTTTTATTATGATTTATTATATCATAATAGGTACAACTCAAAATCATAGGGCAAAATTTATTTTCTAAATTTTCATATATTGACATCCTTGTGGGCATGCGTGCCTTATTGACACCAAATGAGCTAACTAATTTTTTTTATAATTATGGGCCACCGTGGACTAGGGCCCCCCTTGAGGTGGGCCCCTCTAATGTTGGCCCCCACTTTTCAAACCGTTCCTACGCCCCTGGGTATGGGGACATGTTTTCCCTCCACTTTAGCCGCATCTTTCAGTATAAACACCATTAATAGAAACCAACAGAAGTGCTCTTGTTGCAGAAGGCGCTGTGTCCAGCCCGTTTTGGGCAATGTAGGAGGGCAATGAGCTCCCTTTCTCAGACGAAGTCCCCGCTACCGCCGCTGTAGTGAATGAAGTCGTTTGGGTGGACAAAGACCGTATGATCACCGGGGAGAGTAACAGTGACGCCGTGCTGTTGCGGGTGATAGTGATATTCGTACTGTCACTGAAATATTAATGTGGTCGGAACACTGGGAAAGCGATCGCAGGACAGGTGTTGAAAGTTGAATATGAGCGGAAGGAGGAACATATATTTATATGTGGTGTGACCGGTCAGCCACGGCGCTTCTTGACCGTACATGGTTGTAAGTGTACAAACAGTTAAAATACAGAATTCCCATTTGCCACCTTTGCAGGTTTGAGGTGAACACAGGAGCTTGTGTCATGTATTGTTTAACACGCGCATTGACGGGGGGCGAGTACCCGCCCCCTCGGGTTTTTCGGAGATAGCACAAAAACAGCGGAACGCAGCGCCGCCGTACTTGGCATACCTTTTCCCTCATCATATTTACAACTTGTGTGAAAATTTTAAGGTTAGGTCATCTCAGGTCAGGTCACCAGTACATGTCAAGTGACCTGACCTCAAAAAAAGTTTAAGATAGCATAAGTCGGAGCAGGGTGAACTTATCGGATTGAAACTCATATCACATAATGGACCCACCGAGTTCTTTAAAATATGTTCCGGTATTTTTGATATCGATGACCTAAGGTCAGGTACGAGGCATGACCTCTGTTGGAAATACATGGGAAAAATGTTTTTACTGAATAACTCAGTAACGGATGGTGATAGCGGATATTTTATTATTTTATTTTTTTATTTTTTTTTTTTATTTTAGCTGCATTAGACTTGCTTCGTCTTTGCAGCTCTAATCATATGCATTTTATATAATTTGACCTTGACCTGACCTCAGGTCAGGTCAAATACTTGATTTGACCTGACAAGGTCAAATTATATATCATTCTATTCGGCTTGCTGCGAGGATTCACACAGTTTAAGTCGTTTTGCTCTATCTTTACTTGTTCAGATGTCATGGCCGAAAACCTTAACATGCGCATTGACGGGGGTCTGAGCCACCTTCGCATTGACGGGGGGGGGTACCCGCCCCTTTAAGATCTCAAGAACCACAGTAGGTAGCGAAAAATGGTAAACGGTGTTGGGCTGCCCATCCACTTCTCCATCGAAAACATTTGAACCATTTTTTGTCAGGTCACATTTAAGGTCACGAGAGGTCAAAACATGCCCGTGATAGGGATAACATGTAAATTCAGTTTTTTGGCCATTATATCTGAACAAGTAATGATAGAGCAAAACGACTTAAACTATATGAATCCTCTTAGCAAGCCGATTCGAATGATATATAATTTGACCTTGCTAGGTCAAATCAAGCATTTGACCTGACCTGAGGTCTTGTCAGGGTCAAATTATATAAAATGCATATCATTAGAACTGCAGAGCCTAGGCGAGCCTAATGTAGCTAAAATAAATGCTTTATCACCATCCGTTACTGAGTTATTCCGTAAAAAACATTTTTCCCATGTGTTTCCAACGGAGAGGTCATGCCTCGTACCTGACCTTAGGTCATCGATATAAAAACATCGGAACATATTTTAGAGAACTCGGTGTGGCCATTATGTGTTATGAGTTTCAATCGAATAAGTTCACCCTGCTCCGACTTATGCTATCTAAAACTTTTTTTGAGGTCGGGTCACTTGACCTGTACTGGTGACCTGACCTGAGATGACCTAACCTTAAAATTTTCACACAAGTTGTAAAAATGATGAAGGAAAAGTTATACCAAGTACGGCGGCGCTAAGCGTCGCCGTTTTTGTACTATCTCCGAAAAACCCGAGGGGGGGTGGGTACCCACCTCCCCGTCAATGCGCGTGTTAATTTACGTTTTATCCCTATGACGGCATGTTTCGACTTCTCCTGACCTTAAATGTGACCTGAGAAAAAATGGTTCAAATATTTTCGATGGAGAAGTGGATGGGCTACCCAACGCCGTTTGCCGTTTTTCGCTATCTACCGTGATTCTCGAGATCTTAGGGGGGCGGGTACTCGCCCCCCGTCAAAGCAAAGGTGGCTCAGACCCCCGTCAATGCGCGTGTTAACCATGTTCAAGCCCTAATCAGAGAATATGTCCTGAGTTCATTCTTCGTTGGTCACTTGGAAGTGGTGAACACATCAGAACTAATGGCGAATTTCTGACCAATAGCTTGACACAGGCTTCACCTTTTTAGACCTAATCATTGGAACGAAAACTTTTATAACGTCAAGAGTTTGTCTGGCAGCAAAAAGTTCGTCAATATTTTTTTCAGTGTAGGACCTGGCAGCGGCCCTGCGTGCCCCCAGTCGGTGAAATATCCCGGAACGCGGGCCCACGTGCCAATGGAGAGGTTCAGCCAGTACAGCAGATACACCTCGGACGGCGTCCCTGTTCATCAACGAGTGTTTGAACCACAGAATGCACTGTGTCGAGAGCTTCTGAGAGCACGCTTTGGGATAACGGTGCCACAGATAGTTCAGTGTTTAGCTGTCGAGACACGTCTTGAACATAGAGTCCAAGATGATGGACCGCTGGAAGGCTGTCGTTCTCCGCTCCTGCGCAGCAGTGGTGTCCTCCGCAGTGTGTAGTGTGTCGAGAAGACCAACAGATGGCGGGGGTGCAGTGGCGGCTTCTCCAGTCTCCGAGGGGCCGGCTGAGGAGTCAACGGGGACGGAGGGGGCCACTCATTCACCGGCACCAGGGACAGAGCTCGCCTGAGAGACTGACCTGATACAGCCTTCATCCGAGTCACTGGCTGTTTAGCAGTCGCCCTCACGGCAGTCTCCGTGCCGTGTTTGTCGATGCCTCGTCCCACCTCGTCTGGTACTGGTTACAGACAGTGACGTACCCCTCCATGGTGGTCGAGGCCTCGTCCTACCTCGTCTGGTACTGGCTACAGGCAGCGACGGCTGCAGTAGAAATGTTTCACTTCGATGCGGAATTTGTCTGTCTCTTACATTCTGTAGGAAACTTTTTGGATCAAATGATGTCCCAAATTACAATGCGTAATGGTTTTGGACTTGCGTAAGTAATGATTTTGCATTGATTATATGATTGTATAATTATTCTTTATTATTCATTAATGATTGTCTTACAATGCGGATGATGATAAGTATTCAATGATTTTATTGTTACCATTATGATTCTGTAGCCTCCAGGCAGGCGGTAATCGCCCTCCCTATATGATGTCCCCTCAACTGTGAGAGGACTTAACGACCCATCTATTAACACGCGCCCCGCTGGGTCCCTTGCATGACGCGACCCGCTGGGGGACGCGTTTTTGCTCCCCCATCCGTATCTCACTTCCCACGAAAGATAAAGAAAAATTACGGACAGCGTTCGAAAACTCTTGTCAAGACAAACAGGCTTTATAAGGATAATTTTTATGTGAGGTCAATATTGAGGTCAGCATAGGTCAAAGAAGGTTTCATATGCCTACAACAGAACAGTGTACGTTTTTCTCTCTAGATCTGTATTCAGTGGACAAGAGCAAATATTTATGCATCATTGGATTCCTCTTTTTATATAAAACATGCCATGCCATTCACAAGCTGAGAATGGTGCATTCCTGTTCTTGGATATGCCCTCACACTGAATATCTTAGCTGATAATTCCTCTTATGGCGGAAAATCGAATTATGTATAATATTACCTTGCTAGGTCAAATAGTGAAAATGACCTGACATTGAGCTAGGTCAGGGTCACAGAGTGACCTGGTATGGTCATGCTGCATATCAATCGCCTCCCCGTGACAATATGAGCACAAGCAAGCAAAATGGGCGCTTTATCTCAATTCAGTGAGACGTTATTGTTAAAACAATTACTCTATGCTCCTGCAACCTGACATGACCTTTGAGAGGTCAGATGCTGAAAAACTCATCTTTATGGTCAAGATCGTGGTAAGAATAGATGGTTTGTGGATTTTCAGCTTGATCTATCCAGTATTTACTGAAAACGAGCACATTCTATTTTTCACCATATACTTATAATGGGTTGACGAAAAATTGACCCTGCCTTGGTCAACAATATCTAAATTCCAAGATAGCACATTTGTAGACCTTAATTATCTTATCATAATGTGAGATTTTCAAACTGATAGGTTTGCTGATGTTCCCTGGGCGCCGATTCAAAATCGTGATTTTAGGTTTTGAGGCTGGTCACTTGACCTTGAATAGCTCCTTGACCTAACCTGACCTTACGTCAAAAATTTGGCCAGATGTGAAAAATTGATCAGGGATAAGGTACTGTAAGTTTCGTTGTTCTGTACTTGTTCGTTTGTGCGTTATCTGGGGAAAACCAGGAGTGGGGGCGAATTTTTCCCCCAGCGGAGTGCGTGTTAAAAACTAAGACCTTTGTTTATACATATATGGGAAATTACGTATACCTTTGTATTAACCCTCCACTTACAGGGGGTTGCCGCAACCCCTAAGGGTTTTTAAGAATTTAAAACGAGCTTTTTAAGTTAGAACGTTGAACGTGTTACGTGTTAGAGCCTCTCGGGCATTCATTGCGCATGTTTTGCAAAAAAAATGTGTTCCTACCTTTCAAGGTCACGGAGCTATGACCTTAAGAGTGGAAGCATGTTGAGGTCATTTGGGCGCCTGTACCCGTTTTCACATGAATGCTCCAGACTCTCATCGTTCTTTTGCAGCATTTGTTCATGAACTGGCCCAGAATATTTTCTTCCAGCCTTTGAGGAACACTTTTATCAGGTTAGCCCTTCCATGACCTTTCTTGACCTTCAATGACCTTGATTTGACCTTGCGTGGCCTCAGTGATAACTCTGCGTCGGATAACGACTACAGGTGCGTGTTTCTGTTCAGTATTTCTAAATGAGATCAACACTGTATTAGTTGACTTGCGTCCGATACGGACTTGACGTTTTTCGACCTCAGACCTTATTTGACCTTGAAGGAGGCGTAAGCAGTGATATCTGATTAGACAGGCACTAAATGTACATAAATGATGCAGAATGGCTAATGAATAGTCCATGCAAATGGTGTGGACACTGAACAAGTTGACTTGCTTCCAATATGGACTTGAACTGTTTACCAACTTATTGAGGTCAACCAGGTAATTGACTTGACCTGAACGTTGACCTGATGACCTGAGATTTTGATGAAAGAAGCCTTTGGTGTTGTTTGAAGTGCTAAATTTGAATTCAATATCCAAAATTACCTCCCTGAAACTGAAAGTTAGACATATTGAGCAATTTTGAGTTGTAACGGTCAGTGACCTTTGACATTTGACCTCACCTCCTGCATTACCTAGATGGGTCACCTAGGCGTAAAGCATATGAATCGACGCGTGAATGTCCGTTTCTCAATTTAATGGTCATACAAATGTTATTTGTTACCAAAATTTTAGTCAATAGCAGCCAAAACGACACAATGGGCCGCAACTGGGCGAACATCAGTTCATTGACCTGACCTGGAAGGTGATCTTATGACCTAAGGTCATACAAATTGGTAGCAATCGCGATTTCTCGTAACAACCAACACGCTGGTTTTTACTGCGGAGCTCTACGGCAATTAGGAGCCAATCGCGAGGGGGTTGCACCCCCTGTAAGGGCGAATGTGGCGAAAACCCGAGTACGTGCAAGGGTTAATTGCATCTAAAAGCACACCCTCTTTTTACCTATCACTTGTACCTTTTCTTACCTTACCTTTCTAATTAATTGTTGGGGTTTAACGACGCACCAACTGCCAGGGTCATACGGCGTCGCCAACTCTCACCCTGTTGGAAGGGATTTTGGGGATCAGATCGACTTATTCAGAGGCTCCGCCGGGACTTGAACCCGGGACCGTTGGCTTAGAAGACAAGGGTGCTATCCACTAAGCCACCTCATCCCCTTACCTTACCTTTCCTTCACCCTCTCACATGTACCTATTTGATTTTTATCAGTTTCTTTTGAAAACTAAGTTTGGTTTTCAACAAGCCTGCTATTTCAGATTAAAACCAATTCCCAGTCCTGCTTTTTCAAGATACTCAAAATCTCCTCCCGCAGTGACACCGGCCAATACCATTATCTAGCGAGACTGAGATATAGATGGCGGTAGGTTACACAGATGGCGCGTCTGATGACGCCTTTGCCATTCTTTTCTATAGCGCTGAGGTAGATATGGGTGTTGGGCTACGCTCACATCTCTTTTATAAGTGATTCTCATGATGTTAAGGTAGATGCCTCATTTGTTGGAGGGCACCCTCACTACTACTTGCTGTGAAGAGACGAGCACCTGTCTCCGCCACCCACTGTCTCTCCCTTGATGTTGTCGGCAGTGATTAGTATACCACCGTAGTGAAAACGTCAGCTTTACACAGACGCATTACTGGGACGCGCGTCAGCTTTTCTTGAGGAAGCTTTTGCTATAATGGATTGGAAGCTGCTTGAATTCCTGTTTGATTTAGAAATTTTAAGAAAAATTATCCTGTGTGCTATGCTAGAGAATTCTGATTTCCGAGCATCTCAGTATCGCAACTCCCATAGGTTAAAATTACTGGTCTAAATTTGAAGGCTTTCATAGCTTTACCAAATGGCTCCTTGACCCTAAATTAGGTCATGAGCCACCGATTGGGAACTACTGATGTAGATATAGGACATTGGTGGATCCAGGATTCCCGATCGGAGGGGGCACTCTCCAGGGGGTCGGGGGCGCCATCCGGACTAGGGGGCGCCACTTTTGGCCGGTAGTGCCTATCAGGTGGGCGCGAATCCCTACCGGTGGGCGCCGATTTTCGCATCCTCCTGGGCGGGGCGGGGGTAGGAAGCGACATTTCAGGGGGCGCCATCGACCTTTCAGGGGGTGCATTGACCATTTCAGGGGGCGCCGAGGGTCAATCGGGTAGAGGGCACCTGCTCCCTTTTGCCCCCTAGATCTGCATATGATATACGAGTAAGATACATTTCAGGCGCAAAAGAGTCAAAGTCGCTTACTGGGACTGCAATCTACACTTATTAAACAAAATGTGACTCCAGGGTACTTTTACCCAAATTACTCTTGGTCTTTGAGTTTTAAATTGTTTTCAAATTATTTTGAAACAAATACACTAACAAATTGCGTCTGTTGAAACGACATCAACCTGTTTTACGATCTAAACTTGTTCGAAAACGTCCAAATGCATTGGGTACCCTCATGCGGCTTCTTAGAATTAAAGTATTCTACATAGTTGTTTAATCTAGAGGGCAGATTTTAACTGCTGAAACCATATTGAACAAATACCCGCACCACAGTGACCTTCTATGTCTAAAATAATTTGCTTCATGTTATGACAATGTTTATTGATGTTCTACTTTTAAATTTCTTTTCTTGTTAACGTTTTAAAGTTTCTGTAACATGCATTTGAAATTGTATTACTTTCAAACTACATGAACATGAAACCTTCACTAAAAGAGTTTTAAAACGTAAAATAAAAGGTTCGGTTTTATAATTTTCTAAGTTTTAGAAAATTACACTTATTAGGCCTAAATTATAGATCAGACTCACAACAAGCAGCCCAAGGACTCTTGCATCTCATATCATTCCTCTTTGCACAAGAACAATATTCGCACCAGTGTAACCTAGCATTGTGGAACTTCCTGCTGGGGTAATTACAATGAGTTCAATCATAACTCACTTACTACGTTCTTCAACTTGCCCTTTTGGACAGGAGCTGCCAGCGCAATTTAACTTAAACCACGAAATGTAACTTGTTCTTGTTTACCAGGAACTGAGAGCGACTGGTCGGTGGGCGGACCCTGTCGCGGAGGAGCCGGAGGCCGTCACTGTGGACAATTGCAGCAACATCCGTGTACATGCTGAATCCAAGCATCCGGTCCTCGCAGTATTCTTCACTCGGTTACGTTCATGGGTACGTATTTCCATTTACAGGACTCATCTTGGCTTTTGGTCAGTGCTTCAATCTTTTTCGGTGGTAGAAGAGCTGGTAATTTGTTGGGTGCGGAAAATTGTTCTTATTTTATAGCGTAAATTGTTGCTTTCAATCGCCTATTCCGACCATTTCCGTACTTGAAATTTATATACATTGCCCTGAAAATGAACCTCGTTCCAATTGAGCACCTTTACTATTTTTTATACACTTTATCCACCACTTCTTTGTTTTGAGTTGTCAAAAACAAACCTACTACATTTTTGTATATCTTTAAAGACATCAAATTTTACCATCAACCCCAATCACTAGAAAAGTTACAAGTTCATCGCATAACCTGTTTGGACAAACCTGAAATCCACCTATAAAATATTTATAAGAACAGATTTCGCTATGCTGAGGACCAAATACAAAATGCCGTGATTATGCAAGACAAAGGTAGGAATAAGCTCAAAGCGGACCAGAGTCATAGAGGGAAGGTCCCAAAGAACCTTTCCTACAATTTTGGTGTCAAGGTCATTCACGGTCATTAACACGCGCATTGACGGGGGGCGGGTACCCGCCCCCTCGGGCTTTTCGGAGACAGCAGAAAACGGCGGCGCGTAGGCCGCTGTACTTGGTATACCTTTTCCTCATCATTTTTACAACTTCTGTGAAAATTTTAAGGTTAGGTCATCTCAGGTCAGGTCACCAGTACAGGTCAAGTGACCTGACCTCAAAAAAGTTTAAGATAGCATAAGTCGGAGCAGGGTGAACTTATCCGATTGAAACTCACATCACATAATGGCCCCACCGAGTTCTCTAAAATATGTTCTGGTATTTTTGATATCGATGACCTAAGGTCAGGTACGAGGCATGACCTCTCCATTGGAAATACATGGGAAAATGGTTTTTACGGAATAACTCAGTAACGGATGGTGATAGAGCATTTATTTTAGCTGCATTAGACTCGCCTGGGCTTTGCAGTTTTAATGATATGCATTTTATATAATTTGACCTGACCTGACCTCAGGTCAGGTCAAATCCTTGATTTGACCTAGCAGGGTCAAATTATATATCATTCGATTCGGCTTGCTAAGAGGATTCATATAGTTTAAATCGTTTTGCTCTATCTTTACTTGTTCAGATTTCATGGCCGAAAACTGAATTTACATGTTATCCCTATGACGGGCATGTTTTGACCTCTCGTGACCTTAAATGTGACCTGACAAAAAATGGTTCAAATATTTTCGATGGGAAGTGGATGGGCAGCCCAACGCCGTTTACCTTTTTCACTACCTACCGTGGTTCTCGAGATCTTAGGAGGGGCGGGTACCCGCCCCCGTCAATGCGAAGGTGGCTCAGACCCCCGTCAATGCGCGTGTTAACATTTGAGGTCACAATATGGTATCCTACTTATAATGTACAATATGCCTAGCACTTTAGCAGTTGCTTGGCGGGAAGTGAGGATTAACATTTCAGAACTATCTTTGACATTGACCTATGACCTTGAATGTTGTATTGAGGTACCTTAACTATGAGGTCGTATCATAATATACGTCAGACCGGGTAACACCATTTGATCGGAAGAACTGAGGGAAATGACCTTGAAAGAGCTAATATGACCTTGACCTTTGATCTTTGATCTTTGACATTGACCTCGACCTTGAGGTTTATGTAAGGTGACCTTGCAATAGCATCCCGGTTATATAACGTTGTGACGTCACCACTCGGTATCCAATGCAAGTAAATTTGTTCGACCGCGCGATTGTGGCGACCTCGAAACTCGATCTCCAAAAATTTGGACCAATTTTCATAATTTTCAACTAATCGGCGCACCAGTACAAAATTTTCAAACTAGCCTTCCCCATTTTAGGACGACATTTGCTTAGAATCATCAAGAAAAGTTTTGTTCCAGAATCCGTGTCATCGAAATGGAAGGAGGCTATAGTGTTGTCATTGCACAAGAAAGGAGATGTGTCGGTTGGGGCAAATTTTAGGCCGGTTACAAATATTCCTACGATTTGCAAAATTGTTGAAAAAATGGTGCATCTTCAGCTCAGTCAATACCTCGACCAGCAGCACGTTTTGGCTGACGACCAGCATGACTTTAGATCTGGGCGCTCAACAGCCACTGCTCGTTTAGAAATTACCGATAAAATCTTAAAAGGTATGGACCGCTCAGAAGTGACTTTACTAACCCTGATTGACTTGAGTCTTTTATTTGATATAATTGACCATGGGTCACTTCTGACTAAATTAGAGCTTTTACAAATCCACCCGGGCTGGTTTCGGAGCTATCTTACCGGACATTTACGACGTGTCTAAATTGGGGATTAAGTGTCGGAACCCCTCCTTATCAACATGGGTACTTTTCAAGTCACATGTTTGGGCTCAGTGCTCGCAAATATCGCGGGTAATTATCTGACGTGTCACATCTCATCACATTGTAATGTCTTTCGAGCTAGTTTTATAAGGTACGCAGACGAAATACAGCTAGGAATTACTGGTCCACGCGGCTGCATGCCTTAAATGAAAATTTGTTTGGAAGAAATTCTGGAAGTGATGACCACATGTTTTTAACAAAACGGGATGATGGGCAATGCCAGCAAGGCGGAGCTTCTCCTGTGTGGCGACCAAAGACAGCTAAAATACATATTGCAGCCTGTACACATTTAGTTTATGAATTTTTGGAAATTGGAAGCAAAAATGTAGTTAAAATTTAGGGGTATATATGGATCACAATATTTCTTGGTCTCATCATGTCAAGTGTATCAAGATCGCTGTTTTGGTATACTTGTTGCTTTTTATAATGCCAGACATGTTCTGCCCACTGAAGGACTCCCTCGTGCTGTTGACTCGCTGGTATTTTCACATGTAAGGTACTGCATTCGGGGCTATGGAAGCACAAATTCTGTATCAAGGAACAAGATGCAGAACATTTTTAACTTTGCAGCCAGAATAATACCAGGTCGAAGGAAGCACGACCATATCTCGGATGTTATTGAAGAGATGGAATGGCTCAATGCTCAGCGTTTTATCGAATACTTTGACATATGTATGCTTTATAGGTTGTTAACGACAGGTTGCCCTTCGTCCCTGGCATCGAATTCTCATTTTAACCGGGATGTTTTGAAACGGGAGAAAAGAGAATCAAAACATTTGGCACTCTCAAAGCCGAGAACAAATTATGGAAGACGTAGCTGTGTTTACCATGTCTCATCGCTTTACAACAATGTCAGAGCCGCATGACGAAATCCATGGAGCGAAGCGGATTGAGATTTCTCAAGAGGTTCTATTCTGGCCACTTGGCGGTTCTGGCAGTTGACGCAAGGACTCTGAACTTGTGTAGGGTGATAGCTCTTTTACGCTAGACGCCCAAACTAAGGCCCCCGAATCTAAATTCAAAATAGTATTTGAGAAATTTTGGAACAAATGTTTTCAATTTTGCATTTTTCTCCTTTTTTATTTCTTCAGCAACGAACTTGAAATTTGCCTCCTTTAGAATAAGCAACAGAGGGCACCTAAGAAAGAAATTTCGAGCTGGTCCGACAATATATATTACGCCAAAACGCGGTATTTCTGATGCAAGCAAAAAGCTATTGAAATTTGACGGCCGATTTATAAGCTTAAAATGTCAGAATGCACGCTTCGGTTAGTTTAACACGCGCCCCGCTGGGGTCCCTGGCATGAAGCGCCCGCTGGGGGGGGGCGTTTTTCGCCCCCCTCCCCTCCGTATCTCGTTCCCCACGAAAGCTAAAGGAAAATTACGGGCGGCGTTCGAAAGCTTTTGACAAGATGAAGATATTTTATACGAGGAATTTTTATATCAGGTCAATATTGAGGTCAGCATAAGTCAAAGAAGGTTCCATAAGCTTACAAAAGAGCAGTGTACGTTTCTCTCTCTAGATCTGCCCTCAGAGAAGCTAGAGTAAATATTTATGCATCATTGGATTCCTCTCATTGAGCATCGACTGATGTATAATATGACCTTGCTAGGTCAAATAGTGAAAACGACCTGGCCTCAAGCTAGGCCAGGGTCACAGAGTGACCTGGTATGGTCATGTTGCATATCAATTGACTCCCCATGGCAAGATAAGCACAGTGAAATCAAATTGGGAGCTTTATCTCAATTCAGTGAGAAGTTATTGGCAAAACGATCACTCTATGCTCCCGTGACCTGATATAACATTTGAGAGGTCAGATACTCAAAAACTCAACCTTATGGTCAAGATCGTGGTAAGAATACACGGTGTGAGCATTTTTAGCTTTATTTATCCAGTATTTACTGAAGACGAGCCCATTCTATTTTTCACCATAGACTTATAATGGGGTGACACAAAAATTGACCACACCTTAGGTCAATAGTATCAAGATTCCGAGATCGCAGATTTGTAGACCCCAATGGCCTTATCATATTGTGGAAGTTTCAAACTGATCGGTTGGCTGATGTTTCCTGGGCGCCGCTTCAAACTCATGATTTTACGTTTTGAGGTCGGGTCACTTGACCTTAAATAGCTCCTTGACCTGACATGACCTTAACTCAAAAATTTGTTCAGATGTGTAAAATTGATCAGGAATAAGGTTCGGCAAGTTTCGTTGTTCTGGGCATCTTCGTTTTTGAGCTATCTGGGGAAAACCAGGAGGGTTGCGAATTTCGCCCTCCCAGCGGGGCGCTTGTTAAAGACAGCCACCTGGAGGCAGCTAGGTCAATTTCATTGTGCTTAGGCATGGTTTGCAGTGGAAAACGTAAAATTCTGACATAGTTTTTACCATTCTATCGGAGGACTGCATTTTTGCACATTTCATTCAAATCTTAATATCTCGGGATCTAATGCGCCGATTTGAATTTCCATTTCAGATAATGAAAGAACATTGCATGCGCCTGATAATATTTGGAGATGTATATTGTGATATTGAAATTTATTGTTTTATATGTATAAATATAATTTTAGTAGAAAACCTTTTATTTTTAGCTTCTCGATTCCAAGCACATGTCACTCACAATCTCAGAATTGACATGGCTGAATACGAAAATCGATTGCGGTCATTTCATTCATTTACAGTACCCACTTATCTCCAACGGCTTTCGAGTAATTCGTCCGAAAGGGTATTTCAAGGAGCTAAATTTCTCGGAACATGTTTGCTTTTCACCATGGTTTCAAGTTCTTAAAATGAATGGAAGTGGATGAAATTTGGCATGAAGGTAGCTTAGGGCCCTGGGTCACCGATACAAGTAATTCTAGGCCAATTTAATGTTTGGTTCGTCTTCTAGAAGCAGCTTTATACCATACCTTTTCTGTACGAACACAGCACCCGGCGCCACGGTCATGGCATGGTTTTGGTTGAGCGATACCGGCCAGTGACCTCCTGACGGGTCACAGGTGTAGGGTTAGTGGGAGACGGTGGAGTGTGGCGCAGTGGTCTTGTGGTTAGAGGCCCTTACTCGCGATCAGGGGTGCCCGGTTCGAATCCGGGATTGAACGCGAGCTGTTCATTAGTTATTTCCAAGACAAGAATGATAACATTGACCTTCAGGGTTATGAAGAGATACATTGAGAAGGAAATATGGTTTGCTTTCAGCACATTGTCATGCAGCTCTCCTGTGCCGTTGGGGCGTTAGCCCAGGTCGCAGACTGGGGTTTGTTTACTTGTTGGAAATCCCCGGGCAAAACACTTTTGTGTCTTCAAAAAGAACATCAGGCGCGCTGTGCGGGGTGATTGGATAAATTGAGTGCTCATAGATACGTATTAAAATATTTTAAATTTATATTTTAATCATGTTCGGACATGCAGCTCTTGTGTTCAGTTCATGACGATGTGCTAGAGCACTGATATTTGACTATGTTTTTGACAAAGATCTAAGAATAACCCACTGTGTGCGGAAAGACCTGCTGATGTGAACACATACGTATGTACATAGGCTATTTTACATTATCGGAACCAGACTAGATCAACATTATATGAACTAGATGCCACTGTATTACCGTATCCTAATGGGACTCAGTTCAAAATCACATTCACTCTGCCCGAGAAGTTTTGGTGACAGTTTGTTATCCGCTAGGTATGACTATATGAGAATAAAAGATAAAGCAGACTTGCTCGACAGCTTGCAATCGTGCATCCGCCCCGGTCAGCCGACGCCACCCAGCCAGTGGGCCAGAGACACCAGCGCTACCCACCGTTATTTCCGAATTCAACTGTCTGCACCATATCAATACAAAAAGGGAACTCCTAACACACGCATTGAGGGGGACGGGTACCCGCCCGCCTCGGCTTTTTTAGAGATAGGATAAAACAGAGACGCGTAGTGCTGCCCTACTTGTTATGTTTTTTTAATAATTTTTAAAACTGTCGTCAAAATTTCAAGACTATGTCATCTCAGGTCTGGTCACCAATAGAGGTCAAGTGACCTGACCCAAAAAATTAAGATGACATAAGTCAGAACAGGATGAACTTATCCAATTGAAACTCATATCAGATAATGGGCCAACCACGCTCTCTAACATATGTTCCGGTATTTTTATATCCATGGCTTTAGTACCTAAGTTCAAGTAAGAGCCGTCACCTATCCACTGGAAATCCATGCGAAAATGGTGGTAGGTAAATAACTTAGTAATAGATAGTGATATACCATTCATATTAACTGCATTCGATTTTCCTTGTCTTGCAGTTCTAATGATATGCATTTTGACCTAATTTGACCTATACCTAACCTCAGGTCAGGTCAATTCACATATTTGGCCTGATTTGACCTAGCAAGGCATATCATAAATCATTCAATTCGGCTTGTTACGAGGATTTCAATTATCATAACTGTTTTGATCTATCTGTTTTATACTTTTTGTCCCACGTCGCAACACCACGGAGCGTATACACACCGGGTGCTGGACCACAGACATGTTTAATATCCGTCACATGACGTGTTTTGAGTCTTTTCAGATGATGATGAGGTGAGAGTGACTTAAGATGTGAGCATGATTTTTGCGAGTCCCACGTGCAATTACCAAAACCTTCATTAACATGTCATCCTAAGGTGGCATAATTGACCTCTAGTAATATTATAATTGACCTGACAAAAAATGGAACAACTATTTTTGATAGAAACGTAGATTGGCTATCCAACACTGTTTACCGTTTTTCGCTATCGGGCGTGGTTCTTGAGATCTTAGGGGGCATCTACCCCCCCCGTCATAGCGAAGGTGGCAAGACCCGCGTCAATGCGCGTGATAAGCGTCTAGTGTTTTATGTTAGCACAGCTATGTTAGCACAGCTAACATGATTTTACTGACAAAAACTAGATTTTTTAGGAAAGTGAGAGGATTATGTTTTTCTGGAGATACTTGTCGATTTAACCCGCGCCCCACCGGGGGTCCGGCGCCACCTTTGCCCCACCGGGGGCCAACGATGGCCCCCTCTAACTCCGAAAATATTAGAGTTAGCGCAAATCTGCAAAGTGCATTAGAAAGCTCGCGTGAATTCAGTAAGAAACTACTTTTTTATGTTTTAGCGCTCAGGTCAATGGTTTGGCCTCCAGAGGTCAAATTATGTCAAGATCGCCTATTTTCACTCAAATATGCAATGCTTAAGCAGACTGGGCATAACTCCTATGTCATTAGAGTTATTGCGATGTGGTAAAGTACATTGGATAGGTAAATGCCAGACCTTTTTCCGTTACGTGAAACGTAATGACCTCCCGTCAGTGGTTTGGCCTCCAGAGGTCACCTCGTAACCTAATATGGCCTGAGGTCACGAAAGGTCAGAACGTGACTTTGCCGTATATCAAACAAAAGCAAGTGACGAGATATTAACGATGGTGTTTATGGCAGCGTTCTATTTTAATTAGGTCAAAAGTTATTGCCAAAATACTGTTTTTGACCCCTCCTGACCTTGGATGACCTTGAAGAGGTCAAAGGGTAAATATGGCTCCTGCGATCCGTGAAAAGGTGTCCAAGATTGCTGTTCTGAGCACGCTGAGCATTTGCAATCGTTTTTGTGACTTTTAGATTATAAAACAACTTTTCCCCATGTTTTTTTCAATGGGAGAGGTCACCTTGTGACCTGACTTCAGGTCACGAAATAGAAAAATACCAGATATAAACCTTATAGACCCTGGAGGGGTTATGAAGTGTAGGAAGTTTCAAATCTATCGACTTCGAAATGTAGCTTTTACAGAGCTCTAAATTTGAAGTGAGGTGACCCTGGTTGACCTCACCTGGTGACCTGACCTTGGATGACCCGGGGTAAAAAATTTCAGGGATGGTGGGAAAATGATGCAGGGAGAGGTAGTCCTCAACCGCGGTGCTGCGCCTCATCTTTTTTCTGCTATCCTGGAAAAACCTTAGGGGACCATCGATGGCCTCCCGGTGGGGCGAGGGTTAAACCAGTCTTATGTTTTCTTATTTCAATAGATTCATTCATTTAAGTTCGGGAACATCTTTGCAATTCCACATGTCTTATAAACGAAATGTAGTGTTTGTGACTTATTCGCTTGTGTGAAGAGTGTTGTTGTGTTCTCCTAAAGTGGTGACACTTGTTTTGTGGGCGACATTGCGCAGGTGTTGGATGAATCTTTTGCGCAAGCCTCTTTTTGCTTCTTTTATATACATACAATTTATTTCATCCCTACAAAGGTTTTTTGGCTACAGCAAAAATTGAAGACTTTGCTTTTGAGGTGACATCTTCCTTCTGCTCCTGCCTCGCAGTTGCGAATCCCATGCAAGAGTTTAGTCACCAATTCATGGTTTTCATCTTGCCTGGCCTGGTGGTGTCTTTATTTAGGTATATCTTCATTACCACGG
Source organism: Lepas anatifera (assembly GCA_034440635.1). NCBI lineage: Eukaryota > Metazoa > Arthropoda > Thecostraca > Lepadidae > Lepas > Lepas anatifera. Next base: position 604,017 of record JAOTON010000209.1, read on the forward strand.
GCAGTGGAGGCAGTTCTTAAGTGCCCACACCTATTCTTCCAAGATGGCCGGATAACCATTATCAGCCGGATAACTCTTCTTAGCTACATTTGTGAGAATATATGGCCGAGTCGATAGGGGAAAGAACTTTGAAAATCTGTCAATTTTATTTGTTTACTAGCATTTCAAAGTCAGGCCTGTCTTTTGAGACAGTCACGATGATGTGGTCGCACCGGTTCGTCTGCACTGTAGACCAAGTGGTGAGGTAATAACGACATGTTATCGGGTCTATATATCAATTTTACCTCATAAAGGTCAAAGATCACAGCTTAAGTTTGTAAAAGTATTTTCAAAGTCATTTACCCCATTATTTCAGTCAGATGGAATTATTCGTATCGCGTATATATTTCATACCATGACTTCATTGTTAACCCACGCCCCTCTGGGCCTCCGAGCCACGTTCACCCTGGTGGTGGGGAGCTGTTTGAACACCCCCCTCGAACTCGGCTCCTATGCGGGATAGCGAAAAAAGCGAGTGCTGTTGGACAGCTCATACAAATTCATGAAGAAACTATAGCGATTAAATTTTGGCTGAGGTCAATATTGAGGTCATGACAGTTCAACGAAGGTGTCCTTTTTCATTAGAGTATTTGGGCTCTAATATCTGGCAGATTTGAGTTAGGATGTTTTTAGGCATCGTTCGCTTCCTCTCATCAGGGCAAATCGACTGATGTATAATATGATCATACTAGGTCAAAACACAAAGATGTCCTGACCTCAGACCAGGTCAAGGTCACTTTTTACCCTAGCATAGTCAGTACGCATATCAATCGACTCACAATAGCAATCCAAACTCAATGGTAACAATAGTGGGCAGAATCTGCCCCTGTTGGAAATAGGGCTATGTAGCCCCAGATGACCTCCCAGAGGTCACAGGTCAAAATTGCAACATTGACCTGGAAAGGAGTCCAGGATACTATGATTTTTAAAATATGAAGGTATTCTGGGCTGTATCTACATTAATACAACCCAACTTCTGTTTTTTCATGTATTTCCATGCATTTTCATATTGTTAGAACCAGAGGCGTAGCCAGGATTTCGCTCAGGGAGGGGCGGCTGTCCCTGCCGCCCCCCCCCCCCTTGGCTACGTCCCTGGTTAGAACCATACAATGTTGTCAGCAGAAGGCTTCGAAAGAGTACGTTCTCATATTTACATACCACAACATGTGCTAGCTAAACGGATGGGGACACGAGCTCCTAGTATGCCATCAGGCCACACTCGGCCGCCTCCATGCCCCCGGCGTGGGGCCCCTAAATTTCGCTGACGAATGGGGGCAAGGACAACAAATCATCTGAAAAAGGTTCAGGGTATGGATGAGATCTTGAACCAAGTAAACAATCCTTTAGACCACTGTGGAATATATGGCGGCACGGCCACTCCCCCAGCAATGCAATCAAAAGGTGGGGGAGGCGGTCAGCAGGAAATATCCCTAGCAACTCGCAGGACTCAGCAGTGAGACCTGGGTGGGCACATCTACACCGGCATGAGCCAGCCGGTTATGGCTAGCACACCCACCGGCGCCAACCATCATCCACAGCCACACCACGCCGTCCGGGACCGGAGCTCTCCGTCCAGGGCCGGAGCTCACTCTGCACGCTACGCGCTACAGATCGGCGCCTCTCTCTCTCAATCGTCCAGACTGGTGTCGATCCCACGCTCCCGCTGAATGGAGTTTCCGGCCCCCAGGCACGGAGGCGGCCGGCCACGAACAGTCGTCCAAGGCACGAGTTCGGGCGGCGCGAACCACTCCCTGGGACCGAGCACACCGGTTTCACCGCCCCAGAGAAGCAGGAGCAGTGCTGCCCATGACGATGACGACGAAGCGATGAGGTTCTCGACCCCCAGGCGACCAGCACACATCGCTGTCCAGCAAGCACCCACGACACGTTACAGGTCAGTAACCTTGATTGACGTTGACCTTATATCACTTAACAACATTGTGTGGGATCTTCCCTCTATGACCCTAGTCCACTTTTACTGCATTCCCGATTTTGTTCTGCGAATTCACGGCAATTCCCAATAGGCCTCCAGCACTGCCCAGATTCGATATTTACGACCTCCGTGTGACATGGAGTATTTTGACCCAGTTCAATGAAGCTTAGCCATAATCTAGGTCACCTTGGCCTTCTCACACCCTCGAATGAGTTTTTTTCTAATTCTCTTCACTTTCGCTTTTTAGATCCCAGGTGGGGGGGCACTTTAGGACCGCCCTTCCACTGCTCGTTAACTCCATACCCCTCTCCACTGCTCGTGTTAACCCGCGCTCCAACGGGGGTCCGGCGCCACTTTCACCCCACCGGGGGCATCGATGCCCCCTCTAACTCCGAACATATGGGGGCTAGCGCAAATCTGAAAAGTACATTAGAAAGCTTGCATAAATTCAGCAAGAAATTACGTTGCCTTTTTAAACGGTCAGGTCAATGGTTTGACCTACAGAGGTCAAGTTAGGTCAATATAGGCTATTTCTCTCAAATATGCAATGCTTAACACGCGCATTGACGGGGGCGGCGGATACCCGCCCCCCCACCCTAAGATCTCCAGAACCACGCTAGATAGCGCAAAACGGTAAACGGTGTTAGGTAGCCCATCTACTTCTCCATCGAAAATATTTGAACCATGTTTATGTCGGGTCAAATCTAAGGTCACTAGAGGTCAAAACATGCCGTCATAGGGATAGCATGTAAATGAAGGTTTTCGGTCATAACATCTGAATAAGTAAAGGTAGAGAAAAACGATTTGGTCTATTTGAATCCTCGCAGCAATTCAAATCGAAATGGCATATAATATGACCTTGCTAGGTCAAATCAAGGATTTGACCTGACATGAGGTCAGGTCAAGGTTAAATTAGGTAAAATGCATATCATTAGAACTGCAAAAATAAGGCAAATCGAAAGAAATTAAAATAAACGCTCAATCACCATCCGTTACTAAGTTATTCAGTTCAAAATATTTTCTGATGTATTTCCAAGGTAGAGGTCATGGCTCGTAGTTGACCGTAAGTCATCGATATCAAAAATACCGGAACACATTTTAGAGAACTCTGTGGGCCCATTATGTGACATGAGTTTCAATCCGATAAGTTCACCCTGTTCCGAATTATGATATCTTAATAAAACGTAGACTCCTTAGTAATAAAAATGTGGTCCCGACTTTTGTTTTATTCCTAATTCCATACATTATAGATTCTGCTCAGGGCTGCAAGGTTTTTCGGCGGCAAAAGCCTTCCTCTCTCTCTCTCTTTCTCTCTCGTTACCTACGATCCCTATAGGACGATAAAGATCGTCCACCAGGCGGAATCACAACAGATAACTTGAAGATGAAGCACAGAAAACAGACAGAGTCCAAGTCCTAAACTAGCAGTTGGACAGACAAGCGCAATTAGGACGAGTGGCGCCTGCTGGTCTAATCTCGAGGGCCAGGGATACTAAGTTTTAACAGACACAGCCCTTCAGTAACTCGGGCGTATCCGATGCATAACCGGAGGTGCTGAATAATTCGGAGCGTGATTCCACATTAGCTGCAGCACATCCATCAAAAAACCAGATAATGACTTACAGCTAATGATACCGAATTTTATAGGGTCCAGTAAAATAAACAAAGTCAAATTACTGACTTACTGTGAATTTTCTGTAACAACTTACTTTCGTCGTTTTTCTGCTATCTCGAAAAAAAACCTTAGGGGGCCATCGATGCCCCCCTCCGGTGGGGCGAGGGTGAAAGCTGTCCCACCCCGACCTCCGTCGCTGTTCGTCACCCGCCGCACTTAGCATAAATCGTTCCCGTCAGCGCTCGAATTCGCCCGTCACGCGCGCATATGACCCCTGATAGTAGAGGTACCGCCCGTACTTAATACCCTCCGTCACAACACCGACGCCAGTTCACTTCGTTGACCTTATATCGAACTCGTAACCCCGCGTGCGTGCGCATCCGTGCTCGTCCGTTAGCGTCCCCTCCTCACGTATCGCTCCTTAACCCCGGTACCATGCTCCTGTACATCTCAATTCTCTCCTATAATAAATATAACAATAATAATAATGTCATTTATTTCATACCACTTGGGTACATATACAAGTGCAGCGCATAATAGAGAAACACGCAGTACACACAACATTCACGCATTCTTCATAAATATACACTTATGGTGACATGTCACATAGATATCGTTGACTAATCATGAGACCAAGCTGAAGCCTAAGCTTAAATAACATTTTCAGTCATGCGCTGGAGGTAAGACCAAAATACATCATAAATGTGTTGCTTTGATGTCCTGCTCAAATCCATGCCTAATATTCCATATTTTTATCTTATCTTTAGGTGGTTGATGTGAAACAGTCCAGTGCGAACAACATCACTATTTTTAGGCTCCGGATGATATCATTGTTGCTGAATTGAAGTCTTCTAAAAATAAAAGTTGTCTGTATTCAATGTGCATTTGGCAAGTCAGAAGTTTTAATTCATGGCACAACGGATGATTTCTTGAACATTTGGGAATCTTAACAAGCCTCTTAAAGCTAGAATGATACGCTAAACTTAACTCCCGAAGAGCTCTACCACTCCTTGTCGCCCAAAGCTCACAACCATAAAAGTTTGAACAGTACGTTTGAAATAGTCCTACTAAGATATGTCGATCAGCGTACCCTACAGTAGTCTTCAGCATGTTAACACTGTAATAAACTGAATGTTTTATCTATAGTTGTGGCGTATATTTTTTCTCTGTGTATGAATGCATTAATGAATATATTTGTAGATCTCGGCCCGCAGGCGGCGAGAAAAGGCACGGTTGCCGCAGACACGGTGTATTTCAACCCGTTACTGGGGAACACATCAAACATGTCACCATACATGTCCACACTATTTCCCCGGCCCCGGTCATGTCTGCCCACTGCCGCATCCTATATAAACAATTTATGAAGATGGCGTTACTCGTCACATCTTAAGCAAAAACAATAGATAAATAGATGGCACTACTGTTACCATCCGGAAGCCAATGTGACCCGACAGCAAGGCACGGAGAACACGTTAAACCACATGAACATTACTGGAGCCGAAACGTCAAACACGTCGAACTACTCTGAGCATATTTAAAGGCGGAAATGCAAGTCATGGCCTTGAGCCGAAAACCCCTTAGTCACAAATACAGTTCCAACACTAAATGCTCGCCAATGAAACCTCAGTAATTTTAATTACCGGCTGAATGAGGCATTTTAGGCTACCACTCCGGACAGGGAAGCTCCACCATCAAGCGGGCTGACACCGCCGCTGTTCCACTCTTGCCATCACCATGTCCCACAAACGGGGCCCGACGAAATCCGGACACTCAACCTATGACAGAATACAGGCACCTTCAAGAACCGCCATCGACTCACTAACCTCGAAAACCGGAGCACGAATTATGTCACCAAAATACAGACACCTTTTAGGAACGTTGAACCTCACTGCGCCAGAAATGGCTACATGCCAAATCACACCCTGATAGAAGTTACTAAACCCTTACCAGCAAAAAGGAGATCTCATATCACTATCTTCCACTATCGAATTGCACATCATTACTCCAAAACTGTTTACTTAGGTCTGCTCAGATGCAGGAAAACACGCACATTTTGGCTGCAGGCAGCCGCTCACCGCTGCGACCACCAAGCGAAAGTGCACGGCTCACACACAATCGTCTCACAACAAACTCGCAGGCCACGTGACCCCGATTGCACCCGAAAATACGCTCTTTTTTCCCGACGAATACGAGTCTGAGGCGCAATATCCTCGAAATCTGTTTGCCAAAATCGACTTCCGAAGCTCAAAACTAATCGTACAATAAACCACGACCTATTTCGCCCAATAATTGAAACTTCACTAACAGTTAATACAATAGAGGTGCCACATTCACCAGACCGCTCGTTCTACCCCATCTAGAGCTGCAACTATAAATCCAGGGCAGGGTTAGGCACGGACAGACAGGACGAGGATTTTATCTTCGCGGGACTGCCCCGCGGCTGGAAGGCGACCACTGGTGCCCTCCCCCGACCCATTTAAACCGGCGGGCGTAATTAACAGTATTTTATGGCTCCAAAACATATAAAAACAAACTTTGAATGGCTTTCAGAGTGAGGTATGAGAGATGCTCGATTATACATGAAGGCCTTAACGAGTACATCAAACATTTATAAGCCCATAACTTTTACAAATTGCCAACATATTTCAACTTTTTGTTGGAGTCAGTGTCCCAGGCTTCTTATGAATATGCTTATAGAAAAATAAGTTTTAGCCGCCAAAAGAGCAAAAATATCGTAAGATTTAAGATTATTTTAACACGCGCATTGACGGGGGGCGGGTACCCGCCCCCCTCGGGTTTTTCGGAGATAGTAGAAAAACGGCGGCGCGTAGCGCCGCCGTACTTGGTATACCTTTTCCCTCATTATTTTTACAACTTCTGTGAAAATTTTAAGGTTAGGTCATCTCAGGTCAGGTCACCAGTACAGGTCAAGTGACCCGACCTCAAAAAAAGTTTAAGATAGCATAAGTCGGAGCAGGGTAAACTTATCCGATTGAAACTCATATCACATAATGGCCCCACCGAGTTCTCTAAAATATGTTCCGGTATTTTTGATATCGATGACCTAAGGTCAGGTACGAGTCATGACCTCTCCATTGGAAATACATAGGAAAAATGGTTTTTACGGAATAACTCAGTAACGGATGGTGATAGAGCATTTATTTTAGCTGCATTAGACTCGCCTGGGCTTTGCGGCTCTAATGATATGCATTTTATATAATTTGCCCCTGACCTGACCTCAGGTCAGGTCAAATCCTTGATTTGACCAAGCAAGGTCAAATTATATATCATTCGATTTGGCTTGCTAAGAGGATTCATATAGTTTAAATCGTTTTGCTCTATCTTTACTTGTTCAGATGTAATGGCCGAAAAACTGAATTTACATGTTATCCCTATGACGGGCATGTTTTGACCTCTCGTGACCTTAAATGTGACCTGAAAAAAATGGTTCAAATGTTTTCGATGGAGAAGTGGATGGGCAGCCCAACGCCGTTTACCGTTTTTCGCTACCTACCGTGGTTCTCGAGATCTTAGGGGGGTACCCGCCCCCCGTCAATGCGAAGGTGGCTCAGACCCCCGTCAATGCGCGTGTTAAACTGTAAAATTTTTTGATGGCATTAAGACAGTCTAAACTAATTATAAATAATATCCCTAATACATAATATATTTGTATTACCTGAATCTGACAAATAAAGGCCATGTGCTCAGGCTTCTGCTACACAAGCTATCATTGGCTCTGGGAACACATTCCTCTCATCTCGGGGCATCACCTGGTCTGCGTTGGGGAACCAAATTACTTTTTTCTGACCTCTGTCGCTACCTCTCATGGTTCCGAAGATCTTTTTTGGGGGACTGATACCCGCGCCCCGCCCGTCAAAGCGAAGGTGGCTCAGTCAATGCGCATGTTCAAGGGTGTGGCCTCGAAACAGAAACATTTAAAAACTCAGTTTGGAAGCCAAGTATATCAACGAGGTCTGTTTTTCTTGCATTTCGCATTGTCCGTTTTCTGCTACCAGCTACGGACCTCTTTTGACACATGATCCACCCCCTCTCTGGATAGCGGCGCTCCCGTTGACGAAAGCGCTCCAAACTTCCCCATAGGCCTTCCAAAACGTTGGCATCTTAATAAAATCACACTTCCGTGGTGGTACAGCGCGCCACGGAGTGCACGACGGGCGCTCTACTTGTGGTTTTGACCACCACCAAAGCCTTCTCAACCCCATCCCCTTAACCGGCGTCCTAGATCCTATATTATTTCCTGTTGTGCGGTGGGGTCTAAGCCGATCCGACTGTGTAATTCTCTCTGAAAGCCTTTCTCGGAAACAGATGGTGGTTGTGGACCGGTTAATCATATTCCACCTGCACCTGAAGCTGCACCAATTCGCCTGAGTATGGGAGCGGCGGAGTGTGAGGTAGTGATCACGCCAGTCCACAGTGATGCAGGAGGCCTGAAAAAACGGGCGAAATTCATAACTCAATAAATAATAATGATAGATGAATGTTTTTCTGTTCAATTTGAAGCTCTCCATCAGGCAGGTCGTACAAACACGCAATTTTGTTTTTCATCTTAACCCTCCTTTTGCCAGAGGGTCGATTCTACCCCGTGTTAATCTTTCATCATGGGAGAAAAAATGGCTCGGTTTAGTGCAATGCCGCGTGGCAAATGAGCACCAAAATTAATTTGATACATATTGACGAAGCTTCAATCCAAGGTCAGGTCAGGGTACCGATTTATGATGTCATTTCTAAAATGATGTAAGACAATGCTGATTCTCGAAACAAGGTTGACGAAAGCCGGGAGTAACTCGGCTTCTAGAAGAGTTAGGTTAAGTTTTTATACGCCATTCAAAAGCTTTTGGAATGGAAAATATAGAGTGGATATCCATTTTGAGATCAGGTCCATAACAAAGGCACCAGAGCACCCCCTTGGCACCCATTAGGTGCACTACTTTATGCAGAGGCTATCGAGGGTTTTTTAACGGCTCTGACAGTGACTGTAGCTTTATGAAATAATTACATAGTCGCAAATCTGACCATGGGATAAGCTGAATAAAGGTAATAGTAAGGGAAAAATTCATATGATTGATAATTCGCTTCAATGATTGGATTTCCTCAGTTGTTAGCGGGCAAGCATTGGAAGTGAAAAATGCATTCTCACCTCGCATCTATTAGCATTGAGAACACCTTTAGGGGAGCGTCGGGTATTAAAACATCACCAGAAGATAACCACTGTTAAATTTAAACCACCAGCAAACGCTACAAAATGTGCGAAAAGCGACATTCTTCAAAATCCAAAAGAGGGAGCATGTACAGCCGGTTCAATACTGATTGGTAGGTATTAGACTGCGGTCGTTTTTGCAAAATATCTCTTAAGTGATGGTCCCTGCCGGCACCATTGCTGCTTGACCTGCTGCGTTTAACTGGATGCATTAACTCACGTGGGAAATAATAAATAAGGTCCAAAATTCGGAAGTAATTGAAAAAGACACAGAAAATTATCACGATCGGCGAAATCAGCTTTTTGCCCATAATTTTCCAAATTGATATCTCACTCAGTTTGCACGGTCCCAAATTTAGAGAGCTCGTCAAAATTCATTGCTAGAGACGAAACGTTCATGAGAAGAGTAATCGTTTTTAAGATATTTCTTAAACGAACTGACACTAATACCTACCAATCACTGTGGAACCGGCTATACATAAATGACAGTGAGTTTTAACTGGGAGCGGAGGCCTGAGATGAACGGAAATTCAGTTTAAAATAACCTTTTACAAAGGGAAATAAAGTGAGTCGAAGTTAAAATCTGAATTTTTATTCACAGCCTGATCTCGCTGTGCCCTAATAACTATTGAACAACATGCTTTCCTTGTCTCAATTTACCCTCCTGCTACTCAACTTTATTGACTTTTTCAATTAGAGGCCTTCCATCAATAACGTTAGCCATATTTTTTATCCCTTTTCCCCTATTTAAATGTGTCATTTGATTGGAGAAATGAAATAGTACGCATCAATTGGTGGATGCCGCGCGCGTCATTGTCACAACCGCCCGCCGACTACGGCTATAACATGCGCTCACTAAGGCTGTCAACTTTTTCGGCCCTCGGTTGGCGACCTACGGATTCCGCCAATATAAAGAAGACGCTTCCCAAAATACATCGTATGATTGTCTATCTGATCCTGACTGTGCCTTTTTTGCCAGTCTAAGGAAATATGATGTATATTATAAATTTTAGTTCCGAAACATATGTTTATCAAAACGAACTCACTACATTCTCCGGAGCGGCTAGAACCTTATTTTTGTATCCATAAGGTCGCAACACATCCCAAGCTTTACGGTAGTATACGTTTTTTTATGGATGGGGAGGTGTTAGCACCTGTTATTAACGTTTTAGATCACGCTATTACTTCTGGCCAAATACACGTATTCAGCGAGGCAGAATAAGTTGCAAGTTTAAGCTCCTGTAAAACCAATGCGGTAAGCTAGAGAAAGAAAATGATTATGGTTTTCCGGGTTCCAAAAATACTTAAACAGATAGCATAGGTCTTATATCAATTCTAGAAAGTCATTTTTGTCATTTTCGTCCCGTTTTTAGGCCTGTTGCATCACTGTGCGGTCAGGGCCGCCAGCTGGCCATCTGTCTCAGCCTTGATCCCGGAGCTCTCTTCCCACGTGGTAGTGGCTTCTTGTGTCATCGGTGCAGTTGTGGAGCCTGCAAATACAGCAGTCCAAAAGCTGTCGCGGGCCAGCTCCGTGTCGAAAAAGAATGTAAATGACAAAACACCGTGTCTAAGCCCTCGCCCCACCGGCGGGCCATCGATGCCCCCCTAAGGTTGTTTTCGGGATAGCAGAAAAATGACGAGGCTCAGCACCGCGGTTGAGTCTTCTACCTGTCGTCTCATAATTTTCCCACCATTTCAAAAAAAAATTACCCGAAGTCATCCAAGGTCAGGTCACCAGACGAGGTCAACCAAGGTCACTTCACTTCACCTTTTGGAGGTCTATAAAAGCTACATTTCTGAATCGATCGATTTGAAACTTCCTAAACTTCATCACCTATGCAGGTTCTACAAGATGTATATCCCGGATGTTTCGATTTCATGACCCGAGGTCAGGTCACGAGGTGACCTCTTTCATTGAAAAACATGGAAAAAGCTGTCTTATGATCTAAAAGTCACAAAAACGATTGAAAATGCTCGGCTTCGTCAGAAAAGCGTTTTTGGACATCCTTTCACGGATTCCAGGGGCCGTATTTTCCCTTTGACCTCTCCAAGGTCATCCAAGGTCACCAGTTGTCAAAAACAGTATTTGGACAATAACTTTTGACCTATATAAGCTAGAGCGCTGAATCAAAAACCATCGTGTATGTCTCGTCACTGGCGTTCGTTTAATTTACAGCAAAGTCACTCTATGACCTTTCGTGACCTCAGGTCATCTTAGGTCACGAGGTGACCTCTGGAGGTCAAACCACTGGCGGGGTCATTACGTTCAACATAGCGGGAAAAGATCTGACATTTTTATATCCAATGTACTTTACCACATCTTAATAGCTCTAATGGCACAAGAGTTATGTCCAGTTTGCTTAAGCATTGCATATTTGAGTGAAAATTGCCGATTTTGACCTTATTTGACCTCTGGAGGTCAAACCATTGACCTGAGTGCTAAAACATGCAAAGTAATTTCCTCCTGAATTCACGCGAGCTTTCTAATGCACTTCGCAGATTTGCGCTAACCCCTATATTTTCGGGGTTAAAGGGGAGGGGGCCATCGATAACCCCTTCGGTGGCGCGAAGGTGGCACCAGACCCCGGTGGGGCGCGGGTTAAAAGTCAAAACTCAATTTTGAGACGTACACGGGAGGTTCTGGTTATTCATCGTATTGTGGTAAGGAATGCAAAATTAAATCACCCAGATCTAAAACTTCCCACACTGGCTCTTCCTCCTGCTTTTGTATTACGATCGGGAATGACAGGCAACCACTAACTACCTCTGCCAATGGTAAAATGATGAGGTTAGAAGCACAAAACTAGAATAACAGTGTTTGCTATGACCCCATGCAGGGGAAGACATCCAGATCTTTCTATGTGGGGTGGCTTCCAAGCTCACTGGGTCACGTGACCCATGCCGGTGTAGATTAGAGAGGGCTAGATATCCAGGTTTGATAATAATTGCCGTCTACCGGAAGACCGCCTGCATGCGCCAAGAGCGAGCGACTCCCCTAAATGCAAACACACCCTCAACGAATGACACTATCGTCGATACATGTTTGATGAAACTGCCAAAATTATATCAAAACATTAAAATACTCATTGATTTCCTTGTAGCGGAGGATCCCTCTACACGCGCCACAGGCAGACGACCCGCACCCTCAAAAAATAAAAAACACCCTCAATAAACAATGCTTAATGCGATACATGCTTAATAAAACTTCCGAAAATAATTTAGAACATGGCCCTCCATTTGCCAGCACCTTAACATTGGGAACCCAATACAGTGCAACACGTGCTAACTTCAACCAAAGTTTCAAATTTCGAGCGTCGAGCGCAAAATTTTGAAACGACATGGGTGTACTCTATCGCGCGCCGGGACCACCCCACGTACTCCACCATTGCAAAATTTTTAGACGATTATGGATACAAATTTAAGAACTTGACCTGGCCCAGGTCAACGGTCTGACCCAATTTGACCTGGTATAGTCATGATGTATATAATTTGACTTGCAGTGACTATACAAACACTTTGGTGACAAAATAACATTTTTATCTTAGTTTATTCAAAAATTTATAGAGTAAAACACCAAAAATGCTTATTTGACCTAAGGTGATCTTTAAAGGTCACAAGTCAAAATTTTGTCATCAACTTCAGAAATGGGCTCATGGGCTCGTAACCGATGTTTGGAGTTGGTTTCATCCATACTTACTGGAGAAAAGCTCCTTTCATGATTTTTCCCATCTATTTTCAATGGGGAGTTCATGCTCTGCACATGACCTTAGGTCACCAATATCGAGAATCCCGGAACATATGATGTAGCTCTTGGCGGGCCGGATATGTGGTATGAGTTTCAACTTGATCGATTAACCCTCCTTTTAGTTATGCAGTTCTAAACATTTTTTAAGTTAAGGTCATTTCACCTGGCCTGGTGACCTGACCTGATATGACTTTGAGCTAAAACTTTCAGGGAAGATGTAAAAATAATGAAGAAAGATCTACACTAAGTTTGGTGGTGCTGCGCGACAACATTTTTTTGGTCACTTCGGAAAAATCTGAGGGGAGGCCTAAGAAGACCCCCATCCCGGCGAAGGTTGCAAGCAGAGAAACACATTCCGAGAAGAAACCCTGAAATTCCCGAAAATGTCTTAGTACCGCAGAAACTCTGTAGGCACCGGCTATAGATGTTACCAGACTTGTCAGTTAAATAATTCTTGACGTCTTTGGGTCTTTGGCAAACTTCCCTAAGCAAGTCAAATATACCCGATTTATATTTACTTCAAGCTTTTAAAAGCCTCAGCATCGTGACAAGATGTTACCGTCGCGTGTTGCCAGGCAGCTTAGCCGGGGTCAGAGCGCTCCACAAGTATGGCATGACAGCTCTCAGAGCTGAATCCACCTGTTTCGGATTAGCCGTTCACGTGGTGGGCTTTCTGAAATGTACCGACGTAGCTACCGCGCTGTCCAACTCTGTACTCCTCCCTCCAGTCGGCAGTATTTAAGCCGAGCAGATATTGACAGTGGCATCAGTCTGCTTCATTCTCATCAAGGTGTAGCACTATCATGCTCAGCTCAGCTGTTGGCCTGTTGGTGGCGGTTGCCATAGCAGCGGCCCCTGTGTACGGAGTGCCACAACCGCCAATTCCCGGGTGTTACGTGGAAGAGCTGGAAAAATACTTCAAAAGTGGCCTGTC